>VZDJ01007747.1:5570540-5860270 GCA_008694505.1 Cyanoderma ruficeps
TTCCCTCCTTCCTTCCTTCCTTCCTTAGCATTTGAAATTGGAATTTATGAGGGCTTTTTATGTCTAAAAGTCATATACAGCCACATTTAGAGTCTTATCCTCTCAGAGGCTGCTAAGAACCTTTGCCTGATGCAAATTTCAGTTTCTCACTAGGCACTTTTCAGACAGAAAGAGGTGAAAGCCAGCCCTGAACACAAAAAAGCAGCCTAGTTTCTGCATCCAGCTTTAGAGAAGGACAAAATCTACACAGGGAGAATTGCCTGTTAGAGTTCCACAATTAATTGGATTTTCATTTTCTATTAACACACAGAGCTTAATTGATTTTTAAAGCCGTTCATTTCAAAAGTATGGTCCTAGGCAGTGTTCCTAGTATATTTTTTATATAAAAAATGACTGCAGGACTGGTTAAAGGGAGATGTAGGCTATTAAGGCACAGATGCGTTCCCATTGTTTATAATCTTGGAAACACTTCATGCAGACCCTGCTGGATCTGAACACTCTGGCACCTAGCAACTCAGGAGCACTTCAGTCCTAATGTACGCTGGCAGGTATTTTATTCAGATGAACAGAACGCCACTTGAGGTCACGATTGGTTTGAAAATCCATACTTAGGAGCTCTACTGAACTCTCTAAAATTATACCAGACCAAAAAAATTGTTTTCATGGAAAAAACTAAAGACAAGCCTGATGTCTTACCTTATTTTACCCTCAGTTATTTGCTGTGTTCAATACAATGTTATTAGTTGCCTAACACTGAGACTGCTATCCTTTTTCTTCTTTTTTTTTCCCCTGAGTGATAATTTGAGTGGAACAATATTTAAAAAAGAAGGGAAAAAGTCAGATGTTGGCAAATATATCTGGAAATAATGGAGTGAACAATTGGAAAAGAAGGAAAACTGTTTTTCATGCAGAAATTTGTATTGCACACTGGTTTTTTTTTTTGCCATCACAAAATGTAACTAAACCCTTCCATTTGGTGTTTTCCAAAGCAAAGCAAAAACAGAACAGTAGGCATGTAAGCTGGTGACCAGATGCTCAGCTCCCATGAATTAGGTCAGTGTAGCTCCACTGCCCAAAGACCATTTATATCCCATTGTGGCACCAGCCTGAAGAACTCTCCCTTTCACACACTCAATTTCAGATAGAGTCAATAAAAAGAAATGCACTATGTTAGCACTATGACAAACTTTTTTCATATACCCTACTTTTATCTCTTCGGAGCTCTGTTTGGATGGATTATTGGTAAAAGCAACTTGTGTCCTCCATCTGAAAGGCCTCCTGAGGCAGGAGGGAGAGCACAGGGGAAAGGGGCTCTGCAAGCCAGTGCAGCCAGGGCTGTGGTCACAGCTGTTGCCAGCAGCAATGGGTACAGGGGAAGAAAGGCTGGTGAGTAACTGGTGGTTGGGAACTCTTGGGTAGGACATTGAAATGGAGGTGCCTGGAAATGGGATAACAAGAAGATGGGGGATTTTATTGCAAGAGAATTCGAAATTACACAGTATGGGGATAGAGAGGAGAAGTTGAGGTCTTAGAGCCAGGAGGTTAGATTTTATAAAAGAGCAGCTGTGTGAAATGGTAACAGAGTCAGGGATTAGAGCTGGGGTCAGGGATGGGTAGTAAAAAGAGCCTTTTTCCAGGCCTGTTAACCCCATATCTGTTAGGTACCCTTTTCACTCAGCTAAGTGTTTGAGTTGACAATCTATGATAATGGTGATATCTACTGAACTCCATACTTTGAAAGTATTGTTATGAAAATTGAAAAATGCAAGAGCATTTAATCACCTGACAAGAAGGTTTACTAATCTTCATGTTCTTTCTTTTAGTAAAAAGAAGTATTTTATTCTGAGTTTGTCCTAGAAGTCACAAGATTTGAAGTGATCCCAGGGAAAACTTTGTTTTAAACCTGGTGCAGTTCCCCACTGTGTTTCTCCCCACAAGCTCAAACCATTTCAAATTTAGCAACCCAGTGGACAGTCCAAATGAAGCCTGAAGGTCCTCATCAGCAGCCAGTTACCCTGCCTTGAGTTTCAGCAATCCAGCTGATGGCTAGCAGTTGCTCCTTCATCTGTTCTTGTTTCCATAGAAACAGAGAGAAAATAGTCAAACTTAGGTAAAGATTTTTTTCTTGCTTTTTTCCTTTCTTCTTTTTCTGAAAGAAAGAAACAGCACCAAAGATGTTCATGAAGTGCTGCTTGTTTTCCGTGACCTGGGGCTCTTTATCATTGGAACTGGCAGAAAGTAAGTAGCCAGCTACAGAACCATAAGATCCTGTGGAAATGACAGGAGGTAGAGGCTCAAGTGAGATAGAGACGTTGAGATTTTTTTTAGACAAGCATACAGACTATGAGTCAACAGGAGTGCTAGATCAGTAAGAGTTTACCAGATGAAAAAGTAAACAAAAAAGCATGAAAAAAACACCTGTAGGTGTGAATTCTTCTCTTTGTAATTTAGTAGTATTCATTGATTCTAGTAAGGAGCAGACTGTATTGTTTGGGTTTCTTTCATTATTCCATGTGCAGACATGATCAAAACATTTGCTGAAATTGAATTCTTCCTTTTGTTGTAACCATTTTCTGTAAAACTGGTTGATTTGTGAGAGCTTGTGCTCACACATCTTTTGGGCAATATGGTGCTTTCACTTAATTCTCCTGAAATTAGTCTGGTTCTGTAATGGTGCAGAGGAGCAGCAGTTAGCCCAATAAGTGTGTTTTATACCACATATTCCTATGAAAATAAGACATATAAAAATAAGATTTGGCATTTAAATGTTCCAAAAAGGAGAGGAAAGTGTCTCTTCCAGGATGGCATCCTTTCTGCCTCAGAATTGGTGGAGATTTCATCACTACTGTTAGAGCTGTGCAGCCCTTCAGAAGGACCTTGACAGTGTGGAGAGATGGGAAAAGAAAAACCATCTGAAGTTCAACCAGGACACATGCAGGGTCCTTCACCTGGGCAAGAATAATCCCCTGCATCAGTACAGGCTGGGGCCAACTTGCTGGAAAGCAGCTCTGGGGACAATGGACCAGCAATATGCCCTTGTGGGCAAAAAGGCCAGTGGTATCCTGGGGAGCCTTAGGAAAAGCACTACCAGCACAGCAGAGGAGGTGATCCTGCCCCTCTGTTCAGCCCTGGTGAGGCACATCTAGAGTGATGTCCAGTCCAAGGGAGACAGTGAAGCCCTGGAGCATGTCCATTAGAAGGGGACAAAGATGGTGAAGGGATTGGAGCATCTGCCTTGTGAGGAAGGGCTGAGGGAGCTGGGCCTTATTCAGTGTCAAGAAGAGAAGACTGAGAGAGGACCTAATCCTTGTCTATCAGTATCTGCAGGGAGGGTGTCAGAGGACAGAGTCAGGCTCTGCTCAGTGGTACTGAACAATAGGACAAGAGGCAGTGGGCAGAACCTAAAGCACAGGGAGTTCCACCTGAACATGAGGAAGAACTTCTTTACTGTGCAGGTGACTGTGCACTGTAGCAAGTTGCCCAGAGAGGTTGTGGAATCTCCCTCACTGGAGATACTCAAGAACCCTCTGGACACAATCCTGTGCCTTGTGCTCTGGGATGACCCTGGTTGAGCAGGGAGGTGGTGACCCACTGTGGTCCCTTCCAGCCTTACCCATTCTGTGACCCTGTGATCTTCTCAGAGAGACATATCACATATGAATGACAGTGTGTCTGATTAAGACTAGTCACAGAATTATCAGAGACATCCATCATGCCCAAAGATTAACATTTTTTGGTTCTTTTAGTGAGACATTACACGATCAGCTGGACATCCATTTAAAGCCATTCTCTAGACAAATTTGGGAACAAGTGGGAAAGATATTCATTGCAAAAGTTACCATAATGAAAAGCATAATTCTGGGAGCTAGTTTCCATATTATGACATGATTTCACAACATTTTTGTTGAGTTTTCATGATAATTTAGAATCTTATATATGCAGACACTAATTTCTATGGTCTTCAAGCCTTGGAAGCCCTGAGGTACTTCTACTGCAGCAGATGAGAGAGTTAACTGAGCTGGTGATTGTCAAAGTAATAAAATGGCTATGGAAAACCAAACCCTCTTGTCTTTTCTTATGAGAAATACCTATTTCCAATAAATTTTTTACATTTTAATGTAGTTATGAGCGATTTCTTGATGTTTTTCATTAGTAAGGAACATTTTAGGATTTTACTTTAAGTATATTTGCTAACAGGAGCACTTAATTTTCTTTCATAATTTTCTTCCTTGCCGTGGAAGGCAGCAATTTTACATGTTATAAGAAGTTAAATAATAGTGCATTCTGCCTCTCCTTAAAATCTGGTAGACAAAAATCTGCAATTCAGTTTGAAACAGCTAAGAGAATTTAAAAAATGAAGTTTACTTATTGATTGATTAATTGATTTGTAGGAGATAGATGAACCTAGATTCTCTGCTTTACTGTTCTTTTCTTCCTGGTGCCCTATACACCAATTCATTCCATTTCCCTCAGAGCTGACTCAGAAATGTGAACTCTGAATGTGGACTCAGTGTAACTTATTTTTATTCAGAAGCTGGGACACAAGCAAGGTAGCAAGACAAGCTCTTTCTTCATCAATTTTCTTTCCTACATCAGAAGTTGTGCCTTTTATATATAGAAGGTCAAACTGAAAATTACTTACAGAATGTAAGAGTTTATTTTTTAGAGCATCAGAACGAATAGACAAGATTGAATCAAAGCTCTGTCTAACCCCAGAAGGCCAGAAGAAGTGAATAATTAATGGGGAGGGTACGGACAGAGCAGGCATATAATGACAAGTCCCCCCAGTATATTCTGTTTGCTGGAGAGCTGCACACACTTCACATTGGTAATCTACATTAAAGAAAGCCTTGAAAGCTACAAAATTGTTACAGTTCAATGCCAACTTGTCCAAGCAAACCTGTCTTGCTTTTTTATGCATATTCAAGCACTTAATACTCCATGGCAAGCACTTAATATTCCAAGGTTTATATATGTGTTGCATGAAGGGTTAATGTTTCTTGGGTTTCTTTGCATCTAAATAATTGTCATTATTTTTTGCTGTCCCCCTCAGAAAATGAAGCTCATGAGCTTCACCATAAGACTCTGGAATACCTTTGCCTTTTGCCCACTGATGAAAAGATCTACCAACCATTTGCTTACCTAAAGCTGCTGTGTAAGAGAAATAGGCACTTAAACTTCAGCAAATCCTATTTAAACCAGAGGCTGAGCTGTCTCCATTACTAAATGATGATTTGGGCAAAGATAAAACAACTACTAGAAAATCAATATTTAGTTATTATCCAGGATACAGGCTGTTTTTATCTCTTTTCACATGAAATTACATAGTAATATATTCAGCATTTTGCTGATTGGCTTTTCATCAGAAAATCATTTCTTATAAAAGCAAGCAGTAGCCCAGCTATCAGCAAGAGGCAGGCATCATGCATCTCATTATTTGAGACACAAGAATCTAACAGGGAAATACTGCTGCTTCCAAGTCTTTCCTCTGCTGTCTCTATTTAATAGTTTTGCTGAGAATATGCTTGTGGTGCTTTTGAAGGGTGTTGGGCTGACATCAAGAGATGGCTGAAAACAGAACTTGTCTTCTGCAACCCCAGGATTACAAAGAGCAGTGACAGTAGGCACATGTCAGTCAGACTGATCCTACATGCCACTGATTATATGCCACTTTTCATAATCCAGGTTTCTCTGTCTTTAAGTAGGGCTTTTGTTTACAGAAGTGAAGGCATAGGGTGCATGCACATCCACTCAAACCTCAAGGAGTCATATGGCAGGTTTGAAGTAGGTGGTTGAAGCAGGACAAGGTTTATTCACTTGGATGTCTGGTCTTGCATATTATGGATGTTTGGTTGTTCTGAATTATGACCTTTTTTGAGTGTTGTATGAAAGGAGAAATCAGCACTCCCCTTGGAAAGGATGGAAGAGGCCCTTGCGGCCTATACAAAATGCATACAGTTAAGGCACTGCCACCTATTTTGTGGCATCTATGTGTGACCCAAAGGAACAGCATGAAGTTGTGTCAGGGGAAATTTATGTTGGCTATTAGGGCAAGGTTCTTCATCCAGAGGGTGGCTGGGCACTGGAACAGGCTCCCTAGGGAAGTGGTCACAGCTCCAAGCCTGACAGAGTTCAAGAAGCGTTTGGGCAATGCTCTCAGGCACATGGTGAGACTCTTGGGGTGTCCTGTGCAGGGCCAGGAGTTGGAATCAATGATCCTTGTGGGTCTCTTCCATCTCAGAATACTGTGTGATTCTGTGACAAGGCAAAAGGCTGGTATTTAAAGCTGCTGCCTGTCCAGATTCACTGGTGGTTGTTGCTTTCACCCTCCTTCCCACAATGGAAAATGGCTGTGTCCCATTGCCCTGCACTCCCCTGCCTGGCTCTGAGTCTGTGTTCTGGGAAGGAAAGCAGCAGGTACTCCTGGCCAGAGCTGGACTCTAAGAGTAGGAGTGAAGGTGCCAAAAGGGCTCCTGGTGATCACAGGAGCCCTGCATCCATCCAATACTTCTGAAGGCTCCCTATGGAGTGCACATGGGAGTTTGATTGCAGCAGCAGAAGGCCCATACCGATCAGGGTTCCCTCTTGCTCAGTGCTGGGCTCTCTACCACAGCATGGGCTCTTTCAATATTTCAGGTCTTTTGGGGGATTTATTCCCTTTCTGTGTGCACCAAACAGGATGCTAGCTAGCTCATTAATATTCTGCTATGCTGTGGCTGGATCCTCAAGCTCTCGTTCAGGCAACAATTCTGCTGCATTGCATGAGACCAGCAGCGTAAGCGACAGCTGCCTAGCTCAAACCATGTTATGAAACTTGTAGGCATAAAGTGATTAATATAATTTCAAAAATCTAAAGAAAATTTAGCCACTGCTGATTTCCCCAGGCACTCTAGAAATACCTTTTTCTTGTTTAAGAGGTATATAGGTCAGTCAAGTGTTATCAGTAACTAGCATTTAATGAGAAAGCTAATGCTTTCTCTGCTTCAGTCATCAGTTTTTCTAAAGCTGCTTCTCTATTCTCAGAAATCTGGGTTGGTGTTTTTTTAATATATATAAACATAAAAACAAGCAGCACAATATACAGTACAGATGAGCAATCTCTGTCCTCATATTTCATCAGGAACCTCTGTCACTCCTCCTGCATATAGCACTTGTTCTCCCATTTACTAATTCTTTAACGACTGACCTGACATTTTACAGTTTATCATGATTCAAGAGCAGGGCACAGCCAAACTGTTTCAAAAGCACACTGAAGCAGTTTCTACTCCAGGTCTTCCAATCCTTCTTTAACAGCGTGTATTGAACCAGACTAGGAAAATGATCTGAAATATTCCAGTGCCACATATATTCTGAGCAAGAAAGGGGCAGAAGACAACAGTGTGGGAGGAGACAGCTGCCCTTTCCTAAGCACTCAATAAAGTGCACTGACATACACCTTAATCAGCAGGGGGATGGTCTGGCTTGGTTTTATGTTCGCATTGAATTTCTGACTTTGCATTGAATTTCTGACTTCTCTGCCCCTGTTATAAAGACACTGTTAGCTTGGAAGTCACACAGGGCTCCCTGCCTACTTGCAGTCTTGCCTGTAAGGAGCAAAAAAACTCCATGAAGTGCACTAGATGCTTTCCTTCTGTTAAAAATTCTCAGCAAAAAATTTCTGTAGAAAAATGAGAACAGTCACCATCTTCTGCAGCGGCACAAAAGGAAAAATCAATTCAAATTAAACCGAAGGCAGTGTGGCTCCCCATGGACTTTCTGTTCTCAGAAACAGTAAGAAACTTGTAGTAACCAGTCAGTGGCAACAATCAAAGACAATGAAGCAAACATTTCTTGATAGGACTTATTAAACAGTACTGTCACATCATATGATCATGGTCTCATCTAGCATGCTTTATTATCCACTTATTCAATATTTACAAATGTTTGATCTGATGTGATAGGGGGCTTTCCTTCCTCTTTTTTTTAGGGTTTTGTGGAGTAAATTAAATATCTGTATATGAAAAGGGAAAAGATCAAGACACTGAGCAAGCTAAATGATGAAAAAAAATCAGGCTTGGAATGAATCCCAAGTGATTTTCTTTTATTCACTGAGCTGAAACAATTCCCTTGTAAGACATTACAAATTCAGTACACAATGCTGCTCAAGAATGACACTATATTTAGAGTGAGCTAGGAAGTATTGTGAGACAGAAATTAGACACATTGTCTTCAAAGCTTGACAAAGGTTAAATATAATAGGGTGTCCTGAAAAAAGAGAGAAACAAACATATGCAACTTATGCAAAAGAGATTTTGCTATTTAGGTAAATGTTTCTGTTTATTACTTGCCACATACTGGTGCAATTTCTCCGAAGTAGTAAACAATATGCTATATGTTTCTGACAGGAAAAGCGTTCATTTAAATGGTATGTCTTTAGAAACAAAGTTGGATTCATTTACACTTATTTTTAATTAGAATTTTTGGCAAGATTTAATTTTAATTTTTTATAATCTAGTTTATGAGACCACACAGTTTCAAAATGCTGTCCCAGGAGCTGCTAAAATTGTCCAAAGTGGTGTTGAAGAAATACACTATTAACAGAGCTAACAGTATTCTTTAGTCTCAGATAAAATCAAAATACAAGAGAAAAAACACTTGATTAAAATATTGAAGTTACCAGTAGTTATAAATGAAACTGGATTAAAGGCATGTAACATCTAGGAAGAACTGATTAAAATGGTAAACTGTAAATCCTTTGAAAGGTGAATTCCTTGCATGGAGCTGTGACTGCAGCTGCAGAAAGACTAAAGGACAGGGACACAGCCTGTGGCAGGCACACATATCCACAAAAACATCAGGGCAGGTAACAATGCAAACAGCCAGGCTGGCAGTGCTGGGGCTGTGGCTGAGCATAAAGTGCCACTGACAAGAGAAAAAAAGTTTCTTTTACAAAGACTTCTGAAACCTTTCCAAGTTCTCAAAAGCAAATGGCAAAACTTTCTAAAACATCTAAAATGACTTTTTAAAATTAAAAATCAGTAACTGTCTTTCTGTGGCATTTTGGCTTTTCATTGTTCCAGTAATACATTATGGCACTCTTCTGACCTTATTTCAATACCAGAAATATGGAATTCTACCAGAATATGGAATAACTGGAAAAGGCTCCTGGTTTTGCTTTGAAAACCAGTGTGAAGACTTTCCATTTTCCTTCAGGAATCAGATGAGAATAAAGCAAAAGGATGACAAGAGCTGGCTACAGTAGAAATGCATTTATTAGACAGAAGCAGAATTAGAATAAAACTGTGTTAAGAGTACATGCTTTATAGGGGAAAGACCTAAAGTAAAGAAAGTGTGGAAAGGGATTCTTTGCTTATCAGGTTGGGAGGAAGATAAAATGTGAAAACAATTGAGTTTCTGAAAGATTACAGTAACAACATTAAGAATGCAGATTAAAAAGATTTGCATAATTGACGATAATTTCACACTGTGTAAATTTAGAGTGTAAAGAACTTCAAGAAGCTATAAAGGATAAACCAGTGTTGTCAAAAGGAAAAGCATTCTCTTCCTGCCTATGTTTGCTTTTCAAATATGTTACATCATGACATTTTCAGTGAAACACTGAGATTTTGATTAAAGCAATTTTTATAGGATGAGGTCGTTTTCTATTAAAAGAAAAAATCAAATTTTCACTGAAAATAATCTTGGGCTTTCATTATTTACAATGGAATTTGTAGAGCCTTTTCAGAAAAAGAGACATTTTCTGATGCAGGTACCTATGGATATCCTAGAAAGAGGCCTGACAAGTGCATTCATGATGAAATGGCAAAGACAGGAATTGAGAGAAATGAAAGCAGCTTTGGAAAGGACATCTGTGGAAACAAAGACAGATGAGTGTTTAAAAAAAATATTTATGCTAGTCTGATTCAAATCACATTGTGAGGCTGGTGAGTCATGGAAAGCAAGAAAATAATAGGATTAAACAGAGAGATGGGTAAAGCTCATACCCTCCACCACCCTTCCCAAAGTGATGTCCCTCAGGCTCCTGGGTGACCAGCTGAGGAGGAGCCATCCCCTAGCGAGGGGCAAGCTGGGTTGTCCTACAAAGCTGTGGTAAAGCAGAAGAGGCAATTTTCACAGGGGATGGCATGCATGTGAGCTTCCGATCTGCTTCCATCTGTGTGCCGCAGTAAGGGAGCGGTTAGCTCTGGCTCCATGCGCCCAACCATACCAGCTGAAAGGACAGCACTGACAGAAAGATTTGCAGTTAAATTGCCTGAGCAGACTAAACACAGAAAGAACATTTTAAATTAGCTGGGTTCAAATGTTGGCTCACTTCAGAAATTAGAATTAATCTGATCTATCACTGTCTCACACATCTGTCAGCATGAGAAAATCACTAACTGGCAAGGAAGCAGAACTGGCTGTCTGCCCTAGTCCAGAACAGCAGAGTTATCAGATTTCAGGAAGGTTTTTATTTCTCTTATGAAGGGAAACTAAGGGTAGAAAAGGAAATTAACATTAAAAGAGGAAACTCTTCTGCCATAATGATAAGAAAGAGAACTCAAATAGCGTATCTTCTTATTAGGGAGAGAGAATATAACTATTATTATGAGAATAGTCATTATTTACATCAAATAATTATATTCTTGTAACTACTGCCTGTGGATTAATCCCTGTGAATACAAACATGGAATTACTCATTGTTACTCCATATAGTCATTGCTACATTCATGCTTCTTTATTTTGGTCCCAATCTTTATTTTCCTCAAGAACATTTCCCAGTGAAGGCCACGGTAAGGAGAGCCCATGGTGCTCAGCTCCAGCATGGACCACAGGGCTTGTGGTTTATTCCTACCCTGTGTCAGACTGAGGGCACGCATCTCAAGAGTAGCCAGACGTACAGCACCATGGGAATACTGATGTTTCTTCCTTATGTTGCTGTCTGGGATGTGAGCTGTCCTATTAAGTGAGGCCATGTCAAAGACTGCCATGTCAGCCCCAGGTATCTAGTCTGCTTCCCAAATCCAGCTGTGAACCCAACAAGGAGCCTTCAAAAGCTGTTTTCCTTTTTCTAACAAAAAAGAATCACTCAGAAAACGATGCTGATGTGTGCTGGGTTGTCAGCAAGCTGCCTGGGGAGTGACACGCTGCCAGCAGTTGGTCAGCCAGACGGCCAGTCTGGATACATGCAAGAGATTATTTCTTTCTTTTATTTGTCTGAAGCCAGCTGGTTGCTCAGCTCTTAATTGCTCAGTGAACAAAAGGTATACAAGTCTCTGTTTCCCTTTCAACACGGGTACATCAGATATAGCCTGTGGTGTCTCAGCAGAGGAGGAGGAAACAAAAGTGTCTGCTGGCCTGGATCCCCTTGGGTTTTTTGGCCAGGGTACGGAGGGTGATGCTGGTAGGGAGTAAAGCAAGGAGCCAAGTCCATGTGAAAGGGCACAGAGGTCTAACTTCAGACATATTACAGATTATTTGGCTTGATGACCTTAAAGGTCTTTTCCAATCTAAATTATCTTATACCAGCCTTGGAGTAGCAGCAATCCCCTACCCTCATCTGTATGAACTGTTTTTCTAGCACCCCACTCACTCCTACTTAAGAAGTCACTGCTGCTGAGGTGCCTCTGACCAGAGATGTCAGACTGAGAGAAGAAGATCCATCTAACATGTGAGGTATGCAACCAGGATAGACCAATCCAGCCCTAGTTTTTGTAAAAAAACAATATACTCAATTTATTCTTCTTGCCTTCCCCTCTGCAGTGTCCACTTAGAGAAAGTAATCAGTGAAAGAACAGTGGCTCCAATTACAACCTGTTTCCCAACTTACTCCAGGGTAATACTCAGACTGAAACAAATGACAAAGCTATAGCTTCCCCTCAGTCTTTAAAGAATGTAGCTTCACTTCAGTCTTTAAAGAATCCATCTCTCCTGACATTTAGACTAAATTTAAACTGCAATTCAGGACAGTTGATTGTAGCTGATTGTCTTCAAGTGATTTTTAGCCAGTGTTGCATTATTCTTTTTTGCATCCCATGGCATGGAGTTAATTCTACATTATCCATAGTATTCAGGGAGAGAAGAATGAGATGTATATAGGAGCAAGCAAAGCAAAAGGACATCTCTACATCAGGCTTGTACACCAAGAAGAGAAAAGGAAGGTCAGCAGCTCTAATGTATTTAGGCTCCAGCAGGGGCTGATGTGAGCTGGCACACACATAAAACCTCATGCAGTATGATGCCAAAGTGCCAGTTTCTGGAAGGACAAAGGAGTAGCCCTGGTTTGTGCATGAGATGTCTTGGTTTTGTGAAATTCTTTCCCAGGGAGTTTTCTGTAAACAAGAGACACGTTTTTGTAATGGTAAATTGTTTACATTATTTCCCTAGGAGGGACTTCTTGATGTCCCTCTGGTCTGACCAATGTGATTGAAGAGGTTTGTCTTTGCTTCACCAATTGAATTGGTCTGTGTAGAATAATATAAAAAGGAAGACACATCCCAACAATAAAGGAGTCATTTTCAGCCTTCTGAAGTCGAAGTCTTTGTGTCGCTGTGGTGTACAACAGCGTCACAAAGGTAATTCACCAGAGACCTTTACTAGTTGACTGTGTTTTCCTTTCTACTTCCATAGCCAATTAGAGGATGCTCACCCTTCCTCTTTCCCTGGTGTCTCCAGCCATGATTCCACAAGATGAGCAGCACATGCTCATGGTAACTCCAGCTGTGACCCCATGCCTGGGTGCTTGTCCCCAGGTCTATGCTCTGGGGCTGCCAGACAAGAGGAACCCAAGGGATGAGGCGTCCCCCACACCTGAACTGGAATCTTAACTCAACATTGTCATTTCCCCAATTTTGTTCCTGGCAGCATGGTATATAATATTTTTGCTGTCCAGGAGATCATGCTGTGTTCAGCATATGCCCTGGATCTTTACTAGTGACTTCTAGAAACAGGAAATCTTATAAAATATTCAAGTATTATCATGGGACCAGCCTGAGTTATAGCAATATAAAGATGCAATATTGGCTAAATTTATTTTTCAGTTTACATTAAAGTCCAAACTACCAGCTTTTCATTTCTGCTAACTTTCAACTAACATACAAATAATTAAATTTTAATTGTGCCCTATTCATGAAAAATGAAAGTGCATAGTTTATGTACCAGTACTTTCAAAGCTAATTTTGACTTTCTCCAGAGGTGAACATTTGTAATTGAAGAGTTTAAATTTACAGAACTGATCTACAGCAATAACCAATCTAAGTACTTTAAAGGATGAGAAAATGCAGGGAAGAATTTGTCATCGGTGAACCTGTATGATTAAGCTAGTGAGAATCTTGATTGTCGTGTTCCCTAATGAGAAAATGATTCGTTTGTGGAACAAGTCGTTCATTATAGATTATTTCTTCAGCTGTGGTATTTTCTGCCTGCACTGCAGTCAGTTGTGGCTGTGGTGCCACAGCCTCAAATAGCTTTGTGCAAAGAGACATACTAACTGCTAATTCTGATGTGACATTACTTTTTAACAGTGAAAAAAAATCTCAGATAGGTTAACAATGCATTTTATAGTTAATTCAGGCACTACAGCTTCCCATGCCATGGTCTCCAGTTGCTACTTTTTAAAATTAGCAATCTACAGTACAATTATCTCAAATACCATATACTAAATCACAAGAAAATTACACAAATTAGAAGTACATTAGTTGAGAGGGTGGTTTGTTAGCCATAAACATTCAAATTGATAATACTTTAGCTCTAATTGTTTGTTAACTTACGTGTTTCAATTCCCTTTATTATTGTACTTTAATAGGTTGATTTTGTCACCTCTGGGTATTTCTCTCCAAAGATGATTAATAACTTATGCCAATCAAGATATATAAGCCTTAAAAGATTCACAGCTTTATATAAGCGTGTAAGATTTAGAGGTGCATTTAATGGTAATACAAATGATCAGCACATTATTCCCTCACAGCTTGCTCCTCTCTGCCTTTCTCAGCTATTCATATTTCCAGAAGAATCTCTTGTAGCTCAATCCCTTGGTCATACAATCAGAGTTATTAGGATTTCATCTCTGACTGCAAACAAGAAAACAAGGTGATGTTTTCTTTAACCCTAGTGATTTTTTTTCTTGATCATACCAATTGTTATTTTTATATTAAAAAGGTAATTAATTCAAGGTGAAGAATTTGTGAAGGACAAACTTGAAATGTAGGCAACAGCTCATCCCCAGAGATGATTCACTCTAAGTTGAATGGGAACTAAGAGCCTGACTGCCGTGAAAGTTAATGTATTCATGCAGCCTGAATGGCCACAGACCTAAATGAAGGCTTTTCATAGATAACAGAAAAGTGAAGAAATTGCCCATCTTTAATTACTGAAGTCCTCAGAAGCAGTGGTGCCCAGGAGAATATGAATCAGTCTCAAATTGGAAAAAATAAGCAAACAAACAAACAAACAAACTAAAAAAAACCCCACTGACCAAACCCAACCCCCCAAAATCTCCTAACCTGCTTTTCTTCTTTGGAACAGATAAGTCCAGTAGCAGACCTCTGGAATAAGACATATGTACAGTTTGACCAGGAAACACCATAAAGAGAGCATAGCAAGCCCATGGCTGAACATACTTAGGGGACTGGTTTGGGTATTGCCACAGGAGCACAGTAAAACAAGGACATTGTTAAAAAATGTAACTGGTGACAAATGCTTTGTGCTGCTTGTGAGAAGCACTCAAGTGATTCACAGAAAAAAAAAATATCAGAGATCTCTGGAACATTCAGCAAAAACAAATACAGGAGAATAAAATAACTATTGTTTCAAAATTTATTTTCTGCTTTAAACTCCAAACACTCTCCATAAGAAGAAAAAGCAATGAATCGAAAATGGTATTGAGTTGTAGAAGTTAAGGATGCAACTGTGCTACAAATATTCTCCAGAAAATAGGTTTACAAGGCTTATCTCAATGCAAAGAAGCTCTTTCACTTACACAACTGTATATGGATCCTCAGCCATTTCCTCTGGACAGGTTCTTCAGGTGTGGAAAAACAGTAACCAGTGTTACATTTGGTCTATTTTGTTTCCTTGAGTACATGGATTTGCTGACCACTCCATTCTGTATGTGGGCTTTTTTTCCTCAATTTTTTCCTTAGGGGAAAAAATTTAAACATCAGAGCACTGAGGAAAATTAAAAACTTCACTGTCTCCTGGTGATAAATATGGAAAGAGTAGAAATGAGCAGATGGCACACTGTACACCGTCATCCTTGCAGAGTATATACATATATTAAAAATATCTCTATCTCTGTAACAAAATTAAACCTGCCACATGTAACTCAAATATCCTCTCCCCTATAAAGATTATCTCATTTGTTGATCCTGCAGAAACTCAGAAGGTCTCTGTGAGAAACAGACTGGGATATTTTTTAAAAAGTATATTACATTTTGAAATCATTAGGTTGATCATAATTTTCTTTCAGATTTAGGTTATAGTTATTTTATGCTACTAATGCAGTCAAAAGATAAACCAAGTTAGCTTCAAAAGTTTACCTGTTAACTGTATCTAATATAATTCATCATCACTTTAATTCACATACTTAAATTGATAGAATTTTATGGTTTAAATTAATTTTCCAGTCATTGTGAAGTCTGTTATAAAGTTATGGGTTTTTTTACATTCACCTTGGCTTGGTTTATCAAGGAATAAAGAAATAGGTAATGGAACAGTGAAACATTCTGTCTTAAAATGAAGCAAAAATTCTCCACTGTAGCTACAGTTTCAATACGACAAATACCAATCATCTAAACAAGCAGTTAGGCAGCTAAAATAAATTTTAGAATTATCTGGTGGACGTTCTCAACAGAATGATCACAGCATTACTCTAAGAATAAAGGAACACACAATATGGTGGGATGTGTAAAGGCTATAAAATCCAGACTTTCACTTCACATTTGAATCAGGTGGCTTGAAGTCTGCTATTAGATCTATGACTCTAAATGCTAGTAAGTAATAGGAATATTCATGACAAAAATTATTGGATAAGCACAACCCTGTACCCTCATATTAGAAGCAGATTTTCAAAATCCCTTCATGATATTTATGATGACCAAAATATACTTAAACACAGACCCTCACCTTTTCTTTCCAGCTATTAGGTTACCACAAAAATGACTTTTTGAAAGCTGGGATGACAAAGCTGTGCTAAACTAGATTTTAATAGTAGAGTCCACTTATATATTATTTTGCTAAGTAGGTTTTTTGGATCTAAAGTTAAAACCTGAAGCAGTTGTGAAATATTTCACAACTGATGCTTTTCTACTGCTTGTTTTCAAATACAATCTTAGTGGCAAGATAATAATCTAGCTGGCTAAATTAAAGGCTAAATTATTCTAATATCCAGCAGAAAAATAACCATTTTGTCTACAAAAAAGAATATCCAATATATTTTTCATAGTAAAATGAGTACAGAAAAGACAACTGGAAGAGTAAGATCCATCTCTTTAGATGCAGTGCAAGTCTTCAAAAGAAAAATGTGCTAAATTTTCTATTATCTGAATTCTTCTGTGGTCACAGATGTTCTCTCCACTTTCATTTTACTTATTGATGAGAGACAATCATGTATTTAGCCCAGTCACTTTATTGCCTTCTTTTTATAATGAAAAATATGCTCATCTGAAGTGATTCTTGAGTCTTGCCAAAAGCTGTTTCATGAAATCAGAAACAATATAGAAACCTTACTTGACCTGTCCTTCTTGAGTTATTTTATATGCAAAAGAGAAAGCATAACTAGCTTTACTATAAGCATGTCTTAAAGGGTTGAGTAGAGGGGCAAGATGTTGTAGGGTTGAGTAGAGGGGCAGGATCAGCTCCCTTGAACTATGGCCATGCTGCTCCTCATGCACATCCTCTGTTCTTCAGAAAGGTTCCAAGACAACCAGGTGATGGGTATCTTCACGTTAGGGAAGCTCTAAGTAAGTGTTCAAATTTGTGTAGACTTTGGTGTGTTCATGATGAGGGCTATTTATTCCAGCAGTGTTTTTATTCTGTAGCCTCCTGTGATACCCTTTCATTCCCATCTCAACTTCATAATATAGCCAAATTAAAACCTCACCATTAATTTTCCTCACTGAAGGCAACGTGGTCTAAATAAATAGATTAGTACACATTAAAAGTTCACAGTGGTGCTGAAGGAGCAAAACAGACCATTTTTGCAGTGCTCTTAGCAATACTAATAGTAAATTCTTATTTAGAGACCTTAATAAGGAGTTCAGGAACAGCTGGATCCTGAAATGCAGAAACAATGTGATTTTCCAAAAATATTAATAGAGATATGATAATGCATGAAAGAAAGACAAAAAGAACAGGTTCTGTGTTCCTGATGGCTTCAAAATGAGGGGTTTTTTGCCATATTCTGTGATTCAGAAAAGGAAGCTGCTGAAGCACTGTTTGATATGCAGTCTGTTGATGGTTTCAGCAATGCTAAAGCATCCTTTGAATTTTGAAACGTTGGGAAATGCTGGGCTTAAAGCTATGTTTTATCAGGTAGAACTGTGAACTCTAAGTCTGCTGAAATATGCATCTTCTCAGAGTCAAATGAAAGCCAAGCCCTGCCGTGGCTGAGAAAGAAATGGTCTCCTGCTCTCAGAGCTCACAGCCCTGGCTCCCTGTGGAAATAGGCAGCCAGATTATTTGTAAGTCAGGTGCTAATGCAAGAGGAACTATCCCCATAGGCCCCTTAAACTGACATAGTAAGTAAAAGAAACGGTACTAGAAGCAGTGGGCCACCCACTGAAGAAATACATCTGTTTTTCTTACATGCCCCATACCATATATTTAGAACACTGCTTACTAATGTAAAGTAACTTTGACTAATAAATAGGATGCATCACAAATTGTATCATATATCTAAGGAAATTACTATATTCCCTTCACTCCTTAAGCTGTGTCTCGGTAGTTATTGAAAGTTGCTATGCTTGAAAAGGGGAAAAAATACAGAATAGTTCTAAACCCCCAAGTGGTGAACATAAATTGCTGAGATTGATTACTCTTAAATATAAAACTTAAAATTCAGTGAGCTAAGAACATAGTGAAGGCTTGACTTTTTCTGTACAGAATATAAAAATGTCTCCAAGACTATTAATATATTTTATGGCATTAATGCATAAATATTCTGAAATGACCATTTTTCTTATGGCTTGTTAATGTTAACAATGTGTTAGCATTTGGATTAGAGCCAGGTCAATGTCAAAGTGTGTTTATGAAAATGTCCACTTCACTAAAACAATCTAAAAGCACAATTTAGTTTGAAGTCCTTAAGAATTTGGACCATATATGTGTGCACATATGCCAAGGTCTTGGGGAAATATAATGGCTAAGAAGAAAGTTTTACAGACTTTTCTAGTGCTTGAAAACATCTATAATTGTACAAAAATGAAAGAATAGTATTCAGTTGCCAATGGTCTCTGAACAAAAAAATCAGTAAAAGAAATTTATGTCAATTTACGTTGGTCTCCAAGCACAGAGAAGAAAAATGGGACGGGGAGGGGGGGAAGGCCTCACTAGCTTTTCAAGTACTATTATTCAGAAGATCAAATCTAGAGTGAACTCTTTATACTTGAAAGAAACAGTTACAAGTGAAAATTTGTTTTCAGCAAAAAAGCTCTTCATTTTAAAACAAACACAAAATCCACGGCTGAATTAAAGTAGCTCAAAAGATTCAGTCGAACAATATCAATTTCCATTGGGACTTCTCACTAGAATTTGGTTGCTGTGTGGCAGAGGTCAGAGGCAGAAGGTGAGAAGCTCTGTTTAGCATCATTGAAGTTTCCTGAACAGAAGAAACCCACGAATGGTTGACAGATGTGACCATAATATCCAGGACAATGTCTTTCCACATCAGCTACTGTAATGAAGATTATCTCAAGAGTATCAGACTATTCTAAAAAGTACCTCTAGCCTCTTCAGCAAATTGATGAAAATAGTTTCTCAGATTTTCCTTTCCAGGGAGAGACAAGAAAAATATCAAGTTCAACCTTGATTTTACAAAGACAGGATTTTGGTTGGATTGGTTTGGTTTTTTTTTCAAATGGCAAGTACCTTTGAACAGTAATAAAATCTTATCCTGATGAATATATTTATTCTCAGGCAATTTGCTGGATGCCCAGCCATCGTTGTGCTTCCATGCTCTGATCAAACCAGTCTGTCTTTTAAAACAATTTTGTTTCATACTGTTTCTCAAAAGCTTTGCAAAATTTGTGTCGCTGAATAACCACATTACATTATTCTCTTTGCTACTTACAAAAGGCACCCTTAAATTTTCTTGCCCTACCTTCATATTGCTAGATCCTGCAGAAATAGGATACCCTACAAACCAAGCACTGGTCCCTGAATCCTATCATTGTAGACTCTTGGGCATGCTTGGGTATGTGGGTGTAACTGCACACTTCAATGAAGAGAAAAATGGGGCTCAGTACCTACCATAATTTTTTGCTGGTAGGTTCTGCCTGAAGAGAGAGTAGATTTATCCTGGAACCAATCAAGTATCAAAGCAGGATGATACAGTTGTTTATCCAATCACTCCATGCAAGTAACAGCCTAGAAAATCTCCTTCAAGGCAGGGAGATTCTTTCATTGCTGGAGAAAACAAAATATCATGTTATTTCCTTACTTAAATAAGAAGTGCAAGAAAAATAAGATTTCAAGCAGCTGCGTTCACAGCTCTGCACACTTGTCAAACCAGCCTGCAGATTCTGGGAGGCAAGAAAGCCAAACAGAGTGCAAACTCAAATGCAAATAAATAATGTACTTGCAGGACACTTGTGGTGGTCCCAGCTACATTTACACTCAGCAAATGTGCACAAAGTTGTGGTTTGACATGCTATTTACTTATTCATGCATGACTCTTCCTTTCTCAATGCCTATTTCAATAACAGGGAAGTTACAAGTGAAAGAACAGAGCAGGTTCTTAAGTAGCCACTAAGTGATTGTCACACAGAATAGCTGTGTCTCACACTCCAGAGTGGGAAGCCTCCTGTCAGCAGGTACAGAAGCAAGACTTCATTCAAGCACACTGTGAAACCATTAGCCAATGATCCTTGTTCAAAGATTTTTCTTCTCAGTTGCTATCAGTATTTTTCACAAAGTGACCTTAGATGAACTACAGTCACTTTGAGTTTCCTCGCTGAAAAATCAATGATCTCCCATAAGTCAGGGGACATCTCATTTTTCTGCAAAATAAACAAGGAAGACACTGCTCCTCAGGAAAGGCATTCTTTTGAATACCAGAGCTCCACAACATATTTCAGTGCTCACTGGAAATAAATCACATGCCTGAAGTCAAACATATCAAAAAGCACTCCTGAGTTGGGTTAAATTTTTCTGCCTTAAAATTTTTCCAAAATATAAAGCAACTGTCTCAGAAGCACCTTGTTGTTATCTGCACCAGATTGTGCATTGTAGAAATCAGTGAAATCAGTTTGTTTAGAAACTCTTTTTGGTCTGTTCTAACTTCCAGGGAAAAGGGAGGCACTTTGGGCTAATTATGCACAGAAGGTCTACTACCTCTTCTTGCAAAACTTCCTTCAGTGTCATACTAGCCAGAAACAGGACGCAGCCACTAAACTATTTTCTCAGAAAAGTTATGAAGGCTTTTCCATTCCAACATCTAATTAGCTTTGGAAAAATTCAGTGCAGTGAAGTATGCAGCAAATGGACTACAAGGTAAAAATTACATACTGTCTATGATGGAAAAATAAGGTTTACAAATTTACTCTCTCAACACATAATGCTACCACCAAAAAAGATTGGTATTTAGTTCATTCATGACAAACAGATATTGAGATTGCCCCCGTATCTACACACAGTGCAGGGAATGATGTCAGAGGAGAGTGCAGAGCATAGGAAAAAAATCCTTTAGTCCATGAAAAAAAAGGCCTAAAGGAGTGAGGCGAGTGAAGGAACAAAACCTTAGTCATAATTACTGAAAACAGAGACAATTTTTGAGAGGACAAAGTAAGTGAAGGATGTGAGCAAAGCAAGGTGGCAAATGTGTGCATGGCACAGACTGCTTGCAAGGCAGGCTTTTCTCATGAGCCTGGAGAGGTGATTCAGCTTTGAGACTCACTTTTCTGGGCAGAAAACTAATTACATCCCTCATGCATTTGTCTTGTTTTGGCAGAGTTTAGTTGAGGGACCACTGCAACCCAGCTGTGTATCTCTACGCAACAAAGCCATTTCAGAAGGAAGCTCGTGTCACTGAAAGAGGAGAATCCCACTGGAAATGTTTCAGTGGCGGTGATAAGCAGTAACAAACATCAGCATCAATGTGCAGGCTCCAGATGGAGAAGAAATTTCATCCCAGAACAGGCTATCATGGCAGCATCTTCTCTGGGCCTATCAGCAGCAACAGCTCTGTATGGGACACAGCCAGCCAAGGGCAGCAGGCCAGAACTGCCTGCAAGAAAACAGAGCTGGCCATTGGGGTGTGTGGGAGGTAGCACTAAATGGCATGTCCATTCAAGCTCACCTTGCTGGATGCCACAGCTGCCAGAAAAATGAATGCTCAGGATTAGTGCCTGTTGCATAAAGAGACAGTGTCTGCACTTACAGAAGCTGTAGTGATAAATACTGGTTTCTTTCATTTTGGCCATGACTAGTTCCTCTCCATCTGTTCCCCAGTGTATAAACCATTTTTCTGGAGAACTGCTGGTCCATTCTAGGTACAAGATGGCATCACTGATGGCCCAAGTGACAGTGCTGCTCAGTCAGTTGTTAGCAACAGTATGGGAACAGATGACCTCAATAACCCCACCAGTTATGATTTGAACAAGATCAAAATGTTGGGTGGTATGCTCATCTGTTTTACTTTTTTTCTCAGATTTCTGACAGCAGAAACAGAAAGGACAAGTAGAGTGCGAGTGCACCCACTCCCTATAAACAACAGTTTATAGGGATCTCATCAAAATGTGCCTGTAAAAGACACCATTAAGGTGACTGGAGCAGAAAAAGGGAATATTCTGGGGTTGTTGTGTTTGATTCATGCATTAGATAGCATAAGCTCAGGAGAGTTCATGACATTGTGGATCAGTGTCAATCAATGTCAAGCAGTTACTGATCAGAGCAGATTTAGCTTGTCCATATATGTTTTGTCTCTGCTCAATCTGTATCACTTGCATGGACTGAAAATTCTGGATATGCAACTTTTACCTTATAACTGTTTTGCATTATACACATACCGTTAAAGCCTTATCTTAAATTAGCAGGTCTCCAACCCTTGAGGGAAACACATTGCTTGAACTCTGCCTTTATACTCCAGTTAAATAAATTTGCCTTTGATGAACAGAAATAACTCTGAAATCTGCTTTGTAATTCATATGTGATTTTCATGCCTTCTGAAGTTATTCTCTCAAGGTTTTTTGTCTCTTGCTGAAGAGACAATTCACACTTCACACCAAAGAGTCTCTTCAAACTGAAAAACCAATTGTGTTTGAATTATGGGACCCATAACATACATCCAACAATTTCTGAAGAATCTAAGACTAGATTTGTTTCATGTGGATATATTTATTGTGTTCATTCCACAGAACTCTAAACAATTAATAGCATTGCAGTCCAATGCTCTACATCACTGATACTTGTCAGTGTTGCTGAACTGTGACTTGCCTTCCTAGACACCACTGAAACAGGAAGCTGAGCAAGAGCTTAATCCATAAATTAATCCAGGCAACCAAATACAAGTGTCTCCTCAAAAGCTAAAGTCCTGCTCTTATGCTTTCACCTCTGTCTCAAAGCCCAACTATAAACAGGTTCCCTACTAGTTAATTCAGAGGGATTAATAACTGGGTGACTTTATAATTCACTTCAATAAAGCCAGGAAAAAAGATCAATAAATCTTGTCTTTTATCCACCCGCTTGTTCTGCAAGTCTGTTCTGCACCTATGAATGATTAGCATCAGGTGTAAAATAGTTCCCTGAAAGTTGCTACTGGCAAGTCCCATTCATTCCTGGATCCTCCTGAAAACAGTACATTAATTCTCCAAGATTTCAGACCTTAGTGCTGACATCCAACCTAAGATGAATCACATCAGTTTCCATTAAGAGACCTTCAACGATCTTAGCCATTAATTCAAATCTTCAGCAGTTTTACCAACTATTCAGTGCATGTTTGGTGTTTTTTTCATAAAAGACCAATAAAGACCACCAGATGTCACTGGCCTTTTTTTTTCCTTTATAAAGATAATTTGCATATTATTTTAAATGTAAGTCTTCCTGGAAAGGTTACTGAGGGTTGGAATGTTGCAGCATTTTGAGATCCTGGGACCCAAAGCAGATAAATTTATGTCACCAATGCAAGGTGTACTCTACCTTGCAAATGAGTGTCTGTAACACTTCTGACATTACATTAAATTAATGTAATTATTTAAGAGATCAAATATGTCTTAAAACACTAAAAATGGAAGAAGTGTATTTGATGGGGAAAAAAATTAGCAGAAATGAGGTGGTAAAAAGATTGAGAAGGTCATCAACATAATTCAGTGATTTCTCAGTCAGAGCTAGAATCCAGTTTAATATGGTAAAAATGGGCTCAATTCAGTCAATAGATGTACTGTCTTTAGATACAGCAGTTAGAGAAATTCAGCATTGCAGCTGAGGCTGATGTGTGTCCAAGGAGTAAGACATCAGCTTACAAAAGAAAAGCATTTGAGCACCAGTGTGAACTACAGCTTCGAGATAGCTTGATGTTATAGATATTTCCAGAANAACAAATAAAAAATTCTGTAAGTGAGCCCCTCAATCTTTGAGGAAAACCCAGTATTTATGTGTAGTGGGGCATTAAGAACAAGTACTGCACATGTACTAAAAATGCAGATCACACCCTTGAATCTTTAAGCTTGGCCACATTTGACAGCAGCAACATGAAAAGGAGCATATTTGCAATGCTGCTATGACCTTTCAGCTCTCTTGGTCATCTTGATCATATATCAACTTCCAGTCCCTTGCAGCAGTGTGGGAAGAACTGACATCAGCTGAGGACCTTTGGGAAAGTTCTATTAACTGTAATTATTACTGCAGTATACAAAATGAATCTCTCTCCTCTTATCACCAGATGCCAGACTGGGTTACTGGTTTAATCATAGAGTCTGTCAGGAGGACTGCACAGCAGACCTTAGGGAGTGAGAAAAAAACTTTGTGGGCTGCTTCTTACCTTCCTTCCCCTGATTTGTTGTATGCATACACAGGCAGCCCAGGTGGTTTAGCTGCCAATGACAAAGATTGCCTGAGGCATCAGAGAGGAGCACAAGTTAGGACTATCTCATTTTTACAAGGATCTTCAGTGTCTAGGCTCTAAACAGCAGCTTCTCTAATAATGAAGTTTAAGTCTGCCCATGTGATATTTGTGGCTTTTATCTGTAAACAAAATAGAACAACTGCAGGAATAGCAATTCCTTCTATACCTGCAAATGCTAGCATGAGAACAACTTTTATGAGCCAATTTCTTAGTGAAGTGTAGAGTACTTATTCATCCTAACTTCCAGTATCAGTTAGGTAGTGGCAACTATTTTATGCTTTTAATTTCTTTTTTCCTTTTTGAACAAGGACAACTATGATACACAAGCACAAACTAGGTTTTATCAACATTTTCTAGTGATAATGAGATAAAAATGTGTCCAAAACTTGCCAGATTGTGAAGCTGCCTGTGAATATAAATGTTATCTGAAGATACCACTACAGATCTGTTGATCAAGAATAAAACCTTTTAATGGATCTCAAATCAACAAATACTTTTGTTAAGATCTGCCAATGAAACAAGCATATTTGTTGTATTGTATCTAGAGAAATGTTGTCTGTCTCCATAAGATCTTCATGGGACACTACAGAAATTTCAGTATTCCACTCATAACTGTAAGAGTGTTTACTTATACCAGTTCAGAGCAGATAAAGAGAAGATGGGCAACAACACAGAGCAGAGCAAGAAAGAACTTTAGCAGAATATCTAGGCTCCAAGAGTAGGAACTGACATTTATTCTTGATAAAAAGATACCATTTTGTAGGAGTATTATCAACATTGGGTACTTGCTCAGAATTAATGGCTAGCACAGGGTATTTTTTTGTTAATGTCATTTCAGATGGTATGTTGAGAGCTTTTATAGAGGATTAGTGGCTTGAAAAAAGTGGCAAGCTTAAAAGACTTGCTCACTTGCTTGAACAGCCCCTCAAAGTTGCTCTCCACTTCAGCTGGTCTGTGTTACCATGTCACAGCTGAGATGGGTGACCTGTGTGTTTCCATTTCTGCCCTTACCTGCTGCTCAAACAATTGCACTTCTACACACAGAGTTCTGATCAGATATATAGGCTGCATGACTTCAGCTAAACAACCCTCTCAGCCCTACTGAATTTTCCCTCCTACATTGGTATCCATAGCTACATTTTTCTTTTTGTTTGGTTCCTATTCGTAAGTAGTATCAGCTGCTTTTAATAAGGAAATAGTTACTTTTCTAAGTATAGAATTTTGTTCAAAAAAAATTCAGAGCTCATGCTTTGAACTCATGGCTGAGACTGGATCAGGATTTTTCAAGAACATGCTTGTGAAGAAATTGCACAAAGAATGTCCAATTTACCCGTAGTATGTTTTGGGAGATATTAATGTAATACAAATACTTACAATTGTTCACTGTTCTTCTATGTTGCTCATTGCTCTTGTATTCCCTTTTTTGCTCTTGAACAGTTGTAAGAGCAGTTTGAAAGAAAAACAATCTGGTGAATCGGGAGATGAATTAAACTTACAGTTGTGAAAAATGGATTACTATATAAAATGCAGAATATCTCCTGGAGTAGTGTTAGCACAATTGCCAAACTAATGTTTTAAGTTTCATATTATAAATGCTAGCAGCAAACCTTGCAGCTACTTGCTTGAAACAGTCCAGAAAAATTCTTTCACTTCCTGAGGCAGGGTCAGAAGGTAAAGAGGTCTACTTCCAAAACTCTAGGACTGTACACAATAGGGGGTTATGCTATTACTGCAGCTGATTCTGCTGCACCAAATGAAAAGTCAATTGACATTCACTCCCTAGTCAGAAAATAGTTCAGAACACACTGACCAAGTAACAACAAAGAACATGAAACAGAAACACAGCATTTCATTACACAGGAAGACATTTGAAATTCCACACACATTTTTAACTTGGAAGGTTGTAGCAAAGAACAGGCTATTAAAAATAAGTGTAGGATTTTATACTGAATTATAAACCCTGAAAAAGGACACTCGGATTTTGATTTTCACTCTACTGTGCTCATGTCCATGGAAATGCTACAAACAGGTAGGATTTCCAAACATGAACAACCATCTCACAATCATAAGTTACACATTTTTGAGGTTTCTAGCTCCTGTATTCAAATGAATTTAGATGAAGGCAAATATTAGGAACATTTCAGCAATGATCCTAATTTATTAGAGGATTCTTATTGTCAGGTATGTGCAGCAGAATGCTCTGCCCTGGATTTTGGGCAAGCAAGTTGGACAGTGCTCTATTTACAAGGATATCAGAGGTGGACTGAGAGGGGCATAATGCTGGTTCCGGTGTTGATTTATGCTAAAACCAGTCTGGCACATCAACCCCAAATTAACATCCTGATAATGGGGCAAAGATTTGGCAGATAAGCTGCTAAACTGATCTGGAGACATATGACTGGCAGTCCATAACTTTATATTATAAAAGTCCAGTCCACTTTCATACGATTGGGTTCTTCTAACATATCCCTTCTCAGAGTGTGTATGAAGAGTTCCCCTTTGGGTGGGGATGCCCCTCGAAATTTCTCCTCAAGGCTGAGCAAAATGCAATGTGTTTTTTTGGCCCCAGACATTGGCATGAGTGAGTTACATCAATCCCTACTTTAAAAATTGTTTATTTTTGCTAGCTCTATTACAATTGCTTTAAGCTAATAGCTTTGATAATGTGCACTATCCTGTCATACTTTACTAGTAGTTTTAGCTCCTCCTGTACTGTCTAGTAAATAATTCTGATTAAGATCTTTTGTGTAATTATTTACCATAATAAATCATTAATTTTTATATAAATATATCTGATTTGCCATCATTAATCCTGAAGTTGTACAAAGGTTCAATCACAATCTATAATTTCTTAGACTTGAACTGTTGACAGTCTGAGGTTAAGATTGGATCCAACCCCTCCTAGGCTCGTCTCTGAGAAGGAGTTTAGAAAGCAAGGGGGTCCTTTCTGCACCCTGTGACTCAGAGGGAGAGCTTCTCTACTAAACTTTGTCTGCAGCTCCCACTCTCTCCCATGACACTGTGTTCCCTAGCACTAGGTTAGCTGACATGCTGAGGGCAGTGGAATGTCTCCCTGCTCTGAGAAAATGTAGATTAAGTGCTATTCAGTAAAAGTTTAGACACCTCTGAAGTGTCTATAGAGGAATGCAATTTTCAGTTTCATGTTCTATTCTAAAAATCAGAACCATTACATTTTCATCTCACCTTCAGTGACCTACATATCTTCTCATCACCCAGAGGTCTGCAAATTTCTTAGCTACATTTCTCCTGGAAAAATAAAGAATAGAATGAGGCAGGTTTTATAAACCATGCCGAGACATGCAGGAAAACTCTTCCAGACAATAAGAAGTATTTCATAAAACCAAAAATCAGCTGGAGGTAACAAGCTGGAACAACTTCTTCTCACTAGGTAAAATGTCAAGCCATAGAAGAGACCAGAATGTCTGTATAACAAAAAAGTTGGTCTTCTCGTGTAAATATGCAGCTCCAGTTAAATCCCGTTTAAAGATACTTGCAGTCTGGCTGGCTCTAAGCACTGAGCTGATTATAACTTCTGTACTTATCGTGCAGAAGAAAACATTAATTTTTCAGTTACAAAGGAATATATCTTCAGATGTGAAGAACAAATGGCTGATGTGCAGAGTGCCTGTGTGCTCAGGGGAATAAATGCACACATTGGCACATTCCCATCTCCCTGCTCCCTATTGTCACTGGAGTCTTGCACCAACCTTCCACATGTGACCAAGATGCACAGGATGCACCCCTGACAGGGCCAACAGCCTCACTAATTCCACACCGGTGCACACTGGAGGAATTACTTTATATCCTCTGGACCACAGATTATCTCAGACTTCTTCCTGTATCGCTTTAAAATCTGTAGACACAAATGAGCCGTCACATACCATGTCTGTATTTTAAACAGTTGAAAAGGAGGAATATGGATTTTTTTTCACTGCAATTTGTTGTTAAGACCCTGAAATGTTAGTTTCCTTTACATTTTAGGAATGGAACCTATGTGAGAGGAAGCACTGTGAAAACTGTGGCTCTGACTGAAACTTGGCTGCAATGATTTAGATTGTAGGTGTCTTGCTATGTAGCAAGGCCTTTCTCTTCATGTTTTCTTGAAAGTAATTTGTAGCACATTTCTTCCACAGAACACATGCAATCTGTAAGCACTCCAGTGAGCCTGCTGGTACTATTAAGTATCTGTGAGTAACTGAAACAATGCATTTCATTTTTACCTTCTAGAATCACTTCAATGATTGATCTGTCCTTGACTTTAACAGGATTATTTCTTTGACTTGCCTTGATAAAGGCCAAAGTAACATTCACTACAATCTACAGCCTGTCAGTAGTCTTGGGCAGAACAAAGTATCAGAGACAGCTGTTAACACTAAGTAGAAGTTCACATTCCTCAAAAAGATGTGTATGGCTCTACACGAGCTACTAAAACGTAGCAAACTTATTCTCAAACAGCCCCAGTTGGATTAGCTCACAGTAAGTACTTGTCATTCTAGTTACAAATTTGTGCCTGAGACAATTGTGCCTCTGCCTTTGCCTGAAAGTACAAAGCAGATTGTACTGAGAGTACTCTAGCAGCAGCACTGGACCTACTTTTGTGCAAGGTGTGTGTCACTCTAGACAGAAGTAGAGCACACAGCAGTTCAGCTATGCACATGTACTGAGCAGAAAACACTGCCTCAGCATTGCTACAGTGTCTGATTTTAGTCTCAATACAAGACATTTTTTGAAAAGATTAAAAGCATCTCACTGAAGATCAAGAACCACCCTCTGTTATCCTCTGTCATTCCCACACAAATAGTTTTCTGCTCTCTTGCCTATTAGAACAAAAAAAAAAAAGAGCTAAGTACAGATTACATGCTTCTGAAATATTTGACCTGATGATAGAAATAAATACCCATCCAAGTATTATAAACAGGGTGCCAAACATGTTTGACCCAGCCTGTGCTGTTAATAGAGTTGACGCAAGTTTCGTATTATTTTAAGCATGATATAAGACTGTAAGATATAAAACCATAAGAGCTTTATCTGCTATTGTTGCAAATTGTTACAATCTGCTATTGTTACAAGTGTCCCTTTTTTCAGCTTATTTACTCAGTACACTCGACAATGCTTTCTGTACAGTCAGATTCTTCACGCTGGAAAAAATGAGCTTGTACAGACGCACAATCCTTATGATAAAGTTTCAGCCAACACAGCTTAGCCTCTGTGTATAACTCCTGCTCTCTTTTCATTTGCCTCCAACCCCATGTAAGGACATGATACCAAGTAGCCTGTATTCACACTAACTTGGTCATGCTCTGGTCCTGAACACTGAACTGGTGGAATTCATGCAAATTTGCTACATGGGCGAGGTTAAAACGTGACAGCTGTTACTCACTGGACCTCCATTAAGCTACTTCACTCCACTTTAAAGACATGGCTGAAGAGGGCTCCTCAAGCCAAAAGTTTGCCTGTAAGAGCCTTTGGACAACCAGAAAACCCTAAAGAAAAAAGCCCAACTTCACTTTGTCACACAAAGGACTCCAGAAGCATTCACCACAGAAACCACATGTCTCTGGGAAGAACATATTACTCTAATTTTGGGAGTTCTCCTGATGTGATCAGTCATACCAATGACAGGCTGCCCCACTCCCCTCTGGGTGGCCAGAAACCCCATTGTGCTCTGCCACTGCCTTCACATGCTCCACTCTTTGCATGCAGGTGCCAAAAAGCAACTTGCTCTGACTTCACACCCAGAGCTCTCTTGCTCCACTCACACCCGCCACCTGCTAGCTCACTTTGATTTGCTATACTTTGCTCACAGTTTTAAAAAGTTGCTTTCTGGTAACAAGGAACTGTTGGTGCACCTATCCAGCCTAAATCCAGTTCACAAATAATTTAGGTGAAAATTAGTTCCCATTTCATATTAATTTCCCTTGAAATCTGTATTCTGCCACTTTGTTCCTTGGCAATACGCCAGGAAAGATGCCCAGTACCTGTGGGAGTAAAGGCAGCCAAGTAGCTGTTGTTTGAAACCACAAGCTTTTGCTCAGTAACACAGCAACCCACACATGCTCATCTAATAAAAATCTCATTAACTGTCAGCTCTGACAGTTGAATTATCAATAGGCCTGAGAAAATTCATCTGCAATAAAGGGTTTGAATATTTTCCATTTAAATCAAAATATTAAGAGTTAGAACCATAGGAAGGAAGAAATAGAGAATTCAAATATTTACCTTTAAAATGAAGAGGGAAGGAGAACCAGTTCTTGAGTTTTTAACTAAAATCTAAAAAAAACTAAGGTATTTCTATTTCTACTTCTATTTCTGGAGGAATTTGCCATTTTGAATCTCCCAGCCTTCAGCCTGTTTTTTAAGAAAAATAAAGTTAAATTATTACATGTGAATTCACCAATGTCAGTATTCTTTCATGAAAATGTGTTCCAATAGTCAAAAGGGCTAACATCCATTTTAAGAAACATATTTTACTACTCTGCTACTGTTGTGTTCATGCACCTTTTCCACCTATTTATATCCATACTTGCAACATTAAACATTATATTCTCTCAAGAGAGAAAAAGCACAGTTCACTTTCTTGAGTCATTAATCCCAGGTTTTGACCAGTTCCTCTCTTGAAAAAGACAGGATTTATATTATTTTCAAGTAATTAATTACTGCAATACTTAATAGCAGGTGATCCTTGTTTCTCTTCTCAAACATAAATCCTGACTGTAGAAGGAATAATGGAAATCAAAGAAGTCACTACCTGCAAGCAAGAAACTTCTTTGAGTAAAATATTTTACCCCACATGAACTAAGAAATGAAGCATGGAAAAATAATGTGATTATGATAGAACACTGACTCAGTTGCTTCATAATCACTAAGACATTTCCCAGAGAACATTTAAGAAAAACATTGTTAATAAACCTCCTCAAAAAACCCCCTAGAAATATTCATTACCCAGCTAGAAAAAAACGTTTCACTTTTGGAACTTCTAATTGTTCTTGTTAAACTTGGTAGAAGAGGACAGGAGAAAGCTATGTAACTTTCCCCTTTGAAAGATTCAGAGCTTGTAATAGTGTTTGTGATTATGTATTTTACTAATATTAGAAAGACTGAGAGAAGGCATAGGGTAACCCATTAGTACAACCAGGTATCTAAGTGTTTTTATAGATGCACCTCTACTGAGAAGCAAAAAATTTCTTCTGTTAATTTTCAAAGCACAATCAATAAACCTGTCAACTCTAATGCAATCCATGAAGATACTTACATTCAGTGCAGCTAATTACACACTCTCAGTGGCTCTGGAAGACAGCATGGTGATCCCACAGTTCTTTAAACAACTGTTCACCTGTCATATTTCCAATAGTTCAACTTCCCAAGCATTTTGATTCTGTAATTCTATAACATTTCCTAAAAGCAGTCTGTGGCCAAATTTTCCAGCCTTGGTACCATCAGAAATGTTGGAATCACCAGTAGATACTGAAAGTACCTACATATGGGAAAGAGCTTAAGATTTGGCGTAGGGACTTTCTAGGAAGGTCCTCAGGTTTTAAACCTGTCCTGTTCAGCTGACATCCAGCACGGTGTTGCACTTGGTTATATCAACTGGGAATCCAACCAGCTTTAGTCAATATCTACACTTCTAGTTAGAATTGTTATGCCATAGTGATTGGGCCTTCATTAAAGGTCAAGATTTGGTGTTGGCTAGTCTTAAAAAGGAAACGAATCTGATGAGCCAGTGCTGGCTTTGCAATAAGGGTTCTGCTATCACTCACTGCTGATGATTTCATCAAGAAAGCAAATTCATAGAAATAGTTTTCCCATTTTATCCACCATTTTGGTACATTGCTGGAAATACTTTCATCAGCATTCTCTGTGGAAGCTTCATTTCTATCTGAAGTTGCTCATGACAAAACCAAGGTTTGCTTTCTGTTCTTTTACGGGGGGAATTCAGTACAGATACATGGCAAAGGATGACAAATGACAATGGGTAGCCAAAACCCAGGATTCGAAGAGCAGGATCAGACAGACCACTGACTCTTAGAGCCCACATAACCACAGTAAGAATACAAAGAAAGTCATCTACAATTCAAAAGCATAAAATAGTTGCACATACTTTACTATGTATGCCCCTTAAACTCGTGGTTCCTCTTAGACTGCCCGAGAACAAGTACACTGTAGATTGCTGGAAAAGTCATTCCTCAAATTTTGTTCTATTCACTCATATGAGGAAACCTCTAGGCTAGGATGATTGCTTTGTTTCCTTAGCACTTTGCACTGGCCTTTAAGGCTACTGCTTTTTTTTAAATGCAAATTCACATAAAACAGTTGTCTGTGTTCATAGGTAAAAAACAGTACACTTAACAAATCCAAAAGACTTAATCAGATAAATCTGAGCAGTGACATGTTTCTTTCTATTCCTCACATCATGTTAAGGGAAAGAGCAATTTAAACAGCTTGTGATATTGATATAGTTTAGATTTAGAGATAATATTCCTAATATTCTACTGAACAGGTTACTTTATTAACACCCTTTGACACAAGTCAGTTATTGAGTGAATATATGCTATAGCACTTGAAGGTATGACATTATATTACTGGTGCCACTCCTCATTCAGTAGAAATCTTCCTACCATTTTGGGCTGCCTGATTCAGGCCTTCCTTGCACCCCTTAGAAAATTTTTCAGTTCCCCCAAAATGAAAGGCTTAGTATTACATACAGACAATCATAACTGCTGAGAAAATGTTGGTAAGTCACCAACTCCCTGACCCTCTCTCTCCAAAACAGCTGATCTCTATGTTTTGAAAAACTATTTATTACTTAAACAATTAGCTATTACTTCACTGCATTAGTCATTGGACACAGGGTAGGATGCAGGAATGTGGCACCTCTGGATGAGAAGGTATTTAGAAATCTACAGAGATTTCTTCAGTTTTTCATAATGACCCAGTTTTTCTACAAAAGTAGAGCATACAGATTTCGTATTAGTGAGGACTGAGCAACACAATCACCTTAAGCAAAGTGTTTGATCTTGATACAATACATGTATATTTTGAAAGGAGAAGAAGTCTGCTTAAATATTCAAAGTGATTCATGTATAACTGTTGGAATTTAAACTTTCAAGCAGGCATTGTCAAAAATAAGGTGTCACAGTTTTATCCCTTTCCAGCACTAACTCCCTTTTTGTACTTGGTTCTTAAAATATTTTACCTGTATTTTGGTCCATTGTTTTCAATTTGCTTCAGTTTTGTTTCCATTTTCCTAGGGAACAAATTAGTGGACCTAGTACACAACTTGTCCACATATTTAGATAACATTTCTACATATTTTACTATGGAAAAAAGCCTCATAGAAATTCTAATGGCAGAAATGGAAACAACAATATTAGTTAACCTATCTTCTGGCCCTGAGGGAGAATTTTCAACCCTAAAATTGGTCATAGAATCACAGAATATCCTGAGTTGGAAGGGGCCCATTAGCATCATCAAAGCCCAACTCCTGGCTCTGCACAGGAGAGCCCCAAAAATCACACTATGTGCCTATTCCTTGAGTCTGTTTTTAAACAAACCTCCCAGACTCCCTAATCTCACCATCGCCCAGCCAATATCAGTGTCAGAGTACTTTTTTTACTTTTTTTAATGACTTGTTAAGTCTGCTTGTTATCATTTAAGTCCATTACTCCTTGCCCTAACTGCAGCATGTGGCAGAGAATTTATTTTTGTTTATTACACTGTTTGATGTAACTAAAGACTTTGATCTCCTCAGTATTCTCATCACCAAATTTGAAGTTACTGTTCCCTCACCACTGTGGATCTTGACATTTGATGTACATCCCTCCTGATCTGCACAATTTTGTGCTAAAAAGGGTTGGATATTCCTATTTCAAGACTCTGGTTTTGATGATGCATCCACTCTGGTGTGTGTCACTCCAGCAGCATGACACATTGAGTCATATTTAGTTTGCAATCCTCTATAATGCCTAAATCCTTTCCTACAGTTCTGCTGTCCAGGCAGTCTTGCCTCTTAAAGTTGGCACTCAAATGAACTGCAAGATAATTCCTCTAGAGTAGGATAACCAGATCATGTCTTCCAATGTGTTTTCAGCCTTTTGAATCAATACCTTCTGCATAGGTAAAACATTATTCCTTCATTGAAATCACTAATGAAACTAATGAATTGTGCTAGAATGATTAGTCTTTGAATCATGTTTGATAAACTTTTTTGCCTTTTGATATTAAAGCATTAATTTTCCATTCTAGAGTAGATTTTTATTACCAATTCTGCCTTTCCTGATAGCCTCACCTACTACATATTTTCCTAGTTCTTAGATAAGTGAAGGAGCATAAAAATCTGTAAAAGCCAAATTATTTGACTTCTCTTGCTTCTCCCTTATTCACTCTGTCAGAGAAAAAAATTAAATGAGTTTGACATGACTTGTTCCTGGTACATCCATGCTGGTTGTTACTCATCTCCTTATCATTTTCCAGGCGCCTACAAATTGCTTTTTTTGAATTTATTCTGGTATTTTTTCAAGCTCTAAGTTACAATGACGTCTGTGTAATTCTTTGGTTGTTATTTTTTGTACTTTCTGGCACAAGCACCACCACTGCCCTGGACTCCCTGAGTCAGACAGACCCATGCTAGAAGTGATGATGGTCATAGGGCAGGTTGGTGTGTGAGAGAATGGTGCCTCTAAAATCGGGCTGAGGGGAGAGTATCTTGGGAGAGGTGAGGGAAAGGAACCAGGGACTAGACACAGTGAGGTGCAGCCCAGATCAGGCAAAGCTCACCTACAAAGCAGTAGGTGATGGAAGGATCCAACAGGTCTTGATGGATGTCGCTCCTGGTCTTGAGGGCAGAACTGTTCTCATTCCATCCCCCTTCGTGAGAGCCAGCAGAAAGATTCTCAGGCTTATAGAATTCAACATTGCAACAATTAAGGTGTGATTAAAAAGTAGATCTGAAGAAAACAATCAATTCTCTATTTTACCTTTCTCTGTGGCCAGAAATTAATTAGTATGCAGGTAACCACAAACATCCTCTTAGACAGATATTACTATTGCCTTCCTAGAAGCCACATTTACCATATTCATACTTACTAATGCTGCCAACTGATTTACCTACATTTTGCTTGCAGAAGAAAAACATAACAATTTATCTTAGAGGGATGCTGCAGCAGAAGATTTTATCACAAGATAAAATTACAAGATGCACAAACTTTGCAGATAACAAACGTCATCTTTCACTGACTCTTCCAACTTTATTATTTCTTCAGCAAGCTTTTTGAAACTCCAAATCCAAATTACATTACATCCTGCAGTCTTTCCAAGCCTGCAAAGATGGAATCAACTTTATTATTTACTACAAAAATCTTGTTGTTACCCTCTTGCTTGAAGCAACCGATCTCAAACCAACAAAATATCTTACCTCACAGTCTTACTTATAGACTGCAGAGATCTTGTCATGTTATTTGCATTTTTATTAGTGTGTTGTGTAATGGAGGAATGAGGCAGAAATGTATGTCATCTCTGACTTACTTTTCCTAACTGTGGTTGAGTGTAAAACAACAAATCTGGACTGTTCCAAACATCTGACAGTTCTGCTGAATCTCCGTTTGATGGAGCAACAGTCACTGTATGTCTCTAGCAATGAATGTAAAATTGGAATTTCAAATGTTATTCCAGACATCAAAAGACAACATTATGTCATCTGCTCCCTCAAAGCTTTAAAAGCTCTGCTGGAGAAATTAAGGCATACATCCTATTTAATTTAATACCGCCTATGATCACACAGCTGTGTGATATACCGCCAAAATAACTTCTCAAGCAATGAAAACAGTCCACCATATTAGAACTCAGCAGGAATAAATGTTAATGATTCAACTTGCTACACATGTTGGATATTACAGCAACCTAGAATGCAGCTCTGCATAATGTCAGAAAAAGAGGACACGTGACAAAAATGCAATTTGTAGTTTCTAAACAGTTCTGATTAACTTTTTTTAAAAGGTGAAGAAGTTACACCTGACAGTAGACTTGTTTTCTATTTAATCTCAAAATTTCCCTCTAGATCTTTTTTTCACATCATGCTTCAGGCTGCAATAAACCCAATTGCTATTACAAAGCTAGCAAATAATCTGGAGGGTGCACTTCATTTAGCTGCCATAACATGCACCCTTTCATCTTTCTCTGTCACATCAGGTACTAGCCACTAGTGCAAGTGGAATACAGGTCCTTAAACTCCATGTACTATGAAAGATTCTTTGTTTAGGATTATCCCTCAAAACAGATCTGAGCAACCAGATAATACAACTGCATTCTTGCCACAGAACATATGCTTACCAACAGCTAGTGATGCCTCCCCTGCATCTTCCTTCTGCATTTAGGAAGTGTGGTGCTAGATTTATATTTAAAGGAAACAAAGGTGTCAGGCAAGTATAAAAAATAAGCGTAAACAAAAAATGGATGGATGGCTAAGTGCCAACTGAACCATCTGAAGGAGAATATTTTCCCTACATCAAGGTAATTACGTGTTTATAAGCTATTAGGTATCAAGGCATAAGAAAGCTCTGTTTTCTGTCTTGAAAGAACGTGGTTAGGTCTACTTATGTCAAATAGCATAATATTTCCTAAAGCCTGTTTAATCACTGTTTCTGGACTTAAGAGTTAAAAATCACAGGTGGTTAAATTATGAAAATTCAGGCCATGTGGTGAACAGAAACATGGTAAGGAAAAAGAAGAGTCTAAGAGGTCAGATACCTAACTCAGTGTTTTTAAAATATATTAATGGCAAAGGGCAGACCAGAAAAAACATTGGCCTTTTACTTGATGAAAATGGTCATCTCCCAAACAGGAACATAGAGCAGAGATATCAAATTCTTTCACTGCCTTAGTCATCAACACTGATGACAGGCTCAAAGGGTATTCAGGCAGCAGGACCATGACTGCAAGAATGATAAATACCCAGTGAACCCTGAACTTGTTGGACTTGCTGCTCCAGATGGATCCCTGTGAGTTTATGGGGCGTGATTGGATTCATCCCAGGGTATTCAAAGACCTGTCTGAGTCATTGCCAGACCTCTCTCATAATTTTTGAACAGTTTTAAGTATCTGGAAAGGTCCCTGTTGACTGAAAGCTGGCAAACGTCGTCACAATTTTCAAGAAGAGCAAGAAAGTTGAGCCTGGTAACTGCAGGCCTGTCAGTCTCACTTCAGAGTCTTGTAAAATTAGGGAGAAGATTATTCTGGGAAGATTATACCTGGAAGACAACACAGTCATTGGTCAAAGTCAGCTCACAGTGTGATTCTTGAGGCTGTCCTGTGAAAGGCCAAAAGGTGGATGTGATGATCCTTGCTGGGTCCCTTCTGACTCAGGACAGTCCATAATCCTATGATTCATCAGATGCAACTCTAACCAGAATGGGAATGTTGCCTAAGTACCTGATGTTCTGCAGAGCTCTGTATATATCTGTATAAATGAGGATAGGCATTTCTTGGAACTGATATGAAATATAAACAGATTTAGACATGCTGATATTTTTATATCCCCCTGTAAACCTAGGGAATGTGTTGCTCTGCTGCTGAAATAGGATTTGCTTAACTATACAACAAAACTGTTTTCTATTGAATGAAAGAAGGCCTATCTATAGTCTGGATATGCAGTTATAATGGATTGTATTAACATAGATTATGCATGTTATGCATAATGGATTATGCATAATATAGATTGCATACAATTGCTTATTACATATTATGCATAATATAGAGTATGCATGTTCTGCTGTGTTACTGAAGGCTTAATGTAGAACACTCATTTAATGTTTTACAGCCAATTAAGCAAGAAATCACTTGACAGTAAGTTTAAATGATGCATATTTTTTCAATCCTAATTTTTTGGGAATAAATGCTATCTTTCCAGATTTCTATTAAAAAACTTCAAAGAATTCAATTTTTTATTAATGGATAGTTCAATCTTTTTATATTTGTGACTGTGAAATATGACAAATGTGGCATATGACTAATTGTTCACATTGCTACAGAAAACACACAGGAGTAATTACTTAAAACCATTCTGTTCACTACAGTCTATACCCCAGAAGCATTAAGTTTTATGTGAACACAGAATTTTAGTAATTCATGTCCGACTATGGTAGCAGAGAAGAGAATTTGTCTGTGTGGGAAAAGTTCACTCTCAGTGCACAGTCAGGATTTCAGTCCTTTACCAAAAAGACAGTAAAATCATCCAGCCATCACAATAAGCACCCCAATAAGCATCTGGAAACCTCTCTGCAAGGAGATTGAGGAAAACAAAACTGACCATGCACATAGCACTGAATGTTGCCAGTATGAAGAAATATAGCCAGAAAGAATAGGGGCACCTAGAAGTTAGTCACTAGAACATCTAATGCTCAGTTTCACAATTAATGCAGTGGGGTTTGTAAGCTGCGTTAGAAGCCTAGGTCAACAACAATGGCAAGCTGGTATGTCACCACCCAGGGGTTTTATACAGGCATCATGCTGAGCAAATTGTCATCTGGATATGAGGCAATCTACAGGTTATAGGAAATAAAGATTTTGCAACCACTCTAGAGTATCCTAATGTACAACAACAATGCTAGAAGGTTGTGTCTGCTTGTTTAACAGTAAGTAAACACAGCTGAGGTATGGGATGCTGATAAGAAAAACCTGGCCAGTATTCAGCCTACTCCCACCATACTCCCAACACCCAGCACTCTGAGATTGCTGCCTGTGGTTCCACAGAACCAGCAACTTCAGCATCACCTCCTGGAGCTGCAACTGCCAGTTTTGAGCTCAGCATCCCACACACACAGATTATTTTTTCTCTAGAGGCACTTCACTTTAACAGAATAATCTATACTGATGACCGTGGGGGGTTTTTTTATTCCCTCACTTATACCTGTGAGGTCTCTCTGAAGTTGCCTGCCTCTAGTACAGAATTTAACTACCCAAAGGAGCCAAAAGACTCATTAACTAGAAAGAAAGTTTTAGGCAGCATAATGTTGATGCTTAGTAGTTAGGACACGTACTAGGGTAAGACCTGTTTTCCGTCTGGAATTTGTTTAAAGTCTTTTGGTATCTGGCTGAATGCAGCCTGTTTCAATTTCAACAGAATTTATAATAAAAATAAAGTCCCATTATCAGTGCACCGAGCCATTTACTTACTCCCACACACAAGTCAGATGCACAGCAAATCAGTTTACAGAGATCATTTAATCACTCATGAGTGCACCTTGGGCAATATATCCTAATTCTCATTAATTATCTACAGTTTCTAAGGTTTATTCAGAAGAGAAACATTTCAGAAGGTCAGAAAGGATCATTCATCAGAGACTTAGAAATTGCTCCTCTGTCAGTTTTACATACAGTAAAGGAATACATAGTAATTTTCAGGCTTGCATCAGGTTTTTATTATTTTTCTGATAATGGGTTATTTTTTTTCTTTCTACAGAAAGAATACATTCTCATTTAAAGGATTTGTGATCTAGTATTTTCTTTCATATTTAATCTAGTACCAGACATCATTTTATGGTACCAAATACCATTTTCCTATCATCCTAGGACTATGAATATTTTTTTTACCTGTCCTGACACCTAGAATTCGATTGCTTTTGTATGGCTGCATTTTATTGCAATGTACATAATGTGCCTCCCTCTAAACACGAGAAAGAAAAATAAGCCACATTAAATTTTGGACGCTCATAAAGTATCATGTGATAACCCTGAATATAAAGAGAATCTAATTTTTACTACAGAAAATTTAGAATGGATCTATTTACAAGGATAGAGATGTTTCCATATGAAGGAGAAGAGCGAGGCAGAGCTCCTTGCCTTGCTCCCCATCCAGGTGTGCCATGCAGGAAGGAAAAACCCATGTTCTCACATGGAGTGTTGGGGAGCAGCCCCACAGCCTGGGGCCCATTGACACAGGGCACCCAGTCACTTCAGTAAAGGTAGATGAGGAGCAGCACCACAGCCACAGGGAAACCCTTGAGATCTCACCCTTCTACAGCCTCCTCCTTCTCCCTTCACTCCCCTGCTACAGCTCTGCAAAGCCCCAGGGAGCACATGAAGCACCCTGCCAGAGAGAGAAGGAAGAGGGGGGGAGGTAGGAGCTGTGGCTTCCCCAGCATGGTCTGCATGGGAAAATTAGACTCTGCTACAGCTTACACCTTACAGAGGGCAAGGTCTGCCCAAAGGCTTCCTTTGTATGACTGGTAGGCATCGATTTTAATTCATGACTCACTTACTGTGTGTCTCCCTCTATAACTAAAAGAGGCAATAATAATAATTCCAGTCCATTCAGCAGCCAAATTCAGAGCTGTGGTGTTCTAAAAGGCTGTCACAAAGACTCTTTGCCCTGGAATATGTTTCAAATCTTCTCATCTCCTAGGAAACATTTATGACCTGCTTAACACACACTAGTGCAAACCAAGTATTTCTAAAGTCAAAATTATAGATACAGACAGGGTATTACTTACTATATCCCTACTTTCCTACAAATAGGTTGAAAATAACTGCGGTCAAAATCTTCTTTGCTTAGTTAAAAAAATATTCTGAAGCCTAAGATAAACATGAATGTGAGCATTAACTATTCAGTGGCTGATAACTGAAAAAAAAAAGAAAAAAAAGGTGAAATATGAACTCCAGACAATAAAAAAAGTATTTGGAAAAGAGACAATGAAGATGAATAAAAATTGAAACGGGAGCACCAGAACCAGGACAGAAACCACTGTGGCTCTTCTCAACCATAGCACTAACAAGTGTGACGGCAGCCTGAATATCTGCATATCTCCATAATTCTGTGCTATGTGAAAAGCCTGTGAAAGCTTGAAGAACTGCCTGCTCTATGGATTGCTTGTCAGAGCTGATCAGTACTGCTGAGTGCATATCTGCAGGTGCCAGGGATATCAAATGACCTGAACCTAAGAGCAATGGGCTCTAATCTGCAGATAAATTTAAAGACCTCAATTCCCTGCTGACTTAAAAGGGGATTTAAGAATCTCTCTAGCTTCAGACATTCACCAGTAAGAAACATCAAGGCAGAGGAATTAGGGAATATTCCTTGCAGGAAGCACAAACTCACTGTAACCTTTTATTAGTCAGAAGATCCTGGGTAGCCTTAAACACCCTGCAGAAATAGACAGCTTTGTGGTACAATGGCATTTGCATTTGAACGAAACATACTTAAGCAGCTAGACCCCAGCACCTCAGTTTCTGATTCATTCTTCTCTTCAAATCATCCTAATAATATAGATACTATTTTCAAGGATAAAAAATTTTTAAGCTGCCCTGTAGAAAGAGCTGCCCCATTTTTTCATAGTCTTACTCCTTTCTCTAGACTCATGTTTTTTATAATTTCTACAACTGGAGCTTGAACAGCTTTCCATAAAATTAATGACTGTACTCCAAGCCTTTAATCTTGTCTTTTTTTGACTGATTAGAAACAAATAGAGCATGAGCTACAAAGGAAGTACTTTTCCTCCTCAGCTGACAGAAGCAAGTTACTCTTAAACTCTCAAATATGGACCTGCTGGTTTATAAATAACTTCCAGTCAGTCAGTCAGTTACATCTAAGCCTCCCTAAAAGAGAACTGAGGGGAAGAGACATATTTGGACAAAATTCCTGTTCTGGACCATTTAATCATTAAACTGAGCCACAAATACAATTATTTGGCTACACTCTATAGAAATACTTGGGCAGTATCTTTTCTATCAGAAAACTGGACACAATTATACCTCTTGCATATTTTTAATCACAGAATTACAGAATTACTTGCATTGGAAGGGACCTTAGAGAAGATCATCTAGTTCCACGCCCTACACTCTGACCTGGAACGCCAACCACTAGATCAAGCTGCTCAGGGCCCATCCAACCTGATCTTGAACATTTCCAGGGATGGGGCATCCCTTGGCATTGTCTCCAGTTCACCTAGATTGAAAATACTTTTAGTATTTTACTCGCACACTCCTGGTGCCTTTAATACCAGACAAGCAGCGTAACATGTAGGAAGGTGTGAGGAACATACCCTGGTGCCCTTGGAGGGTGACATCACGCATCAACCTGTGCTGCACTGAGAATAGAGACTCGCATTAATTTAGCTTCCTGCTGCTTTAACAGAGAAAATGCAAGCACCAAGAAGTTGTTGTGCAGCGATATTCAAAGAGGTAGATGTTATTTCATGCTAAGCATCAGGACCAGTGACCTTACCAGCCTGTAACTGTGCTCAGCAGGAGAGTGATGGGCAGGGAAGATGATAACAAAGTCAAGAATGACACGAATACAGTTGACTGAAGATGCTGGCAGAGACTGGCAGAAAATTTACTTGAACTGCTCTAAATGAAAGGCATGACTTAAATCAGCACCTTTAACATCAGAAAGGAATGTGCTAAGGTGCACTAAGCCTTAATAATTTCCACCTGAAAACCAGCCTGCTCAGTTTTTTGCCACTGAATAACTCCAATAATATAGAGGGCAGGAGGGAGAGGGGCATCTTGAAAAGTGCAGATCCTCAGTTTGGATCCCCATGCCTACACAGCATCATTTCTAATCTTGCTCCCATACCAAAGCATGGTTACATGCAGGAGCCACACAGCGGAAGATGCCCACACAATTATGACTGATGTGATTACACATTTAAAGAACAGTGTGCAGCTTCCAAGTTGCTTTGAAGAGCTGAAGGAAAAAGGACAGCAGAGATGCTTGTTTCCACAGGGCTCTGCTCAGGCTTCCTCACTGATGTAGCCAGAACTTACCCCTTAATATGAAGGTCCATTTTAGAACTTAGGTCCAGGGCACATCTCCAGCGAAGATCTTGAAGCTTCCCATTTTCTCACAGGATACCTTTGTTTTGTAAGGCACCCAGTGGAGTAAAGAAAATCACTTTAAAAGAGGACACTGCCTCTTGGGCTATGTTTAACAAAATACTTTACACAGATGCACATACCTTCCCCTGACTGTGAAAAATCTTAACCTTTCTAACATTAAAGATTTCTATTAAACAACACTTCAGTGAGTGAGAATCTATTTTCAACTGGCAGTGCCGGATTCTAGGGTGCCATGTTGTAATTTAACAGTGCCAAGTACAAGCTTGAATTTTAAAGTGTGCTTTTAGCAGTTTAAACTGCTTTTTCCACAAGACTATTTCACCACAGATGCTCTGAGTTTTGCCATGCTTTTGAGAACATTTAAACATTTAAACATCACAATCAAATCATGACTGCCTGATATCATCACAGTTGCTGTACCATGTCTAGCAAAAACAGATTATAGAATGTCATATGATTAGCAAAATAATCTTACAATAATACTATTTCTGGAGAGCAGACATAAACATACAGAGCCACTATCTACAGCTCCTCCAGCAAGCATAAGCAAATCAAATTTTCTCCAAGACTTTTTGTTCTTGAGTGAATAACTCCTTTTCTTAGTGTGTTTAGTCCCTTTTCTGTCACCTTTTAATTACAGTGATGTTTTTATCTTAAATTTTTCTTCATGCTTTTGTTTAGGTGCCAAAATTCAGCTTTTCTTTTACTTGCTCTGTATTTTCATTAATTAAATCTTCCTTTGTTGCTACATATTTGTTTTTAAGTTTTGTGTTTTCATGGCAAGTACTCCCTCTGGCAAGGCTTACTGCAAGAGTTACTGCACCATATTTCTTTCCCAGCACTTACCAGGTATTTACCATGGATTGTCTGTCCCTTTCCCATCTGTGTGCTTCCTTTTTTGAAAAATAGGAATTACACTGAAAACATTGAATCAATAATAAATAACAACAGTAATAATAATGATTATATTTATTCAGGGGGGATGTGAGTCTCATTGCCTTTCTGCAATAATACATAAACCATCACTTCCCATCAGGGAAACCTATGTAGAAATACAAGGCTGTTGCTAATTACAATGGCCAAACATTCAGCCCTAATAGTGGCAAAAGCATTTATTCTTTCCAGAAGAAAAGAATACAGATGGGAGGGGATAGAAAGGACTTGTGACTGCCACTCCACTCTTCACTGATGCTGCCTATCCCACTTCTTAGCAGCCTCTCCTGTTAGCCTCCATTTCTCATTCCCTCTGTGCAGCACCAGCATCACCCACGCTTCCCCAGGCACTGTCCATTCAGATTTCCCCCTATCCCAGTGCCTTCCACATCAGGCAACATCCCAGAGGCAAGTCAGGAGTGATCAGGATCTGCACTACAAAACTCCAAGCATGAGGAGTGGAACTCAGGGTTAGAGTGCCCCTGAAAATACAGTTGAAAAGCTCCTGTTATTCCTCAGTTCCCACAGCTGGGATATTGGTCAGGAAGTTGCCACAGGTTCCCCATCTTCTGAATTTACTTTCCAGGGACAGCCTCCTTCCCAAGTTCCTGCTACTCCTTTACATATGTGAATGCTCCAGCTACAGATGAGTGCACATGACCCCATAAAGCACATCTGGGTGATCTTCCCTATCTGTGCTGTTGCCAGGCCATGAGGGTCCCACAGGAGAAGCTGCTGGCAGAGCCCGTGTGGGCTTGGCCCAAGAGGTTTGCTGGGGTGGTGCTGAGCATCAGCATCAGCTGCTTCACTAGGTCCTCTGAGCAGCACACTGAGGGCAACTCCAGACCTCCCAAGTGCTGCTCTGTAAACCACACAGGGGCCTGGCTCACAACCCCTCCCTCCCGCTTAGAGAAGCACTTTCAACCAGCTTGGTGCTTGCTAGCATTTTAGCAAGGATACAGGGCACATTAATACAAGAGATGAGTTATACTACTCCACAAGCCTGCTAGGTGCAGGAGTCAGCATTTTGGACACACATCTAGAATATTTTCAGTGCAGTAATAAAAGATTTGTCTCTAGTTTCCCTACTATTTTTAGCAGGTTTCTTTGCTGTAAGATTACAGCAACACCTACTTTTTCAATGAATCAATATAAAGCACGAATGAAGAAAAATAAGCAGCTCCTGATGCCTTACACAAACTCAGAGACAAATATATGTGTGGATTAGTCCTCATGGGAGATTAGGTTTCCAAGATCTACCCATACCAAAGGTCCTTTGGTAAAACCTTCATGGCAACTTCTCTGTGTGCTACTGCTGTCAAGAATGAGAGCTGAATATAAGTGAGCAGGGAGTCCCTGCGGGATCATGCTGGTAAAAGGAGACCCTCAGGGCAAAGAGCAATTCTCTGCTCACTGGGTGCAGATGAGGCTGAGTGGGATCCCTCCTGGCTGTTCTCCAGGGGCATGGCAATGCACCATCTGTGTCCTGTTGTTGCTACTGCCATTTAATGCAGCCTCCTTCATTAGCCGGCAAAGTGAATCTCAGCTGAAAATCAGATTCCCAAGGGCCGTGAAGGGAGGAGAGCAGCATTTATCCCAGGTTGTAAGGCAACAAAAATAACACATTTTCAAATCTTTCTCACTTAGAAAAGCAAACTAAGCTATTTTGAGAGTTTCAGTCAAAACAGACATTCTCTACCCATAATTGAATGTGGGATTTGGGTTTACTGAGCTGCCCAAAGTGCTTTGTTCCTCGCTGTCTGAGCACCAGCCGGCAGCAGCACTTAGCCCTGTTTGAGCAGTCACCTGGGACAGCTGCCGGCCCTATCTGCCCTGTCAGCCCTGGTCCCTGGTCACGCAAGGTTTTGTGTAATGGCCCGCACGCCATACAACTGAAATATTTATCATAATCATATTTACTAGAGGCTTGGCTCCCAGGAGGGACTGAAAGCCTGAATACCATTCCAGAAGTGAAATAAGGTGTAGCGTAGTTTGTTGGGGCTTTTTTTTTTTCAGTTGCATTCAAAAAGTTTGGAGCCAGACAAAAAAGCTGGTTTGTTGGGGTCAGCAGCCACAAGAAATACTCAAACATGTCTGAAGGTAGTCATAAAAAAAAGTAACTGAGCAGAACTAATGCTTATCAGTAGAAAGCCTCTCTGCTGCCAGCCAGCTCCACCAAGCCCTGTGCCACCTCTCCCTTCTCCAATATTGTTTGCTCTAACCCCATCCATCCCAGAGGTGCAGCCACACCAGCAGCTGCAGCAGGGTAGAGTTATAAATGAGTAATGAATGCTTTTAAGGCTCCCCAGCAGGTGTGCAGCTTTTGAATCCGTGCTGTGATCTTATTTGGCTGGTAGGCTATGGGAGAGACAAAAGGGCTATGGAGAATGGGAGTGGGGAGACGTAGGGAGCAGGGCCAGGGAGGAACACAGCTGGTGGCACATCTGTGGAAGGGCATCCAGCAGCCTGAACTCCAAAAGAAGGCAGACTAAAGTTCCTACCCCATCTGGAACTTAAAGGCTACAGAAAAGGTGAAAAGGTAATGTTTTTTGCTAAAGCTTTTGCCCACATGCAAAAGCTTTCGGTGCTGATCTAAGCAGGGGGGGCAGGTCAGGTGCTGATCACAGCAGGCACCCTGATGTCCATCCTACAATTGCGGTAAGGGATTCTGCTTGTTGGCTTCATGAATCACTGTCTATAAAAGGTGGTGTGTCCTCATGTGATTAGGTGGAGGAGAACTTGAGGTATGACTTCGTGGCTATAGCTTGTTGCCTCATCCCTTAAAACACTTTAATACATACTTTACTCAAACACAGTATGTATTCATGGTAGTTCAACAGTCTCCTCTGCTCATGTCCAGGCACTTTCTATTTCTCAACTTTTCCCTCAAGTCTCAGTGTGTGTCTGTCTAGCCAGTCACACTGGAAGAGTACATTGGAACAAACAGTTTTGGGGTTTCTGTACTTGCACTGTTTGAGGTTTGTCTCCACGCTTCTTTTCCATGAAAACTCCCATGAGCTGGTGTTGTGAGCCACAGCAGAGCATGACACTGTGTCACCTTCATCTAGCCTGGTGGATCTGCAACACACTAAGTGCTAATGTTCAGACACTGAATTTTCTCCTAAACATGAGTGATAGAGGCTACTGGCAACACTACCAGAACTTGGGGCTTAGAGCATCTTTCAAGGCACACCGGGATGTTTGCTGAGCTTTCTTCAATGCCTATATCTAGCTCTTCAATGTATTGCACTATATTTATTTAAAATATAAGTTCCCATTCTCCTCAACAACTAAAGACTACGTGTGATGAACAGAGTGGGGGGTGACAATCTAATGTACAGAAGCTGAAGCTTTTATGAGGACCTTTGCATAGATAAAACTTTATAAGAAAAGCAGCAACATATGCAGGGGACAATACAAGTCTGGGAGTTAATAAAGTGTGTTTTCTGATCCCTGATTTGGTCGTGACTTGGGGTTGAGAAGCCACATTAGTCTAACATGGGAGATCAAGGCTGATCTCTTCCCACAGGACACCAAGAGCATCTCTTTAATGATTACCCTACCACGCTAGCTGTGTACTCCAATTTGTCCCAAGTATGGCTGGACCTGAACACAAGTGAGATCTCTGGGAAGTTCAGATTTTTAGCACCTGAAAATCTTACTTTGTTGTACAGAGCTAGGGTTCAGTATTCATGCAGCAAAATACACCTGTCCTTCAGCTACTAAGATTTTAAGTAAGGCAAAATCAGCAACCCTTGCTTTTTCCCTGAAATATTCTTCTTTGTATTCCAGTGAAATCTAGGCTTCACACAAAAGCCACCAATAAGTGTGTGCTTATTCTTAGCTGCCAATTTTGGTAAAGATGAGTAAGACTCACTTATTGCCCACTGAGTATTTTATTGTGGCAGCAGCTTATTCATTTTTTAAAGGAATTATATATTTAAACCGATGAAAACAGAGCCTTGCCAGCCATGACTATAATACATCCTGCTCATAGTAAATCCTGCTCTGGCATGTGTGGGCAGAAGCTTGTTCAGGGAATTTTTCCAAACATTGTCAGATCAGAACAGGGACATTCAGCCTCTATCAAGGACTGAAATCTGTACAACACCACTGGCCAGTCTTGTCCTTGCTCTGTTTTACCCATCAGTGGTGAGACAGCACAAGAGCTTGGGATGTCATTGCAGCCCTGTGCCATGGCCCCACTAACCTGATGGTTTTTTGGTACAAATTCGATGGCAAAGATGTGTAGAAAATGGCAGCTGCAGTGGCATCCAGTGCAGAGGTTCTGAGACTGGACTGCAGGCTAGCAGACTTCACTTCCTTCCCTCATGGCAGTGCTTTTGAATGGTACAGTCTTGCTAGTTCAATTTTATTAAGCAACTTACATTTTGCATCCATTCCCATTTCATAATTGTACTTCTCCATGTACCTCTGACTGGGAGCAAGAATTTTATATGCACAAAAAACTCTCCCCACACTTTCTCTTATAAGTGCTCTAACTGGTGCATGGGATTATTAAAAAAATATCTGTATGAGAAACTGTGAAAGTGAATCACAAAGTGAAGAGTGTAAAGCATATTTGAATTGCAAATCAGTAGAAAGTCTTTGCGAAACACTTAATGTGCACTTGCTATGCTGAGTCTTCAGCCATTAATCCTGTTTGTTTCCTCCTGTAATTGTCCTGATTTATTTGCATATAACCTTTCTTTCTAGTGATACTTCATGATCCAAACCCTTGAAAATTGGGGGTCATTATCAAGAGCCTTTGCTTTGGATAAGTTACAAATGCATAGTGATTTTCAAAGAGTATTCCTCCAATGCAGCATTCCTACATTTCATTGATTCACATGAGGAATAGAAACTTTAAACAGAATGTCAATTTTGTTGGAGTGAAATTTAACAGCTTGACGCACTACCATCTGTTTAAGGGAAAATAAGAATCAAGCTGATGTTAGGGTTTAATGCCATAATAATTCTTTAAATTGTACAGCAATTCTGATGGCAGATTCATCCTTTGAGCAGATTGATCTCTTTTGGAAGTACTGTATAACAGCAAGAATAGACAGAATTATTTTGTCTCTTAAGCAGGAAAGACAGGAAATTTGGTACATGAGAAGAAAGAGAGAGAATGCTTAACCACATAGTCAGCAGAAGAGTCAAGGGGAAAATCAGCACGTGAAAATGGCTTTCCTGCTGAAGGCAAGATAGCAAGCACGGACAGTAGCTGCTGGACTGTGAAACTAAACTGTCAGGAGCTGTTGATACAATTGTACCACAACTGCTGTTCAGCAAGTGATGCTGCCTTCCTCATTCTCCTTGTGCATGTTTTCTGGGATGGGGAGTCTTCTATGGCAAGTCATGACTTCCATAACCACTAATGTTTCTACAAATGATGAATTTAATAATGACAGTAACGTTTGCTTTTATTTTCTCACTGCTATTCATTTTGCTTGCTGATCTTTTGCAACAGACATCTTTTTAGCTCCCATTTCAACCAAGAACATAGTCCAGCAGTTAGACTCAGCACTAAATCACCTCTGCATATCGTCGTTATACTCCTATACAGTATTAAGAGTGCTAAGAAGCATAGAGAAAATCAGGGTAGCTAAGAAAGTTTTTTCCCAGAGTGTCATTTAGCAGACAACTAAAATATTTTCCCTTTTCTAAATTTTTTTCCTGTTGTTTTCCTTTATTGTTTGGTTAGAAATCAGCATATGGGAATGGGTGCTCAATGTATTACAGCATGTTAAAAGGTGCAAAGAAAAATAAAAGTTAACCAGGGCATTGTTGATATGACACTCCACCTGGGCATTAAAAGTTAAATGCTGAAAGTTACTGATGTTATCCTCCTATCATTTGCTCTCATCAAGGACCAGACATGCCATATTTAATCAACATGAATATATATTCATTTTGTATTTCTATTCATGAAAAATGATTAACATATAATGGGAGTTCTTGCTGCTTCCTTAAATAAAAAAAATTATATTAAAAAAACTTTCAATTGTTCTAGCCTGAAGCTATTCAGAAATAAAAGCATCTCAGAGAAAGAGAATTCATAAAGGAAATAGTAGTGAAAGAGAAAAATGCCTTGCAATACTAAAGACTTCTAGTAGGACTTTGCTCTGAGTGTAGGTGCTAAAATTATGTGCTATGTTGAAAACAGCTCAACTGCTTGAATGCAATCTGCTAATAAGAGCAGACTTCTCCACGCCCTAGGTTGAAATAATCAGGTAAAAATTTTGCAATTATTTTATTACCCATTAGGGGAAAATCTATCTAATACATGCTATTAAATCTAAGAAACTGTTCTTTAAAAGCCAACAGGTCAGTAGAAATCTGAAGGTGGAAGTGCTAATGCCCTAAGAGGTGCTTGGGACTTGACCTTATCTAATGGATGGTTAAAGGGATGAACGATTCTGGGTTGTGAAAGCTGATGACCTCCTGCCCTCCCTAAGTCTGAGAATGTGAAACTTTTAATCATGTAAGAAGCAGTAAAGGAAATGGCTTGAGGAGGGAAGATGATGGCTTATTTAGGGATCTGTTTGGCAGGATCTCACAGGAGGCTGCCCTGAGAAGCAAAGGGACCCAGGAGTTGACCTTCATTGACATCCCCTTCAAGGAACAAGAAAAGTCCCTTCTGACCTGTGTGTAGTCGAGCAAGTGGGGCAGGCAGCCAGTGTGCAGGAGCAGGCTCTCCTGCTGGAGTTCAGAGGCAAGCACACGTGGTGGAGAGTACCAGCACCATGGAGCAAAACAGAGACATTACTCTACATTCACTAAAACATGGAAGCATTTACTAAAGCCAAAATTAAAGTTCTAAAGCAAGAGTTGAAGTTCATATGGCACTCAAAGGGCAACAAAAGGTGCTCCTGGAAGTACATGGACAGAAAGAAAAATGGTATCCTGCTCCTCAGGGGCCAGATGACTTAGTGACACAGGACATAAAAAAAGCTGAGGTGCTTAATGTCCTTGTTTGCCTTTTTTTTTTTTTTACTGATGAGGTCTAGCCTCAGACACTGAAGCACTGAAGGGAAATACAGAACAGGGGAGCACTTCGGTTAGTTGGACACAACTAAATCCAGGCTGTTTCCCAGGAAGTGGGAGAACGGGGTGGTGGGAACCTTTAAGGTCGACAAAGGCAAAGTAAGTACTGCATCTGGGCCAAATTACCTCATTCCAACAGTACGGCCTGAGCCACAGTGGCCAGAAAGCAGCTTTGCAGGAAAGTACTCAGGGGTACCAGAGGAGAAGCAGAAGAGCATAAGCCATCCACGGGCTCTCACAGCAGGGAATGCCAGTGGCATTGTGGGCTGTATTAGTAAGAGTGTGCTCAGTAAGTTGGTGGAAGGGATTGTTCCCCTCTGTTTGCAATGTGCTGCACTGCAGGTCAGAGCAAAACATCTTCTGGACCACCATGTTCAGTTTTGGGCTCCCCAGTGCAAGAAAGATAGGGACAAACTGGAGCAAGTCCAGATTTTGCTAGATTTGCTCAGAAAAGTTTATCCCTGCGAATTTCAGTCAAGTAATTCAGTTAAACACATAATTAACCAAGTGAAATACAGCAGTCCGTGATACACAGACCAGGTAAGGCGATCTCATGTTTTGTGAATATAAAAGGAGAAAAAAGGATAAAATGGAAAACAGCATACAATTTTTCTTACCCAGAATGAGAGACTTGAAACAGAAAATCATTTATCATCAGCCTGTGCCTTTAGTGTACCAATGAAGCAATCTAATGCCTAAACTAAATACTTTGGAAAAAAATTAGAGACACTAACCATCTTCTAGGTTATTGTTTAGGAACTGTGTTCCTTAAATAAATGTTTGCACTGGTATGTCAGGAAGTGTCAGGGAGCTGGAGCAGACAGCTGGAATGCTGTAGAAGCTCGCCTTCAGCAGGATACAGTTCCCTATCTACTTGTCATGATAAAAGAATAGCTTGTACTTAGAGACACTGTATAGTTAATTTCCATGTATTAAAGCCTTAAATAAAGATTTGTATCCTAAAATCCGACAAAAACATCGAGGCCATTGTACTAAAATATACTTTATTAAATACAAAACATTTTTCATCTGTCATCAATAAATATGTAGATAGGATCTAAACATATATATGTATATTCTTACACTTTAATGTACATATGTTCATATTTCTCAATTCTAATACTTCTACATTTGTGTTATGCTGTAACATGTCCAAATTTATACAATGTAACATTAAATAAAGCTCCCCAAATTTTATAATAAAAGTTAAACATATCAGCTGTTTTCCCTTGTCTACAGACTTCAGCAAATTTTCCTAATTGAGAAGTTGTGAATTTGTGAGCTACTCGTCATTCTTCTGAAAGATGTCACCAGCATCATCTCCCTTCTGTCTTCTGCCAAAACCTTCTATCCAGTTACAGAAAGTCTTAAAGTCAATAAGGATGTAGCACTCAGCTCAGGAACAGGCACCTGACAGACTCCTCTTGATCTCTGTCGCTAACTCTACAACACTTTTCATTTCCATCTCTCAAGTACAGCCTGTCAGCATAGGGACCTTCCTTGCTTCTTCCAGCTGGACACTGTAAAAATACAGATCCAGACGATTCCTTTCCCACAGGCTGCCTTGTCTCAGACTCTCCAGGTCTGTTCTACAGTAAACTCTGGTGCCTGCTACAAATTTCATCTTCCTGTGATACTATAGCTGGAGTTTCTTAACAGACTAAACCCAAATTCAAGGCTCTAAGTACTAAGAGCACAGAGCACCAATGATGCAAACCACCACCCCAATCTGAAGGCCTTGAAGTAGTTCAGTATTTTCTCATAAAATCCAGGTGTGCCACTTCTGAATTAGCAATTCTGTTGCATTCTGCCAGGGCTGCAGTTCCTCATCTCTCCTGCTGCTGCCTGTAATTTTACTCTATCTCTTACATGGGCCACTGAAGCTGCTCTGGCTGGGCACCTTTTCAGCTTCTTCAAAGTTCCCGCTGGCAGTAAATTCTTACTCTTTTCTCCACTATTTTGGAAAAAAATGCCTGGTCTGCCATGAGGGAACAGCCACAGCGAGACCCGGAGCTTATGAGAATCCCGTATTCACATATCTGCGAACATGTATTCACGTATTTTCTCTGTATCTTGTATATTAATGCATGAAAATGACGTTCTGCTTCCATACTCCTTAGCCTTTTGCCATCTACCACCACAAGAGTATCAACATCTCCTTGCCCACCATCCTTACCGCACAGCCTCCTCATATCATTTCTTCAAGAATTAACTCCTCAAGAGTGTGGTCTAATAACTTTAAAATAACCATTTTGCTACTTATTGGGTGAAAAAAAAATGCCAGAGTCCAGCTTTATGTAACCTGGATATAAATTTTCACCAAAAACGTATGACGTAATTCCATGGAATTTAGCAAAATTAATTTAAATGTGGAATTAGAAAAATTATTACATTTTCTAAAGCAATGAAAATGAGTAACAGGTTTATTTAAACTGCAGTGATCAAATAAACTTCAAAGAAAGAATGAAACACCTAAAATACATTCAGTAAAAATCAGCTGATAACAAAAGAGTTACTGGCCATTGACAGAACTTTGCAGACTATCTGTTCTTCTGGAAAGCAATAAACTGCTCAGTAATAACTATAATATGTGACTTTGCCAGGTGGCCTCCAGGGAGGAATAATTTCATTCCCATGGACAGCCTGCAACTTCTTTCGGTTCTTCTCAAGCTGTTCTCTCCTCATTTTGTTTTCCTGAAAATAAAAAGATGTGTGGAAAAAAAGCCGAAACCAAAACCATCCACGTGCCCCCCAACAATAATTCTACTAACAAAAAAGTTACAATTATTGTTACGCCTTTCTTGTGTAAAATGAAAAGAAAACATGAAATGGAAATCTGCCTTTTGGAGCTCAGCACATCCCTTCTAGAAGTTCAGTCACAGACATTGCACAATGCAACACAAGAGGCTGCACACTGGGTGTCATTTACAATTACAGTGACTGTCTCAAGGATGGGCTGGCTTTGTGCACTGTCTAAACAAAAAGCCCAACAAAAGGCCTAGAGATTAGGTACCGTATTGGTCTTGTACGTAATTAGTTTCCTATTAATTGCTTCTTGTCTTTAAGAGGATACCTAAATCACAATGCAGAATGTGTTGTTCTCATATAATGAGAACATTGACACATTATTGTAACTTTCTTTGCTTATTAAATCACACTTGCTGTGTACTAGAACACACTGGTAATTAAACAATTTAATTTTAAACAAAGATCTATCTAACTTATGTTACAAGTACTGCAAGGTTCTAATTCTATTTTATATTGTTTAAAACAGAAATGGAGCAATTAGGATGATGAGTGATAAGCAAGATACTTGCAACACTCTTCTTGTGTCTCATTAACTAATGATTTTCAAGAGACCTGTCATTCAAAAATTAAGTTGCAATTATTTATAATTATTTTTGAATTTCTAATCAGTTCTATTCTACATAAAATAAGAGCTCTTTTCAAAGATGACTGCCATTTCACCCTCAAGAGGACCAGCATCTAAAGGTGCATCTTCATTATCATTTTAGTACACTGGTGAGCTCTCTAAGGGTGCAAGTTTTCCTTGCAGGTTTGTGGTGCACATGGGTGCACATTTCTTACTGACTTAAAAGTAGTTTTTCTCTTGGTGGAACCGAAGTTGACCATATAGACCAGAGCACATTCACAGCGCCCCCTGTGATGAGTGGGTAAGAGGTCCTTAAGCAGCTGGCTTTCTCACACATGAACACTACATTCATTCCTGAGACCAACAACTGGCAAACACATCCCTGGTACTAAAGATCCAATGTGATATGCCCACTTAAAACCATCATCAGCTGTGCCACATCTAACCTTGGTTCTGTCATCATTTGCAGCTCACCAGCCAGTATTTGGAAGCACCCATAGAAGTTTTGTATTCTCACATGTATGAACTGCACTGCAGTGAAAGTACTGCTCCTTGAGGACAGCTGTAAGATAGCCAGTACTCTCACATTACCCACGATCCTATTCCTCTGAGGACACTGTATATCCACAAATTCCCAACAGCGTTTGCCTGTTACTCATATGTGAGCAGGGAAACAGTGAGGTAACTGTAGCCAAGGGAATAGACTGGAAAATGGATGTGGAAGCATTACGCTAAAAAAGGGAGTGAGCTTGAGTGAAGTTTTCTCCCGTTTTACATATATATAGCAGTCAAACTACTAATGCGTCCAAAAATTGTAAAAAGCAAAGCAACATACTGGAATATCAATCCTATCAATGTGATTTTAATCTGTGCCCTTTAGCTCTTTGACAACATAAATCTAAAGATCCAGTTCAGTTAGGAACATCTGGTCTGGCTAAACAAACACACAATAATTCCATGGCGTTACTAGCAAGGCTGATTAAAACCAAGGCAAAGTTTTCATGGAAAAAGAATGCCCTTTGCTAAAATTAGCAATACAAAAGTTAATCACAAATATTATCTCCCTGTACAAATTGTATCTTTCTGGATCGCATCAAGCAATTGAGACAAACTAGACCTGCAGCACTGTGACACTCTGACTCCTCTCATCCTCCACTTTTGCCTTCTTTCTCCTTTCATAGAGATTTCATCAGAGGAACACAACTAGGGGCTTTGGGTCTTTAAGAACAAATTCAAAATATTCTAAAATTCTTGAAGGGAACTGTTTAGTACCCTAAGAGAAAAGCAATATGCATTACCAGTGTTATTTTTCAAAAAAGACATCAAGATATGTCAAGCAGTTCAGATGAGCCCAGGAAGAATATGTTCTAATGGTATACATATATAATATATGCTCCTGTATCTATAATCATAGAATTATATTGTACAAGGATATCTATGCCATCAGGACAGGTAAGTGAAAACTCATTAAGAGTAAGACTAATTGCAGCAGTATTTCAAGCACTAGAGGAATTGCATGCTACAGAGAAATGTGCATATTTTATGTTCATCAAGCACTCTCTACTGAATACATGTTGCACAACAGACTCAAGCATGAAAAACCACAACCAAAAATAAAGCATACACCCACCCAGAAAAGAAACAAAAGTTGCTTTGGATTTTTTAACTGTGCTTCAGTTTTGAATGTTTGGGTTTGAAGATCCAATTTTCATTAATGAATCCCAGTGGGACTGAGTTAATTTAACTCTTTTTCAAAAGATTAAATTTGAAGTGAAGATCTACTGGCCTCTTCCTGTCTTCAACACGCACAAAGTTATGTCCTTGTCATAACTACAGTGCAAATTCTCACAAGACATAACTGATATAAATATTCCATAGAAGAATAAACAAGATGTTATTTGCACTAGTTGAAGAAGAGTAACAGAAACAGTGAAAGATTAAATCAGTAACTGTAGCTTGTCTTACACTAGATCAACCCAAATGTATGGCTTGATTTCTGTGGAAGTTTCCTACTCAATAGCCTAGTAAGATGAATACATTTTTCACTTATCAAATTCTGGGAAGAGCACATTCTTTAGCAGTATGACTGCCACACAGAAATTGGATTTTAAATATTACAGAAGACTGACAACATTTAAGAGGAGTAACAATAGCAGCCTTATTTCTAACCTATTAAATGACAGACCATGAAAACTGCAATATAGGAAGTATTTTCAGAGAGACCTTACTAAACTACATGAAATTAATAACCCACTTCAGCTATTTCTAACCCAGAAAGCAACAAATCCATGGGACTTATCCTTTCTTGATGTTCTTAAACAGCTTTAGAATGCCAAAAAAAGATACTGCACATGCTCAAATTCAAGGTAAAATGTCAAACTTCTTCTAAGGCTTTCAACATCACTATGCTGGTCTTCAAGAACTATTTGAGAGCAGCCTTACTTCTCAGCAGTTCATGGTAGGTTGATGTTTATCATAGAAAATTGTCAACATAACTTATCTAGAGATGATACTCGTATCTACAGTAAACAGGTATCAAGATTAGTATCTCAGAAATAATGGAAACTAAACTGATCTGTCATTATGAACTTTCTACGTGATTCTTGTCCACATTCCACTCCTCAGAATAGGTGCATGTCAATGACAAGTGTCAGCCACTTGTATTATGCAGTAAGTAAAAAATGATCATTTATCAAGCTAGATTGGCTTGAAGAGTTCTTGGTGACTAGCAAGAAGCAAATGATAGAAAAAAAGCAAAATAATCTGAAGCTTGAATTTCCGGGCAATACTAAAGCATTTCACCCCAAGATTATCCTTTTTATGTCAGTATTTTACAAGTGTTAATAGCCTTTTCCAGGGCATTTATTTCCAGGCTTAAAAAGTAATCTTCTCTATGCATTTATGCTATCAAACATTCACACAAAGACCTCTAGAAGCAGAAGTAACAGAATTTCCATTAACATAAAAGCAGAAGGCTGCTTCTTTTTCAAAAGAACTACAATGAGATTTTTATGTCTGTTTTATCCATGCATTATGGTCAACACCTGTTTCAGGAAAGCTGAGGATGAATTTACACATTATGTCTGTTGAATATTAATGAAAACATATTAGAATATTTTCCACTATATCGCTCCTATTTTATTTCCCTTAAAAAAAAATCCTGTTAGTTGAAAAAATACTCTTAAAAGGCTTCCAAATTCTGCCTTCAGATGCGATGCTTATCTACCTGCAGGGAGATGTCATCTGAGTTCCCTTGGTAATACAATGACAACTTTACAGTGTTTCTCTCCTGCAGTTCACTAATGGTATGTATTTTTTCTGTAACTGCACAAAGTGAGACATGGTCAAAAATGATGACAGAGACATTTCTCAATATGCTTTCGCAAATAAATGTGTGTAAGTTACAAAGACAGCACAAATTCTGAAAGTAAAAATATGAATATTGGCCATGAGACACATCAGTGAACACTTGCACACTGACAGTGAAAATGGGATCATTTTAGAGGTGCCTCTACCAACCAGTTCGGTACTTATCCCGTCCTACACTCGCTTACTTCTCATGTAGGCACATGTATATCCAGTTAGGTCTGGTCATTCCTCCAACTACTAAAATTTTTATTAATAATTCTACTGAAGTGATGACCTCAGGAATTTACATAGTTTGTATGGGGGAGCCTCTATATATGATAGGCAGCATCCTTCACTCCCAAAAAAAGGGATAGTTTTTTTACTTTCATACGGAGTTCAAGACAACAAGAAAGGCAAATGTACAATGAGAAGTAACATTTTTGCTCTGGTAAAACTAAGCTGATTAGGAGAGTCTCAGTAAGCAGAGCATACCAGGGCAGTGCCTTAGTTACTGCTCAAAGCATAGTACTCGCTACCATGGCAATCAGGAATATTGGCCAAGCAAGAAATAACCAAAGATCAGATATTAATCATTTGCTAAACTAAGCTGAAAATCTTTTGAAAATGGGAATCAGAAGAAAAAACTTCTTATCAGTGATTACAGGAATGAGACGTATTTCAACAGGGGACCAGATCAGACATCTTACAAGATCTAAATCTAAGACTAAAAAAGTTTGGAAACAGCGAGAAGGGAAAACATGCAGGCTCTTGCTGTTTTGTGCAACTGTGTATTTCTGATTTAGCCAAGTCCTCTCTAAATCTGTTTGATTGTCCTCTCTAAACCTGTTCCACACCTTATAGCTGCCTGACTCTCATCTATCTGCCTCTCCCTCCTGNTATTGACAGTAAAGAGGAATTCCTCTAAGAACCTTAATCCAGCTGGGTTGCAAGATCCTATTCTTAAAAATGGCAACAGAGACCATATGTACAAGACATGCCAGAAATCACATGGAAGAGAGACAAAAGAAACACTTTCTAACTAAAAATCCTTGACAGTCAGTATGAAGAAAGACTGTGTCACAGGATGGGGAATTAAAACAAGTTTTTCTTTAACTGGCAAGTCGCATATCTTTAAGAAAACAACATGCTAAGAACATGAGTGATTTCTCTTCTAGTTTGTCTTTCCACAGCAAGGAAAATAGACCTGCCTTATTGTTGGGACTAGAATACTGGATTAATTTACTGCTTTACAACCGGGACACTGCTGTGAGAAAAATATAATTGGGAGCATCAGAGTTCCACCCTTTCTTGCAAATGGAAATCATCTTGAACCTTATTAAAAGCTTTTATCAGTTGTGAGGTATCCAAGTCCCCATTTTCAACACTTCCTTGAATGTACTTCCTTGACTGTTGCAGCTGGCAATGCTGTTTAGCTTTGCAGGTTTTGTGCTCTGGCTAATTGGCCCTTCAGAGATGGTTGCTTCTGATATGGAATGATAAAAAATGAAGACTAATGGAAATTGAAAACTCTATGACATGTAGATAGGGAGAATATATTTTCCATGTATGCCAGATAATCAAGGGCACCATCCTTAAGCAACATTTTGCTCGCAAGCTCTGGGGGACAAGCAATATAATGTTGCCACCGTCTGGCCTCTCTCGTAACAGCACAACAGCCCATGAGTATTACAATACTCAAGTGCTCACAGTCATTACTTACATCAAATGTTTTGGTTTTGACAAAATGCAAAAAAACCCCCAAACCCAACCAAACATACCAGCCATCTTTCATATTCCTCCATAGCCTTTTCACTTTTTTCTTCCTTCTTTGCTTGTTGCATTTCTTGCTTTCTTTTTTCTAGGATTTTTTCTACTTTCTTCTTTTTCATATATTCTTCCTTCTTTTCATTCCTGTGTAGTGAGAGGGAAGAGCAAGAGGTCATCGTGTACGGACTAAAAGCTGTATCTGTGACCAATTAAGTAAATTAGTCAAAATATGTATTTTACACTTCCAGTAAAAGATTGAGAATATGTATTTTAAATCTTCCAGGTCTGTTTTTATATATCACCAAAGTATAAATGAATCTATTACTCTATCTATTATGGCATCACCTTTTCTGTACTTTGTTCTCCCTTATTTAGAATAAAGGAAACCATTTGGAACTTCTGTAAGTAACTCTAAGTTGTGCATTGTCTGTGAAAACTCTTGGCTTGTAAAACTAATGTAGAGTATCTCCAGCAGAATAGGATATCTCTCATTTCCTTCCTCCTACATCTGCATTCCTACACTGTGCTCCACAAAATTTTAAAGATTTACCTTCCTTCCTATGGTTTAGTAATGAAGCATGAAAATAACCACCTAAGACACAATACTACTCAATGAATCTTCTTATTTGCTGTGTTTCTGCCTCGGTTTAGTTAATATTCTCTTGGGGAGGAAAGCAACTAAATTAATAAACTGCAGGGAGCTGCACAGCTTGTTTTCACCGTTAGACTTGGTCTCCATTGGGAATGAAGAGTCTGATCCCAAGCATTCCATTGTTTTCCAATTACAAGCACATGAAACATTTACAGAAGACCTATTACATTTATAAGCAAGGATTTTGGAAGCTATGATACAGCAAACACAGTGGAGAAGTACCATTTTTCAACTGCTGATACACTGACTCTCCTCTTCTCTGCAACCAGGTCCTCTTCTATCGTCTTCCTCATTCTTTCAGACTGTTTTTCCTTCCTGCTTTGCTCTCTTAAATATTCCACTTTTCTTTCTTTCCATTTTTTGAATGCCTAAAGACAACCACAGATTGATGAGAAATCTTACCTCTCACCTTTCTGTCAACACTCCACTAGTCTATTCTGCATTATTATTTTTTGTAATTTCTACAGATTCCAATTTTAGAACATTTGCTTGTGGAATTGCTCACAAGTGGGCATCACTATACCTAAAAACAATCTTATTTTTCCAGTAGGTAATAGTTAATTGCTAATGTATTTGTACGAAGTTTGTTTTATGCTCAATTAATAGATTCCATACATAGAGCCTGTTTGCCTGCAAAGGTAAATATTACATATTTCTGACAGAACAAAACTTAATACAAGCTTCCTTCAAAAACCAAGCATATCTAGATTTAAGATTCTAGTTCATTTCCATCTCCTTATAGATTAATCAAAATTATTTTTTACCATCTCCTGGACCACATTAAAATACACATTTATGTACATATTTCACATCACCGCTTGTGCTGCTTCTGTTTTTTCCTTATTCTGTTCTGCTGGTTTGTTTTTCTCAAGCTCCTCAAGCTTTTTTTTTTCTTTTAACTTCTTTGCTTCTTTCTCTTTCTTTTTTTTCCAGGCTTCATAGCATGCAATTGCTTCTTCTCTTTTAAGTGCTTTCTAGATTGGAAATAGAAGTCTACATTTAAATCAATTTCAGCATAAAATTCTAAGTGAAATAGTATGTTTTAAACTTATTGCTAAATGGAGCAATAAAGAAACAGAAATTGACTTGCTGACAACATTGCAAGTATTACAATTAAATTTTAAGCATATATAATGTTTCTTCTCAATGCCCATTTTTAATTTAATTGAATGAGACAAACTACTCCTGCCAAGTATGTGTAGAATGATATGAAATACATGTTAAGTACTTAGAAGTGAAACATATTAAATGCTTAAAAGCCAAATCCAAGAATGTGGATTACACTATCCAAGACAGAGTCCTCTGTAGGTAAGCATCTCTTGAGGCAGGGAGTGAACGCCTCATGTTGTCATGCACAAAACAAAACTTAGCACCTTAAGAACTGAGCATGCCAAGGTCTTCGTAAACTAACCTGAAAATTAATCTAGGCAGCAAATTTCTAACATATCTTATGTAAATATGGAGGGAAGCATTGGACAGACACTGTTTACACAGACCTAACAAGCAGGACATGCCATTTATTGTCTCACATCACCTCGTGCTATTTGGAGAAAACCAGATACCTTACAACAGCAGAGGGATGCACTTAGGCAGGAAGCACACTTCAAAGAATCATAGTTTGTCAACTTCTTTTTAAACAACGACGTAAACAAACCTTTTCAGTATTGCTCCTTAGAATTTCAGCCTTCTCCTTTTCACTTCTCTTTAATTCCAGTACAAGGAGCTTCTTCTTTTCCAACCAGTTCTGTAAGAATCATTAAAGTATTTTTAAAGTCCTTCCAATGTATCAGTAAAGAGGAGAACCAATATAATGACCATGAAAATTACTCTTAGTTCTTCCATATGCTGATTAAATAAGCATCCCATGTGGAAAATGAACCCGTTTTTAAAACATAAACACTGTGATCAAAAAAATCTAAGGTTCTAAAACCACAGCTACAAAATGTAAAAAAGCTAAAAGATCTTTTAATAAGCATCTGCCTAGAAACACCAACAAATATGTAAGCATTAATCAAAATTAAATAGAAGAATGGAATAAAGATTCTTATCACTTGGTATATAAGAATATTATTTACATTCGTTATCTCTCTTCAAAATACCTATAATTAAAGAGAATAAAATCCTACTGGGAGAAGTGAGACTTCAGGCAGCCATAAAAGGTTATGAGCCATCCGCAGAATGAGGCTTAAATTTTCAAGAATTAACTGTGTATTTGGTACGCAGCTCAAAGACAAAAATGGAGATTATTCTACCTTCAAATATAAATACAGATTTAAGGGTTTAAATTTTGGTTTAAGACCATAATGATTATGAACACATACCAATATGAATGATGCCTGTTAGTGAGAGTTGTATTTTCTCCAACAGATTCGCAAAAATCTATTGAAAACCAGAAAATTATTGTTGTGAAATTCTACAAGGAATCTACATAATTATTCTTCTTCTGGAAAGAGTACAGGATTTGTTATCACTGTTCCTGAACGCCAATTGAATAGAACATATCAGGAAAAAAACCCATCAACTGTAAGTACACATTTACTTATGTTGAAGATGAAGTCGAAATAACAGAAAATATGTGCCTGAAAATAGTCTGACACAATGAATTAGGAATCACATAAAAATAGTGTGTCCCTTTCATTGAGGTTTTTGTTCATAATATGAGGAGAAGGCATAGCCAAGAGAATAGAAGGATTACTATACCTGTAAGCCGATGAAAGGACTATAGTAAAAAATATTGATTTCAAGAAATACGAGGTGTTGACCCCTGTATCAGGACCTTTGCACATATACACAATTTTGTTTGTTCGTTTGTTTATTTTTAAAATCTACCTGGAAAACAGCTGCCCTTATATTATCTATTTTGTTGAATTCTGGACTTTTCTGCTGTATGCTTTTGTCCTCCAACACCTTTAATGATCCCAGATACTGAGACGAAACAGGTGAAGTGGATGGAACAGATTTCCCCTTTCTCTTTAAATGCACAGAAGTTGTAGACCTATGAAAATACCAGGATACAAACACATTAATGACCTTTCCATTTATTGTAGCTCATACCACGTACTGTTCCTCTTATTTTCATGCATACCAAAAGTTACATCGATTCTTTTTTTATATGTACTTGACTGAGGACTGGGGAAAGGGAAGGAACTTACCTCTTTCAAGTTTAAAAATTATTTACACTTTGATTTTAAAACCAGCTTTTATTGGAGCCTGTAAAGACTTCAGTAACACACTCATCAGAGACACTGGCAAAAGATTTGGGAGATCTGATATAAACCTGAGCAAGGGTCATAACAACATGCCACATGCACTAAACTGTTTTCCACAGATGGTCAGAGGTTGGCGGCAGCAAAGACAATGCTGACAGAAAATGAGAGGTGAGCAGCATTGTTGGGGCACTTAGAGGCATCATAAATGGTTAAGAACAATACTTGGCATTCTTCTCTTACCTGCCAGATAAAGAAGCTTTTGGGTTTTGTAGAACTCTCTCCTTTGTTTCACTTAGTTTCTAAGAAACACAGAGGAAAATTAAAGTTATAGGTCTCTTAAGCAACAGATCAGGATGAAACAGGTTTTTACAAGCTAACAAGGACACTGAGAATTGGATTCAGGGCTTATGAAACCCTTCCAAGTCAAGATATTCCATGGTTTCATGTTGTTATAAAAACAGGCAAGAAAAACATCCTAATTAAGAGAAGGTATAGTACAGAGTAAGAAATTAAGGAAAGAAAAAACCAAAAACAAAACAAAACAANACCAACCAACCACCCAATCAACCAGCCACACTTTCATAATGCCTGTATCACTTTGGAATGGCAGCTAGGAATGTTCATTTGTATTATGTAAAAATACAGTCAATAGGTTAGAAATAATAAAAAGTAAAAAGAATACAGCTGGTTTATTCTATAAACACTCTTTTAAGTCTTTTGAATACTTAGCTTTAATAATTACATGTATCTACATATTTCTTTTTAGGATAAAGCATAGAGTGCTTTGCATCTTATCCATTATTCAGGTCACACATGGATTCCATCCTCTGCCAATACACATTGCTCACTGATGTTCAGCTATCCTCACAACAGAGATCTGACATTTTCACTTTGAGAAGGGTACTTTCTTAAGGCTGAAAAACACATTTCAATACCTTTATCTGACTTCAATAATTTGTGGAAAAGGTATTCCTTACATCGATCATAAAGCTATACAGAATTTCTAAGAGCCTCGACTCTCAAAATCGAATATAAATTCTCAGCTTTCCAGACAGTGTTCTATACACTCAAGATACCAACAGCAACTTTACAAAACTCTCCACTGTGCTTCTAGGACATCTTTCCAAACAATGGTAAACTGTGTACGAGCAATACCTTGACAGAGTTCTTGGATGTGTTCTTTGCCTCCCCACGCTCAGATTGATCATTCACTGACACCTCCTGCATTGTATCAGTTATTATTTGCCCTTCTGTTATTTTCATCATTCCATCTGAGCTGTCAACAGAAGGGGATTTCCTACCATCGTCCTCCAGTTTCAAGTCACTGGTGCTGACAGTCTTCCGATCTCCATCTAAAGGGAGAAAAAAGATTGAGAGGACACATTAACAAGAACTCCATTGTTTTTCAGTATTATTTTTTCTGCACAAAATGTATTTCTAGAAAACCATCCCTCTATGAAAGCTGTTACTAAATTTTATATAGTATAATGTATTTTCTGTATGCCTCCTTCTAAGAACTATATACTAATAAGAACAGTATTCACTTGTGTTTTCATGTAAGACCGCAGTAGCAACTGAATCTTGAACTAACACTGGAGAACGTGAGAGCAAGACAACGGCAAAATTTTCCAACTGCCTTATCTGGCTCTAGTGCAGAAACCAAAAGCAAGAGTCACTCCAGTCACACCAAGAGCCCTTATGACATCTAAGCAAACTTCTAATGAAGTGTGCTAGTTAACACTCTGGGTAACAAATACTGCTTTCATTGTGTGGAGTTCTTCATAGCTGTGGGACACAGGAGTGAATAACTGAAAAATTCTGCAGTGGGGATTTAAAGAAAACATCACCTCAATCTGAATGTATGCCTAAGTGGTGAAATTGTTATTTATGGAACACATTATTAATAAGACTTACAAAAACATTTTAATCAGATTTCAGCTGCCAGTAATGCAGCAATCTAAATTTGTAAAACAATTCAAACACAAGCCAAAAGCGCTCCAGTAAAACCAAATTAGAAGTATTCCACAAATTTCCAATACAATTCTTCAGAAAAACAGAATTTTTGGATGACTAACTCCAAATTACCTGGAGAAGGGAACATCAATGCCCATATTCTAAGAAATTTACCCTAAATTTACAGTGATGAAGGTAAGTTCAAGGTGACAAGAATTCTGAATTTATTGAATTTTAACCAATATTACAGTGTGTCACTGCACTACTTTGATTCACATGAAGAAAAGGAGTAGTTCAACTTCTTTTCTGCCAGTCTAAAACTACACAGGCACACCAGCCCAGAAAGAGACGTGTCTGCACATTCAAATACCTAGCATTTTGGTGCCATCATGTGGAAAGGAAAAACGAAGCTGATACCTTTAATCACACTCTACCAATTGCAAAGTTGTAATCTTCCATCACAGATAATGACCAGTCAAAAACTTATCTCAAGATCAAGCAGGACAAACTCCTCTCATATTAGGAATTAGATAAAAAATATGAAGTCTTTCGGCATATATAGTCAATTAGCAGAATTCCAAATTCTGCTTCGTATATTAAAAATGAATTAGCTATTCCTGTAATGAAACATTCAGGTTTGGGAGGTTTATGTGTTTGACTATACATCCAAAATGTGTTGGTATCTTCAAAGTAAAAGATAATCTGAAGTTTTGACTTTGAAATAATGAGCATCTACAATTCATAAATGTTTTGGGTACAGCTCGTTTTCTGAGGCTCTGTTACATTGCAGCTTCACCCGGCCATAGGAAAGGAATTTTATGACCTTTCCATTAAAGGGTACATGTATGCTATGAACACTATGCCAATCCAGCTTTGTTTGGATTGAAATCCACAGAATTTCAATTCACACACTGAGGGGAGGCATCTTGGCAGCCCCCTCACACCTTCCATGCACATGCACATGCACTGATGGAGAGCTGGACTTTAGTCACCTAAACAGCTGTTTTTTCCATCTTCTGAAAGGAAAAGGCAACAGGAACCTCCTGCTCTTGGCCCACACTGTTTCAGTTTACCCCCTGGCATACAGCGGTTGAGTATTTTTAGAAGGTTTGGCTGCAAGCCAAAGCACATAATCACTAACACAAAAAATAACCCAAACTGAAACACTAAAATACTGCAACATGGTGAAGCAGCAACAACATTAAAATACTTTCTTTTCACCTGATGCTGAAGCATTTCCTCTTTTGTGCATGCGAGGCTTCGATTTTGGTAGGTTTTCCTCTTGATTTCTCTTTTTATGTAGTTCATTAATAGGCAAGTCATCACTTTCACTATTATCACACCGTACTTCTTCATTATTTTTTCCGACATTATCCTTATTTTGACCTTCCACACATCCTTCTTTGCCATCTTTTCTGTCATTCTGTATGTTTTCACCTTCTAAAACCATTATTTGCTGAAGCTTCTTTACATGAAAGGACAGATTCAAGTCATCAGCAGCTTCATTTTCCGAATCTTCTGCTTTTTGTGAAGAATCATCATTCAAGAGAGGACTCCCAGCAACAGATCTCTCACTGCCTGTAGAACCTGAATCACTTTCAGCAAGTTCTTTCCCAGTATCTGCAAAGAGCACATTACCAACTTGCATTTGATACAAGTGGAAAAAAAATAGGACACAGAACCTGTATCTTCTATAACTAACACTATTTTTAATGTAACATCCTCCTGACTTTAGTCTCTGAGCATTTCTCTTTCTGGGCCTCTGATCTCTGCAAAGCCACCAAACTATAGCCTTATTCTACTTCCTTTCCTGTAATCTCTTTTCATGGACCCAATCCAAAGAAAAATATTCACTCATTAATTCCCTTCTCTGTGCAATTTAAAGCCCTTCTAAAAAATGTCTCAATGCGACAGGAAATGAAAACAAGTCACCAATGACAAAGCTGGGTATGTTTTGCATCAGAACTCATCCTCCCTTCCCTTCTCTTCACTTCTGCCCCATTTAATGTCTACTAGAAGATACTCAAAGGAAGTATCTTGTACAATGCTGAGGTTCACATGTTTAACAAAAATATTTATTTTCCTCTAGCCTGGTTCTGCTAATTGACTTAATTTCAGAGTTCAAATGCTTGAGGAAGTTGACAAAAGAATGTCACAATAGTAGAATAATGCATTTACTGCTGGAGAACTTCTTTTCCTAAATTTTGTCAGCAAAGGGAAATCAAAGCATCCCACAAACTGTTAAAAGATGCTTCAGATCTGAATGAAAAACAGGCAGAGGAAGTCCTTTTAAAAATACAAGATTATATTTAACATTCCTATTTTTCTTAAAATATAGTGCTTTGCCAGCAGGAAGAAGAGTCATTTGGCCAATCTTGTCATTTCGCCAATCATAAACACTAGCAAAAATCAAATGCATCCTGCTCCAAGAAAAACAGCCTGATCAAACCTATTCTTGGTTTACGTACACTGCCAGGCAAGTGAGCTCTGCCGCATGTCCTGAAGCACTCATCCACTGATTGTCCAGACTGGGAAACCAGTAAGAAAAAACCACTGCCTTTCTCTTTGCCCATGTCCACTTTCATTTACAGTACTGTGCACTACTGTCTCATCCAGGTGTCAAGTGAGCAAGATGGCTAAGGAGGCATCACTGGGCACCACAATGGCAGGAACCAATACAGACTGTGTGCGGTCCAGCAGGTTGGCAAACTCCACTGATTTCATGGGAATGCTGCTGTCAACTTGGCAGAGGAGGACTCAGTGCTTTAAAAGTTGTTAAAATATTAAATCTTGGAACACTAAATCATATTGACACATAAAGATTGTCTAGGATTTAGTAATGAGTTAAGAAAGGAAGAACACAAGGAAAAATATTCAATTTTGTTTTACCATTTAACATGCCATCTCCATCACTTTCAAAGTCGTCTGAATATTGATCTCTTTCCTTGCTTGTTGCATAATCAGAAATTGCTTCCTGTAGCTCATCCTGAAATGGCTTCAAAAATAACTTTTACATAAAAAGGAGGATTCACTTGTTCAAGTTCAGCATTAATTCTCCCCTCCCACACATAGAGAAGCAAAACTGACCAACAGAGATAAGCCTATTTAATTGACAATTATTGTGAAGCGCAGCGCTTCTATTCTATCTCCATTCCCCTAACATATCAGCATCACAAAAGTCCCCAAATCTCCATGTATTTATTTATATTTCTTCTTCATAAAAAATGTATTTTGCAAATCACTTTTCCATTTCTGGGCACTTGTGATGTATCATCACGTGACACTTCTCTTTTGTATATTTTCATCGGCAAGGGCACAGGGGGAGAGTCTGTGAGAGCAGGTGAGCACAGACGCAGGAAGGACAGGAGCCTGAAGCAGGTGGCAGGTCCAAACCAATGGAAGAACTTCACATATTTTGGATTCTCTGGTGGAGGACATCACGGACACAATACATTTACATTATTCTGAAGGGCACTGGCCTCTAATTATAGATTGTGAACACATAAAGAAATGTACCCGTATCGCCAGATTCCAGACCCTGACCTACAAACCACGAGGAGCAGTGGCTCCTCACGGACCTTGGCCTGCTCCTTCAGCCCGGCTGTCGGGGACGGGGCAGCCGGGCTGTTCCCACCCCGTGCACGGGGAGCACCTCCCGGTGTCCTCACCGAGGGCAGCCTGCTTGCCCGCTTTCATTTCGAAAGCAACGCGGATTTTTATGGGTGTGCTGCCTGCAACAGCGAATTAGCGTGTTCCCAATGGCAGAAACCTGCTCGCACGCCCCGTTCCCCAGCGTCGGCTTTGCCCTGCTCCTGCCCGTCACTGCGTTGCCCCGGCCGCCGCCGCTCACCTGCAGTCCGCAGCCGGCGGTGCCTCCCCCCGACATGGCGGAGGTGTGTCGTTGCCGCCTCGCAGCCCTCGCGGCCGCCGCCAAGCCCTCCAAGAGCCCTGGCACAGAGCCTCGGGAAAAATCCCCGGCGGAGAGCCCCAGGAAAGAGCCCCGGGCCGGGCCCGGCTGCGCCGCCTGCCCAGTCCCGCCCGTCGCCCGGCAACAGCCGCGCCGGCGAGCGCCTTCATTAGGCGGGAGTCGCTTCGTGTCGCCGCTGCGCCACTTCCTCAGCCGGGCCAAAGCCTCGCTGCCAGGATTTGTTATCGACGTCCCTGTCCTGCTAATAACCCTGTCCCGACGAGGAGCACATCCTACATCCATGATACTCGTACTGACTTATACTAATATCACTGACTCATGATACTGACACACGTTCGTCAACCCCACTCTTGCTTGCAGTCAGGTAATCGTCCAAAACCTTCCTACTTGGGATGTGAGCACTTTCCCTAAGAAACATTCCCATTTTAGAGCTTGCTGGAATACAGATCTCATAGCACCCGTGTGTTAGTTTAAATCAGATTTTAGGCATGGAGAAATTATAGTTGCATAGAAATAAATCACTTGGTGCTTGCACCTCCTCATACTCCAATTTTTATTTCCCCAGAGAGTGGTTGTCTGATCCACCTCCCAGTACCAGCCCCAGTGACCAGACACTGCCAAAAAGCATATGTTCCTGCAGAGCTGGTGTCCTAGAGGTCATCTGTCCCCTGTATGGGCCATGATGAAGGCCCCTGAATCCCAGGGTGCTCTGGGAATACCAATCTTGTGCATCAAAGGAAAGCTGTTCACATCAGGACCATTTACAGGTACAGACATTTCTATTCTTTCTCCTGTTTAAATGCTTCTGATGTTGCCTTTCTAAAATAAGACTAGTGCTCCAGTTGTCTTAGTGATAACAAAGAACTTCTGACATGTTCTCTAAACTGGTGTTGTATTTGTATATATTAATCTTCCCCAAAATGCATTACATTTTTGTAAGTTGTGCAGAAGCAAATCTCTCTGACACAGACAGGGAAAGAATATATAGGACAGAGCCCAGAGCCTTAGGACTTGTTTTCCTCTTCTTTATTTATGTAGAGTTATATTTTAAAAGCAGTGCAGTTATGCAAAGGCCGCAACACACCTGGGGGGGAAAGAGGCCCTGAGTTCTAACAAGTAACCTTGGATTTAAATGAACAATTATTTGCCAGTGATTAATTGCTATTTAGGTATCATCTGTAAGCAGCTCCTTGCTTTGTTTACCTGTGTTTATTTTTAGGCAAATAATGCTTGATCTGCTGATTAATCATGGCATTTATTGAGAGTTATGCTTAATGCACAGATTTTTCCTATATTTTCTTCACATGTGAAAACCTTATATTTGAATCTGTGCTATTTCATCTCTCTGTGAAGATGAAAAGTGAAACTTGGCATACTTGTTAAGAATTTAAAAAGGAAGAAAGAAAAAAATGCATATATTCTTTCTCTAGTAATGTTAATGATTGCTGTTGAGGGCTAAATTATATATCCCTGTTACAAGCCACTGAGATGCACATTTTATTAAATTCCAAAAGGTGGCAGCAAAATATTCTAAAATTAAACAATTGGTTCTTTTTTTTCCCAAGTGTCCAGTGTATCCTAGTTTATTTTATATTACTGACAATGTTTATGGGGTTTTCTTGAGGGACGTTTAGCGTTGCACACACTGTAGAGAAGGAAGATTTGATTTAAATTATTGTGTTATTTACATGAGTCAGACAACAGGTCCTCGTATCACCTGTGTTATTAAATATTCAATGCACTGTTAGTTGGATGCAGGAAAAAAATATCAATACTGTCAGCACTGAAGAACTCAAAATAATGTGTGAAGATGTTTTTTGTCAAAACACATGAACATCACATCTGCATCTTCTTGTCTTACCTGAGGCAAAACTCCCATCAAGCCCCACTGAGGTGCATGGGACTTAAGCTTAAATATGAATCTAGTGCTCTGGGTATAAGAGACTTATTTAAAAAAAAAACCACACACAACAAAAACCCAACAAAAATCCACAAACAAACAAACCACAAAAAAGCCTGCACCAGCCAACCAAAAAGAAACAAAACCAAAAACATGGAGGTTTATTGAGGACAAAACCCAGAAGATTTTATGGTATGAAAAATGAGCATTAATATCTGCTTTTTAATTAGTAACTGACTAATATATCACAAATTTAAATTGTACAAGGACATGTATGTTTGAAGGTGAAGTTGCTCTTTCTCCCTTGAGTAGACATGGAGCATTGAGAATAAGGCTCTAAATGATCTCAGCTGTTATATTATAAAATAAACTTAGAGGTAACATTTTATTCTGCTGATCAAATGTGTGTGAGTCTCCTCCATGCCCAGAACCTTAAAATAAGCACTTTTTAAAACAAGCATCACGATGCAGTGTGATTACCATCTTCAGGAATGATGTTATATTCAGAAACCAGTCAAGTATGATGAGATTTTTGGATGGCTAGCTTATATGCATATAAACAACTTCCAAAAGTCGTTTATTTTATCAATGTGTCTTGAGTTTATAAGACAGGTTTTGGGATTCCTTCTGAACACATGACACATAGATCAAAAATTCTAAAATCATATATAATAAGTCACTTTAAGTCAAAATATATAAAACCTCTTACTGCAGGGAAATGTTCTGCTTGCTTTGGTATTCCTTCCCAAAGTCAAAAGTTACATTTGAAAGGAAATTTAATGCCATGACAAAATCTCTGAGTTGGTGTATATTCCTGTAGAAAGTGATTTTTGTGTTGGTTGCCAGGGGCTCGGCTCATAAATGACTTTTTCTGTTCTTGACATCAGTGGGAGTTAGACATCAGCTACAAGTGCATCTGGCTCTTGGACACTGTGTTTGTTTAGCAGAGTAACAAGTAGCTTCAATCTTAAACAACAAAGAACTCTTCTATCTAGTGGTCACGGTCACAGACATTCTTAAGCACAAACATTAGAAATCACTGTTCTCACATTTTCCTCCCAGTTCATGTGAAAGAGTCTATTACAATGTGTCGTGTTTTGCAGGGTTATTTATGTCTGTCCTGCCAAAGTGTACTGTTCTTCTTATGCTTGTCTTGATATAAAACAGAAATATAATCAATTTTGAGCATCAGATGGAAATTCCCATTGCTATCAAATTAAACATCTCACTTTTACATCTTGATCTGATTGGTAAGTAGTTAGAGAAGATGCTGTCAGGGTATGCAACCCTGACTTAGTAGATTGTTGTTCTCAGGCATTCAACCAGGAGAGTTGAATTTGACAAAATTAATACATACGAAACATAGATATTGAAGGAACAGACTGCAAAACTGGAGCAAAAGAAAGAACAAACTAGGATGAATAAACTCACAACTACATCACTTACATGGCAGTTTATGAATACATGTGTTCTTGACTGGTTAATTTATTACTGAGCATTAGACTTAGAAGTAGCACATGGAGGTAGATATCCCAAAAGAAAAAAAAAAATCCTTGACTTTTTGAAGTTATTTTAAGCTTTATTTTTTTTAAGCTGTCTTTTTTTTTTGTAAATAGTACTTCGTGTGATTTTAAGGAAAAGCACTGGAACACAGAGCAATGAGACAGCTGTCTCGGTGTTGTGCCTGGTCATAGTAACAACGCAATGAACTTTTCAAACAGACAAATCTTGTTTGTGTTGGTGGCAGCAGATTAGACTTCCTGTAAGGGGAGTCAGAAAACGCAAACCTTTTCATGTCAAGTGGAGTCATTTTGTGTGCAAATGACTCAAGCTACTGCCTTTGCTTGTATATGGATACATTCTTTTAAAGGCTTGCAGCTGTGAGCTCCGGTTAAATAAACACCTTTGAGAGAAACCTCACAGACCTCCAATTGCTTAAAAACATCTCTCACTCTCGAAATATCTCTATGTCTAATGTTGTGTTAATGCTGTCAGGAGAAGCCAACAGCTGTTAAGTGCTGAGTAGTAACTCACTTTAATGCCAGGGCACATTTCACGAAGAGAGGAACCACACTTGTCAGATTGTCACCTGCGCATTTGAGAAGTGTCATGGCTCACAGCTGCTGCTACCTGAAGGATCAGATCGCCAGACAGCCAGACACAGGACCTTGGGTTAAAGACTTGAATAATGTCCTGCGAACTTCCAGCCCCAAGGGATGAGAAGTCTGACATCATAAAAAATAATCAGAGAAAATGGATGCAGTAAAAGGCCAAGTTAAATTGCTTTGTGGTTGGAAAGATTGGCTGGCTAATTCTCACTGACAATAAAAATGTCTTCTGCTCTTTACATCTATATTCCTCCCTTGTCTCTTTTTAATTTTTGATGCTATTTTAGTTGCACTATGGCAGGAAGATTTAAAGGAGAATAAAGCTGCTTGGTCTGATTTTTCTACCATTATCCTAATGAAGATGGAGCTTTACAGTGCAAGTAGCTTCAGCAAGTAAAGATGAATGATTACCGTACACCAGTGTAGCAAAACAAAGGCCCATTGGAAGCACATTGAGTGTATCACTTAACCTTTTTAGATTTATAACTCGCTATATAAGATATTAAAGCTGACCATATAAGATACTTTCTTTTTTTATCTTTTGAATGTACTGATTTGTCTATCAGTACACCCATAAGAACCTTCCATATCTGAGCGCTTCCTAGTCTTGAAGGGAGTTATCAGCTTTCCCTGCTGGACTGCTGAGACAGAATTATTCCCATTTTGTATATGTAGAGAGGAGACTCAGAAGCTGTGCTGGTGACACAAAGGCATGCAAAAATTCTGTGGTGGTGTAACTTTGGAGGATTTCTATCATGCCTGTTTTGTGCTAACTTATACCCTTAACCAGTGAAGAAAATTCAGATATCACATGATAACTTGTACTCATTAGAGGCAGTGATGCAGAAGAAACAGAAGAATCTCAAGAACATCTGTGGTATTTCAGTGCTTAATAAAAGGTTTAAGCATTTGCTAACAGCTGCCCTTTGTGGTTCTCTTTTTTTAGTAAAAGAGCTGTTGGAGAGCAATTTCTTTTCAGCTTACACTAGAGACAAGGTATGATTCTAAGATAGCATAGCAGAAAAAGCTATAACATCACACCCACACCTGAACAAATATATAGACAAGTGTAGCATCTAGTTGGGCATTTTCTATTTTTTCCTTAGCTCATAGATGGATAGGTCACTATTATCTCATAGATTGGAGCCGTAGTTTCCTTAGCTTCATATGCACTGTACTCAGATGCTTCTTTAAAGAGAGTGGTGTTAAGGGAGCACGCTTACATACCCACTTCCCTGTTCTAGGCCATCCAACACGTCCACTGCTCAGGGCCAGGGCCGCAGGTTGAGCTCTACACTGGTAACACCCAAGAAACCTGCAAAATACGAGCTCCAGATTTTGTGCAGTTCCTTATGGAGACCATGATATATTAGGATATTTTTATTGTGGATTAAAGATTATATTGACTTTCCCATTATTAATGTTTCTATGTACTCATATCATCTCTGCAAGGCTTGTGGAAAGAACATTTCATTCAGACTTGCAAATGGAAAGCGTTGATTAATCCCAGCACTTGGAAACAAATAATCCAAGTTAGTAATCTGGAACATTAAATCAAACCCTGTATTTGCAAAGGAAGCTTAACAGTTCATCTTTTCTTGTTCTCCATGTTTCCTTCCTTCCGTCTTGTGACTTAGTTTATAGCCCCTGCAACTGCAATTTGAAATTTTGCAGCTGCTGAGGTGACTTGGCTTCAGTTTAACAGCAAATGTCATCAACCCAAATCTGGGCTTCTGTGATCTTTCTTTCCATTTCCTCTTTCTTTTCAAATTGATTTGTCACCAGTTTAGGGGATTATGTAAAGCTACCCTAAGACTGGTTCTCTGTGCCAGGGCTCTTCAGCCTCCTTTGTCAGAGGAAAAGCTAATGGGCACGCCAGAAACATGTGAAGGGTGGGAAGGGGGTCTGAGTGTCAAAAATCTCTCAAGAGGGGCTCTTGTGTAGTGCAGGAGGGACTCAGAGAAAGAGGTATCATCCTAGTGCAGAAAGTAGCTGGGCTGGACATGGTGAGGAGGAGACAGTGCAGAGGGGTGAAAAGTGATAACAGCTTTTGTGTCAGAGTATTTTTGTACTCTTCAGGAATGGTGCCTCCTCTAAGTACATTTTGTGCACACATAGTGTGAAATTGCGTTTTCAGTTGCATTGTTCCACCCAGGCTGTCTGGGGAAGTGGGAAGGAGAGCTGTTCAGCTTCAGGACTGGAGGATCACTCTGACAGCTATGCTGTTTCCATTCCTGAACTAAACTCAGCCATAGTGCTGGTATCCCTTGCCACCAATACCTCATGGCATTGAGATATGTTCTAAATGTCTCAGGTGCATGCAAACATTTCTAGATACAAACCCAACACAATGAAGCACGGCAGAAAAAGATTAATACTTGAAAATGTTATTTTAAAACTGATTCTGGAAGATCATTTGTAATGTGAACTTTCATCACCTATCTCATTTCTTTCTTAGTTCCAATGCTTGAAACTTTAAAGGGACAGTGGCTGATGCTGTATGCTGGAATGATTTGGATTGGAAAGGACCTGAAAGATCACCTCATTCCAATGCACTGTCTGTGAGCAAGGACATCTTCCCCTAGGCAACTCAAAAGCCCATCCAACCCAGCCTTGAACACTTCTGGGTGTGGGGCTTTCACCACTTCTCCAGGTAACCCTTTCCTGAAGTTAAAACTTACTATTTAAATCAAGGTGTTTAAAAATTACTTGCATATACAAGCAGCACATATATATGTGTGCACATGTTCATACTACAAAATCTACCTGAGCACCTGAGGGCCTACCTGTCTTCTTAGTCACTGTCTATGTTGAAAACAGGAATACTTCATGAGAGGAACCAGCATGATCCTTTTCATCTATTGCCTATGAATTATCCATAGCACAGCAACTGCACTTCCCATCAATGGCATTTTCTGAAGCTTTATAGTTCTATAACATTGCCAAGCTTTAGATGCAAAATTAACAGTCAACATCAACAAAGCAAAATGTATTTACCCAGCTGCTGAGAATCTTTTCCTGATAATAGAGCTGTGAGTTATGAAAGCCATTTCATGACAAAATACAGCTGGGAACTGCATTTTGTCTTGTATCAAAACATTTTTTTATGTGCAGATGAATAATGGAAAGCAGATAAGAGAGTGATCACATGCTGATCTTTTTATGCAGTGTTTCAAAGTTGAAATGTTTCATAAAAACTCTTTTTGCTAATGATGTGAGAGACCCATTTACATTACAGCAAATTGATAAATGGATTGTGCCGTGCTTTCCTTAGATGTGACTATTGCCTCCTTTTCTCTTCTTGTGTTTGTTTGGGGTTTTTTTCAAACACACGGCTATTTACCCCATAATTCGTGTAAAATATGTCAACTGTATATCCAAGTCATCTAGGGAAACACCATGCAACTCATCCCCTCACTGCTAATAAGAAGCACAGTTCACACTGACATGCTGATGGTTTACTGCATAGGACTACCTAGTATAGATCTAGTGGGATTTTCTCTAGGATTACCTACTTATTTTTTTTCTCGTTTTCTCCTTAAAATCACAAAGGTGTCCTTGGAAATCAGTGGGAATATACCAAAACCAGTCTATATTCTTGTTATAATAATTTGTGTGACCTGCTGCTGGAAGAATTCCCTTATAAAAGTCCTGGGATTTTTCATCTTTTTGATGCAATCTAGTCAGCGTTCAGGTCACTGGAGAGAGAAAAAAAAAAAGGAAAAGTCTTCAGTGATACAGTGTCCATTACACATGCTTAAGCAAACTGGATTCAGTGCCATAGCAGGCAGTGGCTTTCATATATGCTAATCCATGTACTCAAGATATTCAGTGGATATTCACACACTGTGATATTCACTTGAGATGTTCACTGTTGGCCTAATTCTGCACCACTTGTATTAGCAGCACGACTATAATGATCTGTGAAGGAGCAATGCTGAGGGTTTTTCTAATTCTTTACTGCTGCATTATCTCAGTGAGAACACTCTTCTGTTATTGAGCTCCTGTCTTTTTTCTGTGCCTTAGTGCTGTGTAATGAATGGATTTAGCCAGGTCTGGATTTAGCACAGCAAAGTTGTTAAGTGAGCGGGGAAAGATGCTAAGTGAGCCTCCACAAAGGAGTCAAACGGTGCCCTTGCACAATTCAGCACCTCCTCTGCATGCTAGGGTAGCTGGCTTTAATCTTACCTAATACGGATAAAAACACTGATGGAATCTGGGCTGGGAGACTTCCCTGCATGTTGTACAAATCCTGTTGATACTATATATGCATTTACAGCTGACCTCTGCTAAATGAGAAGCTGGCTGTCTAGAGGAAGCTACTCGGTGCTGCAGTCAAATGAAACATGTAGGGGGAAAAAAAATCCAGAAAAATACTTAAACCTGTAAATCAATGGACTAAAGCACCTGACTATGATTGCAAGTGGGAGAATGGAGTGGTTGTGTTTAGTTCTTTTGAACTGAGGCTAAGTGTATTAGTTTGAATAAAGCCGGGGTAATCCTGCAATGCCTTGTAATGAGAATCCTCCCTCAAAGTTATGATGCCACCCTACTTACTCTGGAGAGATAACAGCCAAATAGACAGAAACAAAGCTAAACAACAAAGTAGACTTAAAATTAGATGTGAGTTCCCCATCTTCAAAGTGGGGAAAGAAAAGCTGGTCCCGATTTTATTTTCAGGTGCTGCCTTTCTCTCCTCATACTAGTACTGCTGGTGTCATTATCGAGGGTTTCAGTTGTTCAAAGTGTTGCCATTAATGAGTGATTCTTACAAACCCCGAAGTGAAGTAGCAGCAAGTAAATAGTACCTACCTTTTAAATAAGGGAAAATGAAACTTGCAGCAGAATCCTGTGATAAGCATTTAAATAGCAACTGTCTAGTACAGTACTTAGCCTCAGAAACACTCTCTACACAGATGGGATGTTTCTTTGTTGTTGTAGTGGTTTTTTTCATTTCCACCTGAACTTGCTTACTGCTGGCCAACAGAAAAAATTTGGAGTGACACCCATTTTTCCAAGTGGATGAACCATACAAGTTGGCGATCACTGTGATGTTTAAAATAATGTTTCAATGTGTTATAAATATGGTGAGCCAAATCGTAATAAGAAAGAAATAAAATTTATTTTCGCGTCACTGCGAGCAAAGATACAAAAAACCAAAATTACAGATTCGATCGAGTTGGGGGTGAAAGCATGGGACCGGTCCGCACCATGTCCTCCTTCATTCGCCCCAAAATCCCAATGCCAGGGTCCAGTTTTTATACTTTTTATTTTCCCTGGGGCAGGGTCCTCCTTTGTTCCGTTCTCGGGTGTTGGTATTCATGGGCCCCTTTTGGGATTTTTATTTTCTTCCCGTGCGGACTTTAAGAAGGAACATAATGGTGTCTGAGTGTTGGCTGTGGATCATATTCAGGTTCTGAGTGGGGTTTTTCCGGCAAACAGAAGGAATGTTCATTGGAGAATCAAACCCATCTCTGAGCAGATGTGATCTGACCATCAAACATGTTGGTTCAGTCGAGTCTCTCTTTCAAGTGCTGATAAGGTCAAATCTCTCCCTCTCAGCTCTGTCTCTCCCTCCTGTGACTTCCGACAATGTCTCCCTTCCTGCCTGTAATTCCTCTATTTCTTTAGCACAAATTAATAGGGATAGTTTATTTACAACAAATGTGAATGTTCAGTCAGCCTGGCTTGCACATGTGGAAGTGACTGAACCATTTCTATGCTACAGGTTCTTAGGTGTGCATTGAGTCTATAGGCTTTTGTCACAGCTTCTGTTCATGGAAATTTTAGCGTTATCTTCTGGAGAAGTTTCTCTTTGGAAGATTGTCCCTCTGTTTCTCTCTCTCATACACACACAGACACACAGNACACACACACACACACACACACATATACATAATCATGTATATAGTTATATATTATTTTTTGTAAGATTCCTATGTCTATAGGTTACCAAATGCTCATTATATTACACATAGAAGATACAGGATACAATGCATACACCAGCCTCTCCAACAGAAATTATACTTGCAGCACTGCTGTGCTGCTGTATCATGCTGTATACACTGGTTTTGCACAGATACTGTGAGTGGGCTTTTGCAGTATTATGTAGCGAGCTAATGCTCTCATTCTAATACACACCTCTGTGCAGGGTGATTTAGTCCCATGGCTATGAATTTTTCTGAAATTGACACTTTTTTTATTTCACCTTCTTATCCTAAGATAAACAATTATTATATTTGGTATCATTTTGTTGTAACAGAAAAGTCTACACTAAGAGACCCATAGCTGTTCATTTGCAGATGTGAGAATTCAGCAGTGCAAAGCTTGATTTATTTGCTTGTCCAGTGCTATGTTCTATAATTAACTTTGGCTTTCCTTTCACATGGGACAAAAAACATAACATGTTCCATGGGGAATCATCCAAATGTGTCAGATGTAATACTTAAATCCCTTTAAATTTAATTTTTCTCCTACACCCTTTATTACTTACCATCTCTCACTTATTTAGAAAGATTTGCTAAGGCAGAATATATTTTTCAAGGGTACAGATGTGTACTTAGAAACCAAGTTTCAGATGTACAGATTCTTTCTCCTGTCTTTTCATGGAGTGAGAAAAGATATAATGGTGTGCTAAAGGTTCTTGTGATATCCATGGTCTCTAAATGGAGGTGATGACAAAATGTACATCCTATTAAGGAAGACTGGTGGAATATATATGCTACTCAAAGGTCAGATATAAGTGCTGTCTTAGGCTGACGATAATCAAGTCTAAATTATGTGGACACTGCTGTCCTTAATTTTTTAATCAAATGCCTGGGTGAAAATTCTGTCAGAATCTGGGATGAAGTCTTTTAACAAAGTATAATATTTTTAGGTTAGTGATGGTAATCAGTTTGAGAAAGGAACTAAATTATAAAATCTTGGTCCTGCACATGAAAGGGACCACTCATGTTTACATAATTGCTATAAAAACATATCCAGCGTCTAAGCAAACATTCCTTCCTTCATTAACCATGCTAACAGAGTGTCTCCCAAGTTACCCCCAGACAGCAGAGATCCCAGTTACTAGAAGAAGCCTCTAAGTAATTTTTCTGAGAGATTTAGAAAAGCCTTTCTTTGAAAAAACAAAAATTTTGGCGCTGGTTAGCTCTTAAAACAAGATGGAGGCATTATTTAATTAATTTCTCAGCCTTTAATTTAAGAAATATTCTGACAAGTACATTTTCACTGCTGGCTATCACATTGTGGTCCACAGAGAACCCAAGTTTATGCAAGTCATAATTGCTTCAGTGTTTTTTGTTCTGAACTGATATGATGGACCAGAACTGCTTTTCCTCCAGATGACAAGGTGCAGCTGATGCATCTTGAACTTCACCTGTATTAAATAACAGCGCTGTTTTTACTAATCAGCAAAGTCTGAGAAGTCCAATTTTGCCAAAATCTTACTGCCTTTTGGCAAATTTAAGTATTTGCCCCTACACCACAGGATGTCAGAACATGTTACTGAGATCATGTGAACCTAAGAACAGATCACTTACTGTTACATACAGATGTTTCCACTGTTGCCTTCTTCTTCCATGCAGGGTTTTAGATCTTTCAAGCAGAAATGTCCTTCTTTTTTTATTAAGCTAGGCTTTTCTCCCAGGAACTGAACTTTAGAGAGATTAAAGAAGTCACGCCTTTGTAGAATTAATCAGACACAATTGATTAGATGCTGCTGCCTTTCCAAATTCGTGACAAGTTTTGAATTTGTATTTTGTTTTAAAAATCAAGTCCCTCAACACACTTTACAACTCTTTCATTATTGAAACACACGCATACATACACAGTAACGCTTCTCAAATCTTAAAGGTGAATTTTTCATTAATTGACTTTCTGTCCACCTGTCACACAAGATTGCTGTGCAGTATATTCATATCTTCTATTTCTTTGCACAATGGCCTTCTTTAGAAATACACACAGGGATTTGAAGGAAGGAATACATCATTCTTTAAAAACAACCTCAGAGGCAAAACAACTGTCTTTCTGGATTTAGAGTGTGAGGAATGGAACCATTTATTCTATCTCTTTAACAATAAAAGTTTTGTTTAATTCCATTCTATTTATACTGGCAAAACTTAATATTGGATCTTGGTCTGATTTTCCATTTTGGTCTTTATTGTGGACTTATGTGGGTAACAAGGGACTACAGACATAAGTTGTGAACCAGGTACTCCTGTGAATTTTAATATTTGACTAGTCAAACACTTCTCACCACTGCCCATGTCATTTACTACAGATGAGGTAATAAAATTTTGTGATTATTCATTTCTGTATCAAAGGTTCGTCTACTTCAACATCCCATGTCAGTACCAAAAGAGTATAGCAAGCCTCTCGTGGTATTTCTGTGGACAGTTTTCTCACCCTGTATCAGTGTGTTGCTGAGAAGGTTCCTGAGCTATGAGTAACAGCTTTCTATTTATATTTAATAGCCCTCAGTGCATTCTCGTGCTAATGATCTGTGTGTGGAGTGACTCTTAGCCTGTAACACCACACCAGTGTTTTGGATGTTGCTGTATACACTGAGTGCACTTACACTAGGAAGGGAGTGAGTTGCTGTGGAAGTTTAGGAGAACAGAAACACTTCTTGCTGACTACCCACAAAAAACTAGGGAAAGTTTAGCCCTTAAAATTATTGTTAAATACACTGTGACTTAAGCACATTTCCCATTAATTCTTTGCTACCTCTGGAAGTTCATTTTAGTATTTCAATGTTAAAAAGACGTAGTTGAATTTCAGCAGCTATCTAGCAAAGTAGTTGCAAACAGAAGGAAAAGATCCCAATCAGGACCAAAAACTCAGGACACAAAAATCAATACCTTTCTTTGTCAAATCCTTCTGAAATTTTTCCTATAAAGGTTTTTATTTCACAAACAGAATTGAAATAGAAGACACATATAAGCATGAGAAACAGAAATGAGTTTTTCCCAGATATAAATTCGTCTACTTACTCCAGATATAGACCATTCCATATTTATCCTCCTCTGTTGTGATCTGTCCTTACACATTTTGCTTTAATCCAAGAATTATAGCATCTAAACCTTCTCACATGGAATGCAGTGAGGCAAAGCTCTAATGGCAGTGAGATCCTTACTGAGCATTTCTGATCCCTGCTCAGATGTAAATCACTAAACTACATTTGTGACAAATGCTGATATTTTATTTTTAGCCACTGGAAAATCTTTTAGTTTGTGGGGTTTGTTTCGGTTTTTGTTTTTTGATGGTTTGGGGATTTTGTGGGTTTTTATTTGTTTGGTTTTTTTCCTCATTGTAAACATGCAAACATTTTGTCTACCCTCAACACTGAAGTGTTAAAGATGCATGACTCAGCTTTGCTGTCTCATTCATTCTGGTGAAACAACCTTTGAAACTCTTTCAGGTGAAAGAGAAGCTTGTCATCCTACCCTAAGTCCTTCTTTTAAGAGCTAAATGCTATCACTTGCAAACACCAGTCACCCAGACTGCTTTTCATCATTTTGCAATTAAGCAATAGCAATCAGTAAGGTGTTGGTGTCCCAGCCTGAGACCAGCTAGGGAAGACTCTTCCAGCTGCTTTTGGAAAACCCACCTGCTGCACTGTAGTTCTCCCAGGAGTTGCTGCTCTACCTCGCAGGTACTGCAAGGAGGAAAATGCTGTTTTGCACTCTGTGTCACCCTCTACTGTCTGTCTGTGCTGGGGACCTGCAGCAAACCTGCAGAACCCTTTTCCTCGATGTGCAGCAAACAATTGCATAAATGGCTGATAAGGCAGGAATCCCTTTGTGGCCTAATCTGTTAATTAGAATCATTAATTGTAGGGCTACAGATTAATTAATTGGGAGTGATCTGGCGCAGCAGAATTCAGTCCGCAACTAAGATTTTATGGCAAAGATTCTGATTGATGAAATCAGAATAATCTCTCTTACGATTCACAAAGCATCAATTCTCAGTTAATAAAATACATATAAACTGAGAATATCACTGCAAATATAAAGTGGAATCCATATTATCATCTTTAAAATGTTGTATTAGAAAGCTTTTTGTATTAGTTGTTTCACCAACAGTCATCCTGGGTCATTTATACTAATGCTGTCAGCACTTCTTTATTAGCTGATGCGTTTTACTGTAATTCCCTAACTTCTAGAGTTCCATCTTTCTTATAAGCTAGACACAAAATACAGCTCCAATCAACACAGGTATCAGGCTGTTGTTACTATTATGATGCTACATTTGCACAGGGAATATATCCATTTGTTTTTATTTTCATCCTACTCCCAGATTTTAGTTTCATTTTAATCCTGAAATTCTGGCAAGTTAGGATTTTTCAAGCACATGGAGCCTGAAAGTTCAGTGCTAAGAGTCCTAGACATTGCCCTTGTGTTTACACAAAGCTTTGAAGTCTTGTCTTGTACTAGTCAATGCTTTTGTTAAGCTGCTTGGCCTTGTCCATACTGGAGCCCTCTTGAACACATTCAGCAGTCAAACTTTGGGCGTTTTTAAGTGCTAACTGTTGGGGACTAATATTAAATAGAATCTCTCCTCTATGAGAAAGGACAATGGTTAATCGATCTTAAAAAAGGTGATAAAAGCTAGATGAAAAACTCAGAATCATTCAAGTAAACTCTTGTGTGCTTTAGAAGGTATTTGTTAACAAGTGTTTAGTAATTGATCTAACTTTAAAATATTAGAGGACAATCATGATTGTGATATATGTCCTATTTCAATCTGATCTAACATGAACCTGGCCTAACTTGGATGCTGTATCCTTTTTTTAGCAGCTGTTCGGACTATATAGGTTCGGGGAGTCCCTTCTAATCTTAATTATTGCATTATGCTACCCATTTTGATTTTGCATGAATATGATAGCATTAATTGCATTATGGCTATTTGTGATGCAGAGTAGTCTGAGCTCAAAATTGAAGACAGAAGCAGGTATTACTGCTACAACAAAAGATGATTTTGTTGTAGCAATCGTTTAGCTCCACTAAATCTTTTGTTCTGCTAAAAAATAGGACCATTTCTATTGTCTGTTCACTCTGAAGGTTATCCCATGAATGTGAGCAGAAAATCTGTAGAAGTGAACAGTGACATGAACAAGGATGACAGGGCAGTGTGGCCTGACAGATTTTTGCAGTTGTAGTTCTTTTTTTGTGGATAAGTTTGTTGCAAACCAACTCTGTTTCCTACTTTATTTGAATTTTTTTCCCCCCAAAAAATCATATTGTAGATGGTTAGCTGTAGCATCGCATGGCTGCAGTGATCATCGTGTTCAGGGAGGTAGGTACAGGCGCCGGCAGAGAAACAGACGACACGAGTCTCTGTTGTGTTAAGCACGAGAGTACATTTTATTTCCCCCCTCCCCGACTTGGGGAGGGAGGAGAAGGCGAAAAGAGGCCGCAGGAGAACGGTGGTGGGGTTTTATCGGGTATTGCAGGGGTGGAGTCTAGGGTTTGGGTCAAGGGAGGAGATAACCTATGGAGAGCAAGATCAGATTTCAGCCTCCTCAAAACGGGAGAATTCCACAGTCAGCAAAAGATTCATATTGAATGCTCACTGGTCATAGCATGTTAGTGGTCAGTCAAATAAGAGGGGCAGATTCTGCTCCCCAGAAGAATGCATCTCTATTTTCTCTGTACTGAGGTTACTGGTTACTTTTTGATCTATTTAACCAGTCCTTAGGCATTCTTGAAAGAATTTTCTAGAAAATATAATCAACACTTTGTATATTTAGGCTCAGCCCCATGAGCTCAACATCTGCAGCTCTTTGCAGTAAAAATCTTTAATACCATTGTTCTCCAGAAACATCCACAGTTTATGTCATGACTGCAACGGGTGTCTGTACTTTAATCTTCTTGTTGGGTTTATGCTTCACATAGAATAAGTAATAGACAAATATAAGCATGTCAGACATGAACAGTTTATGAGTAACAAAACCTTCAAGAACATTGCACTCACTTGAGAGAATCTCATAAAAGAAAAAAAGACTAGTATATAGAATACTATTAATAGAATTGCAAACAGAAATGTTTAAAGTGCATTTAAGTGCCAGTTTCCAAGTTCTGTTTATATCAGCATTACCCATGCCTTTTTATGTCTGGTATTTCACTTGAATCTTCTTTACAGATTTTGCTACTTGCTGCAGATTACTCTAAGAAGGCACTGAGGATCAAAGTTTAAAAACTTCCTCAGCTGCTTTTCTCCCCTTCTAACATTTTGCGTGTAATGTGATTGGGAAGTTTGATGTTGTCTTGACTTCATTTTTTTTTCCATAGGCCCTTATTTTCAGACCTCTGTTACAGTTTTGTTTTTTTTTCCCCAGGGTACTATTTGTGATTCTCCTTTTAATGGAGAAAATACAAAAGTAAGGTGGTGACTTTTTGAGTACAGTGGTAATATGGAATCACTTCTCCAAAGGTTAAGGGTGAGTCCAATTCGTGAACTGTGAGTCTACGTGCCTTTGTAGGTTTTGGCGGGGAAGAGGAGAATTTCAGGGAGGGGACCAGGGCTGGAGATGGAATTTTTTTCTCGTGACAAAATAAAAGTGCTGAAAGGATACATGCTCAATAGTAAAAGCATGGAAATGCTCTTTGCTCCCATGCTCTACATATGAAAGAAACCTAATAAAAGCTCAGCTCTGCACCTCAAAGGACAGATAACGTGCTATGATATTTACTTTTTGAATGCTCAGCTGCTGATGGATTTGCTTGTTAATATTTTTGAGAGTGTATCTAAGAGCCATGTGTGTAGAATACAATCCAAGGAAACATAATATCATTTTTGGCAGAGCTCCTTGTGGTCTGATATATGCACAGAATATCAAATCTTAATTACTTGCAGTAATAAATAGACTATGTGCTTGATTCTTAAAAGTTGCATGATAAATTAAATAGCATTATTTGACTTGGAATAGCTCCTGGTCTGTGACAGGTGGCATTAGTGTACAGGTGCTTGCGCTTTTTTTTAATTGGTTTTTTTGTCCTGAAAGGTTTCTACAGACATTTTGGGAATAAAAAATAGAGAATAGAGGAGAAGAAAATCATTTATTTTCAATAAAAAATTGGGAGTACAGGTGTGTAATGACTGGTTTGATGGCTAAAGTATCTGTTTCAGAACATCTGTATCAACTTAAGTGAAAATGGACCAGCTGGAAAAAATTAAATCAGCATGAATCATAAATCCAAAAGGTCACTGATCTAAAAATATACATCCCAAGAAAAGGATAAAGAAGTGTGTATGCAATCTAAAATTTTCAAGTAAAAATTAAAATCCTTCTAAACATTCTAAACTTAGGACTTTAATTAATTTGAAAGTAATTTGGGAAGAGGCAAAAAGCCACCCTGTGATGTCACTTTCATTATATGGAACACAGCTAAGGAGATAAAAGAAGATCATGCAGAGCCCGGGAGAAGATTAAGCCTCTTTATCTCTCTGTGGGTGGGGGGAGAGTGTAAATACAGGTAGTATTTTGTGTTCAGAGAAGACGCAGGAACTCTGAATAACTGAGTTTTAATGTGCACTTCTATCGCTGAAGTGCACTGAAGCATAACAGGAGACGCACGCAGGTGCTGAGGATCATTAAGTCACCCCAGTCTATCAAAATTAGAAAGCTAACAAGTAAAACCAAGTTCCTCTTCTTAATAAAGTTCCAAATATAAATTTTGGAAGGAGGAGGAACAAAAGAGAGTTCTTTTGGGTGCTGTACCTTCTTGTCACAACGTACCAACAAGGGAAAAATAAAGTCTAAGTGTGTGGTAGGAAAGGAAATTCAATGCCGGTATTTTAACCTAGAGATGTTCCAAACGCAGATTGTACAGCATTTTGTCAAGTGGCTTGTCTGTATGTGCATACCAGAAATTTTGAAAGGACACTAATTTGCCTTCCTTTTTCCTGTGGTAAAATCTCATGACATCAAGCACTGGCAGAAGCAAAGACTGAGATGCCACTCGCAGGTCAAACAATGATTGGACACATGGCTCACAGGGAAATGACACATGCATTGTCCAATAGAACTTTTCCTAGAAAATAGGGCTGTTGTTTCATTTTATCAGTAAACAACCTCTTATTTTCTTAGCCATCCAATTATAGCAAAAGGGGCAGAGGGGCTCACACTAAGCTGTTGTCAATAACATGCCATTAAATTCAAGGGAATATGACTGATTTGCACTAGTACCTTTAGCAGGCCCAGAATTGTTACAGAAAGGTCCTATCTGCCACTTGCCTTGGGTCTGTTTTGAAATCTCATGTACATGCATCTCTCTCTCTCTACCTTTTCTTTCTTTGCATCTCATCATATCATGTTGTGGGGGCACTTTCTGGGTAATATGACTTCTTAATTGCAAAAGTCCTTAACAGGTTTAATGAGTTTCTCTTATTTCTTGGAGTGTCCTTTTCTGCTTAATGTATCCTTCTTCTTCTGGTAAGTTTATTGAGTTCATTATTTTTGCTTGTATTTACTTTTAGGTTTTTTCAAAGAGAGGTAGGAGGGCACATAGAAGGAGGAACTATTGCCATAAAAACACTTTGGGGTGATAGAGGTTAAGGGACTTTGCACCACTTTCTAAAGATGGATAAATTCCAAGTTTATTTAATTTCCCCTGGCAGTCCTTTTCACTGCCTCATCTACTTGACTGTGTGCTATCAACACAGTTGTAAATCCAAGATTAGACTGGGTAGTAAATCACTGCACCAGCAAGCAGGAAGCAAAATAGAAGCAGAAGGTCAAGCAGAGGACAATTGCTTTACAAAGAGGGAGGATGGTGATGGAGTACACCAGAAAACTGAATGGAGGAGCTATAGAAGGGAAGTAGAAAATAACATTATTTTGAGATTATCAGAGGCTCAATTTAGCAGCTCCTTCAGTTGTGACAGACATTTACATACTTGGTGAAGACTGAGAAGATACATGCAGATTAATAAGGGTTGGGTAATAATTATATGTAATGGATATTTGCCTTGTCAGTTAATTCAAAAGAATGAAACAGTGTTTTAGGAAACAAAGCAAATTATCCTAATTATGTACAAGCCTATGTATTATTGTTTCTGTTTGTTGATGCAGCTATCATTGGCAGGATTCCTCCCTCAAGTGACTTTCTGAACAACATTCCCAAACTGGCATGTTTTGTTGTGGGCATTCATTATCATGTAAAACAAATAACATGTTGATTTCCTAATTGTTTAGAGTATTTACTGCATAGTTTCTAAAGCAGGGAAGACCAGTGTGATGTGGTTGTTTTTCTATTATTTCCAGTTTTCTGAAAACACCCCCTTGTATTATTTGTGTCTTCATAACACAAAACATCTTTCCAATACAAAGTACAGCATTAGAGGATCTGTCATGATCTGAAGCACAGCAAACAATTCCTTTTTCTGCTTTTACTTTTGCACTTTTTTTTCAGTAATTTTTATAGCAATGTCTCAAACTGAGCTTGCACTGTAAAATTTTGGTCCAAAGTTCTTCCTGATTTAACCAGCTTTCTGTCTCCAAAGCAAAAATACCCCTGCAAATGGCAAAATTCTTCATTCAATAAGGGCAAGAAACAACAACACTTTCAGCCAAAGATGTTAAATGAAGAAAAACAAAGGATAATCTAGTGCTTCTCTCCAAAACGTATCTCTTCTGGCTACCAAAACAGTTCCAGCCTTGTTTGGATTGCCACTGCCAAAAGTGAGAGAGGACACCATTTCAGACTGAAAAGAAGGATGCTGGCAGCAGCCAGTAATGATGAATTTATTCAGGAGAGGAAAAGGGACCCTTCAGATAAGCAGGAGGACTTCAAATCAAAGAAATCTGGGCTGGTGCTTAGAATCCATGGCAAAAACCCACATTCGAGTTATAAGCAGGCTAACAACAGTCAGCAGCAAGTGCTCATCTCCTCCTACTTCCTTTCAGTGATTTGGTGCCACTCTGACAGTGCTTTCTCTTCTCACAAACACCTCTCCAGAGACTCTCACAAGTGTCCTCATGTTTCTGATTTCTCAAATTGTGGAACAGCCCTAAAGCAAATACAACACTTTTCAAATTTTCACCAAGATAATTTTATTTTTCCTCCCTTGGTTCAATGTGCATTTTTGCCTTTTTCAAAGCCAGAATCCACTACTGGTAGACCTTGATTAGAAAATCAGAAGAAGTAGGGTAGCGTACATCCCCCATGCTTTTCAAGTGTAATTAGTAGGAAGTGGGGGTGCATGAAATGATGTCTGAGAGTGCTGAAGTCCAAGAAGAAGCATAAAGGGTTAATGCACAACATGGCTGAAAAAAAGCAGAAAGTACAAGACAAATATTAGAAGAATGGTGAAAACTGTAGGATCTCTAGCAAGTGTATAACAGGCCTTTCATGAATAAGACAAATGAAGGGAACATCCACTGGCCTGTGGGACAAAATAGAGGCTATGTCAGAAAATGCTTCACACACATATTAGTGTTAAACTGAAGTATTAATATTCAAGTTCATGATCTCTGAATGGTATTGCTGCTTGCATGTTGTTTATCACAATTGTACTTTCAAATCATCAATGAGCTAATGAGTATGACATTCTTATTTCTACATATTTACAGGCTCTTACCATCCCCTCTACTTTGTTCATAACAGGCGTTTGAGTGTTATGAAAAATCCAAAACCAAGCCAATTACACAAACAACTGCACAAGGAAGTGGTGGAATCATCATCTGGAAGTGTTCAAAATGCCTGTGGATGGGGCACTTGGGGACAAGTGAATATGATGGTCCTGGATTAATGGTTGGCCTTGATGATCTTAGGGGTTTTTTTACAACCTAAACAACTCCATGACTCTATGATTCTAAGACAATGAGGTCCCACATGGTCATGAAACAAGAAATACTGAGCAACTTCTTGCTGTTTCATCTGGTGTAAAATACAATGAGCATCAGATTAAATTATTTAACTCTTCAAAGCAAACTCATTAATTTAGTTCCTTGGAAAGTTCCCCAGAATTTACAGAACTTCGTACCACAACACAAATAACTGGAAAAGCAATTAATTAAAGACAATGAAATAAAATATGAAAGCCTGTGACTGAGGCTGGGACGATGTTCCGGAGAAGTACCAGCACTTGCCTGCCTTTCTCTACTCTTCTCTCAGCATCTGTTGCTGACCACTGTCAGAAAAGCATGAGGCTAGTTAGACCTTTTGTCTGTGCCAGAATAACTGTTCTTCTGTCCCTGTGTGCTCAGAGGCACAGTGTGATGAGCTGGGCTGGGTTATGCAGCACACTTTTGCTTCTTCCAAAATTATTTCAAGTCTTCTTTTGTTCCTGTTGCCACAGTCCTGGCACACCTGGCTGACCATCTGTTTCCATGCTGGGCTTATCCACCCCAATCTCAGCCTTTGGTAACTGTCTTGGAGATACAGAGCCAAAGTTTGGATATGAAAGAAGAGGGAGGCTGTGCCTCCATATGGCTGTGAGGATCCTGTTCTATGCTAGAGCAGATTGAGCCCATGTAGCAGTGCTGTGGGAGGATAAAATTCTCTGTACACTTTCTGGCCTTTCTTGCCCCAAGTGCATCAATATCTGGGCTGAGGGCTGCAAAATGAACAACGTCCATCTGCTGTCACCAGTGTCTGTGCCAGAGGACATTTCAACCTCCATGAAATTTGGGATCACTGGTGATTTTCCTGGGTTTGTAGTGCAGTATAACATGGCACATTCTTTAACACTAGCTTCCTGCTCTGTTGTGCCGTGCTGAGCATCAGATGTCTAGGACATCTTGGCCTTTTCATGCACTGCCATCGTCAGCTACTCCACCTTGTGTCCAGCACAGCTCCACTGGTTACCTTGGGAGTGGAGCCTGTGGAAGGCTTTGTATGTGACCAGGCTCTCTTATGCCATTTATGTCTCTGAGGCCCTATTTCTGGTTGAGTGATGGAACAGAAATGTGAAAAGGTATCATGGAAATCTACGACAGAAATGTGAATGCCAAAGAATGGGAAAAACACAGTGGGCTAGAAGAAAGGGAATTACAAGAATTTGAACCTGAACTTCTTGTTGACATCTCAGAACACGCTTCAGGATGTCCCTGAGGAACTGGGCTTGGCAGAGTGGTTAGGGTCAATAGAAAGTGTATACCTCATGTTTTATTCCAAAATGGACCTTTAAATGGACGATATTTGGCACTGGCAAAGGCAGTCCAGCAAGTATGCATCTATCCTTCCAGTGCAATGTGTACAAGTTGTAATCAGCTCAAAGTTCTGCCAGAAGAACTTTCTGTTGTAGACATGACCTCAGTCCTTTACAGCAAGAAACACAGGCTAATATTTGTGCAACAGAACTATGCATGCAAAAATCTCTCCTGCTACCATACACACATGTGAGGCTAAATAACCAGTTAGATGTGATCTCGCTGTTCATATAATCACAAGAACTGTGAATGTACAGAAACCATAAGCTACTTAGAAAAGTTACAACCATGCTTTCTTGCACATAATATTATGACATTTTTTGAGGAAGCTACATTTACCTTTTTATTTTTATCTTACTCTTCCTCCTCAAGAAAGTGGTAGTTTTTCTCTGCCTTCAGTAACACTCTAAAAAAATACCATTTAATAGAAAGGTATCACATCTTCATGCTGCTTTTATTATTTATGATAGATGTATGATACTGTTTCATTATGTAGTTTATTACAAAGCTTTCTGGTTTTCAAACATAATTTTTTCCTGTATTCTGGATTCTGTTAAGCAGCAGTTTACTGTGAGTTAGAGGTACTGCCTCATGTACGTGGTACAAAAGTCTTTTTATCTGATTAAAAAAGATTAAAATGGAAAACCATTTAATCAACATGAGTACTAAATTTAAATGGAGAAAGTACTTTTTGATCAGAGGAGATATCATGTCCCTTCCTCCTGTGATTAGAAGAAGTGGCATGTCTTTGCCACTAGCTGACTTGTGTGTGTCACTTGTGTTGCCAGCAGCAATAGTTTCATGTGCTGATTCTAATGAGTCGCGACATGTATTGTTAATTATTCTGACATGATTTTTTCTTGTGGAAAGACACTGTACGTAGCATTAATAAAGTACCAGCCAAATACTTTGCTGTATTACTGTTTTCAAAGAAAGTTGTTCCACAGAAAATATATTGAAAAGCAGCTCCACATTAGGAATGCAGTTTCAGCTCTATATTAGGATGAGCATGCCATCATAATTATTTTAGGGTAACTTGGGAATGTGCAATAGCGCAACATACACGGAAATGACACACTGAAAGTCCATTTATGAAAACAGAAGACTGGTATCAGAGTGATATAAATACATACCAGACAAATGACTTTGTTTTTTATTACACAAAGCTACGGATGAAGTCAAAATAATGAAGACATGCATTTGAGAAAGTGAGGGAGCAGTTTAGGCATTAGGCATTAGGAGGCATTCTGTCTGTTGGTGTATGATCAAACAACAATCAGCAGCCCATGTCCTTTGGCATGTAGAACTGAAATCCCATTTAAAAAAAACCCAAAACCAAAACAACCTCAAAAATACCATCAGCAATGTTATTTAGGGAATTCAATATAAAATGATATCTTTTTATTTTCCCGCTGGAAGGAACATATTGTGTCTTAAGATCGTGTTGAGTCTCACTTTCTTACTACAGTCTTTTAGAGTAGTGCTGGGAGCTGGTTTCCCTGACTGGAATAATTTTCTCTTGAAAGTCAGAAGCCAGTGCTTTTATCATGCTTTCAGTATTCTTGCTTGATACCATACAAAATGTGTCTGCCTTGGATAGCTAAAAGGAGAATGGAAGGCGTGAACATTTTCCTTTTATGTAAGCTGTAACATCAGGGAATACCCTCTCCAGCATATAGTATAGCCTCATGGGTAGGCAGTGTACATGTCTGGTAAAAAATAAAAGAATTCAATAGAAAGAAAACTGCAGTCTTTTTAAAAAATACATACCCTCTGCTTTGTTTCTGTGAACCTAGAAGTAATGGATCTGAATTTCAGTCTTAAGTTACATGTGAAGGCACAGAAGAATAGTCTGGCTTTACCCAACCACCAATTTTGGTATGATTGCTGCTTTTTTTTCATAGTTGCTCTATGTTGGTTTCTCTAATTTAAAGGGTTTCTTTTGCTGTCTTGTGCAATAACATGGAATTGCAGCCTCACCGAAAACATTTAGTAAGGAAAGACGCTATAACTATATATCCCAGATTTCTGCACACATGGATATTTAGCTTTAGACTAATATCTTCTTTAGACCCAGGATCAGCCCTTCCCTGAGATGCTATTCATGTCATGGAGAGCTAATACATAAATAATAGATTCAAAAGAAAATATAAATATCTCTCCTCCCTAAGCGAACATAAAAATAAACACAAACCCTAGCTGGAATATGCCTGAATAAAATATCTTTTCTAAATCCTTTTAGAAATCCTTTAAATACACCATTTATTTGCAAGACTTGCTTTTCTTAGGGATTCATGAATTTGTAAGTGAGATGTTGGTATTAGATGGAAACAGAGGTACTGGTACTCCTTTTTTTTCTTCTTATTTGCATACTGCAGTTCCTAATCTAAAGAAACACAATGAATACGTTCAATAGGGAAATTAACATGACACAACTAATCGCAGCAATGCAGGAACATCCTGTTGCTCCCTGTTATAGTTATTCATGTTTTATTCTCCCTTAAACATTTTTATATCAAATTAGTGAAAATACCAGTTTATATATAATCTAGGAGTTTGCTTATGGTATTCAAGGCTATAACTTACAGCTGCAGTCAGATCATTTAGAAAATACCAATTTCATAATGGAAAAACATCTTATTTTTTAAAATTTTGGGGCCAACTCCATTTGGAGGCCATAGAGGAAGAGGGGAGAGCTCCAAAGCCATGTAACTAAGAGATCAGTAGGGCATTCAGCAGAGAAATGACACAGCATCAAACCACTCCTCTGCCTGACACAAACAGATAATTTGAACTTCAAAGAAGCAAAAAGGAACATGAACTAAGTTTAAGGACTAGAATATGCTCTTATCAAAATTTTAACCTGGATGTGAGTAAGTGGATTCACTGTACAAGTGAATTTTTTATCTGACCAATAGATTTTTGTAGAATGCTTTGAGATTGCTGGGACAGGAATTTTAATGCGGATTTTTTTCTAGGCACAATTTTTTTTCCTTTTGTTTGGGTTGGGTTGGGTTTGATTTTGCTTTGTTTGTCTGTTTTTTAAAGAAAGTCTTTAGCTTATTTAAAACCTAAGTAATATCTATTGGCTTGACTTTTGTTTTTGTTGCTCTTAGGTTTATAGCATTAGACAAAATGAATCAGATTATTTCTCACAGCTCTGTACCTCTTGATAAAGGTCAGTGTTTAGCTATTGAAAATGTTGGAAAGAAGATACATGTGGCATTTTGGACTATCGATCTGTTTATAATGTATCATAGTGGCCTCCAGTGCTTTAATTTCCTTAATAGCCCACTTTTAGGGCTGCTGTCAAGATAGGAAAGAATGTTTTATGTCTTTCCTGAGTTTGTCTGTCCTTACCTTTTGCCTACATTTCAACAGCTGACAAAGTCTTTTTATCTTTGGACTTGGGCTTTCTGTATTCAGGAGTAGTTAGTTGGTCTGTAGCCTTTTTTACTGCATCTCTTGTGCCTCGAAGAATTTAGCACCACATCAACTATGCTGTTACTCAGTAAACACTTACTGTGGAGAGATGAGATGCTGAAAATAATGTAAAGATTAAATATTCATTGACTTGAAGGTTAATTCGACTAGGAGTGCATGTGTGTAGGAGGAGTATGGTTTCAAGCTCTATAGTAAGTAGGTTTTCAAATTATGTAAGTGACAGGCTGATTTCAGAGCTATCATTTCATCTGACCAAGAATGGAAATGGAAATGAATATATGAAAAGAAAAAGTTCTTGTGAATATACTGTCTCACTTATTCTAATAGGGAAAATCTGTACAATCCATGGAGCAAATCCATAACAATGGAGTTCATCCATATTAACATGTTACAATTGGGATCAGGGTGTGGGTTAGACTGATTTGGTCCTTAGCACCTACATTTGGTATTTCTAAATGCCTGGGATGAAAGACTGAATTTTTTGGTTGTTTAACTTCCATGGTAAAGCTCAGAGTGCTGGCAGTAAGGAAGCATCCAAAAGTTACTCATGTTGCCTCCCATTTGGAATTTGCTCTGTAGAATAGAAAGGTGCTTCTGTGAGAAATGTAGAACAATATTCATGTAGAACATGAATTTAAAATGAAAAGCTTCTGAGAGTTCTGCAATACATGGAGATTCCAGACACAGGAATGGGAGTGAAAACCAAAAAGAAATAATCAAAACACAGTACCATGTTTGGGCAGATGGATAAAAAGAGTGGCTTCCAAGGCAAAAAAATCTGAAAGCCCAGACATCTAAAAGGACTAAGTAAACCTTTAAATTTTGGTCTCACTTCTGCTGGAGACACTAGAAACTTGGAAATTAGGATAGTTAGCAGCTTCCCCAGCCTGTTCCTGGGGGCAGTTCATGGTTGTTTTTAATTATATCACTGCTGTTGGTCTAAAGAATTTGGATTTTTTTTTCCATTCCTCTGCACTAGCTTTTAGTGTATTTACAAAATGTGGTCAGAAAGAAGATTAAAAATAGATCTTCTAATACTGAAATGTACTAGTTACTTTCAGTTTGGAGCGCCCACTTTTGTTTAGCATTCTGTCTAGGATAGAATTTGATTTGCTTTAAAGAAGCATTGCATTTTATGGGCTGTGAGGTCTTGTGTTCATCTCACAGGCTTGTATTTTAACATCTGACACACAGTTCACTCATCACTGGAAGTAATTGCTTATTTAAAGTGCTGTTTTCCCCAGTATGTGTAAGGTGTCGGCTGCACTTCTCCCCAGAGTTTACCTAAGGCTGCTGTGCATTTGCCAGTTTTGTGATGCTTGGGTTAATTAATGGCTCATGTTCTTTCACTAGATAGTTCTCTCATATTTTCTGTGTTGAGTGCTCCTATGCATGCATCTGAGGTGCCCTGTAAATAAAAAAAAATCCTAGCAAAAATTCAACCCCTTAAAAATATTTCTCTCATCATATAAGTTGTCTTTGTATTATGTTCCCTCTAAAATAAATATTTGAGCTAAATAATGAGATAAAATCTCATCTTAACTTTCTACCAAATTGCTAACAGTGGAGTTTGCTTCTGCCTTCCTCTCAGTGTCTGAATCTGTTTTCTTGTGTGCGGACACATGCACGAGCCTTTACCTCTGTGTAGTGATTAAACATGCAGGGCATCCTTTCTTTTTTACAAATGATGGTTTAAAAAGAATTTAGGAAGTTAAAAGGAATTAAATTTACATTTAACATAGAGAATTTAAATTAAAATTAACCTGAAGAGCAAATATACACTACTTGAACTAGAGAAGGACTCTGCATGGTTTTTTTTGCCTCAGTGGTGTTGCTGTCAGGATAAAGTATGATGATATAACTTCTCCCCATTGCTTTTAACTCATTTTACTATTCAGTGCAGGGAGGCTCAATGTTAGTTTCAGGATTTAGTGTTCCTAGTCTGGAAAAAAACATGAAGAAAGCTGAGTATAACAGAGAAATGAAGATTGTTCTGAAGGGCAAAAGTCAAGGCAATAATCAGTTTTTTAAGGAACTCAGTAATAGACAAAAACTACAGGGTTACAAGGCATGTGATGATAGGCCAGGGAGGAATGGGTTTAAACTGAAGGATGGTAGGTGTAGATCAGATTTGAGGAAGAAATTCTTTGCTCTGAGGGTGGTGAGGCAGTGGACTAGGTTGCCCAGAGAAGTTGTGGATGCCCCACAAGAAGTGAGGCTGCTGGCATCTGCACCAAGCTCCATTGCAAGGATTGCACGTGCACCAACAGTTGCAGTGTCCTGGCACAGTCAGAGGGCAGTCAGTTCTCACTCCAGGGGAAGTCCAAGTTATGTCTACAATTAATACACAAACCTGATAAAATACTAATGCATTTATCACTTGCACTTTGAATTCATACTCAACCTAAGTATGAATATTATATTAAACTCTTAAAAAGGCAGAGGTAATGGAGGAAACCCATCAGCTTTTGCTGCTTTTGACAAGAGGTACAGCAATGGACTGTGAAAAAAGGTTAAAATTGACACAAATGAGGGCAGCAAAAACGGGAGCTTCTATATAGCCCCAGTGCCTGTTTTGCTTAGAAGGAGTATAAATAAGAGAAATGCAGAGGTTTAACGGTGCCCAAGCAAACAAGAGGACCACAGGTCATGTTTTAATGTTGGGGAACAGTGGAGAGAAAATGAGAGATTCTTGGGTTTTTAGCATCTGCTACTTCTATGTTCTATTTGAATTTTCTAATAACTTTCTCCAGCATCAGAAAACACTATGTATCTGCTTTTTTTTTAGTTTAAATCCCTTAGGCAAACTGTTTTAAATGGTGCATTGCTTTTCTCTATCATTGTGGTTTATTGTGGCGGTCCACGATAAATCTTCTTGCATTGCTGTAGTATCTGCAGTCAAATAGTCTATTGTCTATGTTCCACTGAACGCAGAGATTAAAAAAAAAAAGTCAGGCTTGTGTCTTCCACTGCCAATTATTTCAATATCAATCTAAACCGGATTTTTTTGTCTCCATTATAAAACATTATTCTAGAGAAGAACATTGGTAGTGTAATGCATTGAAAGCTTACAAATTTTGTTTTTTTCCAAGTGGTACAATAGAAGAGAGGAATGATCTTTATCCCTGAGATTGAGATTAGGGACTTAGTCTTTCTGTTTCCTAAACATACTGACAAGCAGGTAAATACATCTGGAGAGGCTTTCTTCTGAAATGGTGAAGAGTTCATGCTATGCAAAACCTTTGACATACACTCAGCACTTTTCCTCATTAATTTTTGTTGCATGCACTTCTTCTGTTATAATTTTAGTCAAAATTGCCTGGTTTATGACCAGGGTATACAGTATATGGAACTGAACAAGAAAGGATTTCCTTTCTGATAGAAAAGTAATAATATAGAATATAGGCTGTATTGTGCATTTGATAGGACACCAGAGATGAGTATTTTCAAAGCTAGAAAGATGAACTATCAAAGTAAGTGTACCCCTAAAAAGAGGGATGCCTACAGTGGCCAGTGAGGATACAGAAGAAATGGATGGAAAGGTTTTCAAGGAGGAGAAGAAAGAAGAGCGGGGTTTTTAATTTGATTTTTGGGGGTTTTTTTGATTTTGGTTGGGGTTTTTTTGGGGTTTTTTTTTGGTATGACTCTGAGAAAAATTCTGTGTTGTGTTGAAGAAGGAAAACTACAGCAGAGATTTTCTGCCGGCAAATTCATGGTCTGGAGAAAAAATATGCCTTCTAAGAAGTAATTAATATCTTTTATTAACATCATGTCTCAGAACGAGACACTAATTTTGTTTGAAATTCACTGCCAGTAGCTAAATTAGCATGATTGAACTGAGAGAGGTGAAAGCCATAATTTGAATGCTTTATTCAGATAATTATTTAAATTATAGAAAAGTGATAGAGGAGGGACTTACATTTTTCTCTATCACAGAATAATCATATGCCAGAAAAGATGCAAAACTTGAGAAGAAATGTGCGTGAATTAACAATTTGGAGTCCTTTCCCTGGGGATAAAAAACACTAGATATAATCTGTAGGCTACTACACACAGAGACAAATAAATACAGGCAAAAGGTGGTAAAAAATTCCAACCCTTGCCATATTTTTTATTTTCAGTGATGAAGTTGTTTTTAAAAGCCTTTCTGAGTTAAAGTGCATAAAGGAATTTTCAAAGTATCTAAGAAAGGGGAAATTTACAAGCCCCAGATTTATTTAAGAATTATTAAGTTCTGTTTCAATAAACTGGAAATGAAATTAAATGTGGAATTCTGAAGTTTATGGTTTGCTATATCCAGTTAGACTGATTCATTTATTTTATTTTTGCTTTGCAGAAATTCTCTTTTTGATATCTTTTTGATGTGCTTAGAAAAAGAGAATTTAAATGAAAACTAAAATGGCAGTTAAAACCAGGAATATGTATGGATGGCAAATTCAAGAAATTTTATTGCTGAGGTTTTACAGAGTTGAATTAGTCTGGTTTAGACATAGAATTTTCTTGTACAACTTTATATCATACATAAAATGAGTGAGACTTTACGTACAGTTTTAAACCCCTGAAGAATTTTATACATCTATTATGTCTTGTTGATTTTTTTAAACGTTAATGTTTTCTCGTCTCTTGCAATATATAAATAAAACCACTCAAACACCTGCAAGAGTCAACGCGGGTGAGTTTCTTTTGGTTAAGTTACTTGCTTGTGACTGTGTTAAAAATTCAAGTTTAAAGTAGATTGCACACTATGGTTAAATTGTCTTAATTTTATTTGCTCCTCATGGGCAGTGTTACAATTCCACCCCTGCTACCACATACAAAAAATCAATTTTGCCACAAAGTTAGAGAGGGACAGGACTGTTAAAGATTTTTTTTCTAATCCCTGCAGGAGTATAGCATGACATGGGTTTAACATCATCCTAACATTGTTTTACATAGATAATAATTTCACAGTTGTCAGAGCAGTGTTCAGAGAAAGTTTTAACTATTCAGAATGCTGTTGGTGGTCAGTAAGAAGCAAAATCCTTTGCTGATACAGTGGGAGAGAGGAAAGGACCATGAGAATAAGATGTGTGGTGATGGGGCTGTATCACACTTTATATTCCTAGAAGACTATCCCATTTTCTTGTGGAAAGAAAAGAACATGCTTGTAGGAGAAGCTGCATCATCAAACCCCAATTAATAATGAGTCTTTTATATAGAAAATAGGAGGCAGAAGATATAACCACAATTAAAAACTAAATTATTTTGATCATACCTAACGGCAGTCTGGTTGTTTCAAGGCCCTTAGTAGGGAGGACAATTCTGTGCGCTAGGAGTCTGATAAGCATACATAAAAGGAAATTGCTGGCAAGTAATGGACATGGACTCTGATCCATTTTGATGACATATGCCTTATGACATATGCCTGATCCATATGATGACATAGATAGGGTAAGATAAATGATGTAATCAAAGCAATGATAGGGAGAAGGAAAGAGAGGACATGGCTTTTTTTCCTGATTCTGGGGTTTATTAATGCTGAAATAAGGAAAACATACCAGATGTCACAGGTAGACTTTTTTTGATAATATGCTTTTTTTTCTCCAAGTTAGGAATTTTTCAAAACCAATTCTTTTTCTGCTGAAACCATATAGACTGATTTTCTACTCACAGTAATATCTAATCCCATGACTAGGGAATTCCATGGTCTACTGTCGCGTATTTGCCTACTGTTTAGTTGGCAGTGGCATTTTTGAATTTCCATTTCTTGTAAGACTGTTGGCAGTTCTCAGTTTCCTGTTTATTTCAATGAAAATCTTTGAGTTCCATGTCTCAAACTTCAAATGTGTTTTTGAAAGCTTCTTCATTATATCCTGGGCTTTGCCCCAGTGAAGTGAAGACCATAGACATTTTTCCAGCTTCTGCTAGGTGCCAGTTTAAAATCAGGGAAAGCAGTAAAAAAAATAGTTCAAATATGTAATCCTATACACTGCATGAGTGTAGCATCATCGTTGCTGAATTACTTGACTTTCAATTCTTTGTTTTAAAAAATACTTTAAAATATTAGCTGGAAGAATAATATTAAATAGATAAACTTCCATTCTTTCATTTTTCTAATGCATTCAGCCTTTTGTGTAGCAAAAAATCATGCTGATTCAGTAATTAAAAAAGTGTAAGTATTGTCTCTAAATGCTAAAGCCACTCAAAATACATTTAAGAATCCAAGCAAGATGGACCTGGCAAGGTTTGCAGTCCGGGAATCTGGAGAATTCACCGTGCGTTTGTATTTCATTCTCAAATTCAGACAATTACGCATCTCCTAATCACAAAATATGATTCAAATCTTCAGATGATGTTAACTTCAGATGGAATAAGTCTGGCCTTTGTACAAGACTGAAGATTTATCCTAGGGGTGCCAGGCTGTGTCATGCAGAACTGCTCAGCTTGGGAAGCAGCTGTCACACTGCTGGGACTTTTTGCTCCTGCTAACACTCCTTGCAGTTTAGTAGAGCTGGTTGGCTCAGAACCCCTGGCTGATGGTGCTCTAACCTTCCAGGGATGCATCTTTTTGGATGGCACTGCAGGATGTTCTATAAATGTAATCAGTATTTTCATAATGTTCTGTCACGGAATACAAAAAAATTTAGAGCTGTATAAAACACTTGTGCCAAGTCTTTGCATTACTTGGGGTGCCTTGATTAAAGATACATAATTTAAGCTATTAAAGATACATAATTTAAGCTATGATTAAAGAAACATAATTTAAGCTATGATAGAAGGATATTTTTCTGCTGATCTGTCTGTGAAGTGGAAGATGTAGAGCAAATCTTTCACTTTGGAATTTCATTCACTTGTCTGAACTGCATATAACCAGGAGGGATAGCAGAGATTGTATTTTTAATTTGAATGAGTGTTGGCTTCCTTTTATATTTCAACTTTTCATCCCATCTGTCAGAATGTCTTTCAAATTGTTTAAATTAACTAGAATAACATAAAACCAGTTCAATTTGTACAGGGATTTTTTAAATTAGGCAAAACCACAGTTTTCAGTATGTCAAAAAATCTGATCTAATCTTTTTCCAAAAATTCTGTGTCAAACCAAAAGAGAAGGAAATTAATGTCAAGTAAACTCCTCCAACAATAGTTTTGGACGATGTTTCTTTAAAAAAAATAATAAAACTAACAAGGAGGAATATTATCTAACCCTGGAGCAAAACCAAAAAGAACTCAAGAATAATCAATAACTTTTTATATATATATATATATATNGTATTGTATATGCGTATACATGTGTGTGTGTACACTTGGAATTTTTTTCTTGAAATCATTTTTGCATTTCACTGAAAAATGCCACCAAGATGATCTGTGGTAGCTTTGTCAGATTTGGGGATTAGCACTGTCAAATACAGAGAGTAAATCAGTCACACTTCCTTTCTACAGAAAATGAAGATGTCATTTTGATGTAAGGCAAAACAGAGCATGTTTTAGCAACTTACCCCTTTTAACCATCTCAGAATAGAGCATCTAACATGGCCAGCAGCTGTATCTGTGGGTTCATTGTTCCTCATTCTGCTGCTGCAGGCTCTGCTGCTGGAATTAACTGGGTTGGCCCCAGTGCACAGATTTACCTGGATTTCGACAGCTGTAATTCTGCTACCAATTCAGAGAACACAGCAAGTGTGGGCTTTGAAGAGCCCACCAGACACTCTGTGGGCTTATTCACATAGCTAAAACTGGTTTATGTGGGCTAGGCGTATGCCAGTGCAGAGCAAGCCTTGCCTGTGTGCTGGCCCCAAGGGCAAGTGTCACAACACAGCTCACATCTACACAGCCACATTCTCTTCATTTCCCAAAACAGAAAGACCTGGACTTTAGTGCCAACTGGGAGCCATCATTGGCCTTGCTGTCCCCAGCCTATTCCCTGGGAGGACAGTAATTGGCACTGGCTACAAGTGTGCTGTGTGGCATGACCACAACAGGCAACCACACACCAGGGCTGGGGGCCATGGACTCATCTCCATCAAGTGGTGTTTGCTCACCATGTATGGCAGTGCCCAAATGAGCTGAACTAAAATGGCCCTAAATGTGCCTCACCCAGCCTCTCCTCAGAGGCTGAACCTAGGTACAGCATGAGCAAGAAACTAGCTGAGGTCTAAATAGAATTCATGCTGAATCCCAGCTTTAGACAATCTAATACCAGGGGTTTTTTACCTCTCCATCCTTCCGTGTTTGTTATACAGGAAGGGAAGGTCTAAATCATTTCTCTGTGTTTATGAATTCCCAATGTGCATTAACATTCAGTGCAATAAACTGGAAAATGCCATGTGCTATTTTAAAGCTTCTTTCTCATGAAACATGGGGCTCGTATTTGGTCCTTTTCCTTGCAGGCACTATAGCCTCAAGAAGAACAGTGAAGACTACAAATTCAATAATTTATTTTATTTAGAATGATTTTGCAGGTTTTTGCAAGTAGATTTCTATAATCCTACTATGTTAAAGAGTTATCTCAGCTTTTTATGTTAAAGTAAAAGAAAGTGTCTTTATATTAAGGGAATGTTTTCTTTAGTTTTTTTTACTATTTTTCTACAATGGTAATGTTCAATGTTTTTAGTTTCTTGGAATTGTAGAAAAGCAAAACTTTTTATTTACAGAGATCTATAAAATGATCTGAGTCATTCTCCAGAAATCAATTATTTGATGTAAATAATAGCATGTTCTATACCTGAATCACTGAGAATCATTACACCGCTTACATGGGAAGAGATTAGAGTTTATGCTAAAAATCTCCCAGAATTTGTGGATAAACAGAAATTTGGATGTGGTGACCAGTAACTTGACAACAGTTGAGTGGACATTCAGTGGGAAGAATGTTGAAGGAGGAAGTTGAGTGCCATCAATTCTTTGAAGCTGAGAAACTGATCAAAAACTCCCTTGGCATTTATCCTTAGGATCACTTTGGATGCAAATTCCCAGAGAAGTGGAACAAATTCACACATTTTAGTGTTTGCCATGATTGCAGAGGGAAGGAGCAGGTTCAGAATGATTAGCATTTGAGGAGACAGTGGTTACTGAGAGTGCAGCATCCCAGATAGGGGAGGAGCAATGCTCCAGCTGAACAGAGGTCACGTTGTATCATGGCATCAAGGTGCTAGTGGGCTCTGGCTTTCTATAAATAATACTAAAACTTCAGTGGAAGGGAATGAACTAGTGGCCAAAGCACTGGGCTGGAGTGGATTTGCACACCTCTCCTTATCTGCTGTTACCCAAGCTATATGCTATCCTGTTTGCTAGTTCCTTTTTATGTCCATTCTGCCAAATTCTCCTACCACGTTTACACCCACCCGAGAACATTTAGTGCAGTCAATGCAGTTTCTCAGGCTTGACAGCAGGGTAACTGAGTCAGTCTGAATTATCTCAAAAATAACGTGACAGAGTCAAGAAAAAGCAAAAGCTCAGAAACACTGCTGCTGTTTTATAGGAGAAGCTGATAGAAAAATGGAGAAGGAGAGGTAGAAATATGTTGTTCTTCCAATAACATAGGATCACTTTCTCCACAAGTCCTTTGCTGTCTTCTGTATTACTCAAAGAGCCAAGAACTGGGATAGAAACAAATAGTGAATTTGAATACTCTTGCCCAGTGTGGGTTTTGTCTCATCAGTATGACTTAAAAAGCACTGAAAAGTTTTAATTTCTGTATTTTTTCAAGTGCTTTGCAGAATCTGAAGCCTCACACACAGAGGCACCTATACGAAGCACTGCTCCTGAGCTGATAGACTTTTCTCTTTTGAGTTATTGGGAAGAATTACATCTCAAGAACACAAATAGTTGGAAGCTGCAAAGTGTTTCTGAAGCATTAGAGCAATTTTGCATGGTTTCTGCTAATGGCACAACCCAATGCCCACTAAAGTGGGAGACAGAAGCAGAGATGCTCATGGCCAAGCCACAGACACGAACGTATCATAGTCTGATTTACCATGTTTAGCAAAAACATTCATTTTCCACATTAGCAGCACTGACCAACCAGTAGGCAAGGCCCAGAGAACCATTTACATTACATCAACCACAGTTGCTAAAAACCTTTCAAAATGTACTGCAGCACTTTTCCTTAATGTCAGTAAATCCTTCAGAGTAAGTGACCCAGATATCAAATATAATTTGAATGTGCCACTCACATACCAGTCCACAAAGGTATGCCAGAAGCCAAACACCTCCAAAGATTTTCAGTTCAGAGATACTAAATGTACTCCGTGTAAACGTTGCCTAAACTACTCTGAGACTGAAAAAACAACAAAAGCTGCTGGGGAAAAAAATGAGCTTCCTATGAATAAAGGATAGAATTATCTAAAGGACCCAGGTCAATCTAAGCTTTAAGTTACAGTTATAATGCTGATTGCTTGCCATAATAGGGCAACTGTGCCAAGAAAACTACTGATAGAGGATCAAATCTGATATGTGCAATAGCCACTTATGAGAGTGTATATGCAAAATGAATTGAGGAGAATTTATGTTTAATAACAAAATTATCCTTGTGAAATTTGCAGGCTGCCCAAGCACACTGTGTTCCGTAAACATATGAACAGTGAATAATTTAAAGGACAAAAAAAAAAAAAAATCATTTTCCATAGTCTCAGGCAGAAAAAATATTCCTTCTTACTGCTTTTCTCATAGTCAGAGACACAGCTATGTAAAGATGCCCTCTCATTAAAAAAAAAAGAGAGAGAGAGAGAGAGAGAGAGAGAGAGAGAGGTAAAATAGTTCAGACATATAAAATGTATCTTTTTTCAATCTTTGCCAAGCCCATCAACAGAAGTGCCTGTAGATATCATCACTGAAGACTGAGGCAGATATCCCTACTGCAGGAAATTTCTATAAAAATGATTATGAGGATATGTATAGGGTATGTATAGGTGTTCAAACATTTTAGCTGCCCACTTCACTGTGAATCCTGCTTCAGGCACTTCCAAGCTGCAAAAATATTGCAATATAATCTTGGAAACTTTTTTTAATGAACCAGCTGGCTTTCTTGAAATCGAACCAAATCCTTGTATGCTTATATCTTCTCTTAATATATTTATCCCCAATTATCACTGTGATGGTTTACAGCTGAGTGGTCACATTATTACAAACACTGTACTGAAAAGAGTAATGCTGCAAAATGCAATAATTATGTCTGTAAACACCAGGAGCAGCACATGGAAGGTCAGGGTTTAGTGATGTGAGACTGGGATGTGACCAAGCCATGAGACACACTCTACATGGTCCCAGTTTCCAAATTCTTGCTTTCTCATCAATACCATTACAGTTACTGAGCTTTGACACCATAATTTGAAATAGGTTTATTCCCACTCCAACTGATGACCCAGTAAGAATGACTTGAAAAGATATGTACTTGGACCAAACATTTTTCTGAAGAGATGAATGCCTGTGGGAGTGATTTATATTTAAAAAAGTAACATTTTACTGACAGCCCTAAGTAGATCAGCAATCCTTTCTGAGTTCTGGGGGACTGAAATTTTATCCAGCTCTCTGAATTGGGTGTCTGTTATGAAATGGTATAGTTCTGCTCAAGGAAATTATTTTACATGGTTATATTCAGCAAACCCACTAAGAATGGTTTGTACATTTTCAAAGAGGGCCACAGATTTTTAGTGCCACATAAATACTCTTTGAAATATAAGAGAATACAGATAACAAGGGGATACCAGAGATAACCATTTTCTTTCAGACTGTACCTCATCTTCTCTGTAAGGGCAGAAACAGAGGAATTTCAAATGCACTGAAAGGACCTAGAAGCATGAGTTCCATTAATATTTTTATTATGTTGTGGTGAAAAATGTCACCCCATACTTAGAAGACTTATTCTTACTCCTTCAGCTTGAGCACTTCTACAGAGCAGGCACCATCCAGGTGTGTGGGGAGGCAAAAGTCATTGTCCAAGTATTGGTGCCCCTGTGATAGACCTTAGAAGGCATTTCACAGCACACTGTGACACTCTGTGATAGGACAGGACCAGATTAAGTGCAGAACACTTCATCCATCATTCATCAAGTGACTGAAATGTCAACAAACCAGTGAAAACAATATGATTTATAGATTGCACTGAAGTGACTTCAATTCTGTACACTGTCTAGATTGTAACAGGCAGAATTCAGTGTCTATTTCAAGAATACGCTTGAATTAATTGTCAATGTACTTTTCTTATCCATCATAAAGAAAATAGAAAGCTTTAAGGAGTATTGAAAACTAAAATCATTCCTAGGAAATCAAGAGAAACTACGTGAGAGGATTTTTTACTGATGGAGTTTAAATAATCATCAGTGGAACTGTTTTGTGAAACACTTAATAGGATAAACCACTGTCAAAAAATTACACGGTACTCTCAGCACTGGGGAACATAGATGGTATTTGGAGGTAGCTAGTTAGTGTAGGCAAGCAGATGAGCAATAAACCACAGAAGACAACCAGTTCATCTAAAAGAATACAAGAAGATATATGGCCTTTACAGGAGAAGGTCACTTTTGAGTCTTTATAATAGCCTGGCATGTTAAGCATGATTTGCTAACATTAATAAAAAACTGTGTTCCAGAGCAGTGATAACTATTGTAAGCTGTTCTCATTTGCAGTTGAAATAAAGAAATAACAATGGCATTTCAGACTCTTTGCCTTTCCCTTCTCATGCTACTCATTTTAAAATTACTTTATTTCACCATTTATTCAGGTTTTGTTTTATTTTGGTTTGGTTTTTTGTTGGCTGAAGGTGGTTTTAATTTTAAAAATTCTGAGGGCCAACAGGAGAAAGTTATAAAAATAACTACAGTTTTCAGGCTGTTAAATACTTCAAAACCATTGACTTTTTTACTCTGAGTTTTGAAGGGTTCCTACATTTTCCAGTACAAAGAAACTGTGTGTCTGAAACCCAGCTCCTGACCCAGGGTCAGTGTGTGATAAAGTCTCTATGACAGTGGTGGGTCAGCCGAGTTATGACCTGAGCACCCACACAGCTCTTTGCTCACTTTTCCTGCCAGCAGGATGAAAGAGAAAAAGCAGAGAACAGGGGTGACAAAACTCAAGGGTTGGAACAAAGACAGGCAACTCACTAACCAAATACTGCTGTGTGAAAACCAGACTGGATTTGAAGAACTTAATGTTTAACTATAATTTTGGTAATGGGGAACAAACAAACAAAAGACAAAACATCTAAAACACCTATTCTTCCTCTTTGCCAGGCTCAGCTTCAGACTGTCCTCCTCACCCCTTGAAGGGACTGAGCTCCAGTTACGCTCAGTCCCTTCAGGAGGGCGATGAACAGCATGGGGGAAGGTGGTCACAGATGCAGCTGTTTATTTCTGCAGCTCCTGCCTTTTTATGCTTTTCCTGTGCTCCAGAGTGGAACCTCAGCAGACTTCAGTCCCTTTGGTGGTGTGCCTGCCCTGCCATGGAGCACCTCCTTCCCCTCTAACTGTGGTGTTCTCTTTGTTGTTTATCATTATTTTTTTGTTCATTCCTCCTTTTCCTGCTCCATCATTCCCTCTTCTGATGCCTTCCCCATCAGTATTTTCTGGTCTTAAGCCTGTTTTTACAGAAGTGCCACCAGTTTGGTTGAAGGGCACTGCTGTGTTCTATGGTGGGCCCGCTGCAGAGCCGTCTGGAACTGGCTGTGTACACCACAGGGCAGGCCCCGACCTCCTTCCACAGAAGGAAGCTCCCCTTCTAACAAAACCTTGCTACCTACACCCAGTGCAGTCAGGAATTTTAATTCAATGCTGAGGTACAGGGAATAATGTAATTCTCTTCCTCTTAGTGATATATTCCCTAACCAACCTTTCTGTAGATGCCACGTCAGCTCAAAACTGTAAAACTTTTGACAGGAAATTTTGCTGGATATTTCTATTGGGGCTACCAGGCACTTTTGGCCTCTAAACTCCAGAAGTAAAACATGCAGTTATGGGTGGAGGTACACCCAGGTCCAGACAGGCAGCCTTCATCATAACAAAACTCCAGGAAGTGAAGTACTTCACAGACAAAAAGTGCTAAATGCTGTGCTCAAGAATGGGTACAATGCAATGCACCTTCCTCTTATCCAAAAGCAAATAACTTATGCAAGCTCAAACAGGGAACCTTAATTTTATACTGGCTCTGATTTGGTGGGCCTGATTTGATGGGGGTGAGCTCACTCTTTTTCCTGTGTGGCATCGGTTGCGGCAGCTAACTTTGAACTGAAGAGTTGTAAATCTGTTTTCTGGGACAAAAATATGGCAGAAGTCCAGGAAACTGTAGTACACAAGGGATGCTTGCTAAATTTGGAAGGAAAAAAGAAAAAGAATTGAGGAGACAGGGGTATTACTCCCTCACAATACTTATCCTTCACTGATTTGAATTGGCCTCCCTTCTGTTTTAGGTAAGCACAAAATTAATTCAGGAGAATGGAATAGGCTTCTAGAAATATTTTTCCAGTTGTCAATATTCTTGAAAAAATATGTTGGGTTAAGAGGATGAAAACAGCAACAGAAATCTCAGCAGCCTTGCTATGTCCAACCACTGCTAAAAGTTACAAATCTGTTGAGTTATAAGAACATAGGATTGCCCTTTTACATGTAAACCATTTGCAGTGCATAAGTAAAGTAATGACAGTTTTAATAATAATAATAATTTAATTGCCCTTTGATCAAGTGCTTATTGTATTAAATTCAAAAGCTATGACTTTGACTTACAGGAGCATCAGAAAATGTTTTGATTCTACAAAGCACAGCTGAATACTTTCATCAGCCTACAGCCTTCAGGCACATAGGTCTCTTTCCAAAAATAGTTTAATTCCTTCTACCAAATGGAGAACACCTAAATCAAAACTCTTCAGTGTATATGCCTGCTATGTATATTGTGCAGCACAGAGAGTATTGCAATTAGTCATCCCTTCCCAGTGGTAATTATTGGAAAAAGTTTAGACTTCAGGAACAGTGTGTATCTTTTCAAAACCTATCAATCTTTTTTTTTGTAATTTGTGGATTATATAAAACATTCTATGTGCTCCCAGTATGTTAAATCTTATTGTTACATCTAGCCTGAGGACCTCAGTTCACTGGCATTTTAGCAGTGCAGGGGGATTTAAAATTTATATGTGAAGTTGCTAACTTTATTAACAGCTATAGTCTTATGTTTTTATGTTTCCTTTATTTCAGGAGTTGAACATCAGAGTTAAATGAGTCATTAGCATCCCCGTTAAGTAATATTTGATAAGGCAGACTTCCCTAGGCAAACATTTTGATTTTAAGCTCATTATTTTATACAGCTCTAAATCTTTAAAAAAGTAACTTTTACAGAAGTTTTATTTCTGAACACATAAACACTTTTGCTGCTGTTCTGCAGCTGTTGGCTGTGAAGATAGTCATGTTTGCTTTTGAACAGAACAAAATACAGTTTACCCTCTCAAAGCATAGAAATCATAAATTAGTGTGGGACAGTCATGATAGTAAAGGTAGCACTAGCTTCTGGTGACTGCTGTGAATTGGAAAGGATGTGGTGATAAAAACCCACAGATTGTGGTAACCTTGATGACAGAAGTGGGAAAAGTGAAGATATAATGCCTCTTGTGAGGGTATGGTTCAAAGCAGCAGGCAAACAAATTGTTCATATGAAAATTTCAACCTCTATCAATCCATTCATGTACTGTAAGAATACAAGACAAAGGTGCCTGGAACGAAACAGCCTGAAAACCTCTTTGTTTCTATTTATCTGGGGAGTTGAAAGGGCTAGTTAATGAACAGTAAGCAGACTTTTTACTTATTGATCACAATAGTAGCAACATGTGTGCATGACGGCAAAAACAATATGCAACATAGTGCAAGATGAAAAAGGGAAATTCTCAAAGGAAGTAATATTTAACAATACTGTTAATAATGTATTGGGTTTGGAATAAGCCCCCATGTATAACGATCAAGGATTATACATAGCACAGGTAAATTAAAAATGTGTCCCTCATGAATCATCTGTACAGAATGATGACTGAGATTAGTTAGCAGATGTAACAGCATACCTTTTAATTGTTTTCAGTCATGGGATTCTCAGTTTAAAAAGAACTAGTTTCAGGATATTCCAGTATCAGGACATCACCTGAATGCCCTTAAATTTCCACAACCATGGCCAGTATTCTGCAGCTGTATTAGGTGCCCATTGTATGACCTTGTTGTGTGTGAGGCAGGGAAGGGTAGGCCTGGGCTGCACAGGACAGGAAATCCCACTGACAGCATGAACTAACCATCCTTTTACTTTATGTCACCCTGCAACAGGTGTATAAAAGAAAGTACAATAAATAATGTGGCTTTTATGTGAGCTCATTGAATGAGCCATAGGAGCCTTGATCACAGGAAGCAGCAGAGCAGCATACTGCACTTTCTTGGTTAGTAGAACTTGCTGCTGGGCTTTGTCCTATCTTTTACAGGCACCTTTCTGAACACCAAATTATTGTAATGAAGATTATATCACAATTCTGTAATAACCCTAGCAAGGAGAAATCCTCAATAGTCATAAACCCAGATCTTTGCAGTGAAGTTTTTCTCATTACATTCAAAATAAAATCAGACAGTATTCTCTTAGAGAGGCAGATATGTGCACCTTCTATCAGGAGGCAGGTTTTAAATATGGTGATGACATTTCCAGCATTTTGCTATAAAAAGCAATAAGCTAGAGTGGAAGTGTCTGAAACCTGGCATTCAGCAACTTGAAATAGACTCAGAATACCGTTATTTTATATCTTTTACTAATGAATTATTTCTATTCTTACTGTAGCTGTTGTTGCTATGGTTCCCTATGTTGGAATACATATTTATCTGCACATTCCCTTTTGCTGAGGATACCTCATATAATAGTGAAATGGAAGGAGACACGTGCTTGAAATCTTCATCCTCCAGAATCAGAAAGTCTACCATCTGCTGATGTAAAGTAATTCCGAATAATGACCTCAAACACACTACCAGGTAGTCTGAAAGACTGATGTAGGATGAATCTTAGTTTTGTAATGGAATGCCTTGTAAGTGCTTTGGCACAGCTCCTAACAAGCTGGTTCATTTTTATACCACAGAAAGTGCATCTCTGTAATAAGATTTGATGCTAGACAAAGACTTTTCAGCTTGGTCCAGCTAGTTAGCACAGATTCCAGAAACAGCATTGTCTCCTGTTCAGCTTGGGCAGTCTCTTTGTCCTGACTCAAAGTAGCTTTCAATCTCTTGTGCATTCTGAGATACTGGCTTGCATCCTGAAACTAGCAGAATTTTGTCAGCATAACTCTGCCCCATCACCAGTAAACTCAGCCCCATGCTGCTGCTATTGATTTACTACTTTCAGCAGACAAACCAGTTGGTATGGAGACCCTTGGATAGCTTCATAGTAATCCTTGGAACAGTACTGAATGTGTTCACTGACCACAGGCATGGTCACTGAAAAAAGCAAAACAGAACCTGCATTGGGACAGTCCTTTAATTAAAAAGAGAGCTGTAAAGAACGCAACATAAGTCAGGGTTCATGACTCACTCCTCAGTGAATACTTTCCCAACAAAGTACAGGATTGCTTCTCTCACCTGTGTTCTACATGCTGTAAGAGATGTATTTGGTACAGAGATACAAATGCTTATGGGTCGCATGGATGCTATCCCTGAGACAAACAGCTCTCCTGAAGGAGGCAAGGGTGGCCATGAATACACTTCAGCTGAGCCAGGTTCACTTGCAAATTTCAAGTAAAAACAAAACAAAATGAGTGAATGGAAAAATCAAAAATTGTATTTGTTTAGTTCTCAGTGTTTCCCCTCCTCAGTGGCTCAGTTGTACTACTCACTGCTGGGTGAGGCAGGAGGAAGGTCTCTCTCACAGATCTCCACAAAGACTGACCTTAAAGTTTACTCTATTATGCCCATGGTGAATGCTGCATAAAACCCCAGCATAGTACAAAAAGAGCAATAAACCCCAAAGGGGAGAGGTATTTTTTTGTACTCCTCCTGCCCCCTATAGTCAAGTAAAAGCCAGTCAAAAATTCTCTTGCCTGGCTTTTGCGATATGGGAGAGTTTTCAATCAAATCCCTTCCTCTTCCTTTTCCATGCAACACTGACCTAAGCATGCTCAGTGCAGCAGAGTCACGCAGAGCAAACAATGTTTTCTTGGGGCAGAATTCAGCCATGTTTATTTATATAGCTAGACTAATCACTGCAACCTTCTGATGGTCACCATGTGTCTGGCAAGCTTCAGCTGCAGTGTTCTGGGAAGCTGCAGCCTTGCTTTCTCCCATGCATTCCCCTTTGCAGCCCTGAAGGAGAGTGGGAGCACTAGGAGACAATGAAAACCCAGATTCTATATCTATATATTGGAACAGCTGAACTTTTGCTCCCTCCTTATTCTTCCTGTCCACATCCTGCAAATCCAGCAACTGCTTGAGACTGTTCTTTATACAGAATACATTCTGAGGTGAAACATTCGTAAGAGCTAGTGCTGCATGCATTTTCACATGAACTATCGCACTTAGAAACAAATGCTATTTAAAGTGGTTTGTCCCAGGAGTCTCTCTCTGTTAGCACAATGCACTTTCCCAGAAGGGGTTCAATTCCAGGTCCTGAACTTGTCCCACGCTCCCAGACCTCATGGGCCAAAGAGAGTGGCAGAGTCATTAAGCCCAAACCCTAGCTGAGACCTGGTACTCTGATAGCTCAATTCTGAGACATTCAAAAATGATGTTTCGATATTCAAAGGGAGACTCAGACTTGGCTTTTGTCAATAAGAAGCCCTGCTATTTGAAAAAAAAGAAGTGATGCTCTAACCAATCCTGGGAAAGAAAACAACTGTCCATTACACTTTTTCCCTTCCCAAAGAAGACCCCCAAGGAGATCTGTAACTATGTGCAGGGGGAAATTTGAAAGCGCAAACTAAAAGCTACAAAAACTTTAGCTATTCTTACTAATTTCTGCTGTAAAACTATCTAGAAACCTGAAGAACTTCAACAGGGACCTGATTTAATTTTTTGTAATGCTAAACATCTGCCTTTTGTTAATAGTGTCCAATTTGGAATGACATAGGCATTGAAGTTGATAGGGAATATAATGTATGCATAGGGAAGGAATAGAAGACCCTTTCTTTTTAATATTTTCCTCTCTCCTCCTGTATTCTAAAATTATCTAAAAACAATGCAGATGATTTACAGCTGTCTGTTTCCTTTCAAATCAGTGATGCTGCACTGGTTGGCACCTCTGGGGAAACCCATGAAGGTGGTGACAATGTAATAACTGCAATCATTTGCTTCAGGCTCAAGGAAATTTATCAAAGATTTACAGTCTGACTTTAGAAAATATCGTTACGACTTTCCTATGTTCAGGAATGAGGGTTGAGAAACAAGAGGTCAATTTTGGCATTATTTTTTGTATTTAACATGCAAAAAAGAAGTCATGGGTTCTCAGGAAACACTTCCGTTAATGCTCTGAGGAAAGAGGACAGAATCACCCTCATCGCCCTTTCTGTGTTTATGTGCTACTGAGTTTCCCAAACATCCATTAAAAGAACAGAAGCTGGAGTTTTGCCTGCTGTCTGGGAATTTCAGAACATTGACTAGAATAAAACTTGCTATCATGTGGCTTCCATGCATTCAAAGATAATTGGTACAGAAGAAGGCTATTATCATGCATGCCTGGCACAATTTCCATTTCATCTGTTCCATTGTTCATGTATGCACAAGTACCTATCTACAGAAATAAAAGACTTAATTTGAAGATCAGACACAGACAAGTTTTTGCAATATCAATTTTAAGACTAGAAGGAACCTTAATAATCTCAGACTTATTCTTCTGCATGCAATTGATAGGGCTGGTAGACAGCAGATCCGTGTATTTTCTGCTTCTAGCAGATATTCAAGGCTGATGTACCAGAAGTACTTCAAGAAAATAAGAATCACTAAGAGAGATCTTTTGACAGATAAATGGAATGGCCATGTTGTCATCTCTTTAACAGCTGCTGAAGTTTTTGGCTCTCTGTTCCAGCAGACCGCAATTAACTGCAATCCGTTCATGTATTGGTACTTATAGATTGGCAATTAATTTGGGCAAAGCACTGATCCTTGTCCCAGTGTTTCAGTAGCCAGTTTACTTTTGATAAATTGTGGAGAAATTTGTGACTAAATGCATGGTTTTGGTTTTTTTAAGTTTCAGAGCAATGCTTCCTAATTATACACTTATCCATTAATTCCAAGATTTTTATACAGTATGAGAGTTTGCAATGTCTTGTTAACAATTTTAGAGCTGAAGTCCAGGATCTGTTGTCAGATGGAAGGCCTTGTATATCACCTCTGATAATGGAGAATGGCCAAGAAAGAGATCCTGGGTAATAGCCCTGATACTGAGGGCAGTAGAATTGCCCCAGTGTGATGACCCAGCTGAGCTGTTTAGCTTTAATGATACAGAGGATAAAACTGATGTGTTTCAAGCTCAAGCATTATATTGCTTCAGGGCATTTTTCTGTGGGGGAACGGTCATGAGCAAACACATTTGATACTTAATCAATGATCTTTTCATTTTGACACCTCCCCACCTCCTGAAGGAGACAGGCCTCAGGGCATAGGGAATGAAATGGAATCACTGAACTATGGTTTAAAACCTTTCAGCAGATTGAAAATAGTTTTCCAATATTAACAATTAATTTAATCTCTGCCTACAGAGGTTTTCTGGGCTGTTACTCAGACAAAACCTCAATTGGCATGAGAACATATGAGAAAGATTGTTCCTGTTAAGCCTTTGAAAGATTAGCAGTATCAACGGTAATTTATGCTCTTGCAATTTCCATTTGCAGCCTTTAGTTTAACCTTTAAAAATCTTTGATATAACACTAGAGGTGCTTATAAACCTGATAGAGTAGATTTTTAGAATGTGGAGCTAGACAGGAATTAAACTGGGCTCTAGGTACAAAGAATCTGTTCTTTATTATTTCTATTTCAGTGAGACATAAATTTCAGGAGATACATTTCAGACTCTATATTCCAGGATTTAGTTCATCCCCTGGGTCTCAATAATGCTCTGATTTACACTCCACATAATCCCCCTAAATCAGCTCCGACTCCGCTCCCTATCTCTAGCTACCAGTTAATGCTGTGCTTATTCTTATATCATGACTCTCCCTCAAGGCTGTGTAAACCCCCTTGTTAATCAGAATAGAGATGGTGTATGCTCCTGATGGGCAGAAAAACGGAAGAAATTAATACAAATCCTGAAACCAAGACCTTATTTAGAATGTGTGGTCCCATTGTTACACACAGCTGCTGACATTGTGTTGTATGTGCTGGAGGGCATGGCACAACTCTCACTACACAAAAGCAAGCAGAAGAGCTTGTGTGCAGTAATTATGCTTTCCACTGTCATCTCCCTTGTGATCTCTCCCTTTCTAAATGTCCATGCAAGACATTCTGTGAAAGTTTGTTCACCTTCCCTCAGAGAAGTAACACCATACCTGCGCTTTGATGTCTGAAAGAAGCCTCCTGCCTTTTAGCGAAGCAGAGGGATTGGAATGGCAAGAAAACCACTTCTGGTGAAGTAATTTTACTTTTCCTGCGTCACTAAAAGACACAGAAGAGAGTGAATGGTATTTCTACTGTTTCAGAAAAACCTTGATTTGTGTCCATGTATTTAAACAAAAGTAAAATTACTTGGAGTATGTGCCAGTATGTGACACTTTTACTTACTATAGGGTTATGAAAAATTCGTGCAGTATGTATTGGTTAAGAATGTCTTTCTTTCCTGAGACCCAAAAGGCAATGCTTCATTGAAACATTGATTCAAAATAGAAATATCACAGAGAACTTGTCCCAGCATGGTACATTGCACAGCCTTTTAAAATGAAGAAAGGAAGAAAGGTCACATTAAAGAGAATGCAAGTTGAACTTAATTTGGTTAAACAGACAAGCCCTCCAGGGCAGGAACTGTCTCCTTACGTGTTGATGTAGTGCCTTACACAGCAAAGCTATTACCCAGTGGAGCCTTCTGACCCCTGAACACCACCACTCAGGATTTTGGGAGTTAAGGGAAAGGCTGAGGCCCTTAATTGATTTTCATTGGCATATCTTTTTTCCTCTGACTTTTATTTATATACTTTGCATCTCAGTGTACTTAAAATACAAGCAAACCCTACTGGAAGTTACATTAGAGGGACTAAGCTATTAAGAAATATCATTTTCTAATACTCATTAGAAGGATTGTTGTGGCACACAGGCCTTTCAGTTGTGTCAATGGAGAGATGTAAGAGAGGACCAGGAAAATAGCAAAATAATTGCATGTGATATAGTAATAAAAAAATCTCCAAAGAGGCCCAGTTTGCAATATAATTTGAACTAATGAATTTCAAAATAGAAATTACCTGCCTAATAAAAATACCACTGGTTTCCCTTATTATATAAGTAGCCACTTACTGCTTTTTATTCTATTAACAATATCTACACGAAAAGGTGTGTATCTCTGTTCAGGTACGGCTGAAATATTAATTTCACAATTATAACATTTATGGTCTTTAACCAGTGGCTTCATGCAAAACAAAACAAGACTACATAGGATTTGTGCAGTTGTCTGTATTGCCCAGCAAATTGGAGGTCTTGCTGCACACAGTGCCTGCCCTAATACAGTGTGGGAGTGGAGTGGCTTTGATATATAGAAGCAGTGAAGGGGGAGAAATTGGCAAGGTTTAGGGATAGAACTAAAATCTTTAGACCAGCTAACAGAGATGAAAAGGAGCAAAAATTCTTTCTGGCAGAATACCACTTCTACAAGTTTTACAAATCTTTACACTAAGAGTCCATCTATTATTTTTTTTTCCAGTGCATTACCTGAGTCTGCTGAGTGACCCACTTGTGAGCTTACCATCTAAATCTTGCCCTCTTTCATATTCCATTTTTTTCTTATACACTTCTCTAACCAGCCAGTCAAAACCATGCAGTAGTAATCCTCCTTCCCCATTTCAGCTTCCCTGCTTCCCGGCTGTGGGTATTTAGGCTGTGGAACAGATGAATGCTAAATTTATTTTATCTCCTAGCAAATTTTCTACAGTTGTTTACTTTTCCCTCTTCCACAAATTGAATGTATGCTTAAATACATACTGACTACCATCTTCTGACTGTTTTACTCTATTTTAATGAGGGACGAGCAGTGCACTAAGTGGCAGAGGGTTAATCTCAGGACCTTTTTAAGGCTCAAGTGATTTCATCTTAAAAGTACATGAGTTATAAAAGACAATAATTAGACATTAAACAGTTATGAATGTAGAGAATAGTGGTCTTGTATAAAAAGAGTACAGAATTAGTTTGATAGCTCTTACCCTGTGTATTTGCAATATTTTCTGAGATAATAAGATTACCTGTCCAATGAGAAAGTTTATCCATATTCTAGTAATTTGTTTCTCATTACCTTGAAATTTAAAGAGTCCTTTGATAAATCCTGAATTGTGCACTTACATGGCAATGTTCTCATCTTATTGTTCTGCTAAATTTGCATTCCAGACAATAATAATCTTTTAGTGCTGCCTAAGTTAGCCTCAGACAAGAGATTTTTTTTTTCTATGGCAATGGCAGCTTTCCTTTTGACAGTTGGCACTGTCATTTTTTTCATTATTGGATCAAACCTAATTTAAATCACATAGATTCCATGTGTCAGGGTTTGGTTTTTTTTTTTAGAATTGAATAGCTTATGATTTGTCATCCATTATTAGCATGTTAGGAAGACCCTGGAACTCTTTTCAATTTAAAGAAGTAGTTTTACTATGCACAGTTCCCACAAACACGGTGTCCTTCTTGTCCTTTTCTGAAGAAGTTGGGAATACAATCACTTGGGAATACTATTGTTTTGCATTTGATGTATAAACACTTGCCTGAGTACTGAATTTAGTTAATCTTCAGTAAAGAAAATAGACAGCAAATATTTCAATCAGAAAGTTTTCTAAAAGCTACAAAGAAGTTTTCTTACTGACTGTGATGTCCCATGTGGTCAAGCTGGTGATAGGTCTAAATGGGTATATCACAGTAAATCCTTTTGAACTGCTCTTCACAGGGAGAAATCCTTTGACTGGAAGTGATTATTAAATCAATTCTACAACACACTTGTTTTGAAGTTCCTCAACTGAAGTTTGAGGGATGAAGTATTAAAACAGGTACAGATTTACACTTGCTATAATTTAATCTTGGTGATGCTTATAGCAGCCTTTCCTTCCAGTTAAAACTTCTGTCCTGTGCTACCCAAAAATGCAGCCCCTTTCCCTTTCTCACTCTTAAATCTCAATACTGAGACTTCATGATATGAGGGCTTTTCACTAAATAAGACCAGAGCTTTCCAACCTTTAGAGACAAGTCTGCCCTCTTTGAAGGCTATGTGGAAGAGTTTGGCTTACATGGGTGTGCATGATCTAACATGATGTGATCAGGTTCCTGTTGAATTCACAGTTATTTTGGGCAAGTAATTTCTTATTACCAAATACAGCTTTTTCAGATTTCAGAGTTCATATCCATCAGCCCCCTTCCTTAAGCTGTGGGAAGGCCACTGCCAGTTGAAGATCTGTAGCAACCCACTTATATAGGGCAATAGACAAGACCCTGGGACTAAAATGACAGTGCAAAGACAGTGACCTGGCAAGAATTATATTGAGTGGTGTTGCCAGTATCTGTCAGACTATGTTGAACTCTTCAGCTCGTAACAGTTGGCAATTCCAACAACTGGTGTTTGCTAAACAGAGAAAGAAAAAAAACCTGAGTTTTTAGAAACATCTTAACTCAGGTTTCTTCACCTGTCTTTCACATCTCACTATTAAGTTCAGGGAGAAATAAAACCCCAGAAAATACTGTATGTATATTTCCTTGTCCAAATTTCACATGCCACAGTGGATTAATATTTGATCCTTAAAACCAGTTTTGCCTACTCTTTTGTTATTCAGAATGCATGTGAAAAGAGCAAAGAAATACACAGATAACATTAGCCTGTTAATATTAACTTCTCTCACAGAGCAGTAATTCAGGAATTGCTTGATTGATACTGGTCTCACCAATAACGGCTTTGTGTTAGTGAGATAAGAAAAGGAATGATCTATCCAAATTTTGCTCTTTGCCATTAATAGGCTGTATAAGATATGCAGTACAAAATTCCCTGCAGAATCCTTATGTGATGATGTGTACAGAACCAGTGACATATTAGAGGTTTTATCCTAACATAAGCACGATTTCAGAAAGCATTTCTTTCTGACAAACTTTGAATAGATTTGGTCATAACAGTGAGAGATGTGAAAGACCTATAAGACCTGTGTCAATAAAGGGTTTGATTACCTAATATGCTAGATATTTTTCTGTGCTTTCTGCCACAATAGTTCAATGCCTTGCAGTGTAATTTAGCTTTCCCTTTAAAACCAAACACAAAGTTTGCTTGCAGTTCTTGTCAAACCCCATGTAAATACTGCTTTGCCCTTCTGCTGTGCCTCCCCGATCAAAAAGATCTGCAAGTATTTAATAAATATTTTTTCAGCCCCCTTGGAGGCTAGCTAATTAAATTGCATGACTTTGGAGATATATGCAGAAACAGACTCTGAAGTTGAATAATGTGCCAGAGAAAAGGGCAAAAGTCTGCATCTGAGTAAAGAACAGAAGCCAAACCATGCAGGTACTAGCCATCCATTTTAAGTTATGTGACTGCCTCTCATCTTCTTTTGATTTAAGCTATTTTTTTTACCTTATACACATGATAGTAAAGTGACGGTTTATCTTCCTCAATGTACACCATTTAGAAATGTTTCTTCCTTTATGCCTACATTAACACATTTTCCTGGTATGGTTCCTTGGTGAAATGATTTTGACACTCGCTGTTCTGACTGCTCCCTGGATGCAATCCCTAATGGTGGCTTTGGAGGAAAAAGCAGCTTTGTTCTTTTAGAAAACATGATCTCCCAACTGAGCTCCGGTGAGTGGATTGATTTATAATTGACGCAATTCTGATTTTACACCAGAATTCCAGTTCTACACCAGCTTTGCAACTTTGCTGTCTTACAGGAGGGTGCTTCAGACTTCGAAAGGAATTAATTTAGTGCAGCGAAGTCCTTCCCCTGACAAGCACACAGGACTAGCAGTAGCAGTATTGAACTGCTGGCTTTCCCAAGAACAGGGAGCAGCTCCAGCTGCCTGCAGTGGTTTCTCTGGGACCATGCTGGGGAGCACCAGTCACAGTTCTGCACCACTGGGGACACTGAGTGGAGGAGGTCTCTCATAATTGTATTGCAGGGGACCTTGGATTACTTTTGGCTTTTGCTAGCTCACTCACAGCCCTGAGAGAGCAGCTGCCACAGCTTTCATCCCTGGATCTGGCAGGACTTGTGCTCCAGTGATGAAGCCAGGACACTGGTAACAAAATATTCTTTGCCAGATTAGCTCCACAAGGAAGGAAGCAGATTCATCCTGCTCAGAGATGGCAGCCCAGCATTTTATGTGGCAACCAGAGCTATTCCAAGCACAGAGGCTGTCAGATTGCAAGTATTTAGATGAAGCATCACAAGAAATATAATGTGAAAGAATCCTACTGCTTTCTTATTAACACAATATTCATCATCATCGAAACTCTAGCATAAGCTCAGGCACCAGTTGGCCATTGTGTTAATCATTTTTATGTCTCAGCTCCAGCCACAGAAAAAAGGAGTTAAATAACTCAGTTTACAGCTACTAAAAATAAACTTGCAGACTTGCTGGATTCCTCCACATTAAAATGTAAACAACTGTCAGCTTTTCTGGAAAAGCTAGTTTTGCCCTGCTAGTAACTTCCCCAGGAGAATTACTGTGTTTTTTAAAAGTTTTATGCTGAAGATTTGTTTCCATAATTGGGACTGGCCAGTTTTCTCTCAGAAAAATGAAAACTGAACTCTTTCCAGTTAAAACAATTGCTACTAGAACTTTGGCACACAGTCCATGTAGAGAACGGTGTGAGCTGCTTCAGTGGGGATTGCAGCCAATCATTTTCAAATTTGGGTGCCTCAAGAGAGGCAGTTTAATCCATATTTAGACACCTATATTGGAACTGTCTGGTCTGGCTTCACTGCCAGCACCCACATATCCTATGGGTGTCTTCCACTGTCTGTCAAATCCAGGATATTGGAAAGCAAATCTATGTCTTTTAAGGGCCTAAATTAAGAAACATTTTTTGGCATTAAAAAAAAATATCTCAGGCCAAAATTTTAAATGCTTTGATCAAAATGTTCTTCGTATGTTGTTAACTGCTTTTTAAAACTGGTGTATTAAGCATGTGCTCATTGCTTTAGAGCACCACATGGCCCTATCTGAAATGGACTGATGGAGAAATGGAAGTCCTGGGGTAAGAAAACAGAATATTATTGATTTAGTGCAATTTGATTGACATACTTCATTTAGGTTTGGGCTGAAGATCTTTGCATGGAAATATTTGGTTATATTATCAAAGTATGTTGAAGTCATTGTGTAAATAATACAACAGTTAGCCAGTCAAAACATTCATCTGACTACTATATACTTCCCTACTATTCAAATTGGTTTGGAGGATCCCTTTTCTGCATGGGTTAGAGATCTGTCAGTCATGGACAGCTGTTATCTTACAAAATGTCCACACTTCACACATAACTTCTTCAGATCTGGGAAGTAATGGAAAGTTGGCAGAGGGGTTAACAACTTAAATAAATGCATGAAAGAATAGTCAGAATAAGCCAAAGTAAAAGGAGAAAAAATGTTTCTTCTTTTACTTTGAGGAGAGGAAAATAGCAACAGAACAGATGAAAGATTGGAATATCCCTCAATAAGCAATGTAGACCATCCTTGTATCAATGTATAATCATCCAATGTTCCTGTCAATTCAGTGAATGCCTTCCAAGGATAGAGGTTCTACTGGGTCTCCAAGGAATCTCTTTAGTGCTTCCCTACCATTCCAAATTTATTCCTGCTATTAATTAGTTTGCAGACTGAAACCCATTCTTTTTTGTCCTTGGAGGACATGGAGAACAGTGCCTTAGCTCTATGCAAAAGTCTTTTAGGTACCTGAAAATTTACATCCTCCTTCAGTGATCTCCTCTTTATTTAAAACACATGAATTAAATCTTTCTCTGTTTTTCTCCTAGCCGCCAGTCTTTTTCTTTGTTCTCACATGAGATTTTTCCATTTAGGAAACAAAAATCTTCCCAACTGGACAAAAGTCAAATCTGGAAAAAAAAAAAAAAAAGCAAGCTCAGCTTTATGATAAAATTTTTATTTTCAATCTGATACAAATTAGTTTCATTTGATATTGGCTCATTCAAGTATTAGAAAAAATGATGACCAACTTTCAGTACTTTCTGTAATGTGCACCTTTCTGCACAGTGTCATGGCAGTTGCCTCTTTTCTAGGCAGGGTAGTGCTGATCTTAATCATTCATCATGCTGAAACTGTTGTAAAACTTAGATCTTTCTCTGTACTTTTATATTGTTCTCTGGACATCTTTTTAAAAAGTCTTTTTGCCTTTCCCATTGCCACCTTATACCTTGGTGGCTTTAAGTGAGAATTTATGTAGTCTGGCTATGAATTTATACAGTTCAGCCATTTCACGTTTGCATTCCATTGGAACTTGGGCAGGTGCCATCCAGTTCTGGTGGTTTGAGTATTCTGTCAATTTGTTCTATAATCTGTTCCACTAACACTTCAGTTTGTGACAGATTCTCTAACACCTCCTCTAAAAAGAAGAGTTTCAGCATGGAAACTTCCCTAAGTTTGTACATGGCAAATGCTTTTATGCCTTGCTTATCTATTGGCTCTCACACTTCTCTGGCAAGCTTTCTGCTCCTGATGTGTTGGAAAAAGAATTTATTATTACTTTTTATGTCTTTGCAAGTTTTTTTTTTTCTCAAAGCCTAGTTTGGCATACATTTGCATTTAACCGGCCAGTGCTTGTGGCCTTGTCTGAGACCCTCAGTGAGGCAGAACCTCAGGTTTATGAAGGCAACCTTTTTGTTCTTAAGAACTTCCCTGTCCTTTCAACCAAGGCCAGGTTGGAGGAGTCTTTGAGTCCACTGGAGTCTTCCACTTGGTCTACTGGAAAGTGTTCTTGACTACTACAGGGAGTTGGAGCTAGAAGGTCTTTAAGGCCCATTCCAGCCTCAGCCATTTTATGACTATGACTCTATGATTCAGTTTAGCTACTCTCCTTTTATTCTTTTAGGGCGTATGTCTGATGAGAGTTTCTGATACAGTCTCTTCAAATACACTCTACATCACCAGCAAAAATGTCATCCTTTGGACCACCCCGTTTACCAAAATTTAGAGGAATGGTTTTGATTTAATTCCAAGAGAGTCCTTCATCTCAAGTGGTGGTTTCTTTCATGTTTGATGTTTTTCTTCCATTCTTCTTTCTTTTTTCCCCCTAAACATGCCCCCTGTAGCGTTTTCATACAAAGCATTAGCAGCTGGTTTCCACTTTATTTTATATGAAGTCTTTATTCCCTTCTTGTATAGACTTCCTTTGTTTTTAAAGGGGTTTTTTTGAATATTTTTTCTTTGCTGTTGTTAGTTTTGTTTAGTGGGCTTGGTTTTCTGCCTTTTTTTTTTTTTTTAATTGTGGTGTTTTTTTTCTCCCCTTGCTCCCAGTAAATCAGACCCTATCTTGTTTTCTCAACCATGCATTGCAGCTTTTCTTTTCTGCCTGCATTCGGCCCTCAGCATGGCAGGAATATTTCAAAGACTGTGAATTTTGAACATCCTCGTTTGCATGATTTAACTTTTGCTTCAGAACCTCTCTCTTACCCCACTGCTGGTTTGAAAGTCCTAAGAGGTTAAATTTACTTTACATACAGTCATCTGCTTTCCATATCTGGATACATGTGGTGAGGAGATCACAGAAATATGCTTGCAGGCCCCCTCAGTTATTTGTATTTACGAACAGATTTTGATTTTAAAAATTTGCTTCTGCCTAGAAGAATTATCTAAGGAATTCATCTCTCCTCTTTAATTGAGAGATCATGTTTTATGGATTACAGTATTTCTGTATATTTGTGATGGAATCAGATTTTAAATCTAGGATAACTAAATTAAGAGATAATAGCAAAATAACACTAAATAGGGAATTCATCGAGGCAAACAGTCTACTGAAGCAAGAATTGTCCTTATACCAGGAGACTTAAATACATCTCATAATTTGACTGTTGACCTTCCAATGCCTTTAGTAAATACTTCCATTTAAATTATTTTGCAGTGATTATATCTATTTTTATTCTTGTGCGTGTGTGTGTATGTGTGCGTGTTCTGTTTGTCAATAGTGTTTGTTATGTGAATGTAGTTTAAATTATTTGGGTTTTTTCTTTTATTGTTTCTCTTTTCCAAAAGTTTTAAGTTTTCTTCCTTCAGTTCAATACTCTTTAATTTCATTTTCTAAAAATCAGGTCAAAAGTGAAACTGCCACAATTCAGCTTTGTAAACCAAGCTTGATGTAAAAATCCCTGCTTTTTTTATTAAGTGGGAAATTATGTGTTCAATTATACTTTCCATATACACAAACAGTCCACACTGGCACACAAACACATATTTTTTGACCTAAAACAATAGATTAATTTCAATGCACTAAGGTAGGACAATGTACTGGGGATGAGTATTCCAGAAATCTTCAATGATTTTGCTTTACTATGCTATCAGTGTTTATTCCAGGCAATCTTTTTCATTCTGAGCTTTTATTTTGAATACATTTCATGCTCTTTCAAAATTTCAGTGAGATTGTTATCTTTATGGTTCACAGGCTTTGGGAAAATAGAAATCCTATGAAAATAGTTGTGTCTTGATGAGGAGAAAAGACATACTGAGAGTCATTGAACAATTACATATTTTCTGTCAAAATTCTCCCAGTAAACCATGGAATAAACCCTCTTAGACACATACAAAAAAATATAGTTTTTAATATGATTTGGTTCAGCTCATCAGCAAAAAACCCATTTCCCAAAATGAAGAGCTGTTGAAATTGCTAATTTGGACTTGAAATCCCCTTTGATGGTTTTGGTAATGTGAAGCTCTTTATTTGGCTGCAAACTGAACAGTTGGATCAACACCTTTTTTCTAGAGAGCATGAACAGGAGCAAAGGGAGGGGGGAAACACTTCGTTGTCTTGCTTCTGAGTTCTCCAAGGAGTAGGACAAAGCTTTGATCTAGTGAAACTGGGCACAGTGTATCTTTCCTCAACATCTCAGATCCTGGTAAACTTCAAAAAATAGCATCATATTCACACAGGTCTTAGAGCATCCCACCACTTAAATGCTCTCTCCTCATGTCACAGCTGGGACTGAATCTTGTACCAGAGACAACTCCCAGTTCCTCTAGTTCACAGCAATTCATTAAAAGGAGGGATCCATGGGGGAGAAAACACAGTAATTCTTTCTCTAGAAGATAGTTCATATTCTCCTATTTAGTTCATTACACATATTAAATTGCACATATAGATGTGCTGTAGTTTCTAAAAGAAGCATCTCCCATGTAAACAAGGTGATACTATGATTATAAATCACTGTGTCGACTCTGATGAAAATCATCATGTTATCATAAGCAGCAGTTTCACTTAAGCATAATTTTATCAAGAGTTGGAAGACTTTTTCTGGCGACAGCAAACACTCTTTCAGATGCGTCAGGCTTCTTTTGTCAATGAGAGTTGGTTCAGGATAGCACACTGGATACAAACAGCAACAACCAGCCATCTGTGCTTTTACATGAGGTTTTCCAGGTTCAAATCCTCATCAACACAAATAATTGTACTCACTGCAGAAATCAGCTTGAAAGTCAGCTGAATGCACCTGAGAGAGTGTGTTTGTACAATAAACTCCAGGACTGAATCTCCACCTGCTCATACGTTTTGTCAGTTCATGTTCAGTATCGTCACAAAAGAAGTTGACCTCAATATTTTGCAGGCATTTTTATGAGCATTATATCCCCTTAATTGTAAAAGAAAAAATATTTTCAGATGTTCCATTGCCTTGGTATGATGCATACACTGACTCCTCTGTGTCCTGCAAAATTTGATTGTTTAGTGGAGAATAATCATCAAAGGTTTTTCTTGAAGAAAAATTATATGTGAACTGGTCTTTCAATCTGTTGTTTCTTTCATGCAACTACCACAGATGATCTTTACTTATGTAATTTTTAAAAAAAGTTCAAAATGAAATTAAAAACTCTAATGTGTCAAGCTTTTAAAGCTCGTTAGAAACAAAACAGTCTTAACAGAAATCATTAAGACAAATAGAGAGCAGCCCAGAGGGCACAGTAAGTCTCCAGTTGGCTGGACATCTTTGCAAAGAGAAAAAGGAAAGACAGTTTGTCTTTCTGAAGTATACAGCCAGAACAGACCTCCTAGACATAAGAATAGGAGTTAGAGATTTTGGCAGGTTGCTCTGAACCTGCACTTTATTATGCTAGTATAGTTGAGTACAGTGCTGTAATTTCTGCAGAGCAGGCTGCTTCTGCCACTCTACTTGAGAGTTTCCACCCAAACATGACAAAGATAATAGGAGTAAAATAGGGTAATTATTCATGTAGGTAACTTAGTAATACAGTAATATAGGCCTAAAAAAACCCCATGAAAAGAATATGTAACACTGAAACTAACCAGGTCAGAAGTTCATAATGAAAATCTGTTGCTGGACAATAAAGTAGCATCAACAAGGAACACACTGACCAGGCTTGAGTGAAAATTAAATCCAAAGAAGAATAAAATAATCTCAAACCCTCAGTATACTCAAATACTCAGTGATACTAGAGTTTTCCTCTCAATGCTTGGAATGCAACTGCTTTGAGCATTACAAACAAGAATAAATTCAAATGGCTTCCTCCTGAATACTCAGTTTGTATGAAGCCAGTCAGCCACAGATGCAGACTCTGATGCATTTGTTTTGTGTCATTTCGAACACTGTCAGTTTGATATGATGTGGCTACTGTTCTTCCTAGGACTTGCTTAAGTTTCACACCATCATTTCAAACATGTGCTTGATCTTAGTAAGAACAGAACTAGGAGTATTTAGTCCAAAGGGCTGAGGCATGCATTTGGTGCATAAAGATTTCTTTGGTTGTGAAACTACGTTGTATAATGGAGGACCACTGAAAGTGGCCTGGCCTCAGTCATGCTCTCTCCCTGGGAAGGTTCTAAACACGTGAACTTACAATGAAATGTAAGTGTAATGAGATAGGGAAGAATTTTATTCTACTACAAAATGCTCTTTAAACCATCTATTCATTTGCGCCTGCTTGTCTTCTATTTATTCCCAAATGTGGAGATTAGGTAACAGATTGCATTGCCATGTGAAACTGAAAATGCAAATAATCTGCATTTTTTAACACTTTTGTATGAAAGTTCCACAAAATGAGAGTGTGAATTGTGATTTACGTTTGTATTGAAACTAAGTGGGATCCTGCTTTGGGGAAAGCAAAAAATAATTCCTCTGAAATTTATCCTGCAAATTGTACATAAATGTTAAACTTGTACATAAATGTGATAATATTTTAAATTATTCTGCACAAAGACTCTTACTTTGTGTTTACATCTAGATACAAGGTATGTCTATTTTGGCTCCTAAAGTTGCAGCTGAAATATACAAGAATTTCAGGTACCTAGTTTGAGCAAGACAGTGACTGCAGTTAGTGAAGCTATAAATGTCTACTAAATAATCACACAGAAAAACCTCTATATGCAAGCCAAATACCATAAAATTTCACAATTATCTTAAAAGATAAATGAGAGACATTTAGAACACAACATAACTTTCCTGTCATCTTCAGTTCCAGGAGAAGTTTGAGGAATATATTTTCTTAAAATACTGACGTGTAACATCCACTTAATGGTCTTTGTGATGTGTTCAGAAAATGTGCAAATATAGGTTATCATTAAGTTTTTATCTATTTGAAACTAATTCTGTTATGGACAATGAGAAATGGAAAAAATTAAAAAACTTATTTTTTTCTTAACCAGCAATTAGTTTGTATCACTGTGGCCATCTGTATGTGTTCAAGATTTTGACACATATGATGGTAATATTTTTTATGAATGTATAATGAAAACATGTATCATCTGCAAGCAACAGTCATTTCTGAACACATCCCAAGAGAATGCTGCCCATGGAAAAGAGCAAGAAAAACCTAGCTGCTTTTTTCTTCAAGTATAATTTTTTTTTTTTTTTCAGAAATAGATAGTTAATTGGGATGAATGTCCCACAAAGAGACCAAACAGCAGCAGAGGAGAATTGGAGTGTAATTGGAGTGTTATGGCAACTCAGCATACACAGTGGGATTGGCTGCCATTGTTAGGAAATGAACAGTAGCCCTCATTGTAAATTTGACTTCTTGCACAGCTCCTAGCACCCTCAAGAGAAACTGAAGAGCAAGGCAAGTGCGAGGCAATTTTTTGCCCTTAATACAGCAAATGTAAAAGCCTTATACACAGTTGAAAAATGGGATTGTTTTGAGAGCCTATGATCTTTTCTGAGAAGCTGAAAAGCAAGTTACTTCTTGGTTTGTGACTTTGAGTAACCTCTTTCCTTTAAATTAAACTTGTACCTAGAAAGTCACTATGTATTTAACCTTCCTAATAACACTATATGTAGGAGTGTATACTTGACATAAAAAAATTCTCCTCCTCTACTACCCACACAAAAAGAGTTACTGATGATAATTTCAATCTTTAGATGGTGTTTAGAAAAGTAAGGAGGAAAAAAGTTTCATAATGGATTAACCTTCACATCTTGTCTGAAGTAGGAGTCCTGTAGAAATGAATAATTGGCAGTTTCTGGCTCTTTCAAATTCATGAAAACTCCCCACGTTTTATAGCTTCAAAAATCCTGCTTTTTTGATGTAAACTAATACTCACATTTCTTCCAACAAATTCCATTTGTCACTAAGGTAGGAGAGTAAATTCAAAGTATAGCTATGTTTTCCTGCATCTGTATATCAGGAAGACTAAAATGCTCTGAGAACCATACAAAGCCAATGAACTAAAATGACAAGGAGACAGACATCAGAGAACACAAGCAATATGGAGAACATTTTTACATTCCACTCTATGTTAGCCATCTAAAGCTGAAAGAACTCAGCCACATTTTACATTAGACACTCTTTCAGTGCGTAGTGTTGGTTTTAAACCAAAATGATAAATGCTCAAATGCAGGAAGTGAATTTTCAGTTAGTTCCGTCAGGACACAGTTAACCCATGTGCTTGTCTATATTAGCCAGTATGTGCAAGCAGAAGTTCTTTGCTCTTACTAGAGGCAAGAATTCAGCTCCTTCTTATCACTGAATTTGACAACAATGAGATTTTTCTGGATTTCAGACTAAGCAAAAATTGATTTCTGTTTCCAGTCATACTAGAAAGGAAATAAGCCAACTTCATCTTGCAGCTCTAAAAGCATCAAGAAGATATATCTGTATTTTAAAGCATGTATGAAAAGGAGAGCACAGAATTTGAAGTGGCCCTTTGACACATCAATAAATCCCATCTAATCAACATAGTTCATTTTTCCTTTTACTCCAATTCAGTGAAAAAAGCCAGAGTGATGTTTGCAGCTGCTACTTTTCAATACAGATACTCAGAGATACACTCCAACAATATGTCCTGGAAACTTTTAAATATTCTGAAGTGTTATAAAGGAATAAATCACACAGCAATAAATCCACGGTACCATATTTGGAGACAAGGTCTGTGAATATACACTGTTATTTAGAGGAATTGTGGAATCCTGAAAACACTTTCTATTACCCCTTTTCTTTCCTACATTTTTAAAATTAGTACACAGTCTGCAAGTAGAATATGCTTTTTTTATCTTTTGGGGGCTTTGCATGTATCTTAGGTTACCTTAGGGTAATCAAAAAAAAAAAAAAAAGCTGTCCTTTGCCATCAACTGCAAAGGAGTATAAATATAAATAGGATATAAATAGGCTTACAGCAATGATTTTGATTTTAAAAAAATCATATATCTTATAGCTAATTATAACGAATAGTTATTCAGTTTTATACTTTCAATGAAAAAATGCAAGTCTTTGAAGTTTCCTACTGCATAAGGCCTCACATAAGTAAACACAAAATCCAAAAAAATCCCCCAAAACAACAACATCAAAACCAAAAAAACCAAACCAAAAACCCCAAAACAAAACAACCCAAGAAATTTAATTTTAAAAGAACAGAATTTTTTATATAATAATGCTACTACCATTGCCTCCTTGCCACAGCAGGGAATTGTATTACAGGCAATGTATTCAAGTGCCATGAATAACAAACATCTTGATCTTGAACAAGTCATATTTTCTTTATGCCCTGGTTCTTTCTGTGCAATACTGGAATAGTAACACTTTTTTCTTCTCTCATGGAGGGGCTATTAAGACAAGCATATTAAGAGCTGTGAATGATTTCCAGGTAGATCACTGTAATTATATGACTAAATATGAAATTTTGCAAGATATATGCCTCTATGATAGGGAAATTTATTCATATGAAGGGAAACCAAGTGTGGATCTTCTCTTCAACATGCTTCTTATTCTCCCATCCTTTCCACTGAATATTTTACTTAAGTTCTTCTGTAACAGTTATTGTTAATAATGTGATAATAACAGTGATAATGTGTTAATAACAGTGATAAATTACCACCTCCCAAAAGTAGTCTGACCTGCATCCTTCACCTGCAGGCAGAAGTGTAGTCTTTCTTGTTCTAGTAGTTTGGGAGAGAAGGTTAATATAACCTCATGAGTCTCACATTTAGTGTGCTGATGTAGGGAACAGTGTCAGGGTGAAATCCCATTTCTGGACATTCCAGTTCTACACTTGACATAAATGGATCCTGTGACAAGCCACTGCTGTGGCTGAGCCCAAGGTGAAGTTTGTCACATCAATTTGAGGAGCATTTTGAGGACAATTACTTACAGCAGAGCCGCCCAACTATCACATAGAGACAGGGAAAGGAGAAAACACTTGCAAGGTCTGCTTGTGTAATGACATGTACAGCACACTGTCATTGGCTTAACTGACTGTATGAATGGCTAAAGTATAATCTCCCTGTTTTTTTAAAGGAGAAAAACGAGAAAAGAATCACTACAGAATCACAGTTAAAATCTGCAAGTCACTGTCGCTAAATGCTATATATAGACAGCATTTCCTTCAGGAATGAATGATGAAATGTCATTATTTCAGCTGTGGCTGTGTGAGCAGGCAGAAACAATTGAAAAAGTGCTGAAGCAGAGATCCTTAAATGGTCCAGAAAGAAATATTATCTGAGTAGACTATTCTTTTAATGTCCAATTCTCTACACTATTGATGCTCCAGTAGTACTTTTTTTTTCCAGTTCTACTTTAGTCTTTGTTCAGTTTCTGAAATCAGAATAATACCAGCACAGCAAGGAAATAGTACCAGTTATGCATGATCCAGCAGTGAGAGGTTTCCTCTAAGTATCATGAGAATTTTGTGCAATGCTGCTCAGTCTCTCTCATGGCCTCATCACAGAAATGCCAAGTACTTTGTTGGAAGGGATCCTTCTGCTGTGGCTGAGAGTTTGTAAACCCTAAGCTTTTTTACTATACTGGATGCAGAAGGGCTAAAATACTGAAGGAGCTGGTCAAGCTTTATCTCATTCCAGTTTGCTCTTCTCTTATAGGCCCTGATGCTTGTGTTAGTTCCACTTGCAAGCTACATGCTGCCAAATGACAAAGAAATCAGGTCATCTGTGAGGCAAGTCTGTCTACTCTTTTCAGTTTGCCAACTAGGGCAACAGAGGTGTAGTACTTCGATATTTAGCTGGGTTTTGCCCTGCTCTTAAACAGCCAAAACAGAAGAGACAGAAGTATGTGACACTGCTCATCATTCTCAATATGTAGGACAGATCAAAGTCCCCCATCTGTAAAACCATGTACAAATACACAGCTCAATAGCATCTATACTTGGGATAGACACATGATAGTACTTCCCTATCAGACACACTATGTGATTACTAGTTTCCCCAGTTCAAACTGGGTGAGAGGTATGCTGAAAATAGAATAAGAATTAATGTTAAGACAGAATTTTGTGAGAAAATTAATTTCTGACCATAAACTCACTAGTTACTATTGCTCTGGAGCAGCAAGTAAAGGTGCACAGTTGGTTGCTCTGCTAGCATCCATCAGGATAAATACTAAAGAGGAATAATAGTTGTTCTCAAAGCTAGAAAATGGGAAAGAAGTAAGAGGAATTATTTGCTTACAAATGGAATTGAAACTCAAGAGCTATATTCTGGCCATACTCCAGTTATTAGAAGTAGGAAATGAGTGGCAAAAATCATGGGACTTATGTAATTTTTATTTGAAAACACTGAGCCTTTTTTCTTTAACACATTTACCAGCAAAATCGAAGGGACTATATTTCATGTAAAGAAACAGAATAAGTCCATCACTTTCTAGAAATCAGATTAAAAAATTATTAAAACTATGGAAAAAATGCATATTTTTCATTTCTCAGCCCTTCTAATATCAATACATACTATACTAACATTGTTTCTATAGATTTAATGTGAAACTTCTGTCAGACAAAGCATACTCTTTGTTGACTCTGCAACAGGCAATTTAGAAACAACACAAACAGAGAGGAGAGCTGTATAGCACAGCCAGTTATTTAAGTGTGTAAGAGTTTTGACTAAAGCAAATATTTTAAGGTTGGGCGACGGATAAGTGGTCAAGTATCACAGAAGAGAGCAAATGCTTATACTACATAAATGTCTGGTGAGTCAGTTAGAAATTAAACTTAGAGATGGGTTGATAAAAAAATCCACCCTGAAATAAGACTGGAAGCAAATTTCTATTTGGATAGTGAATAAGGAATAAACCCTCATACTGCAGTAGTAATTGTGGCTTCTATGATATGTGCTGAAGAGACATTAGAAGAAGTGACAGAAAATTCTCTACTCAGTTCCACTGGTGTAAAACAGACTTGAGTAGAAGCAGAGCCTCCACACAATATTCTGGAGCAGTTGATCTTTCCTGGAGGTGTGCAGTGTCAGGATGACCCGTTGATTGTTTGGTAGACATTGTCAAGAGTAAGTAGTGGTTCCACTTTTTTGATTAAATATTAGCTAGTGGGAGATGTAGAAATTCCTATCAAACAATGCAATTGGTTTAATAAATGATATGGAGAGTGAAGGGCTTAACCAGCAGTCTTAATGGCTGTGTCACAATCAGAGAAAATGGGCTCTAAAATATACAAGCGTAAATAGGAAAGAAAATCTGGTTTGACTGATTTTTAGTAGTTGTTACCAAACTGCAAAGCTGTACCCTGAAAGACACAGTCTAGTAACACTACAATAAGAATTATATCCCTTAAAAAATTAGTATGTCTGGGAAATTTGTTCCAGTGGAGTTGAACTGGTGAAAATACCACTTCTGCTCAGATATATAGGAAAATTAGACCATTCCACTGAGGATCTGAGTTTCTAAACCTTTCATTTTTAGGCACAGCCCTGTTTTCAGCATTTTTTGTTACCTAGCTATTGACCATTGTATAATGAACTGCATTGACAAAGAAAATGATCACAAATTGCAGCAAGCAGAATGCCAATTTGTAATGAGAAAAAAAAAAAATCTCACAGTGAGAGTGAGTACACTCAAACTGGTTCCCCATCTCCCCATCCCTAGAGGTGTTATAACTAATGGGAATTTTGACCACTGATATGGCAAAGTTGTCCCAGATGGTATATAATGGATCTGAGTTACAAAACCACAGCAAGGTCTTTTCTTACCTGGATGGTCTGGAGGCCAAGAATTCAGCTTCTCAGCAGGTGACTGTGAGAGTTGTCTATGATGTCTAGCTTAGCTTAAGCGAGGCATTTTTTACACCATCTTCCATGATATCCAAGATGGAAACTTCATTTTCTGGGTCGATGCCTGATTAGATATATGAAAAACTTCCTGGGTCATGAGGGCACTGGGTAATGGTCTCTCCTGAAAATTCAGCTTTAAATGGATTTCCTCAAGGGTCTATCCTGTGAACTCCTCTGCTTTGTAACTTCACCAAAACTGTGGATGAAACAAGACTGATGAAGCAAATGATATACTAAAGAATAACACAGCCATTCAGGGGGATCTAGATTGACTGCAAAACCGGGCAGACACAGAATTCACAGAATGCAAAAAGGTCAAAGGCAGAGTCCTGTGCCTGGCATGCAACTCTCTGTATTGTTAAAGGCTGGACACTGACCATCTGATCAGCAATTTTTCAGAAAAGGAACTGGAAGTCCTGGTAGACAGCAACCTAAACACACAACAGCTGTGGTCCCTGACAGCAGCAAAACCTAACAGTCAGTTGAACTTACTAAGCAGAACATAGACAGATTATCCAGGAGGTGACTGTTTACCCTCACTCAGTATTTGTTAGATCACACCCCAAATACTACACTGAGTTTGGTGCTGTACAAAAAAGGCAGTGATAAACTGCAACAAGCTAAGTGTCACCAAGATCATCAGGGGCTGGAGCACAAGGCATAAGGGAAGGCCAAGAAAACTGTGTGTGTTCATCTTGGAAAAGCTGTTTTGCTACTAACAACTTTCCAGTACCCATGAAAAACTACAGAAAAGAGGGAGCCAAGCACTTTACAATAATGCATGATAGGAGAACAAGAAAGAATGGTCAGAAATTAGGAGAGAAGGTTCTGACCAAACACAGGGAGAACTTTTTTTACCAGAAGGATGTTCAAGCACTGCAGCAGGTTTCAGTAAGACTGTGGCAATTCTGTCCTCAGAGACCATGAAATTAAACTGGACCAAGCCCTGAGCAGCTGGGGCTGAATTCAGAGTTCATCTGGTTTAGAGCAAGTGAGTGAAAACTTGAGCAAGAGGCCCAGTGGTTCTATGGCTAAAGGGTACTGTGCTATGTCTTCCTGATTGTACAAAAGACTTCAATATAGAAACATCTAATGTAAATAGATGAGAACTTGAAATCTGCTTTTCTAGCAAGCTATTTCCTTCCTTAATTGCTCTAGAATATTACTCATTTAACAGAGTCTTCTCAATGCCACTGTATCAAAGTCTGTATCAGTCTTCTCAATGCCACTCACTCACCTTCTCCAGCTTCTCTGATCTTTAACTGTATCACGATGCACATTAAAGGCACATGCAGGAGAGGAAGTTGCATTATATATATGAACATGTGTTTATATTGTTCACTGCTCTTTGTTTCCTCAAAAAATCTGCTCCCTGTCCTAAATGTTCACTGTAATAGCTAAGAAATGGAGACTGAATTGCTTTCCAGCTTTAATAATGAATCCACAAGTGAAGGAAAAAGGTTTTGTCTGCAGTTTCTGGATTTTTTAATAGCAAAAATCGCTTCACATAGTTCATTTATATAAATACTCCCATGGAGTAACTGCGTCAAACTCCTTGACAACTTAGAGCTGCTATGCTTGTGTTACTGCAAAGCCTCCTGATGCCTCATGGCTTTGGCAGAAATCTAGTAAACAGACATAACTCAATTACAGGAGTTTTAATACAAAATTGAATTATATTTTTCAAAACATTGCTGTTCTGAATGTTTATTAAACTGTCCTGATTTCCTTATGTGTTGATTAAATGGAAGTCAAACTGTTAAAAAAATAATTTGATGATATTATGCTGAGTTTTCTACTGATCTAAATTGGCACAGTACCCGGTTTTGCTCATAGTTTCAGTAGAACAGCAGAAATTTAACAGCCATGCTTTATAGCCTTGGCAATTTAAAGCAATTAAGCATAAACTTGAGCAACTAATCAGCAGCTGAAGAACCCAAGTGTTTCTGGTCTGTTTCCTTTGTTTTGTTAACTTTTGTTTTATTTTTTTAAAAATTCTGTTTATTTCTAAAAAATAAATGTTGCTGTAGAAGCACCTCTAAAAAGCAAATGAGTGGAAACATTCTGTAGTGCTGCTATGCTTCTTCTGTGTTTGGGAATCTCTGGTATGAACAAAATAGTAATTAAGGTAATCTCAGACAATACAGGCATTTTCAACAAGAGTAGGCAATAATATCTAGGTTAGATTCAAGTGTAGTTTTTACAAGAAAGCTTGTAAAACTTATTAAGTTTTCCTTGCTTGAAAAGTTTGAAATCTAATAAGACTTTTTTGAAAGCAATCTGGCTTCAGCATTTTTCAAAGCTATATCTAACACAATTTTTGATGTTTTTTGTTATTTGATTGTACTATTGCATATAATGAAACTTTAAAGCAAGAAACCAAGCAAAATGTTTCATGGTTCACGCACAGTCATCTGACACAGAGCAAAATAAATTGACTTCCTAGCACAAGGCACTCTGCGTACTGCTAGTTGGAGTCAAGTTCCTAAGTCCTTCCAAAGTACAGGAAGAAAAAGGGAACAAGAGAGAAGAATTGAAAAGCAAAATTAAACACAATTTGTATAATACAGGAAAAAGCCAAACAGCTAGAAGATCAAGTGATTTGCAGATGAGCATAGAATACACAAAACATACATATCTGTAGCAGAGAAATAAGAAAGAAAAGAAGGCAAACTAAAGTGGGGGGGAAAGTCACATATTTTTACACCAGCTGTCTTTTAATGAATCCTGGAAACCCCATTCAATGAGAGGGTCAAACTGAGCAAATGGTAGTGACAGGGAAAGTAACAAGTCTGTTACAGGCACCTATTAACCTTGAGACCTAATACTACTTTGCACAAATAATGGACATAAAAACAAGCATTAAAAAAATCTTACCGTTTATGGATTTCAAAATGCTCTGAATTTTGAAAGCATAGTAGATTTGGGTATAAGCATTAAGGCATCAGTTAACATGTTTATGCTTCATTCAGTTGATATATATTTAGGTGAATTTGAATTTGATTCTATTTTGATCCGCTTTGAACATCAGCATGATTCTAAGGTTGTTCCAAAGACAGATTTACTGATGATCTAAAATGGAATTGTCTTGCAGTGGTAAAAGAGGAAGGACTATCTTTGAACCATGTTTGTAAGGTCAGCCTTCAATGTAATTTCTAGCATTGACTCCCAAGTCTTCTCTTCACATTACTGTAAAAGTTCAGGCTAAGGGAAATGATGTCTCTAAGAAATTTTTGTTTTCTGTTGGTTCATAATTTTGTTGAACACACTGCTGTATGCAATAGATTGTGCCCTGAATTTTTAAAAGTTTTTTCTCATTCATAGCTAAGGCTGATATGCTTAAGGAACCTAGACAGAAAAATGACATATAATAATGATTAAAGCTCTTTTGGTAATCTATTTTCTGTTACTACTAATAGAAATGTGAAAACATTTGCACAGAACATGAGCAATTCCAAGAATTAGAATATGAATAGCCTAGATATCACTGGCAATGGGATTTGGAACTATGGCAAAGCAGCAGTAATCCTGCCTTCACATCCCAAATGGAAACATAATTATTCTGTTGCTGAATATTTGAAACACAATGACTCTGTAATTTGCTTGGAACAAACATCATTGGCTTACGTGACATAATTCTCTTCATCTCAGTCTTCACACAAATCAGATCTACCCTGCCCTCAGGGATTTTTAGAGGCTTTGAACAATGAGTGGTATTGACATATTCCTAAATATTCCTCTCAGATACTTGCTAAATTATTGATGTCTGTCAACTCAGTGATTATTTGAAAGAGGGATATTGACATAATGGAATTAAACTGTAAACCAGATTTTTTGACATGTGTGTCAACAAAATACAAGTAAAAAAAAAAATCAAGAGAAACATAATGGGTTTTTAAGGGTGGTCTGGACTAGAGCCTGAACAATGAGACAGATCAATTTAGGATTTAAAAGGAAATTAATATTTTCTGAATAGCTCACATTGCTCTGAAGGCAGTTGATTGTCATGAACTTCTCTAACAATTAGGTTATTTTGAGATAATTTCAGAATATATTTACAGGGATAATAATGGAATACTCAAATTTTCCATTGGTGAAATAATACTTGTCTCACAGGACAATCTGACCATGATAATAGTTTTCTTTTCTTTCTCAATTGCATATTAATATAGAGAAGTGAAGAGAATTTCTTTTACAATGAATCTTCATTTACCTAAAAATATCTGCCTGGGAACTTGTATACAGAGGAGCTGCAGTGATCTAATGAAAGTTGTAACACTAAGGCATTTTATTTTAACTGGTGCAAGTTTGTCTGTAAACATTTAATAGTTTTGTTACGAAAAAGATAACAAACTTCTCTTACATCCCAGAGACAAACAACATCACACCAAGCACTTGCTGATTGTGTACAAACACAAAAGATCCAACTACAAACAGACTTCCAGCTCACAGAACACAGAACATACTGGGATCTTTCAAGAGTCTCACAAATGATTTAAAGTTGCACATTTAACTTTAATGTTTAAATACAGTAGTTTATTTTACTGTTAGCTTACAGCTTTCTTAGGGATAGTGTCTCTTGGAACCTGGAGCTAAATGAAAGCCCAAGGTTCTCCTGTACAGCACATGGGGCATCAGGTATCCCAGAAAGATGCTTCTATTTACAGTCACATTCAGCACTTCCTGCTGACTGGACAGAGAGTCTGAGACTTCTCCCCATCCCAAGGGCTGTGGGAACATTGTTCAGTTCACTTGGAGAGGGTTCTGCAGAGCTCTACCCTAGGGGTTGTTGCCTTTTGAAGAGCCTCAGCAGACAGTCTCATACCACAGAAGAAAGAGGCTCTTCCTGTAATGTGCCAGAACTCTTCAGACTATGTTGTAGATTCTTCAAAGATTAAAGGCTACTTTCCTTTCTAAAGACTAACCTGTTGTCTTTAGATATGGTATTTATAAGTTTACAAATTTTAGGAAGAGATTACTGGTAGGAAAGATAACAGCCTTTTCCAGCTTCAGGCATTTAGTGGGCAGGAAGTGCCAAAAATAATATGTAGCAGAATGGAGACATGGTCAGCCCCCTCTTTTTCACAGCCCTTCAAAACTCATTTGAAAAAATCAAGATCTACAGGTCATCCAAACATTCTTTATAAACAAGTACTCTGTGGCAGATTTTAAAATATGTTTGGGTCCTGCATAAGTAAATAGATGCTTTGCTCTTTTGTTAATGCCACAGGAGTTAAGAGTAAACCCAGATTCTCTACCAAACACCAAATGCAGAGTTCACATGCATACCCAAAGGTGCACAGGGTGAAGTGAGACTGGGTTTATGCTGGGTTTCCTTTACTTCACCCTTCCTCATGTCTGTGTTTCCACAGGAAAAAGACAGCAAGCCTTGACAGGTGCACAAGGCCCAATCTACAATTAAAGTCACCACATTCTGATAAAGTCTGGTATTACAATATTTTTGGATATCTCTGCTTGTCCACTTCTGAAAGATGTAAAATATTTGACAACAGGATTTTTCAATCCTGGCCATGTAACATTACATAGAAAAGGAAGTTAATGTTGCTTAGAAAATGGAAAAAAAAATCCTGCTTCTCCAGTGATTTATAAACACCTGCTCCCTGTATCTCCCTGTATTTGCCATCTTGTTGCTTACTGCTTAAGTAGGTAAATATCAATTAATGCACCATGTGTAAAATTTTAGATACAATAATATATGTTAATATTATATTGGACTAGTGTACCTAAAATCTCTATTCCTCTTTTCTCCCTGAATGTTTGACTTTGTTCTTCGTTTATGTGGAAAGCTTGGAGGCTGGTATATATATGTTCAGGCAACTGTGGTGTCAATACATACTCTGTGGTATATAATTCAAGCAAGAAATAGTCCCACTTCCTATTCTTTTGTTGAAATGTACAATGCTCAAATTTACTGCATTTGTGTATAAATAGATACTCTCTTACATAGGGTATCAGTCCATTTACAGATGACGTATATAACTTTCCAGAATACTAAAGTATTCCCTCAGGAATAAATCTGAATTGAATTACAAACAACTCACAATGAATTTACTATCACTCAAGCTATCTGTATCATATTATATGAGTCCTATATATGTTATATGAGCAATGGTACTTTTTCCACTCTTACCCATGCCCATGGTCAACATTCATGCACAAGTTCACCCTCAATAGTGATTAACAGTAACTATTGTAAGGATTGTCTCACACTGGAGCAGTTCATGGAGAGCTGGTTTCTGTGGGAGGGACCCTAGACTGGAGCAGGGGAAGGACTCCTCTCCTTGAACAGTTGCAGAAACAGCATGTGATGAACTGACATAACCCCCACTCCTTGCCTCCCTGGGCCACTGTGGGGGAGGAGGTAGAGCTGGGCAGGAGGACAAAGTGTGGGGTTTTGAGATTTGCTCTACTTCTCATTATGCTGCTTTGATTTTGACTGGTAATAAGGTTTAAAATTAATTTCCCCAAATCGAACCTGCTTTGCCCATTATGATAGTCGATGAGTGATCTCTGGCTGTCCTCATCTCAGCTCATGAGCCTTTTGTTTTATTTTCTCTCCCCTGTCCAGGTGTAGAGGGGAGTGATAGAGTTGGTTTACTGGGTACATGACATCCAGCCAGGGTCAACCCAACACTCACTTCTACTTTTTGCTCTCTTCCTGAATATTAGTTTATTGCTAGTATTGATGATCAAGCACTAGCATTTTCTACGACTTTCATCTTCACGTTTAGAGTCAGAACTTGCAACTCACCAATAAGATGGCAGAAACAGAAACTAAGAAGTTTGGTGCTTTAGCCAGATAATATTCAGCCTTTTCATCAGTTACTCTAGCAAGTATTTCCTCTGCCAGCCTGTACTTTACAGCTTTCCTTTGGATTTCTGCATTTATCCTGAGCTGTAGCAAAATGATGTGTGAAATACGAGAACATAGTCCATGGGCATTTATGTAGTTACTGACTAAAGAGAAGAGCCAAGCCATAGCTCCTTTTCACAGTGCTCTATCCAAATTTCCAAGCTAGCTGCAGTATCAAGAATCCAGGCTTTCACATTTAACTCTACTTTTCATACACTTTGAATATCATCCATCCTGTCAAAGACAGCAACTTGTATTTTTTCACTGAATTTCGTTATTCTGAATATATAACTTGATAAAATGCCAATCTTCTGCTCAAGTTTGGCTGGGGTACAGTGCAATTACTTTTATAAAGGAATTACACACTGAACTCCCTTCAATTTAGTATAAAGATGTGCACATGCTGTGCTGTGCACATGAGGTGACATGAGTCTAATATGTTGGAGAAAATCTGAAAGGACTTATTCAATATGAGGGTAAGTATTAACTTTCCTGTCCCAGACCCTTCAAGATTTTTCCATGAAGCAGAACCACAGTTCTTAAAGACAGAATCTTGTAAGAACCAAGTTGTCTCATGCTGGTTATGAACATACTTTTTTTCTATCAACTGAAACAACAGAGCTTTATTTTTACTTGGTGGAAGGATAAAAAAGATAATTTCTTGACTTCTTTTAGCTTTAAAACTCACACACACAATTCAACTATAAAGTTTGCTGCTGATGATCATTTTAGAACATATACCCCCCCAAGGATGGTAAAAAAATGCCATTTTTTGAAACCTATTTCCAGTGACATTGTCCAATATTGACACTTCATTTGCTTCTTTTTTTTCTTTTTCTTTTTTTATAAGCGGAACTAATAACTGAATCTGAATGGTAAGATGTTAAGTAATGATAGGAAGATATTCATGGGGAGAGATGAAATCTGAAGACTTTTTTAAAGTGGCAGGAGTACCTGACTGTCATGCAGGCAGCCTGAGGTAAGTTAATAGATTCAGAGTGAAATTCAACAAAATAGGTCTCAAGTGTGCTACTTTTAATCCTGGCAAACATTTACTTCTGCAAATCTAAAATTCTGCTTGTTATGCAGAATGATAAAACCCTGGATGTTTTATTTATACTGATATTTGGCAGTGAATATGAGAAGCTATTATGCATATACTGGAGCTTGAGCTAATGTGTGCCTCAGTTTCCATATGAGCTTGAGCACAACAGTTTATGGATGGCTGCATAATCAGCGAGTTTGGCATATGATGGATGTGAGAACAAGCTTGTGAAACAGCAGAGATATGCAAAGAACCAATTTCTTAATATGCCAAGATTAAAACACATTTTTGAGACTGATGGAGTTTTAGTTAAAACACGTATGCAAACTTGATGGTAGAATTAGTGATGGGGTGGTGTAGAATATCCAGAGTCATGTATTAGATTGGTTTACTTAACTTTGCACAACAAAAACGGAGTGCTCTTTTTAGACATACTTCCTGATGTGCCTTATGTAATACCAGGGAAGAAAAGAACTACTGAAGTTATATGAGAATTATATTAACAGTAGAGGAAAACTTAAAGAGACAAAACTTGGTCTGCATAACTTCAGAAAATCAGAAGAAAGTTTCTTACCATTTTCAGTAGCAAAGGAATGGGACAGTCCTCCAGTCAAAGTTCCACTAGGAAAGAAAAACCACCTTAATTGGTTTAAAGATTCATAAACTGATCAACTTAAGAGGAATCACAAAAGTGTGCATTTTGCAATAGCCTGGTTTCAGCTTCCTGCCCCTGTTACAGCTCTGGGCTCCTTTGGGAGTGTATTAGCAAGGATCAGAAGCATTCCAAATGCCTTTGTGGTGTAAGTGGCCAAACTTTCCCCAGGAGAATCAGAGAGGGCTGGCATATATCTTCTCATATGTGATTGCCTGCCTCAGAAACCACAGAATAAAATGTGGCAGCCTTGAACCCAGTTCTGTTTGTTTTCAGAATAATTATTGCTGTTGGCAACTCTGACAGGAGAAGGAATGACTCAGAGTGAATCAATATGTCCACAAGCAAAAGCAGAATGTTCACAGCCTAAACAGGACACAATCACAGTTGCATAAGCCCAGCTATACTACAGTCATAATAGAGCAGCCTGTTACACATGAAACAAACCAGAGATCAAGTTTGACCTGCCATTAATATGTCCAGTGCACACCAAACTTAAACACTATTCTACTAAAAAGTTGAACTGATAACTGCCTATTACTCTGGTCTGAGTGGATGTAGCCTGCAAGCAGTGTCAGCACAATTTTGTACTAAAACAGATCAGGATTTGCAAATCTCAAAAATTGAAAAAAACCCTCCAGGACCAGAAATAAAGTTCCAGTAATGGTGGCCATGAGTTGTGAATGTAATACAGTCCAGCATAAATTATTGGCCCTTGAACTTGGAGCTGTCCACATTAATTTACTGCATAATGTGAAACAGCTTTCATCTTGGGACTCTGATCCAATGGAGTTTCCTGCACTGTGGCTCAGTTCAACCAAAGGAAAAAAGCATCTGTCTCAGAATAACTGAGGATATAGCTTGTGGGAATAGTATTCTAATGCAAAGAGGAAAGTTTGAATTGGAACTCCTCCAGATTCAGGATGATCTGACACTAGGTCAACTTTCTGGTGTAGCCCCTTGGCTATGAAAAAAAGGGTTATCATCTGCTACAAGGTACATGGAAGAAGTGGCTGGAGATGGCTAAAAACTGAGAGAGATCTGGACTATTGTAGCATGGCTGTGTCTGCAAAGAGCTTAAAGTCAGAAATAATGTTCAATGGGCTTGAGGGACTGAGCAAATTGTTAGAAAATAATAGTCAAAGACTTAAATAGAATTTATGTTTCTAGTTCCACTTCAGATCAACTCTCCTATCCCTGTGGCACTCATTAAAAAATAAGATGTCTGGCCTGTCCTGAATTTGCTGCAGGTCTTTGTTGGCTGCTACATTCCAGAATGCTCTTTACCATCCTTTGCAAGATAACTCTTAAGCAAGTCTGGGATAGCAGAGCTATGTTAAAAATTTCTGTTAAGGCTATTTAGCCTCTTAGCCCATAGGAAGCAAAATAAATTTACAGTGAGCTACTCCATCTAAGATGGCACACATCAAATATTTACTAAGTAAAGCACAATCTTAATGAAAGGCCATTTTCAGAGCTACTGCTTAACATTTAACATGCAGTGGTGGGTGCATAATTTGTCAAATTAAAGGCTTAAATATCTTCATATCTTCTAATTCATCATACCATTATTGAGAGTTGAAATAAGGGTAATGCTTCTTTTTTGGTCTTTTTTTGTTGATCTGTTTTGTCAAACAGATTTTAAGACACAAACTGCTTGCAAGAAAGAACAAAGTCACACCAAATGAAGTGTTGAATTAATGGTCACCAGGCAGTTGCCATAAAATCTCTACTGATAGGAAAGCTCACGTTGCTGCAATTTTGTCTTTTTCAAACCCACAGACGTTCAGTGCAGTGATTAAAAAATAAAAAAACCCACTTCTATAGTGCTAATACCTGCCTGAAGCTTTGTGGTACCACTTTTCACACAGATTCCTTTTCTGAAGATGCTGTGAAAGATTGGAAAACAGTTCTGCCACCAAATCATTCCAAAGAATTTATAGCAAGTTCTTAACATATGAAGAATCCTTCATACTTTTTTTTTTCTTTATATGTTTGTTTGTCTGGTGGGTTTTTTTTGTTCTTGTATTGTTTTGGATGGTTTTGGATGGTTTTGTTTGGTTTTGGTTTGGTTTTTTGTTTTGTTTTGCCTTGTTTGCTTATTCATTGTGTTGGGTTTTTTGTTTGAGGAGCACCAGCCTATGGGCAGCATAAAAGAAATCTCAGGACATAAGAATATTTTTCCTCCTGCAGTGGACACCAAAGTGAATTACAGAGTTACATGCTTTGACTCTAAAAATTCCTTAGTGCACACATATGTGACCCTGCATCACTGCAAGGAGCTGTTACTTGAGACACTGGAGGCATGCATTACCAACCATGCCACTGAAGAATTGAACCTGCTTCTCAGAGACTGCCCTGTCAAAGGGGCACATCCTACTGAGACCACTTTCTTCTTTCTACCAGCTCAGCATCACATTCAACAGTGCAGATGCAGATTCCATACAACAGGGCTTTGGCCTTATCTGACTCAATGTGATAAAAAAGGCTCACCAAAAGAGGGCAAAACAAAGCACCCGGCCACAGTAGAGATGGTCACATCATGTTGTTGAAATGTAATTACAGACTGCTCTGCAGACATCCCCTCCCAAGTGCATTATTCATATCTGCCTTTTCAGTTCTTTGGAGTGAACTTGAATCACCACAACCCTGTGTCAAGAAGTCCAGTCCTGTGTAGCAATAGAAACACTCTATACCTGTGCAACCACAGCTGGCAGCAGATTGATAAGAAAACCTGGCTGTGCCTGTCCACGCCAGAATTTCACAAAGGCACCAGCTTAGGAGAGAGACTTCCTTCAGCCTCTGTCAACTGAACTGACACCTCTCCTCTGCAATAATTTAAAAAGTAAATAGGAGAAGGTTATTTAAATCTACAGCAGCCTCCTGACACTTCCTTGGCCAGTGTGGAATCTGTATTCCTCATCAGAGAATATTTTCTAATTCAGTGTTGTGCTTTTATTACAATGCTGCTGAACTTTGCTGTATGGTGAACAACTTATTCTGTAACTACACCGTCAGCCTCTTCATCATCTCTGAACACCATCACTGAATCAATACCTAGAACATCCCAAATGAAGGAAAATGTGTATCTTTGAATCTAGTTCCTATATGAGGTGACCACTTTCCATCAAAATCAGTTAGTTACTTTTGCCAAGATCAGTGAACTGTCACCTTCTTGATGGAAATTCTGTTTCTTCCACGTAGAATATTACAGTTTTTGAACTTTGAATGATGTTAATTACTTCAGGGAAAAAAAAAAGAAGAAAAAGAAAAAAGAAAAAAAAGAATAAAGAAGAATCCTAGCTACTTTTTGCACCTTCTTTTTACTTATAACTATGGCAATCTGGCACTAAAGTTACAGTAGGCACACTGACAAAAGTGCTGTGGTTTATCTTCATTAAAAAAGTACAAATATGAACCTCTTTTTCAGAAATGCAGTTTCCACAGTGACCATGCAATATCATCTGTTGTTTGTCATATGGTGGTGTAAGACACCCACTTCTGCTTGCTGATGTCAAAACAATAAATGAAAACTGAGAAATCCTGGCATGCATTGCTACATATTCTTAATATAGATGTGAAAATAAATACCACTCACAGTTTTGTTTAATATAATCATTTGATCCTCTGACAGAGAAATGTCATAGATAAATATATATAGCCTGATCATCAAAGTTATTTTATGTGCCTTCTGCTATGAGCTTCAATAAGGATGTTTGCACAGGCAGTGGAAGCAGTACTAGCTATATTCCCCTTATCCCATTTCCAATGCTTATTCCCTGGAATGTGATCACTGTAATGCTGGCAGTGCCCAACAACCCCAGGCAGGTTCCACCGTGTACCAAAGAGTCAATGATGAGCCCCATCTTTCCAAAGCTACCAAATGCATTTCATTAAGTTTCTTTGTAGACCTAACTTCAAACTTATTTCTGTAAATAAAATATTCCTGTATCTTGCGTGAACCAAAGGAGAACAAATGGTACTATGAGATAAATCTGCCTAATTTTTTCCACACAGGTTGGTAATATTTTATGTTCTTAACTATTCTAAATTACTCTGCACCTCTCTCCTTTCTCACTGGGAGCTTTTACTTACTCATTGCTTGTATGATGGTATGCAACCTTTGATATCAGGTGAAGTCATCCAGGATTTGTGTTTTTGGAATGAAGCTCCAGCCAATACCGTGAATTTATACATTTAAAGTGTCCCTAAATAGCAGTTTTGCTAGACTAAAAACGTTACATTTTAACTTAGTAGGAAACATTAATTATTAGTAGGAAATACTGATCAGATTCAAATTTCCAGATATATTTGATCAATAACTGGAAGCAGAAAGGAAGTCAGTCATCTTTGATCCTCATTCACAGGCAGCTCATTTCCACAGGAACAGTCCATGTAATTTTTACAAAAAGAGTTGACAGCCCTTGCTGGGGGGCTGGATTTAGTCTCAACAGTCTTTGAGCTGGTGCCTTGCACGGTGCTTTGAAGAGTGCTCCAGGAATGAAACCGTCTCACAAACTGCAGATATAGACCAGCCAGTTTTATATCCATGCCTTTGAGGAGGCAAACTGCTAGCTTTTGGATCTGCTCATTATCTGCTGGGTTGGGGGGCATTTAAGTGCAAAAATAACTGTAGGGAAATAAAAATGCTATGTTGCTGTGCTAGCTACTTCTATTATTACATCTAATTATTGTGAAAAGCTTTCCCCAGTTCTCACCAGTATTTTTTTCACTGAAATACCATGTCATAATAGTTGCCACCAAAGCTCTTTGATTCAACTATAGTTATTTTAAATTCCCGAAACCACACTTAGAACTTTCTTGATACGAGTTTACAGCAACATATGCACTGCACAGCTCTGTCAGAAGCAAAGCAAAACCTGACTCCATGAGTCAATTTCTTTTTTTTCCTGAAACTGATTATGCTAATATGCTTTATACTATAGATAGGGTAGGAAATTCAAGTTTTAGTGCTAGACTTAGATGTTAAAGCAGCAGGGGACATGGACTTGTCTGAAGGTGTAAATTTTAATTTATCTTAGTGTATTTTCTTGCGTATTCCCCTCACTTACTTCAAATACTTGTGAAGTAGGCTTGTGGAAGTACTCAGCTGGTAACTATCAAGTTGGTTTTTTTTATTATTTTTACTGAGAAGACAATAGCCCTAGGAAGTAGGATCTTGGCTTGAAAAAAAATTTAAACTTTTAGAAAGAATCAGCAGAAAATTTCAGAAATCTTTCTATGAGATTTTCCATGAAGATTGTTATTTAAATATCTGATATCCTCCAGTGTGACCACCAGACAGGAGTTTCTTCTATGATATATCTTTATTTCCATAAATAACTCAACAAGTCAATTACATGGCTGGTACTTTTTTTTTATTCTGAGCTGTTTTATGATTTTACTAAATAGAAGCCAATATAATTGTGTCTTAATACTTTAATTAAGATATGTATAGTCAAAAAGCAGCAAATGAGGCAAGTTACAGATCAGGTCTGGATTACATTTTGAGGTTTTTTCTTTGAAAATTGCCATTTTTTATTTTGACTTATCAGACTATTTCTAATGTTTAAAAAGATAAAACGAGGTAATAATATATTGACTACATTGCAGTATGCTGTTGCAGGAGAGGAATTGTGCCAGCTTCATAGTGCTCTCAGGAAGACAGAACACTATTGCACAGGGCCCTTGTCTCTGTGTCCTGGTCATAGAGTCTTGCTCTCTCAGCTCGTCCTCTAGTTTTGGACTATAACAATCAATTAGCTACAAAATATGCAGACCAATGATGACAGCTGTTCTCTAGAATTAATAAAAGTTTATATTCCCGTAGCTGCTTTCTTGGCATGTATCTAGGAACTATTTAAGCCTAACACTTCAGAAACAACCTAAAGGGCAGTTCCTCTATCATGTTTTTATGATCAGTTGCATATTTTTATATTTTCTCATCTTATGTCACGAATAAGGGCCTATATCCCCCTCTCACTACATATTGCTATATCAGTTTCAGTAAATTATTTCCTTAATGGGCTCTATTACACAGTATCTTAAGAAAGCTTCTGGGTAGTCTCACTTGGTCTGTCAAAAGGACTAATAAAGTTTACTTAGCACTTTGTCAGATTATGATTATTTTTATGTGGGTTGAATGCTACTCCTGTTATATTTAATCATGTCATGTTTGAAGAGCTGCAAGTGAAAAATCCAGTTGTAATCAAGAAACAATGTTTGCAAATCTTGAATAAACCATTTACACAGTTTAAACAAAAGTGGAAATCAACTCTGGCATGTTAGTGCCTTGCATGGTGATTTTTCTTTTTTAAGGCAAATTACAGTTTCATAACTTCCCATAATCCAGAGTACAACAAGTATGTAAAATGAAATTTATTTTTTTGTTATTATTTTCAGGTTTATTCCACTGCAGACATGAACAAAAGACCAAAATACTGACACTGGTTTTAGAGGACAGCAGTGCAGGTAGCCATGGCAACAGAGAACTCTGTGTACTCCCTCCCAGGTATTTCCTGAATTTGGCAGGTGATGTCAACATGGACCAAGTTACTGCCGCCATAGACACACTTTGTCAGTACCAAAGATGGTGAGATGAATACTGACTCATCTACAGCCCCCTGAGCAGCCCAGGTGTACCAAAATCAGTGTTTTCTTCTTCCAGGATTCACAGTCAGCTGTGCTGACTCTCCTGTGCACTCCGATGTTCAGGCACAGAGTTATCTGCCTTAGCTTTATTGAAGGCAATAATTCAAGCAGGAATGTCAGTATAGAAGAAATAAATTAGATATTTTCTTCCACAACACAATCCCTGTGGCACCATTGCAGACCTCTTCCTCACCCCTGAAAGTATTGAAGTGACAAATGTTAAACATTCGGAGACAGTCAAATGAAATACAGTATTCCAATTCAAGTCAAACAACATGAAAATAAATGCAGTGTTTTGATATTCCTGATGAAAAATGAAAAAAACCACAGCAAAAGTAGTCTTCCTGAGCGCAATTTCAATGCTATGTCCTCTGGGTTTCATTAAGAAGTATTTTTTTTTAACTGTTTAATACTATTTTAAATTATTTTAAGTTGCCTTGTTTGTGCACCTGACTGAATGGAAATTTATGTGAATATAAATTTGTCTTTGCTTAGACAAAGGTTTTCTTGTATTTTTCCCTCATACAAAGACTTTATTTTGCATTTGTCCCTTCTCAGTGAATCACAGAATGGGTGAGGATGGAAAGGAGCTCTGGAGATCATCTAGTCCAACCATCCTGCTAAAACAGGCTCACCAGGTTGTACAAGATTGCATCCAAATGATGTTTGGGTATCTCCACGGAAGAAGAGTCCACAGCCTCTCTGGGCAGCCTGTTCCAGTGCTGTCACCCTAAAAGGAAAGATTTGTTTTCCTGATTTTCAGATGGAACTTCCTGTGTTTCAGTTTCTGCTTATCACCCCTTATCCTGTCAATGGGCACCCCTGGGAAGAGTCTGGCCCCAATCTCTGAACAGCTGCCCTTAAAGTATTTGTATGCCTTGATAAGATCCCCTTTTCTTCAGTCATCTCTCCTCAAGGCTGAACAGGCCCAGCTCCCTCGGCTTTTCCTCCTAAGATATGTGTTCCAGTCGCCTCATCCTCTTTGTGATATGGTTAAACTCCCATGGTAAGACTTTTGCAGTCTTTTTCAGACTTTTTGACTGAGGGTGACTCCTTTGCCTTTCTGAGCTGTGTCCACTTAAAACAGCTTTGAGAAGGGGCAGGGAAGAGAAGTGCTGCAAGATTGAACTGTTATGTTAATACTTAAAATCATCCTGCACTCCAGTAAACCCTAACACATAAATTCTAAAAATTTGACAAATGTTGTTAATCTGATACCAGGTGGTTTCCCAGGGGCACAGTGGAGTTCTTATATTAATGATCTTTGAATATGGATTTGAGGAAGATCTTCAGGTGTGTCAGTGTAAACAAAGACCAATTAATTTCTAGGCCGGGAGTGTTCTGACATGAGCCATATACTGAGAGAAAACCATATGATAGAAACAGGTTGGAAGATACCTCAAGGATCATTTGGTCCAACACTTCTTGGCAAATTAACAATAAGACCCAAGAACTTCCCTTGAACTTGCAACACTAAATGAACACTAGCGTATTTAGAATTCCTTGCCCAGTCATATTTTCTTGTTTAAAATTTATAAGCAAATTAAAATAATCATAGAAGTCCTATTTCTCAGTCCTTGTGCATGTCATCCATTAGCAGTATTACCAGGGGACCTGCCAATATTTTTATTTTCATTTTTGCTATCTCTGAGACCTGCTGTGCAATTACCCAATGTAAATAAAACCTACAAATTACAAGAAAAAATATTCAGAATGTACATCATTCAATATGTCTCATTGCCACAAATGTGCTATATTGTTTCCCTTGCAGATTTTTAGCAATCACCATGAAATTTTCTACAGATTTATTAAGTAGCTTGTCTCAGTCAACTCAGTGTGTGTATTCCAGCAAATTGGGTGACACTCTATAATTGTTATCAAATTCTGTTATCAGTATCCACTATAGACTCAGAAATAGCATATAACAGATATTATATAGATATAATTAGCTAATTATTTATTATATTTATTAACTAATATATATTATATAGCTATTTAACTATTATATAATTAGCTATTTATATAGCTATAGGCACAGAAATGTACTTGGTTATATTAAAATGTTAAAAAATATATGCATATTACATGGAAATAAGTAAGTACACTGTTTTTTTAACCAAGTGTCTTAAGGTGGGTTGTTGGGATTTTGTTTTATTTTCTTTTTAATCATATTATGGACAAGTTATTTATTTTAAACAGTGGTAATTATCCTAAGCTGTAGCAGAACTGCAAAAGTTAAAAAAATAATGGAAGTTTTAAGTTTATTGTTATTTTCAGTTATTTGTCAAACTGTATGAAGAATTTCAAAAGTTTGACCCTTTGGAGCCCCTTCCATCTATGCAAACTTCTAACCCAGTTTTTCAGTTCACAGCAAACATTTTTCTCTTCTGTTTTACTTGGCTTGAATTCCAATTGGAACTTCTTTTTCCCACAGTGTACTCTGAAATGTCAGATGAGAGAGAGAGAGATCAAGCATTTTCTTAACGGATGGTGGAATCAGCAGCAAAGGTCTGTGACTTGCTAACTTAGAGTCAGCACCCTCTTCTGTAGTGTATATCCTAATTCATCACCACGCTCTTCAAATTTGAAAGTATATTTATAATGTACCCTCAGGAAGCATGCCTTGGCCAATGTGCTAAAGGAGGAGCGTGCACAGCAACCCTCACCCTTACTGTAGAATATCCAGCAGCATAAGACAGAAAGGCACCCTGTACTGCAGCAATTCACATAATCTATTTCTCATCAGATACATGGATTTCAAAAACACCAGTAGAACACTCTAAATCTTTGCACTGCCAGTTGGAAACACCTGACAAAAGAGCACGCTTTGCATGGTCCTTTCAACGTCATTGTATGTGAAGTTGAGGTTGGTTTATAATATAAACTGATGGAATGTAATGATGTCGTTCACTTTTGAAACTTGCAATAAGAGCAGCAAGTAATATGACAGAGTAAAATACATTATGTTACTCTCGCCCAAGTAGTCTGTTTTGGTCTGATGCAAAGTCATGCATCTCCTACACAAAAGACAAAACTGAGGAATAACAAGTTGTAAGCGCCTAAATCATGGCTTCCAAGAAAGAAGGATCTGACTGCATCCTCACTGAACAGTGGTCTTCACTCTTTGGCTGTGAGAGAGTATTCAACCACAGAGTTTCTGTTTTCAAGCATTGCTCAGGATAGCATGTATTTCTAGCACTGTAGTTTCAAGACTATTAAGCTTACTTTATCTTTCTCCCTATAACAGTAAAGGGGCTTGGACTATCAGCCAGCTGTTAACCTGCAGGAAACACCCTCTGACTTGATCAGTGCTGTATGAATCTACAATACAGACAATTGATTATGCTTGCACATCAGTATCAACTGTGGGTATTGACCTCTTTCATTTTCTTAGCGAACAATAACAAATTCTTGACACGTATTGTAACTCACATTTCCCAGGCTGCTGTCAGCCATTCTGCTAAGAGTAAAACTGTGGTTTGGTAGAGCAGCTGACAAGTTGATGCTCATGCATAAGCACATAAAGTAGAAAGCCAGTCCTACGGGATGATGTGTGCGTATTTATCTCTGAATGCAAGTGCAGCCTCATTATTTTTGTGAGCTGACTCAGATGTTTCATATCATGTATATGTTGACCAAGTTGGCAGGACTGAAGCCAGAATACTATGTGCTTTGCAAGGCTGAGCCTAAGGGGCCTTTTATCTCAAAAAACAATTGTTGCTGATCATACTGCAAAGTCAGCCATTCATTACTGTTGCATGCTAAGTACCAGTCAGCTGCTGATACAAAATGCATCAAAAAGCAGTTAGAATAAATGCATCAAAAAGCAGTTAGAATAAAGCTTTGCATTGAGATTATTTAATTTGTTGAAAAAATTCTAGGCAGAAGTGCTAAAAAGTTTGGACCAAATTGTAACATTATAAGTTTATAAGCTTTCAGTGACTTCATATATGCTGACTCCAGTGTAGCCACATGGCTCACTCTGAAAGCAGAATTTGGCTCTATGACAACTTTACAAAAAAGGCTTTCAAACCTTTGTGGATAAATACTTTGTACCAAAGACATTTATATTTCAAAATAAATGAATTGCTACACTTTCTGTTTAGACAATATTTTTTCAAATCAAGTCATCCTTAGGAAAACCAAAAAAAAATCACATATTAGTATTTAAACATGGGAATTTTTTAGGATAATAATTCTAAATATTCATGACATACACAGCCATTTTCAGCTACTTGTGATGCTTATGAGGAACTTCACTAATTCATCTTTACATTCTGATAGGAGAAAGTCCATTAATGGAATTGAGACACTATGACAACTGTTGAAATGCTTTACATATAAAACATGCAGATGGGATGAACTCACCCAGATGATCACATCTGATTTAAAACTATATTATTTACTCTCAATAGCATGATTATGCCCAAGGTAATAGCTAAAGGGGGAAATCAGACCACAAGGTTGACCAAAGGCTGATCAACTTTCATAGTTTTAAACATTACTAAAATCCCTGCTGTACTTTGGGCCTGCTCCAGATGGTTCAGTTGACAGCATGAGCCAGGAACTGTCTCAGTGTTTAGTGTGCCTATGAGATTTTCTGAGGGTAAAAGAGTTTAGATGCATGGATATGAAGTATGTATGTCTCAAGGTCAGGTAAAATTCCATAGTCCATTAAAAATCACAGATACACAGAATAATTTCAGAGTGAATGGGCTCGTGGTGGTTATCTGGTCCAGACCCTTGCTCATTTCAATGGGGCTCATTTCAGTGGGGCTCATTTCAGTGGAGCTAATTTCAGTTAGATCATTTCCAAAGTCTCTCTCACTGGAGTTTTCAATATGTCCAAAGATGGACACTCTGCTGCATCTCTGGACCACCTCCTGCAGTATTTGACCACACTCACTGTGACGAGTTTTTTTTCCTTTCACTATCCTGTGTTTGATGACCTTGATGATGTTTGTGTCTATCTTGACACTTTTTGCAGTCTGCACTGTGAAGATTCTGGCACCATCTTCTGAATAGACTTCAATGAAATAATAAAGAAACTAGTGAGACCCTCATGAGCCTCCTCTTCTCCAGACTGAACAAACTTAGGTCTATCAGCTTTTCACACTATGTGCTCCAGCCTGCCAAATGTTCTGGTGGCTTTACACTCCAGTTTTTCAATATCTGTGGAAGCACAAAAGTGTGCTTTTCACACTTGTTTTTTTTATTTTCTTGCGAGCAGGAAAGGCTAATAGTTCCCATGAGATGGTGCCTGGGCAGTTCCTCTGCAACATCCTCAGTCTGGGTTTGTGACAAGAAACAGGCTTCTTCAGATTACTAGCAACATTTCCATTGAAGATAATCCAATTGGAATTTTAATACACAAACCCTATGATGAAAAGCAGTATGTATTAATGCAAGCAGAAATCTTAACTAATGTGGCTTTATTCCTTCCAGTATTCAGCATTCTCTTATACATAACTCTGGCAAGTCTACATTGTACTGCCATGTGCAGTGTAGACAGTCTTCAGCAGAGCCAACTGCATTCACTGTGACTAGAGCCCGAAAATCTTCCTTGTCCTACCAGATGGCATAGTTTTTACTCCTGACACAGAAATGAACTTATAGCTGGTCTTTAATATTTTAAACGAAGAAGCATTTAACTCCTATTTTGAAATCTGTTTATCTGCTTTTTCAGTGCAGATAGTACTTCTGACAGCCCACTTCATATTAATCCTGACATCTTTGATGGTCTGATGGTCTGTTTCTACATGAAGAAATGGTATTTTTCTGCTATGCTGGCATTTCACATCCCACTGAGTTCAGAACAAAGGTGGTTTTGCTGTGTTGCTTGAATGTTAAGTTTAGAATAAGAGCTGACAATTTAAGACATGATTGATATACAGAATCTGCATCAGATTCTTAAAAACAAAAAGTTCTGTCCTGTTCAAATCCACAGTGTTTCCTAGACTGGTGCATTAAAAGATAAGTGTACTGCTATTGTGTGCTAGATAACACTAGTGTTAGTTCTCTTATAACATTTACAAGAATGATTATTAGGATTCTTTCTACTTCATCCACATCTGAAGCGTGTTAATTTTGCTTCAGACAAAAATCAGTCTCAGGAGGTGGTAAATACAGGAAACTTGGAAGCTTTCTTTGTGCCCTATTTGAACTCTGCATGGTGTCTACATGATGGCATCAGACAGTTGCAGGATATGTCTACCTGTACTTACTTGGCATAGAGGACCAGGAGAGATGCAAAACCTGTTTTCTTGCTCTTACTCCAGCCAAGTACAATTCAACACCAGCTGAATTGCCAGTTTAAAGCTCATACTTTAAAGCTTCTCTGCTCTACCATGTATTACAAAGGGAATATTATATTGTCTGCCTCACAACACATCTCACTGAGCTATTTTCTAATCCGTTTCCCACAGCTTTGCTGGAGTAGTCATAGGGATTTAGTAGGTTTCATTTTTATTCCTTTGAAGCTATGCTTATTTGTTGATTTTTTTTAACTGTAATCTACTAAGGCAGGTGTTGGGATTCAACTGTAACTATAATTATGGTTCATTTAAATGATACTGAAGTGTGGTTTAGCATCATGCACCTAGTAGGATCCTCCTTATTCTAGAAATTTATTGCCTTTACTAAAGATAGGAAGTCTAATAGTTTACTAAAGATAGGAAGTCTAATAGTTTACAAGAAATGTATGATATTCCTAAATGTTTCTAAATAGTATTAAAGATCATCCTCAATCAATTTTATGATATTAGTGCAAAATTAGTGCAAAATTTACACATGTAAAAAATCTGCATCTAAACAATAACAAACAGCCTTGAAACTACAATTAATTTTTTTATTTTGATCTATTGACTTAGTATTGTGTCACAGCATAAAAACCAAGTTCATCTTTAAGCTGTAAGTGCAAATGGCACAATGCTCAGTTCAAGCCTCTTATGAAAAATCCTGCATGTTCTGTTTCTTACTGTGCTGTCTCTTATCAATGAGACATATCAGCATACAGCACTTGTAAGCAGATCTGCTGAAAGAAACTATAAACAAACCAGATTGGGCATGTTCACCCTCACTGTGTTGTGTAAATTTAATTTTGGTAGTGTTTTTTTTCTTTTTTTTTTCTTTTTTAAGATATTTTCTCATATTGCAGGTTTATACCAAGCAGCAGACTGAAAAGAGCTATATAAAGATAAAAACTCCATAAAAAGACATTGATGCAAATATTTTTATAATCTTCTGAGTGGCATGTCTCATACTGGTGGCCCAAAAATACATGGCAAGAGTACACCACCCACACTGCAGCACTTCTCATGCACCAGGGTGGGGAACAGAGAATTACCCTTTAGTCATTCTGCCCATTTTGAGCAACTGACATTTGTGTTGTTGTAAAAAGAGAGAGCTTTCCTCTACTATGGGATATTGGATCCTTTAATTTGTTGAAAATTGAGTTAATTTATAACCTGGCCTCAATGGGTTAGATAATGTTCTATACATAAACACATATACATAAATATGAAAATATTTTAAGCTTCTGAGTGTCTTCCCTGGTTTGCAAGGTCGAAGAATTCATGAAGCAACGAAGACAACACTGGTCCTGCTACACTGCAAAAAGCAAGAGAAGCAGTTTCTAAACCTGTATGTTTATTTTGATTTACTGCTGAGAAATACAGATGAGTAGAATTTTGCTTGCCTCTTGTTGTCTCATAAATTGCTAGGCTAGTTTCCATAGAAAAGTTAAATCTGATTTTGGGAGTAAGTACCTTGGCAAAACACATGCCCAATGGATTTGTATACATAGATTGTCACAATAGGAAAACTGAATGTTCTGACTACAAAAGATCCTTCCAGCAATATTTACTGAATAATGATTTGAATGCACTGCAGCATAAAAAGGAATGCTGTATATGTTCATCTGCTGCACCCAAGAAGGGATATCAAGGCCCAGTTTTAATATGATAAAGACAGGAGGCTGTGATGGAGCAGTTTTCCATTCTGATTACAAAAATCATCATTTATAACCTGCCATTTTCCATTCCTGTCAGAAATTTTGTGGAAAGAAGAGATTTTCTGCTTAAAACCAAGATGTCTAGAATGCTCCACTCTATTGTTTGTGTGAGAGATAGTCAGTATTTCAGAGAGCCTAGCCCAAAGCTTCCCATATTCTGTAAAATACTGCAGAAGGGTGATGTTCTTTCTATTCTTCTATTTTGCTCAATTGGCTTATCCTGCTTTTTTTATGCGCTGAAAAAACTTTCAGACAGACACATAAAATTCTAGCCATTCAAAATTAGGTCCTTAAAAATGTATGTATAAACCCTATTTATGGATATATGTATCTACTCTAATCACATACTCTTTCTGAACACGTGGAAAAAATGGAAACATATATGTATTTATGGAGTGGGAAGGTCTAAACCACTAAATTTTACCTAGCACACATGATGAAAAAGATTAAAAATACCATATTCACAAAGATTTTAATCATCTTGTGCATTAATAGTTAACAAAGGCTTATCTTCCAGCTGGTTTCTGAAAGCAAATTCAAAGTAAATTTGAATTGAGTAAATTAAGATTTCCAAAAGCTGCAAAGCACTAAAGGAAGGGAAGGAAAGAAAATATTGGAAAGCCACCAAGAGAAACAAAGAGAACATAAAGAAAGACAGAATGGGCTCAAATTCAGCTAGCAATTCATTAATCCCATATCTCAGTGGTGGGAAGTACTCAGAAATAAGAAATTCAAGTTAATAAAGGAAAACAGCAGCTAAAAGGCTTAGTCCAATATAATACAACTCAGAAATTTACCCTAATCTCTCTCCTATTTTGGAAAGTCTTCCCAGTTAAATAAATTGCATGATATATTTTGCAATAAATTTGTTTGTTTTTAAATGGCACCGAGAATTGTTTTCTAAAGCACATACTTCTTAAGTGGAGATTCTGTGGTATTTGCCGAAACTTCATGCACTTTATTTCCCAGCTCTCTGTACCTTGACAAAAGTCAGAAGGCAAAAAATAGGAATTTTTCCTAAATTCTTCTATTTCAGTTTTTATCATAAGTTTACTGTTCTGCAGTTTCTAGCCTTCTTTTATGCAGCTCTATTCAACAAGGCTCGACTTGTACATATATTATACTTAGTTCTAACAATTGCTTCCTATAATCAGAGCAAATTACTTTTGCTGTAATTTGTCTTCTGAATCCGTACTAAGCCGAACTTTTGTGCGTTAATCCATAGCAGAAAAGCATGAACATTTCTGACAGGTTTTCAGACTGAAGCAAACATTACCAAAATAAACACAACACAATGTGTTTGCAATTAATCAGTTTAACCAGGGCACTTTAATTTCTCATAGACAGAAATTTGAATGAATACAAAGAAAAATAATTTAATTATAAATATACTTGCAGTTGAGCGTAATGGTGCCATCAATTTTTTAGCGGACTCCACATTACAGTCCGTGGGGGATCTGTTAAAATATTGATAGCAGGATATGGCCCATTATGAGGACACACATTGTGTTCTATTTCAGAGACTTAATAAAGATTTGTTTCAGGAGGATGTAAGAAGGATAAACAGTAAGGCTTATTTCAGTATGTCACTGGACCATAGAAGGAAATCTGACCTATTGCCTTCTACTTTTTACTTTACCTTGTAGCATGAAGTTTATACATAGGGGGAAAAAAAAAGAAAAGAAAGAACAGTGTGAACTAAAATATTTATATTACTATATATATATATACATATATATATCTTTCCCCCTCTATTATATAATAAAAACTAGAGTTACCAGATGGACCCAAGTAGTCAAGGAAGTGAAATTCTTTTATTCCTTTCTTGCTTTTTTCTCATGCAGGTTTACCAGACTGGCAAAAGATTTTTCCATTGTTTTGAGGGAAAGAAATAAAAGCCTCCATTTTTAACTCAGCCTCCTTGAAGCCTTACAGCATGCATAACAGACACAGACACTAACACAGTATTTCCTATCTTTTGTCCTTTTCTTTCTTTCTTGGAAATAAATACCTTCTATAAATGCTCTCTAGTTAATACTTTGCATTGCTCAAAAGAGAACGAGAATATAACAGTGGTGGCAACTTACTATTTAGAATTTTTGTGTGATACTGTTCTTATTTTTCACTGTGTTCCCATATAAAATATTCACTCCTCCCCCTAATTCATTTCCTCTACCTGGGAAAGGGAGACAAACACAAGTGTAATGAGGAAGCAGAGGATAATACAGACTGTCAAGCTGGCATAGTTCTTAGGACCTAACAATCCAGACTGACAGTCTCCTTCTGTTCATTGTACACTTGGTTCATCTGCCATTTTGGGGCAGCCAAAACAACATTCTTGAGAGAAAAAGGAGGTTTATTGCCTTCTAGACAGGGATCTTAAAAACTTATGAACAAATCATTTATCTTCAGGTTTCATAGTTTTAGTAAAGTGGAAGCTTACATAACTTACTGTTACTTATTTTAGCAAGCACAGCAATATAGAAAGATACAGAGACAGCCAGCTGACAATGATGACGAAGGAAGTTTTTGGCTTTCCCTGTTGGCAGGGCAGGGATATCTCTCAGATGAGGGGGCTTATAGCTCCCCTTACCCCCCAGGAGGGATAGAAATTTGGAGTATATGTCCCAGCTGCCAAGCCTGATTTCAAGCTGGAAACAGTTTATGTCAGATCCCCTATGCAAGGGCAATTAGAATTGATAAGTCTTGGAAACATATGTGGCACCTGTACAAATGCCAAAACAGCTCAAAATTGGGAAAATGACGCTAAATAATGATTTAAATGATCAGATTCAACTGAGCTATCAAAAAAAAAACCCAAAAAAAAGGGAAAATAAGTTTCTTGTTTACTTTTTCTCCATCTTTCACCTGTGTTGTCCAAGTCTGTACTAATACAGAGGTCTGATCCTGGTCTCACTGACATCTGTTTCAGCAGGGCAGGAGCTACAACCTTGAACCTGTTCAAGGATGGCAAATGAAGAAGCTCCAGCTGACTGCACCTTTGCACAGAATTGAAGCCAGCAGTTTCAGGGTGCCTGACAGAGCTGCATTAACACCTCGTGCAAGCAGGATGTCCCGTCCCATTACTAAACAAGTCAAGAAGTCTAGGGGTTTTTTTGTTTTTCTTTCAATACAAGGCTTGATATAGTATCTAATCTTTGTTTACATAGAAAGGTCTTTATATGAAACTCTAGAGCTTTCCTTCAGGCAATATGATGGGGATACTCTGTCAATGTCAGGTCATGTTTTGTGGACATATGGACAGCATGAAAAGGGGATTTTAAGAGTTCCAGCACTGAGATAGGGAGTAAGAGGAAAGACTACTTGAATGAAAAAGGGTTAATCTCGAAATCCTTAACTTCAACTCCTAATAAGATATATGGAAATTGGAAACTAATATTTCTTTCTATACTCATCAACATTTTTATAGGCAGAAAAATGCACGTTAACTAACACAACAATAAATCAATAAATCAATAAACAAAACAACAAAAAAAATTTGGATGGCACAAATTTGGTTTCACAAGTTTGAATACAGAGAATGTATCAAATAGCCAAAATAATTAATTTTCAATTTTTCATTGTAACAAAGCTAATTTCTCTAGCATTTGTTAACTTTTTTCGTTAATATTTAAGGTACAAAGCTAAAAAAGAGCTATTGAATAAATACATGTTTATTATCTAAGAGACAATCTTTCTTGTGTACCATCCATCTATCCCAGGAGTAACACTACTGAAGTGAATGAAGAATGGCATCCAGTAGAAATCAAATAGTGAGAGTAGATATTGAATTTACATGCTGCCATATATCTGCCTTATCTGTGTGTGTCATGACTGCCCTTGAAGCCAGCATGTCAGTGGTGTGAAGAGAGTTTTGCACCTCAGCTTTCTACACTTCTTGCTTTTGGATATGGTAACTGAGTATGAAGCTAGGCTACTAACATGAGCTTAGTCCATAAGCAGCAGCCTTTCTCACGTACCAGAAATTTCTTTTTTATTTTCAAAAAGCCAGATGGAAAAAACAAGTGATGTGTAATATACACTGCATTTCACATGCCTGCGATGCCCAGAACAGCTGCCTGAGAGAGATCAACACAAATTAATGGTCAGTGTTTATTACTTTCAGTATGTGGTGTCATCACCTGAGCTGAGGCCAGAAGAATGGATGCAAAGTGCCTAAGTAAAGACCTAAAGCCGCAGAAATGAAACAACAGCCAAGGTGAGTGTTTAGTTTTGATCCGGCTCATCCTGTCCTATAGCTCTCAATACCCACTCCTACACATCACATCAGGAATATTAAAACTCTTTGTGTGTACAATTCATTTAACAAAACACTAAGCAGTATCAGCATATGTACTTCAAATATGTTTCAAGTAATTCTACTTCATATGATAAACACAAGTGTTTATCTACATTAGGGCCTGCAGAAGTAAAAAATATTTCCTTTGAAGTAACAAATAAATTAATTGTTCTAATATTATCTAGGGACAGGAAAGTTAAATTGCTTTAGACAATGCCTGTCAACCTATTGCATAAAATAAGCTACACTCAATCCTGTGAAATATTCCTTTACAAAGAAAAAAGTGCATTACAATGTGCATATTTATCCTCATGCATAAAAGAAATGTAAACATTGCTCCAAGTCTGTGCATATGAGAGTAAGACACAGTGAATCACCTTTTGGAAAATAGAATTCATATGGAAAAATTGTTTTACTTGGAACCTGAGACACAATGTGCTGCATGATATTGCAATACATGATACTGTTGTCATGTCGTATCCTACTTCTTTAGAGGAAACAAGGGAGAAGATGGGAGTCTTTCACCCAGACAAGATGAGAAGAGAGATGTCTGTGAAGATGTGGATTGGAGGAGGAGAATGTTTCTGTGGTGGGTAGAAGCCTTGAGAGGTCCAAGGCAAAGCAGGGCAGGATAGAAACAGCAGCCAGGAATGAGGCAGTCACAGTCAAATGATCAATATGCTGCATTGTAAAAAAATCAGTATTTGTCCCAAATACACAACTGCACTTCCTAAATTTTCATGACACAATTGAATGTATTTCCCTAATCATGTTTAAAAAGTAGTTGCCTATGTGCCATTCCCTCAGGAGGTTAAAGATGGAGCTTTTGTAATATGTAAGAAGTTCAGTGACCATAAAAGTGTATTAAGCAGCCATTCCTCAAAAACATTTCAAAATATCTCCATCTATGTGTTAAACTACAGCAAGAAGCAAAGATTACAATAAATTCCCTTTATACATTCTGTCTATATTTAATCTATGTTTTCTTTCTTCTTTCAATGAAATTTTATATGTAATTTTTCTGCTGGTGATATTTGACAGAGTCAATAGAGGAGATCAAAGAGTAGAACTAAAAATAATCAGAATTATTCCTTGTCCTCCCTCCTTTTCACACTTCTCATTTTCTGTCAGTTCTGTTTAATTTCTACTTTTTCTGCTTCTAGTAAATCTGTGTCCTTTTAAATTTAGCCAAAGCTCTGACAATTATACTTTTTTTGTTCTGGTATATCAGTGATAATAAAGATTCTACTGGATAAAAAATTCTGTTACTTAACAGAAACCAAAGCTATGACTCACACATTAGGTAATCAGTATTTTCCATAAAACCTAGTATTCTCTATAGGCAAGACACAAAGTTTTTACATTTCAGAGATCAGCAGGACATACCCTTTAAACAAATCTTATTGCTAAACTTTCGGTGGTTTGGGATTTGATTTTTTTTCTTTCAGCCTGCAATATGGGCAATATGAATAATTTCAGAAAATTTATCATGCTCTTTAAAATAAATTTCTTGTTGATTTAATATAATAACTATTTGAAATTCAAAGTTGTTCTATTAATGCATCGCCTACTAAGAGATAATATATTTGGTGGCCCCAACAATTAGCTCTTCTAATCCTACAGAAGCTTCAAGGAAGAGCTTTGGACAGAACAAGCCTAGGCAGCACCGGCACATGTTTACTAGTGCCTATCCTGCAGCAAGAGCAGTGGCACTTGGTGTAATCTAGCAATGGAAATTTTCACAGAACAGCTAGTATGTATGGACTTGGAAATTTGGGGGCAGAAGAATAAAATCACTTGGTGCTGCTCTTTTATTTAATTCACAACTTTTATTTTTATTCTTACATATATTTTAATCTTTTGCCAGGTAGCTTTTTTGCTGGCTTTTCAGAACTTGGCTTCTTTTCTCTCTTCCTTATTCTGTTTCTAGTCATTGTATTAAGTCAATTTCAGATTTCATTCTTTTGTTGTCTTATTATCATATTTAGTTATTCAAAACTGAGAGCATGCTACTTAGTACTGATTTAATACAAAGAATCTACTCACAGACTTATTACATGGAAAGGTCTACATAACAAAAGGAGTGTCAGGCTCATTATAGGACAATATGCTCTGCAAGGAACTAATTCTCTTACGAATACAAGCGGGAGGTGAAGGGATAATGACAAATGCTCACATTTAACATAAAATAGAAGGTTTCTGCCAAGATGTGGAAAAAATTAGGAAGTTTTAGAATGAGGACAAGACACCCATATATTTGGGGGGGATGCAGTGAGAAATCAACATTTTATTTTGTAGGAAATCAATTCTAAAATGCTTAATATGTCAAATTCAGATGATAACATTCTTTCATCTGTAGTCAGTCTTGAGCTAGTTAATGTATGGTGGTTCTTACACCATCAGTGCTCAGCTGACACAGTGCACTGGGCTTCACAAAGATTATTGGAATACCTCTTTCCTAGTGTTATTTTGTAAGGAGTGTTCTACTTCTGCTGTGGAGAGAGGCAGGAGGGGCAGTTCCTTTGTCAGTTCTTAAAAAAAAAAAAAAAGGAATAGGAATGGTGGCATGGTGGGGTGAGGAGCAACAAAGTAGAAAGGAAAAGAAGAAAGATCTGATAGGCAGGAGGAATAAAAATAATATAGGAAGCTCCTTGATAGTGCAGTTTCCATTTCTTTGAGTGCTCCTAGAGAAGAAAATAGAAACTGCCTGCTTGTGTGTAGTCCTGTAAATCTTGTAAGAAAGAGGTTCCTCCTTTGGTATTTTTCCATTTTTTCCTAAAAAAACCCCACAAACAAACACAAAAAAATGAAAAACAAAAAAAACCCAACAAAAACCAAAAAAACCCAAAAAAAACACCCCCAAACCAAAACAAAATCCCAACATGGAAAAGACTGAGTTATTTTTTTTCTCCCTATGAATTTTGAGCTAGGTTTTCATTATCTAGTCATGATTTGTCTAACCAGATAACAATGTTAATGAGGTCACTGCAGCTTAGTACTTATTTGCACTTACTAATATCAAACACCACCGTTTAATAAGGCGGCAGGAGGGAGGGGTTGTAGGCTTTTTTATGATGAATTAGAAAGCCAACTCCAATCAGTTCTTAGCAGTATGATGAACCTATTCAAAATTTCCAGAATTCAGTAGCAACTGCTGAGAGCTACCTTCTGATGATGATAATACCTTAGCTCTGTAAGTAGCCCATTGTATTTTAACTCTGTGCGAACCGTGCTAAGAAATTGCAAACCAAAATGATCCAGGAATAAAAACTGAAAAGAAGAAATCCATACCTACAGTAAAGTCACTAAGCATTTGCCATGGTAAATAATTAGAATAAAAGAAAAATATTTATCTATACAAACCAACAATTCAGTACTGTATTCCATTTTCTTTGGACACAATAGGATTTCCAGAAGACTTCTCACAATAGTTCCCCACAAAATCAAGGGTAGATCCAGATGTTTGCAAAACAGTATCTAAAAGAGAAGCTTCATGAACTTGTTCAAGAATATTTTCATGAGCAATTATTTCTATAGAAAATTGAGAGAGTATATGTATAGGAACCAGGATTTTAGCATATATTTGTCCTCTCATACCATCCAAACAAGTAAAAAGTGGCTGGAATCCATCATACTTAACACAATGCAAACAGAACCTTCTTAACAAAAAGCAAATGGGCAATTTTTATAATTACGTAATAACAAAACTTTATCTAATTTAAAGATCAGAGACTGAAACATTGAATGAGAACTTCTTTCATGCACAAGAATTATACTTGATCTTATTTTCAATATTGCTAAAACAGCATATAATTTGAATGCCTCAAATGTGATTGTCAATTTGTGCACAGGTTTTTTTTCTCCTCACATCATTTTAACAGCTGAATTAAGCTCATATTCAGAGACTCTGAAGAAAGGGTAGCAGAGAAAGTCCACAGAAATGGACTACAGTACATAAATCAAACATTTCCCAAAACTGAGCTTATTGATGAAGAAATACTGAAACTTTTGCTAGGTTTGAATTCCTATGCCTACAGGAATAAATTCACTAATGTGATTATAAAGTGTGGAAAAGGCTAAAATGTGTTGCAGCACACATGCACTTTATGATGTTTCCTCCCTGCACTCCTAACTCCCTGAGCTACGTGCTCCCTTTTGAAGCACTCTGCAGCTGCTTTCCTGCTGCCAGCCTGCCTGCCTGCCTAGGCTTCCTTTAATGGAAATCAAGCCACAGTGGGAAAGAATCCATTCGCAGAGCTTGTCCGTGACAAAGTCAGGGTGTTGCCAGGCCACACACCTGCAGCAGGGAACTGAAAAGTTATTCAGGATCACACATCATAAGCATAGACAATGTTTGGTACAACACAGGACAAAGATTTCATAACAACTCGCTCAGGACAGGAAGGATGCCATAACAATTTAAACTAGAGGAGGATGCAAAGATTTTTCAATTACCCAAGATGGTAATTGTATTTAAAGCTGTATTTAAGCTTGTATTTAAAGTTGATAGTTTCCTAAATATGAATTAATAAATGAAATAATTTTATCATCTGGCCAAATGTCACTGCTTCCTTGCTTAAAAAGAGGTATTAAGACTTGATCAGTAGAAACAAGCATGCATTACACCCATCTTTCAACTAAAAATAAGAATGTTGGGCAAGAAAGCAAATCCAGCTGGAGGATGTTTCCACAGGAAGTCTGACTGCCTCTATCTTCCAATGAAAATGAAAACTGAGAATCCTATTTATCTGTCAGTGCTGTTACAACTTCTGTAACATCCCTGTGACTCCCCATGGTAATTTACTGTGAGAACTTCACAAAATGGTATTTCTGTACACAAGATACAGACATACTGTTAGAGAACCCATAGTAAATCTAATCTGCCCTCCAGGAAACAGCAGTTTACCAAGAAAACTTGCAACAGAAACAAAAATCCTTTCAATCCTCAGAAAGCTTGTGCTCCAGGACAGCTTACTTGCAGGTGTATGAAGTCCATGAAAGGAGAGGGAACCTGTGCTTTTATTAGTTCATTGAAAAAAACCCTTCTTCAAGGCAGGCTTGAAACTGCAAAACCTTCTTTATTGAAAATATAGACATTAATCCTGATAAATTCTCAGACATGATTGATCATGGGTGAATAACTGTGAGAAAATGATGTGTACTCTTCCAAAAGAGAATCTTTCAGTGAAAAAGACTGAAGGTAAAACATCTAACATTGGTACCCTTTTGATATGCTTTCAAACAGCATGAGACACGTTCCTGAAGAAGGAGTTTATGAGCCTTAAGTAGGAGTGACTTCTAACTGAGAGGATTTAACATTGTCCAGAAACTGACATATTGAGTTAGATGTGGATAAATCACTGAAACCTCTTCTGAATTTGATGTAATTTGGTAAGATGCCTTTAGACACATCAGTGGTAGTGTGACTTCCTCAGTGTTTTCAACTTCCTACAGCAAGAACAAGTGAATCAATAAAAGAATACTAGCCAGGTGACAAGAGGCATCACAACCCCACAATTAATCTCAGTTCAGATGTTTCTTATGTAGTAGAAGACTAAATTAACTCTTCAACTGGCATCACACCTTTTGGCACCTAGATTGATCTTAGGAGGCTCTTAAAATGATGCAGTGAATGATAGAGAGTTTTCCAAGCTTTTCAAATTTTCATCCATCTTGAAGTTTAATTCTCATTTCCTGTTGTGTAAACCCTGATTTGATTACTAGTGCCATGGATTAGGAGACTGTCACCTTTCTGTGTTGTGTGCACCTCCTCTGCCCTGGAGTGGAAAGGTAATGTGCTTCTCATGGGAGACTCCAACAAATCCCATTACATGGCAATCCTGAAAATGCATTATTACACAGTGGGGTAGAAATTACAATTACAAATAAGAAGCATGATGGGAAGAAAAAAAAAAAAGGGGGAAAAAAATCAAAGCTACAAAGCCAAGCGTTATAATTAAAGCAAGAATCAAGTTTGTCCATGCCTTGAAAAAAGATGCACAGCACAGCCACATCTCTCCTGGGTTCAATAATCCACCAATTAGAGGTGGACTGAGCCAGGGAATCCACAAGGACTCTGACTGACCAGACTGACTTCACAAGTGAAAACATAAATGAGCACTACAGCCAAGTGGACTTCTACCTGGAGCACTGCACATTTGCTATTTCTAGTGTCAGTGATAAATGCAAATAGATCATTTTAGGCTGCCATAAACATTATATGGGCTGCATTAGGGAGAGCACAGCCAGAAGGTGGAGGGAGGTAATGCTTCCCTGCTATTCAGTACTGGTGAAGCACATCTGAATTTCTGGATCTAAGCCTGGGCTCCCCAGCACAAGGGAGACCCACGGACTTACTGCAGCAAGTGCAGCAAAAATTGAAGTGTTAAAATGGTTAAGGGACAGCAGCATCTGATGTACAAGGAGAGGAGGAGATAGCTGTGACTGTTCAGACTAAAGAATAGGAGGCTCCTGGAGATCTTATCCACACGTATAAATATCTAGTGGAAGAGAAAGAATAGGGAGCTGGACTCTTCCCAGTGGTATCCTGTGCAAAGACAGGAGGATGTGTATTTCACAAACTGAAATACAGGAAATTCCTTTTTAATATAGGAAAATAACGGGTTTTTTTCTGTGAAGGTTGTCAAACACTGCAACGTGATGTTTAAAGATGTTGTGGATTCTTCGTCCTTGAAGACACTAGAAATTTGGCTGCACACAATGCTGAACAATGTGTTCTAGCTGACGTGCTGTGAGTAGCAGGGTTGGATTAGCTCAAGTCCAGAGGTAACTTCCAACCTCGTTCTTTCTGCCCTTCTGTTATCTCCCAGCATCTCCAGCCCCATGGTGCTGTGCCTGAAGCCATCCAAGCTGAGCCATCAGCTGCTCAGCACCACAGCTCTGGGCTGCAGCTTTCTGTATTTTCAGAAATTTCAGTTGTCATGGGGGAGATGATACATTTGAGAGGTGCTTCTTTGAAGACATCTGATTTGAGAACTTGAATTAAATACAGCAGATGCCAGTAAATGGTAGTTTAGGAGTGTTAATTATGCTCTGAATTATGAAGCCCTTATATTTGATTATACATATAGCTAAGCATCATTACATATAATACAATCTTTCCATCTTACTGGTTGAAAAAAATGAACTTTATTTTATAGGAGAAAATTAAGAAAATGTTGCCATTTTTAACTGTGACATAAGTGTTCCTTAAATAAAACGTGATATCTTTTTTGGTATTTGTAGGATCTTACGGCTCTTATGGAAGGCATTTATCTAATCTAATTTTGTCTGGAGAACTAACTTTTCAATACTAAAGTAAAATGAATACTGCCTTGTATTAATACTTCAATTAATATAACATGAAATACTATTCTTTCAATTACTCACTGCAAAGATCCTACTCGTAAGCATGTTCTTTGTTTTTATTCGGTGCAAGTTTGCAAGTCATTACTAGCACACATACAACAATTGTTGTGACAGGGATGAACAGCGGCTTTCCAAGAAATATGGGATACCTTTGTGTGCTGATGATTCCGTTCCTCATCAAATGTCCAAATTCGCCGTTCTTGTCCAGCGTTCATTGTCACCCTGGTCACAGCAGGTTTACACTGCAGTGATCATCATATCTAAATCTGCACCGCACATCCTGGAATAGGAATTTTCTGTGCAACAGAAGCTCTTACTCCTTTTGGTACAGAAACCTGATAATGGAATTCACTTACATCAGTTGCTCAGAAGCTGTTTCTACTTTTTTTTTTTTTCTCCCATAAACGTCTGGTTCCCTGAGGCAAGAAAAGTGAGACTGAAAAGCAAGAGTTAGGGTAGTTTGCAAATGAGGGCGAACATTAGCGGGGCCACACCTTGCCTTGAGACTAATTTTTGTATTTGCATCAATGCATTATCTATTAACTCAGTAATTTTATGAGGTACACAATGTCCTAAGCAATTTATCACTCAATTAAGTTTCATATTGCTTGTCAATAACTTTAGAAATACCAACAAATTGGGTTTTGGCAGATTATTTTCAGTTGACTATCTGGTGGCTGAAGGAATTAATCACTTTAGCTGACAGATTTCTCTTAACATGGCAGGAAGCATGGTGTGAAGCAGATATATTTATTAAACCATCTTTCAGTTCTGGCTGTCAGGGAAGCAACAAAACATTCACACCTTAAGTTTGATACCCTCTCTTGCATAAAGTTGGTCTGTTAAAAACCACTTGGGAGACGTGCTACTTTCATTTTGGTTGATTTTGACATGTGCTTCCACAGAAGCTTATTAAGGTACAATAGTCAGTGAGCCACAAGAAATAATACCTTTCTTCTCTTGCTGTGTAGGTATGGTGCTCCTCCAAACTCATCCTTCAGCTAATAACAACTGTTTTTTCTAGTGAAATTTTTTTGTTTGCTTCCATGTGACTTGATAAGGCAACTGTTCCTACTGTGAACTCAGTCATTGCTAATTGTCCAAGCTCCACAAAATTATTTATCATCCTGGGATTCCAAAAGCCATCCATTGGTTCCATCCAGTGAAAATACCATGAAAATGCTTTGGTAATGATTTAAAATTTTATGAATTTGTGTTCTGAACTGAAGTTGGCCATCTGATACACTGATGTTGTATAAACGATTTTTCTGTGCTTATCTGGGAAGGCGTTTTCCTTCTTTCATTGCTTAGGTATTAGCTTAAATAGTAGCATTCCAAGGCTACAGTAAAAAAGGTATGTATCACATATGGCACATATGGAATATCACTAGCAACAAGTAAATATAAGCCTTGGTAGAGAAAATTCGAATACACCAAATATGGCAGCACACGTTTTCAAGCAGAAGGCTATGTGGAAGGATACTGGTGTGGAAAAGACGTCAGTAACCACAGCGCCTTGTCCCCCCATGACACAGGTTCCTACTGGCGCGGAAGCCGCAGACAGAAGCTCCCTGCAGACTGCGCAGATTGACATTTCTGGAAACCCAAACCCGTGGTGGCCGCAAGGCGACGGGGCACTGGCGGCTCGGGGGTAGCGGGGAGCCCGTGCCCCGCTCGCAGCCCCCAGCGCCCGGGGCCTCCGGCGATCCCCGCGCTGGGGCCGCTGCGCTCCGCCCGGCTCCGCTCGGCGGGACGGGCACGGCTGTCCCCGGCCCAACCCGGCCCGGCCCGGCGGGGCCATCGCACCGCCCCCGGCCACCGCCCCCGCCCCGCCGCCGCCCTGATTGGGCCCGCGGGGAGGCCCCTCCCGCCGGGCCCCGCCGCCGCCGCGCCGCGCCCGCTCCCCAAATACACCTTGGCGGCGCCGGGGAGCGGCAGCGGCGCCTGCCTAGAGCCCCTCGGCGGGGCTGCGGCCGCGGGCACCCCGCGCCATGGTGAGTGACGGAGGGAGGCAGGGAGGGAGGAAGGGAGTGAGTGAGCGAGCGAGCGGCGCCCCGGGCGCGGAGAGGGGCGGCGGGGACCCTGGACAGCGCTGGGACGGGGAGCCCGGCCGTGACCGCGGGGCACTCGGGGCGCGGCCGGGGCCGGGCTCTCTCCGGCCGGGCGGTGATCGGTGCCGAGCCGCGGGAGCGGGAAGCCCTCTCCTCTCAGCGCCCCGAGCCCCGTGTGCGCCGTGCCCCGAGCCAGATACGGGCGTGAGCGGAACAGGCATCGATTCGGGGCTGGGAGCGCTCGGGGAGCCCGCTGAGGGCTCCAGCCACGAGGGGTACTCCGGCGGCCTTTGTGCATTGTGAGGCTTTCTAAGAATTCGCGAACTGCTGATGCTCGTCAAGCTAATTAAACCCATTCAGGCTGGCGTTATGCTTAGGTAAGGTTTCTTATCCGGCTTTCAGAGCAATTCATATCATTCCACCTCATGAATTAGACACAAACCTGATATTTCATCACATATTTGATGCTCTAACAATAATTTCATCTCTGCATCTGCTATTCCAATAAATTCTTTTTCCTAGGAAGAATAAATGAACCCCCTAACTGTGTTGCATTCATGATGATTAGCAGTTTTTCAGTCAATTTCCCCCCCCTTCTTTCCATTTTTTCAAGACTTTAGGCTCGTAATCCCTTTTCTAAGTGAATAGGTATGATTCTGTGGCTAAAGCTCAGTGACCATTACTAGCCCATGTTTAGTATTCCCTTTATAAAATCATTGCTATCTATAATCATGAGACACTTGAAAAGTTTCTCTCTCATATATAAAAGAGTGCTTTTATACATCTTTTATAGATCTTTTATGCATCTTATGTCTTGTCTCAGTCTTGATCTAATGCTGCTTTTCAAATGGCTCTATTTTCAGAGCTGGTCACTTGTTCTGTGGATGTAGTAAGATGGCTTTCTAAGTTCAAAGGGTGATTTAACAGGGAAAAAGTCATAAGTAATGATGCAGTGTGTCTGTAATGCTGTATTTGGGCTTTTCACTTCCACTGGACTACAGGTTACACTGTGCTGCATGTAGGTTGGTCTAAAGAGAGATGATCAGACATTTGCTATTTGGAATACTAGTAGGAAAACCAAAATTTTTATTCACTCAGATTTTCCATTGTTAAGTCTGAGAATACAGAGGTACAAAAAATGTAACAGAGGAATTCTTCATAGCAAGTGTAAGAGTTTAATTATATTTGTATGAATAGAACAAAGTGTTTTACTTATTTAGAAGTGGTCTAATCTTAGAATTTTTCCTAAGACAAAAGTCCCAATGGAGCCACTCCCTTTTCTTGTGGTTATAATTAAGATGATTTGTTTCCAAACTACAAAAAGTAGTCATAAGGAAACATACACTTTAAATCATATAAATGACTCTACTACTTTTCTAGGGTCAGGAACAAAAGGTGGTGACAGCCTGTACTGGGAAGAGGTTCCTGTAACAGACTATTTTACATAATTAATCAGAAAAGATGAGCAATTCAGGCATCGAGAGAATGTGTGCAGATGTATTATGAATGTTTTCTTTGTAGGGAAGAGAACTGTAGAGAAGTTTCTTGCTTGGGTTGTGTTGCTCTGGGGTGCTACATACGGCCATACGTTCTGATGACTGTTCTTTGCCAGTAGCAAGAACCTTAAATGAACCAGGTGGTTGTAAGGAAGCATAACGAGTACTGCAGCAGTGATAGAAAAACTTTGTCCTCCCATCCCCCCCCAAAACAAAAAAAAGCATTTGCTGAAATTGTAATTGTGCTCATCGAAAGGAGACAGGAAAAATATGGAAGGAGAGAGAAGGAAAACACATATTGAGATTTCCTGGTTGTACTTCCTTTTTCTGTGGAAATATGTGGCTTGCAGCTATTATGAGTCACGACAATGCAAGATCATCAGGCAAACATTAGAAGAGAAGGTAAGGAATTTAGTTCTACAGTGGTATTTTTACCCTTTTTGGCATCAATAAAATGTCTCACTGAGGTCTCACCATCCTCTCTTCCACTGGTTCACTTGCTGAGTACTCACATTAATTAAGCAAATTTTTGATGAAACACTAAAAATGAGAAGTCAGGGTCTGTAGAAGTAAGTACTCAAGTTGAGTATACTTCTCTTATTGGGATTAATGCTTTCTTTTAAAAAATCTGTCTTTGGCCTACTATGACAGTCTGTTTCAAAACAGATCCCATAGTGAAATCAAAACATAAGAAAGAGTTGATAATAAAATCTAATATGCCAAATATCAATAGTAGTCAAAACCTGGTTATGTCATGCCATAAAAAATAAAATATCAGTGCTATTATGAGTGTGAATGCCATCTGTTTAAAATTCTAAAAAAAAAACCAAAAAAAACCAAGATTCAAAATAAGTAATCCAAGAAGCCAAGATAGAGTCTGCAGCAAACACAGCTATTTTCCTTTTAAATGCTATGAGTTGTTAACAAAAAATACTGTAAATAGTTTCGTACTTTAAAAAATCCCCCAAACTGAAAAATCAAGCACCTCAGTAATCTAAGGAAGCATATGTATTTTGTATCTACTTTGTAGACTAGCAACAGGTTTTAATTTTTCTTAATAAAAGCATAATTGTTTAAGCAAAGTTCTGTATAGATAAAAAGAAATCTTATTTTAAAAAATTACTGGAAAATACAGGACATGACTCAAAGTGTTTTGTAATGTTATTTAGAAATCATTACATTTCAGATTGCACATTTTATTAACAAATGAAATTTGGGCCATTGGAGAGCTGCCATCTTTGCTGGGACTCCTTGCACATTTTTTACTATTTATGTTATGAAGATCTTTATTGTCTATGTGTCTTTTAAAATTTACTACATTTATGTAGATGTTTGCTATTGCAATTAAGATTTTTAGCATTTGAAACTAAGTTAAGGCCAAATCTCATCTTTGACATTACTTTGAATATTCTTTCTAGCACGTCTTCACCATTTGAGATATGGGTGTATGATGTTTGTATATTGTGTGGCTGTATGTGTGCATGATGTATGTTCAGTGTGTCTTGCATGAACAGTTGTATGACAAATAGAGAATTAAGTTTATCATTAAACATATTTTTAAGTCAGTTCAAAGCATTTTTTTTTGTTCAACAAAGCAACACTGTTCACGGCAGAATGTTAGTATCTGTTTAATTTTAAAATTACAGTAGGATTTAAGCATGTGCTTAGATTGACTTGGGCTTCTAGCTATGGTGTAAACAACAAATTAAATTTTTCTAATAAAGAGCAAAACTTGCCAGAAACAGCAGATGTTTTATAAGGTTTTTGTTCATAGATTCACATGTTTTGGGACAATTGAAAAAAAATGCTAATATCTGTAATTAACATAGTTACTGACTGCAGGTCATTTGGTAACACACTGTTCTTCCATTTTTTGGTTGTCCTCGCGTGATGGCAGTTGCAGGTCAGTGCTAGGAAGTGGCTCACCACACAGGATATTTATTTTTGTAATGTGGTGTCTAGAGCAAGCTGACATCTACTCCCTTTTTGTAGGAGTTCACGTTTCAGTGCTCTCAGTTGTTCTGCAGTTTCATGACCTACACCAGAGCAAATATGATCCGTACAGGTTAGTTTTACTTCAGAGAGGCCTCACCACGTCCTGTTCATTGATTCACACCCCAAGCACCTCTGTGAGCTTCAGGGCCTCCACAGGCTTTCACTCTTCACAGTTCAATCCCGCCCTATCAGAGCATAGTATTTTGTGATATTCACTTCCACTTGTTTTTCGTTCTTGTTTCCTATTATATGATAGTTTTGTTAAGTGGAATAGATGCCCTTGCTTACAATATTACTGCTTTCAGATTTAATTGAGATTTAATTGTATTTTAACTGACATTCTCATTTGATTCAAATGCCCCCTTCCATGGTTCAGATTTTCACTGCTACTTTTAAGCACTCTACAAGCTACTTGAACTTGACAGTGTTGTGGTACGCATTACTCTTGATTTTACCGCTCTGACTCTTTAAATTAGTTCCTTTGTATTACTTAAAGTCAATTTGTGAATTGATTTTCTTCTTGCATATTCAATATTCACACTCCAAGTAGCTGTTCCAAGAAAATGGTGCCCTGCTAGCAGGAGCATTCAAACGAGCCCCCTCATGCAGGTCAGCTCGAGGAGGAGGGTTGTTCCTTTCAGGGAGCGCACTAAGCCCAGATGATAACCAAGCTGTGCCTTTACGTGTCATTTCTGAGAAAGCATTTCTTTCATGAGAGCCCCTGTCTGTGCTTCCTACACGTAAGTATCTGCTTGCGAACAGAATGCTGTGCTGTCCCTGCTTGAGTGACAAGGCCACGTTTTCTCTGCTCTAAGGCAAGGGGAAAGATGCCTGGAGACTTGCACTCCTGCAGGGGGCTGTGGGGCATGGAGCTGTCTGGAACTCTCCCTTGGGATGGTTTGGCTGTGCCTTGCACTTCACGCATGGCTATGCCCATTGATTGTTTCAGCTAAGTCCATATAGAAAATAGGTCAGCCATGCAGTGGCTCTGGAAAAGAGCTTTAATTGTGTGGTTGTAATCTAGAAACAGGACGTGTGTATCATCTTGGAGGAGACTGGAACCACTTCCAGAGATGTTATCAAGCATTGTGGAATCTAGCCCTTAGAAAGCTATTTGTATTAGAGAGCTGCAGGGAATATCCCATGCAAGTCATCCAACTGACTCCCTGTGAATAAAGTTAAAATTTCTTATTAGAAGGCAGCATGCTAAAATTTTTTGATTATTTTCCCCTCCACAAATGAAAATTGAAAGAAACGTACATTTATGAAGTGAATCTGTTCCTAAGCCCAGTTCTGAATTATTCAGAACAAAAATATATCATGCTTTTGTGGAAAATGTATTTTGTGGGAATCCTCCTGGTGTTAATTCTAGTATGTCACTGATTCCAGAGAGTGCAGTAAAACTTATGATTTCTGTGATGCCACGTACAGTAGTTGCTGCTAAACTCTCCACTTTTAATGAATAATATAGCACAGAAATTTCTCAATAGTATATTAGACGGAAGTGTGTTGTACAGTGATGACTGCCTTTCTAATCCTGACTAAGGTAAATATGTGTTTCATTTCATTTTAACCTTGCATTTCACTTGGCACTTGATACAGATGCAGACTGACAAAAATGGTTCAGGGAAAGCTGATTACCCTCCTCAGCAAATACAGAAACTCTTCACACACAAAAGAGCATTAGTAAAAGCCTGAATACAACAGAGGAACAGAACACCTCAGCAATATTTCTAGTTTGTTATTGGGAAAAATTGGCATTTTATGTTTGCTCATAATGATTTCTATGATTTGAAAACACAAGACAATATACTCAGGTGCTGCCTTCTGGTTAATAGGGAGTGGCATCTGTGTACACGAATAGCTGTGTTTCTCCCTAGCCCTGCCTGCAGGCATCCAGGAGCCTAAAATACTCAGTGCAGTTCCTGTTTTAAATAGAACTGCTAAAAATGGCAAAATTTCCATGTCTTCAGAGAAAGCATGTATCAATCTAACTTTAAATTTCCTTTTTTGTTGTTTTTGGCAAAATTGTCTTTGTAGTTGTCTCTTGTCTCTTTGCACTGGCAAGCTGAAAGTGTAAAATCATTTGCCTTCATGATGAGAAAAATCTTTGGTGGACTGATAAATTTTTGAAATTTTAGTGAAAGTAGAGCCTTTAGTTCATAGAACTCACAAGGCATATTTAGAGGTAGGATTTTAAAATTTCCCTGTGGAAAGAATGTATGAAGGGAGAGAGTCCTCTGGGTTAAGTAACTTAGCAAGGCTTTTGGTCAATGGGGAACTGTTTTTTTTTATCAAAAACTTCAGGAAATTGTGACAGAAATAATTATAATTAATTATAGATTGAATTAAATGCTTATTTTGATACAGTTAAAGGTTCCCAAACAAGTTGCATGATATTAAAAACCAGCCAAGGGAAAATGGATTTCATTGAAGGAATTATGAAGCCTTCAGAAACAACAGAATGACATTATACCTGCTGTGTATTAACCATGAAGATTTAGTGTGAGAATACCTTCCTTGTTCTGCTTGTACATTTAGCACCTGCACCCTTTTATGCAAAACCTATTAGAATTTTACTGTGTAAAGTGTTTCCATCCTATTGTTGCTTTTAAGATCTGGCTGCCAATTTTTATAAGGTCAAACATGACTTTTCTAAATCACCCAGATCTACTAAATGGCCCAACAAACTTGTGCAATCTCTTAACTTGTGCTAAAACATCTGGATTCACTTCTTAACTCGGCTGCAGTCTTTCTTTTGTGACCTCTAGCGTGTCTTATTTCCCCACTTTTAAAGGAGACATGTTGTGCTCTTTTCATATCCCATTTTTTTGCCTTAGGTGTTCAGCGGGCAAACCCTTCAGGTGAGACGACATCTTTTGCTGTGTATTTCATTATGGCCCTGCTCTTAATTGGAACCTTCTGGGTTAAAATAATCAAGCAATAGGCCTGCCAACAGCAATTGAAAGAGAGAGAGCAGAATGCAAGGTGTCAGTGGCACTTTTGCTCTGCTGAGCAACCTGCCCAAGGATGAACTCACAGAAGATTAAATATCAGTATTTAAGTGTAAACAAAAGTTCTGTAAGAATTTCCGCATGTTGTGATCTTGCTGACTAAATAGTGAGACCTTCATGAGTGGTAGAAGGTAATATTTCCCTTTGCAGACAAAAACATTTGGTTCTGTGGTGGCAATGAAATAACAGAGACCAGTCTTCATCTCAAGTTAGGCACAGTTTGCAAAACCTTTTGATGTGCTCAGGAGGCAGAGACCACGTTTATAGTGTGACACTGAAAATCTGCCCCTGACCTGAAAATTAGTATCAGCTTTGATCAGGTTCACACTTAGCCCTGTATGTCACATGCTCCAGATCTGTGAGAGAGGCATCATGGTTTCAACTATATGTGGAAAAAGTCATTGACCATAACAGTAGTAAATTTTAGAACCAACAGAGGCATGGCTAGTCACAGATTCAAATGTGCAGCTATACCAGGCATGAGATAGAGGTGGGCATCATGTCACTGACTATTCTCATAGCAGATTAGAGGCTGGCACTCAGAAATGCCAGTAAAAAGTAGCTTTAATGGTTGCTTAATATATGAAATGTGGTTTCATGGCATCTTCCTTTGAGTTGCTCTCTGAAAATTATTTGCAGTTCTGAGTAGTAATAACTTCTAAGCAAAAATGGGTTCAAATGGTAGAGGGGAATTAAAAGGAAAAAGTAGCTTTTCAGATAGCCTTTGAAGCGGTGAAGAGCAAAGACTACTGATAGGATACAGGGTTATAATTTACCCATAGCAAAAACTGAAATAGAACATCTATCCCTGGCTGTGTTGTGGGCAGAATTTTGTTAGCAGTAAATTGGTATATGGAAAAATAAGATGATAAACTGAAATGAGAAAGTGGTAGTGGCAGAAAAGCATCTAATGGGGTTAATGTGTTAAAAAAAAAAAGTTAGATTTTATTGCCGTTGTTGTAAGTTACAATATAGTAAATGGCTGATCTGTTTAATACTGGAATAAATATGCCAAAAAAGGCAGCTATATGGGTTTATATAACAAATACTCAGTGTTTTCTTTCCCAACTGTTACACTACGGTAATGGAAACACTCATAATCTTTAGTAAAATATTAATAAATGCATTCCAATCTTTAAACTTGGGTTTGGCACTCTGTCTTTTAGCAGTGAAGCTGCTTTACTTAGGAATGCAATCCTAATGTCAGTTCAACATAGTATGGGCATCATGGGATTTAAATGCCTGTTATAAACAGAGTTGAAAACCCAGAGCAAAGGTTTACAATATGAATATTCTGCAAAGATACTTGTGATACTGTGAGAGCTTAATTTCTCCATTGTCACAAGATACTTGTAAAGTTATTGCTTGTGACTCGTTAAAGCTTGTCAGGTACAAGTATTTAAAACAAATGTTTTGTATTTTCCACATCAGGAAAAGTGTAAGCAGAAATGTCAAATATGTCTGATCCCATATAAAGGAAGACTATACACAGTGCAGCAGACTTTCTTTCCTCCCTATGTTATTTTTACCTTTTGAGAGTGTACTCTGCAAGTGGTGGTGCTTCAAAATGCTCTAGAATGCCAAAATGCTTAAAAAATGTTGTCTTCATCTTGGCAGGAAATTGCTTGTGAAGGAGATACTACCTTTCTTTATCCTTAAATGCAGGTCTCTGCTTTACATCCTCCAGGAACTCATGCATCTCATTCCCTCCCTCAGCCCCAGCCATTCTCATGGCTTCTCAGCCTTCACTCTCTCAGAAAAGGGGCAACTTGCTATGTAGCATCCTTTTCCTGTGCACGTGAACAAGTACAGAGGTGGAACCTATTATTTGTTACATGATTTCTTTTTTCAAGGGTCCAGTGAACAATAATTTTAACTGTCGAGTCATATGAGCAATCTCTTCAAGACAATATTCAAATGACATTCAAAACCTATTTAAGGTACTCCTCTGAATACATATGCACTCCCTATGGCCAGAATATGAATTTGGTTCATTTTTAGGTTTTCTGCCACAGTTCACTGGCCAGTTGCTCTGCTCTTTCACGTCTGAAGCAGCTGAACTGTGTTCTTTGCTGCTTGGAGCTATTATTCATAGCCCTAGTATGCAACACAACAAGTTGAAGACATCCTGTTATATGGCTCCATTTTTGAAATGAATGTAGTTTCCTAATACAATCAAAGAGAACAGGCGTTCAGTGGTGGGTTTCCATTTTACAGATTTAAAAACCAGCACATACAGAATGGTTATTCACTAACGTTTTGGTGGGAAATTGTACTTGAAGGACCTTTGGTGTGGTACACTCCTACACTTACAGGGACCCTTAAATCTCTGGGTAGCTGAAGTGTTGAGACAAAGATGTTTATCAATAACATTTGATTTTCGTTTGGATTCTCAACAAAGTAAATCTGACATGACTCTGTTGCAACTTGACTCTGTTACTCCTGTTTGGGAGCTCCTCCAGACCGAGATGCTCAGCTGTATTCTGTGCTCATTTTGCCTGAGGACTGAAGCCCAAAGCCTCCCAGCACTGAATCATAAATTTCCACACCTTGAACTAAGAACTGGATGCCCATACAGTTCCTTACCTTCTGTGGTGGCAGTGGGAGGAAGGTCTGCTGGTGGTTACTGCTGACACCAGTGCACTTCCATGCTGCCTCACGGGAATGCAGATCAGGGCCTTGAAGGAAGCCAGGTAAGTAATGCTTCCATTCTGGGATCTCAGATATATGTCCAGCACTAATTAGTATTTCAGAAAGCCTGATGGAGAGAGAAGAGAGGTTACTTACAGACATACTATAAAACACAAGTGAAATAACTTTGAAAAAAGAAAATGTAAAATTATGAAATGAAACCTTAAATCAGTAACAATGGACATCTAGCCTTTATGTTACAAATCAATGCCATTTAAAATACTAGAAAATAACGTAGGTAGTTTTTACTTCTTTATTAACACAGGGCTGCCTCATTAAACAATGCTGCAAAGCAAGGTATGTCATTCCCAGCCCCCCAAGAGATGCTAGTGTGGCAAACCAGTGAAACTAGAAATTGAATCTTGATGGCCAAATCAAGGTAATAAACACATATCCTTGCTTAATTGTGCAACAGAGAGTAATAACCAGGAGAGCTGGTTGAAACATAGAAATAACAAACAAAAAAGTTATCCTAAAATACTGCTGGGAAGCTCAATGAAATAGCATGTCGTGCTCTACAGGCTATACTGACAGATTACAGAAAAATTTTTTGCATAAGAACCTACCAAACCTCAGTGGATTTGTAGTAGAGAGAAAGCACTTTATCACTAAGAGAACTGTCCGTTCCACTACAAATAATTTTGCTTTATTGCCTGTGTTTTTCCTTATTTGTTATGGATTTTTTTGATTCTCATGTTCTTCTCTAGGTTGTCTTCTGTTCTTTCCTCCTTGATCCTTTTTTCTGTCTGTATCTCCCTTTGTTTTATCTTTCACATCATAAATAACAGCACATACTGCAAAATAAATTAGAAAAAATAGAAAAACTGCAATCTGAGAAATGGAGACAAGCTCTGATCTTTCAGATTTCGCTAAGAATACTGTGATGTTAACATTTTTGCAGCCAGTACAGTTATACAGGTTGTGAAGTGAAGAAATGTGGGTGATTCTAGGTACCCTGCGTAGAATAACTCCAGGAAGATTACCCTGTGGTTCATGCAATGCACAATATCTGTATCTACCCAGTGAGAGAAAGGCCTGGGGACTTTGCACAAAAAGTCACAAAAAAGCAGCAGAAGAATTGCGGTTAAAATGCATTTAATTTGCCTCAATAATTAAACCCTGAATTTGTACCTCGAATTAGAGGCTGGCAGTTGATACATCTGATCAAAGTTTCTGCACTATTCTTTGTTAACCTTTTCTTGGGTTTCCATTCTTCAGTATCTCTTAATCTGTTTAATCTCTGTTTGTCTGAAACACCTGCCGCAGAAATTGGTGAATGTCAGTGGAATTTGCAAGCATTGCAAGCTAAGCATCTATTTCTGTGGCAGTCTGTAACCAGCACTCTGGCACAAAAATATCCAAAACTGAAAGAGAGTTTCAAAAAGCTGTATTATAATATTTTTGTTCTATTTGGATATTCGACTTTGATATTGTTAGAAGAGGCTTCATTCAACAGCTAATGTCCTTGAATCTGTATACTGCATAGCTTGAAACATGCTACATCTTTATAAATGTATCTGTTCTAACTGGATGAGGAGCACTGACCAATGCTTCTACTATTTGATATGTTTTAGCTGTAAGGATGTATCTTTTTTTTTTTATTGTTTATCACTGGTGAGAATTTGGAAATGTAGCATTATAAATAATTTCTTTTCCTTGGCGGCATGATGATTACCTCAATGATTCTCTGATTTTCACTGTGTCTATTATTAAAACACAAAGTTACATTTTAATTACTTGAGAAGTTTCTTTGTAAAGGAGCTCATATTTCTATATCTCAATAGTCTGCTATGATTTAGATGTGTCAAAGCTGAATCTCCCATAAGTATTTTCAGCTTACTTTTCCACGGGGCCACGTTTTCCCCTCACTCTTTACCTCAAACTGCTGCCAGGGCCAAGGGGAAGTTATTACAAAATACGTTGTGAATGTGGCAGTTAGCTCTGAGTTAATTTTGCATTCCTTCTCCCTGCTGGTCTCATTTACATGTGCTGACTTTTCCTGTGCAAAAGTAAGCTGAAAAACGTTCTGTGCAATTTGATTTCTTTCACATGCTTAAAAGAAGAGTTGAATAAATGGAACGGAAGGATTTGAAAGATCAGTAGCTGTCATAACTTCAGCAATTGCACTGGAGACAATAACAAGCATCACAGATTGAACATTCAACAGGAAGCCAAAATCTGCTTCTGGATTTATTTAATCTTTAGTTTTGTTACACAGGTGGTATATACTAACAGGCTGTTAGCCCTTAAGTGCTTATTTGTTTTGATTAACAAGATTAATTTCTCTTAATACCCCATGTGCAAGCTCAGTATTTCACAAAAGCTCTCATCTTTACTTAGTTCATCATTTTAGTGAAAAAAGAACCCCTGTGTTTTTAAAGACAATATAAATTCACATATTTACCTGGCTTTCTCTGCTTCAAATGCATTTCTGCTGTATTTTGCAGAAGAGTATTACAAAGCACCTAAACAAAATACTCAAAGTGATATTGTAATGTATTCCTAGAGCACTCAGTCTCTCTGGATGTGCTGATAATCTTTTCAAAGGTAAGATGCACTGCTTTTGTGTACTCAAATCCTTTTTAGAAGAGCAGATTTTGAAGGAGGTGGGCTATGAATAACTGTATGTGCCTGTACCATTGTGTGCAAAATGACAGGCCAATCAGCGAAATAAAAAAGGAAGGTGCTAATTTACAGTGCACATGGGCTAAATCAGCAATTCCAATTATTTTTAAAACATGTTTTGTAGCAGAAACCATCTGCAGGCATTTAATCAAAAAGAAAGGTGCCTCCTTGTCCTGCTCTGCAAATACCGTGGAAGAGAACAATTGGGAAAGTAGCTGATTTCTCTGCTTCTTCAGAGCTGCTTTTTTTTTTGCAGGGACCTACCTAAAGCAGAATCAGTATCTGTATGATGGCTGTGAAAGCACCCATTCAGCCATTTATTTGGGTTGATTTTGCATCTTCAGTCAATTTTTTTTTTTCAGAAAAAGTACAAGGACATGACCTCAATGCACAGGACAAAGCATTTTCGGTAATTAGAAGTTCCTGTTATTACCTTCCCATTAATAGTTTTTAGCCTTTCTGTAATCTCAAATAACCTCAGTTCTGTGATTATTGCATCTGCACATTTAGCTGTAAAAACCCAACATTAAAAAGCCAAGGTCATATTTTGGTTCAAAAATAAGAAAACATGCAAATCAGTATTTCACTGACAGCAGTGACAGACCTTTTAGGTTTAATCCTATTCCTGCTATATCCAGAAACCTGCTATTGACTTCAACAGGAGTTGGCATGAGTGCTTAGCTATGAATAAATATGAAAGGTAGTTGTCAGTGATTTTTGAGCATGAAAATGATTTTATAGACATTGTAAACAGAACTGACAGGTGGCAAATACTCAGTCAGAAAACTCTGCAACTGCAATCTGCTAATGAAACACTTCTCTTTCTACAGACCTAGTTTTCAGACATTTCTCTAAGATCTGTGGAGTTCATGGAAACTTTTAGTACTTTTATTCATTATACTTTTAGTACTTTTATTTATAAAACTTGCTGTTCATTATAATTTAAAGCTGTGAACACAAAGGGAATATTTAAGTATATGTACTGTCATTAGACACTACAATCAATGTTTTATATTTCTCTACCATGCTACAGTGTATTTGGGAAAATAATATTTATGCAAACTTGTGTGTCAGTTGCGTAAACAGTTACATCAGCTTCAGCAAGAATACGTGCAGGTACAAATCTCAGCTAGATAAGTGTCTTTCAAGAAGTAGGGAAAATTTTTTATCATCTCTGAAAGATGCTTTACAGTTAATCCAGACCATGGTGCTCTAACAAGAAGTTACTTCATGCTTTAGAAATTTGGAGTTGTTAAACAGTTTGTTGTTTCATTTATTAAAAAAGAGATGCAGCAATGCTGGCTAGTCATGAATACTAGCTAAAGATTTCACTAATTATATGGGATAAAAGGTTGTCAGATTCCACTTTTATCACAAAATAATTATGATTATTATTTAGTTTATTTGCTCCTTAAAGGCATTTTTGATCTATGAAATAAATGAAAATCAGATTTTGCAGACATTTAAAGTTAAAGGTCAAGCTAAATGAGTGAACTGCTATGCATTGATAAATTTGAGAGATTGAGCTGTAAGTAGGTATTTGGAAGGAATCAGTAAGCATAACAATTAACAGTGACTTCATGTTCTAGCCTGTCAGTGCTTCTCCTTTTGTGGATTCTAATTAAATTCCATTGGCTATGGGGCAACACTTTGATTTTTACGTTTAACTCCTGCTGACTGTCACGACCACTGCATGTCCTCATGAATTTTAATTCTTGAAAAGAAGACGTACATTTATTTTTTGTTAGCTTTTCTCTTTCAAGTTTTATGAAAGTATTGTACTTCCAGGGACTGCAAATGCAGATTATGCTGTATTTAAAAATATATTCCTTTAAAGTGTGAGAATACTTTCCAGTTGCTTTGGATTGCTCGCCCTCACTGCAGCAGCTCCTCTCCTTCAAATGCTTCCTCATCTGGGCACCCTAATCACTCAAGGTCTCATGTGTTATGTCAGTTCAGTATCAGGATTTCTCAAAAAAAACAAAACGCAAGCCCAAAAGTTGAATAATGCTGTTACGTACAGCAGGTTTCTAATTTTTGTTGAGGTGTCTTTATCTCTGCCTCAGTAAAACTGACCATGAGCAGCGCAGCTCCAGTGCTCCTGCAGTGTAGGGAGCTCTCAGGGGTGTCTCCATGGGGAGATGCTCAGCTGGGGGTGCAGCCGTGCTGTGGGCCAGGGGTGAGGGGATGCGGATGTGCCGCCATCCAGGGCTGCCATTTCATCCCGAGCGTGTGACCGAGGGAGCAGAGGATCAGGTGCTGTCAGCCTGCCTGCTGGGCTTGCTGGGGAGTGTTTTCACAGAGGTTTTGACTCACAGGAAGAGAATATTTTTCCCACGCTGTCTTCTCAGCATGCCTCCCTGTTATTTGGTCCTAGCATAGGAAAATATTTACCCTACAAAAGTCCTAATGTGATACTTAAAATGGCAAATACGTATTTTATCAGCAGCATTTGGGAATTCATCCTTCCTTTAGCTATGTGCCAAAACAGGGGTGTAGTAATTAAGGTTCCCCCTGCACTCTTAATTGAAACCAGAAATGTGGCTGTAATATAACTTGCACATCTGGAGTCTGGGCTTCTCCCAGGGGTGTGTTTGGATCCAGAGACTTGCTTCACACCATTACAGGGAAATGAGTCAGTCACAAAACCAGCGTAAGAAATTCACTGATACTTTAAAATGAGGGTTTTGTCCTGTCCTCAAGAACACTGGTTTCAATACTAAAATATAATGTTTGGTGTTACTACACAAATGCTGATATTTTAAAGCAGCAGAAGTCTCTGTCTCGTGACCTTAAAATAAGACATATTAGTAGTTCTGATGTTGACGTGTATTCTGTGAAACTAATTTTCAAGGCACATGACAAGACAGAAAAGTAGATAATTTGGTTTTTTTCTCAGAAAACAAAGGTAATTATTTTCTTCATCTCCTGGCGCGATAGCTGTCTAATGTTGCAAATCACAATCTATTCAACTTGGAGCAGAGAGGAAACACTTAATTGTGTTTCTCTGCTTCTTACAACAATTTATACAGAAAAAAAATGGTAGAAAGGTGAGGAAATTCTGCATTATGTGGGGGGAAAGATTTCTTGTAAGCAAAGTCTAGATTTTCACTTTGCCCTAAGCAGTCATATAGTCATATAGGACAATCACTAGGATGAGTTACAACACAGAATTTGGATTTACTAAAATGTTTGGACTGTTAAAACAATGACTGATTCGTGTGATTTGTATTATTTTATGATAGCTGCTTTACTATCTTTTACTTTGTTTGGCAATCACTGTAATTCCATTAATTCAGTAAGTTCTGTTGTGTGCTGTGATATTTCCTTATCAAAAGTATGCCGTGATGTACAGAAAAATTTTGACTATTTCTATTAGAAATAGCCCTAAACAGAGGATGAGAACACTGGAACTGGGCTTGTGGAGCCCACAATGGCAATTTTAGTGCTTTGGAGAAAAAATGGTAAAAGACTGCTCTTAGATCAGAAAGACAGATCAGAACCAGATCAGAACTTGAAAGAAGAGAGGCTGGAAATTTTGGGTGAACAAGCAGAAAAGTTAATGCCTGTCAAAGCATATTCCTTTTGGAAGCTGAAATTTGAGAATGCCAATTCTAGTAATTTCTTGGGCACCAGTAAATTATTGTGAAGTCCACAGTTCCATATCATGTGTTATCCTGATCTGTAGAGAGGATAACAACCTTTCATCTGCTCAGGTGGCAGAAATACGTACTGTGAAAAAGCCTAGAATCTTTCAGGAAAGAAAAATACTACTTTGTAAATTAAGTAAAGCCCATGTCTACACAAGGTGGTAATGATTTAGGATTGAATGGTCATGTATATTAAGGGGTTTCTAAACCTCAACTCCTTGGCTTTGCAATATCCAAACAAATTAATGTTTTGAAGGCATATGTACCCAGGACGTGTTTAAACTAACAATGAAGCAAACAACGAAAGGTTAACTTATTTGTACAGGATTTAATAAGACTAATAAATACTTGCTTGGACTTCTTAAAATATGAGCTTATATGTTGATGCGGACTTGAGATGTTTTCTCTTACTATTTTAGAAACCTCCTTAAGATCCTTGGAAATGGACCAATCACCAGGGCTTTGATTTTGTCGCTACCCACTTGAAGTAGAAAAAATAATATGCAGATATTGTACTTCATATTGCTAATAAAAATTATAAAATTTAGTTATTTTAGCTGTGTTTGTTAGCTGATAGGCACAGCAGCTAAAAGAGAAATGAGCTACTACTGATAGGGAGGGTGCTGGATCCTAACCTGACTCACTGGCAGCTGGTTGTGTTTTGCCTGTGCATGAAAAGAACAACTCCTGCCTTGCTCTCTTCGGAGGCACTGATTGGCAAGGGGCAAAGGCAATGATTTCTGAACCCCACAGAGACTAGAGCTGAGTGGGAATAGCAAACCCCTTTCTTACATAAAGGTGAAAGTTAACAGCTGCTTCTGTGGAGGCAAAGGCTTTCACACTACTCCTGCAAGTGCTGCAATCGCTCTTGTAGTAGAGCAAGTTAGATTCAGTCAGTGATATCTTTTGACTGCTGCAAAGCAAACCAATTTTTTTAAAATTATTGCTCAACATGCAGCAGTTCAATTAACAAAGTGATATGTATGATTTAAAATAAAAAAAAATGACATACCATACCATGTCTTAACTCTGCTTGTTGTAAGAGAAAAGTATTTAATGTTGCTTTTAATTTTCATGTCATGTCCATAAATTAAGATTATAAACTACCTTTAGCTACTGTTGACAAGTGGTATTGCTTAATTCTAATAAATGTCTGTTAATATTAGGGTTTTAATGTATGATTGATTCATTGATCTGTGTTGCATGACAATGTCAAGAAATGTTATAATAAAGGAAATATTCAGAAGCAGATAGTAAAAATAAACATACAGGAATGCATTTTGACTGTGAGACAAGTATAGATGTAAACCTAGAATGAAATGTTTGTACGGAGCATTTTGAGCACTGTTAAATTATTCTGCAGCTATGACTATGCTCCATAAAGTTGTCTTCATTTTTCTGAGTGGCACAGTGCCATGTTGTACTCAGTCAGACACTAAATGGTTGCTTGTAGTTTGATCTCACAGCAGATTATTTAATTTTAATTTTCAATTTGTTTCCCGAGGTAACTACGACATCAATTAATATGACAGAGATGGAGAATTCACATTAGACATTGCTGCTCCCCTGGGATGAGCTCTCTCAAACCATGTTTGGAGAGGAATCAAAACCAGAAACTTTTTTCATGTTTCTTTTTTTTTTTTTTAAATGGTCAGAAAATGTCTAAAGACATGGTGAACAGTGGGAGGGCTGGTGTTCCTTATTCCTGAAACACATCTGCAAGAAGTTTGACTTAACCTCTGATGTGTGGTATCATCTCTGTCATACCTTTTTAAGGTCCATTTTACTCCTTCTGTAATCTGTACACTGAAAGATAATGAATGGGGATTCATTATCGTTCTCCTGTCAGGCCTTTAACACCACTGTCTAATTACCGTATGAGTGAGACAGATTTTCATGCAATACAATAGACTTTTTTTCCTGAACATTACTTAAATTAAGTGCAAGATGCACTTAGGATACCAGATATAAACTTGACGTTTTAATAAAAGGAGACCTAGTCTATACATAGAGGTTTTTCAGTATTTAAATCCTCTGAAGTGTCATGGAATTAGGTTTTCCACTTTGTTTATTTAAAGCTGTGATTTAGGGGGTTTTGTCATTGCAGAGGTCAGGGAGAGTTTTGAACTGACCACTGCTTGAAAATTGTTACACATGTTAAATTGATAATGCTTTTGAACTGGGATCTCTGTTATCGAAGAAACATACAGTTCGTTTCTGGGAAAACGAGAACCTCAGGATGCTTAGAAAATGGTGCCTCAGAAAACTCTTTTTAGGAACTGTGTTTTCATTATTTGGACTTACAAGATCCAATACTGCTTTTGTAGAACAGTATTATTGCTAGAAACATCATGGACATCCACGTTCTTGTAAATCAATGATGATGTGTTCCTAACTAGCAACTGGCAGGAGCCCAGTGTCATGTTGAGATCAAGGGCAAAGATTCCAGTCCCTACCAGGGCAGGAAGAAGCTGAGTGTAAGTGTCTTGCAGCGCAAAGGATAGCGTCCCAAAAAGAAGCTGCAGACAGTTGCTGCATGTCCAGCAGCTTTTTCAATCCGGGGATCTTAGCATCAGCACCCATTTTGCCACTGAAAAGGTCTTGTCCCATGACCATCTTCTGGAACCTCTTCTTCCCACTTGGCAGCTTCTAGAGACTTTTCAGGTGTAAAGCAATGCAGAACTGATGCTGCCTGCCTGGATATTTTTCCTATCACAATAAATGTAATTTAATTAAGATACAATGTGCTAGCACAGAAGTGAACCCCAGGTAGTTCCAGATTATTGTTTTCTAAAAACAGAGAAATAATTTCATCAGAAGGAAACAAACAAACAAACAAACAACCCCCCAAAAACCCCACCAAAACTAAAGAAACAGAAAACCCACAACAACCATTGATAGTTGCTGAAGATCACTTTCTTTGTTCTTAGGTTAGTGCAAATGCAGTACATATTTTTTGTTATCTAATTTAGCCATTAATTCATTCTTACATTTCTTACTGAGAAACTTTTTTAAAAGATTGTTTAAAATAGCAGCATATCTAATTGTAATGTTGCATTCCCTGGGAGATGTTTTAAATGTTTAATTCTATACTTTTTCACCAAAATATACTTCAGAGGTTTTTTTTTCCTTTCAAAGTGCTGATATACTTCACTTAAGAAGTTTCAGTAGATATTTTATAAATTAAAAATTTATTTTGAAATTTAAAGCCCAAATTCAGCAAAGCATGTGAGTGTATATGTAAGATCCATGAGAGCCATAATTTTTCTTAGTTTTGACAATGGTGCATGTCTATATGTATGTTTATTTCAGTGCACAGATCAGTCCAACTACAGAAAATATGGTTCTTTACTGCTTTTCTTTCTTAGTATAGTAATATTGGGTATGTAATAGCTTCTGAATAAAAATATCTATACGTATAGATGTAAAAAACAATGCTTACAGTATGAAGTATTATGTATATTTATGTATTTGATGTATGGTTCTTGCTTTAAATATTTCACTGCTTTCTTTGCTACCCAGTGTTATTCAGCAATAAAAAAATGAAGCATTACTGATGTCTATGCAGCAGAAACAAATGAGTTTCTGTGCAAAAACTGAAATCAGAAATATAAATGTTATGTAAAGATTTTTCAGCCTCTTGTTCTTAGCATTGTTTATTGATTCTTAAAATAAGACATTAATTTTGATAGATGTCCCCTAGAACCTAACGTGACACCATCAGTATTACAGCATACTTTAAAAGGGGCTTTTCTGCCAAATATTCTTTCACCAGCAGGTCCAGTGAAAGTAGCTCCTGCCTATTTCTCCTTTTATCCCTGCCATTTGTGCTGTGTCTGCAGCACTCCTCTGCTGTGCCATTCACTCCAGCTGTTTCAAAAGCAGCAGCTGATAACCTGTATCAGGGAATTAGTTATTTTTAAACCTGGTACAGTTGCTGTGTGACCCCAAATGCCCTTAGGGTGTCTCAGGGGCAGAAACAAATGGTGTAATGCACAGGCTTATTAAAGCCCTAGTGCCTTTGAGAGAAGTAGTTGTTGTATCTCCTGAGAGAAAAATTTAATACTTAGCTGCTTCCAGAGTCGCCAAAAGCTCTGGAGGATTATTTTTAAAGAGTATTATATGAGGATGAGAGGATCTGATTCAATGAGATACAGTCAATAGAAAATGAAAGAGCCTTTTTCAGACTGCCTAACTGGAATAAATCATCTTCACTAAACCGTGTCCCTAAGTGCCACATCTACACATCTTTTAAATACCTCCAAGGATGATGATTCTACTGCTTCCCTGGGCAGCCTGTTCCAAATTTTGAGCACCCTTTCTTTGAAGACATGTTTCTTAATATCCAGTCTAAACCTCCCTTGTTAAAACTGGAGGGTGATTCTTCTCAGAGAAGAGACTGACCCTCATCTTGCTACAGCTACCTTTTAGACGCAGTAACGTCTTTGCTGAGCCTTCTTCAGGATAAACACACCCAACTTCCCCAGCCACTCCTCATAAAACTTGTACCCCAGACCCTTCACCAGCTCTGTTGCCCTTGTCTGGACATGCTCCAGCACCTCAATGTCCTTCTTTTAGTGAGGGGCCCAGAACTGGAAGCAGGGTTCAAGGTGTGATCTCATCAGTGCCAAGTACAGGGAGACAGTCACTGCCCTGGTCCTACTGGCCACACTATTGCTGATCCAGGCCGGGATGCCACTGGCCGTCTTGGCCACTTGGGCACACACTGGCTCATGTTCAGCTGCTGCTGACCAGCACCCCTAGCACCTGGTCCTTTTCTGCCAGGCAATCTTCCAGTCACTCTCCTTCAGCCTGTATCGCTGCATTGGCTGTTGTGACCCAAGGGCAGGAACAGTCACTTGGTCTTGTTGAACCTCATATGATTGACCTCAGTGCATATTTCCATCTTGTCCAGATCGCTCTGCAGCAGATCAACATTCCCACCCAGCTTTGTGCTGCCTGCAAACTGACTGAGGGTGCACTCAATCCCCTTGTCCAGGTCATTAATAAAGATTTTAACCAGGTTTGGCCCCAGTACTGAGCCCTGGGGAACTCCACTAGTGATTGCCAACTGGATGTGATTCCATTCACCAACACTCTCTTAGTCGTCCAGCTTAGTCATCCAGCCAGTTCTTTGCTTGGCAAAGGGTATGCTTGTGAAAGCCAGGAGCAGCCAGTTTCTTCAGAATGTTGTGGGAAATGTTGTCAAAGGCTTTATTTGAGTCTGGGTAGGCCTTATCCTTTTCCTTCATCCACTAAGCAGGTCACCTTGTCATAGGAGAGCAGACTTGTCAGCCAGGACCTGCCTTTCCCAAATCCATGCTGGCTGCGCCTGATCCCCTGGTTGTCCTGCATGTGTTGTGTGATGGTACTCAAGGTGATCTGCTCCATGACCTTCCCTGGCTGAGTGAGCCTGACTGAAGTCATCCTCCCTCTGACTTCTTGTGGATGGACATTATCTTAACTAACCTCCTGTCAACCTCCCCAGTTAGCCAGGACTGCTGGTACATAATGGAAGATGATTTGGTGAGCTCTTCTGCCAGTTTCCTTTACACCCTTGGGTGGATCCCATCTGGCCCCAGGGACTTGTGTATCTTAAGTTGTGTAGCTGGTCACGGACCATTTCCTCCTGGTTTATAGGAGCATCATTCTGCTCTCTGTCTTCCAGCACAGGGTCTTGGTATGCTGAGGGCAACTGTTCCTGCTATTAAGGACTGAGGCAAAGAAGGCACCAAGTACCTCAGCCTTTTCCTCGTTCTTTGCCACCATGTTTCCTCTTGCATACAGTAAAGGATGGAGATTCTCCTTAGCCCTCCTTTCGTTGCTGATGTGTTTGTACAAACATTTTTGTGTTTTACAGCAATAGTCAAATTAAGTTGTAGCTGGGCTTTGGCCCTGTAATAAATGGAACCATTATTGAAATTAAAAGTGCAGCGGTTTTTTTTTAATGTGTTGTTTGGAAAATGCCACCTTCAAAGGCATAAGAAACTCTTAGTGTTTCCAAGCAACTCCAGTTGTGTGGTCAAATTCCCAAGATGTGAGTTGTCACCAGTCAGTTGTTTTTACAAGAAACTCTAACCTTTGGTCTTGGATGGTTTACTGTTTAAGAAGTACGCACACTAACTTAAGTCATACATTTCTCTATTACATAAAGGATATCTTGGACATCAAGTAAATTTAAGTATTCATAACTAATCTCTTTCAGTGTGCCATATAAGATAGTTTTTAATAGCTATTTATAAAGAATGAAAAAGGTTTCCTCATTGGAATTCCACTCTTGCAGAAACCCCATCCATCATTGTGACCAAATATATGTATTGGGTAAGACAAGTCCTCTGCCTTAGTGACTTGAGTCCCTCATACAAAACTTAACCATGCATCCAAGTTGAGTTACCTGAAGCACTGCAGTCAATAGATATTACATGCTTAAAATGGGATGAGAGTAAGTGCTTTCCTGAGCTAAGTCCTCAAAAAGCCATTGTTTGAATGTACTTAAGATAATACCAGCACATCATGGGGATTTAAAAGAGAAAATAAATGTTTATCATTCTTTTTTCCTTTCTTGTTTTGTAGGGGCACAATTTTTTTCCTGTGGTGATTTATAGTTACCAATAACCTTCCACAGTGGTTGCCTTATCAACTTCTTGTTCTGGCATCTTCTGCTCTTGTTAGTAAACAGAAGAGAACTATTAAACACAGAGCTAAATACTGCTAATCTCAAGAGAGAGACTTCGTACAGTATGTTCTGTACAAAACTGAAAGACTTGAAGATCACAGGAGAATGTCCTTTCTCCTTACTGACTCAAGGGCACATTACTGAGGAACATGACAAGGACTGCACAGAAAACAGCTCTAGAGCAGCTTTGCCCATCTGCAAAGAAGTCCATGAAAAAGATGGTCAAGGAGACCTTCCACAGAGGAAAACAAGCAGAAGTAGAGTGTACCTGCACACACTAACTGAAAGCATCTGCAAACTACTCTTTCCTGAGGTAAATAGATACTAAATAATAATAATAAAACTTCAGTGTCATTTAACTATAAATGTTAAAGTAGCATTCTATGCCTGCCTTTAGATTTAAGCCTTTAGAAAGTTGCTTTGATTTAAAAGTTTGTGTTCTTACATAGTTCTCCGTAGTTTAAATCCACTTCCATTCCTTCTGGATATAATTTTGCTGCACTCTGTGTTGTACACACCATTCCTTCCACTGTATTTCCCTTATTTTTGCCTTGTATTTTCAACTTTCCACTGATCTTTTTAACTGGTTTTTTTAAATCCAACTATTTTTGTACCCTTTTTTTTTTACATAGAGATAGAGTAAATAGAAATTCTGCCTTGTTACCTAATTATGTAAATTATGTGGTCATCTCATCAGTTCACCTAACTGAATCCAAACTGCTAAGTGCATTAGTCATTATCACAAAAAAATTAAAATAGATGTTTCCATCTGCTGTGATTTTAACCTCCTGTCATACTATTTTTAAAACCATTACTGTTCATGTTTACCACAAAGATATTCTTGTGTCTCTGCTCAACTTAACTGAAAACAGGCCCAGTGCAGGCTTGCTTAAGTGGAGATGAATATCATGGTTTATCCCTGTAAAAAGAACATGAAAATTGCAGCTCCATGACATCCAACTCTTGGCCTTGTCTCAAATTCAGTGGGAAGTTTGAAGGAACTGACTGGCATATCAAGACTACAAATAGCAAATGGGCAATTCTGTACACTCGTTTAATTACAATTCCATTACTTGGACATTCAGTGTACCTTACTTAAAATGCTGGAGTTTTGGTAAATCTGTTTGTAGATCTGGCTATGCAGCTCTTCATCTATTACTCATTCACTAAACCTCTAGATAATTAAATTTTGAAAAACTCCTTTTTACCTCTGCTGCATTTATGCAGATGGAATGCATCCCTTTAAACTGATATCTAAATTTATAACGGAAAAGACTTGTAACCCAAAAATTAACTGGCAAAGCCCCCTTTCCAGGGTGTCAAGATTGCTGTATTGCTTTTCTAGTATATAGTTGTTGGTGGGATTTTTAATAACTGGGGTTTTTTTTCTCTTTAAAGAGTAGTATAAATGTATGCAGTTGCCTATTACGTAATTTTGATAGGCTAGTTCATCAGGTGGGACAAGCTTGGTAAAATGCAGATATTATGACCACGTACCCTAGGAACCACTGAAATTCAAGGTTATCATTGTTACTATTTACAATTGTCCATGTCATATTCATTAGAACTTTGTCTAAGTCTGTTCTCATGCTGATTTAGGGTCAATTCCTAAGTGTCTTCTTAATCCTATTTTTCCGTAAAAGGGCTTTTCTTGTTTAGAAACATACTTTTCATTGCTTAGATAATTTACCTTACTTAACATCATCTTCCTTCCAACTGGAAGCTCCAAAATGGGGCTGCATCATGACCCCTTTTGATTCGTGAACTTCTCATGGAAAGAGCGAGCTGTGCATGGAAGTTCAGGACAAAGTGCATCCAGACAACTTTTTGATTAAATTTGAGAATAACATAGTGCATGTTGTTGTTTAATTTCCTTCTTTCTTTACAGAAGTATGGAGACCATTGCTCATTTATAGGTAATGGATTGGATGGCATTCCACTTGCTGTATCAGTTTCTACACAGATGTAATTTATATATTCATATATGTGTTATATGGTATATACATAGATATGTATATATGTATCTAATTCACTTTAGATTTTTCCTTGGAAAACATTTCCAGAATGTATTGCATTTCTTTCACAAGATTTTTTCTTTGTGCAAACTTTTCTCTTGAAAATACAAAAAGTAAAAGCTGCATTAAAAGCTGCTAGTTTCTTCAGGGAATGAGAACCAAAGAAAAGCCAGGCCACAGGAAGTCTCACAGCTGAATCCTGTTATGCCAGTATAGTAGTATTCTATGACCCTGTCTGTGTGGGAAATTTGGGTTTTGAATATCAGAGACTACATGCATCTGACAGCTTTACTGGCCCTAACAATTTGAAATATGCATATTTGAAAAATGTTCCAACTGTTCCAATTAGGAACTGCAGAAGGGATATGGAATCATGGGATTGAAGTATTTTAAGGCAAATATTCATTATGCTCTAAAGTGTCTTTTTTTAGAGAATCCTTTTATAAAGGCTATCTACAGTGACTAGATATTCATCTGGAGGATGTTTGGGGTTGTGGCATACACAGCGAAAATTATTCTTTTTCTTTAAAAATAATTTTGTATTCATGGTACTTTGTGGTTTTTTGGGGGGTGGGATTTGTAATAATAGAAAGCTGTGTTAGTTATACTTATTTCTTAGCAGCACTGTCTTTATTGCCATCTGAAAACTTGGAGGTAAAGAACATCACTGTATTTAAAGTGCACAACCCCCGGTGCACATGGATGGAGGGGCTTAATTATAGTTGTACTGGAGCTGAAGAAGTGAATATGAAGTAAACCCCATAACACAGAAGTGACATGCTTTTTCTAATAACAATGCTGTCTTGAAAAAAAGTTGTTAGTCCCAAGGATGGCAGAGTAATTCTGTGTATAGGAATGTTATCTCATGATTTTCAGCAATGACATAGATACATGTGACATACTTATTTTTTTTCCCCAGTTTGAAAGGCTAAATCTTGCACTGCAGAGAACACTTGCAAAACACAGAGTAAAAGAAACCAGGTATGTAAGTGTAATGGGTTTGTAACTAACTTCATTGCAAAAATGTTTTTCAGACAGGAATGGGGTGGTGACTGAGAATCAAGACTTCTGGAATTTATATTCAATTATCTTGTCAAATTGATGTGTAACATTTCATGTAATGTAAGCTAGTAATGATTTTGTTTATTTTAAAATATTCACAAATATTTACATCACTGACAAAGTTGACTTAAAGGGCAAATTGTACAGGCAAACAGGCAAGGACTTCAGAGGAGCTCAGAGACTGCTTGGCATAGATGGAACAATAGGTAAGGTTGTATATGGATCTAGCCCAGTGTTTCTGAGATCCCAAGGAAAAACTTTTAAATAGAATTAGTATTATACAAAAGAGTGGTTTCTGATACAGTGAGCACTCATACACTACAGATACTGACTTGGATGTTTTCCTGAGCTCACTTGCCTTCTGGTTTCTGTTTTTGAGGAACTCAGCTCAGTTTTCGGCATTTCTTAGTACTAATCCAGTATTAGTCATTTGAGCCTTGTAGGGAGTAAGAATTTCTTAGCATTTCTTGATACACTGAGGATTCACTTTATTGAATGCATCTGAAAATACAAGCCCATCAGTTTAAATCTGCTTTCTGAAGTGAAGAAAAATAATCAAGTTGGAAACTACACTGTTGCTCACCATGATAAGAATAGATAATTGCAGTGTATCTTTTAAATTATACTTGATATTTTTAAAGCACTTTACATACATTGACTGAACCAAAGATAGCGGGTCAGATGTGCTTTGCAATTGCTGACTGGCTTATTGCTATGAATGTTTTCCCATTCTTTAATTATGTGTTGCTTCCCTGGAGTATTAGTTGAAAAGAAAAAATTACTGTGATATTCTGAAGAAGGCAATAATGCAAATGTAAATCAAATCCAAATGTCTGTATTGCATATAAATGTACCTCTGATTTTCAAAATGAAGAAATTCAGAAGGCATGTATCAATTTATTGCTTATATGGAGGTTAATCTAAGCTATATGTTGTTCTCATAAATTTGAGTCAAACATTCAGTTTGACATTTTTTGTTCTCAGAGAACTCAGAGGGCTTCAGTTTTGTGTCAAATATCTGCATTACTACCAATGAACACGTAATTTTGAAGTTAATAGTTGTTATTTGTATTTCCTCTTAAAGCAGAAATACATTCTCACCTCTTTTGAATTAAATGCAGTGTAATTCCAAAAATTGCTTGAATATAAATTCCAGTTATATTATACAATATGTTAGGAAATGTAGTTTTGGCTTCAAGGAAAAAAAACGCAAGCCAAACAAAAAATCAGGACTGTTAGAATGCCAGGCAATAGCATTTGACCAAAGTCCATAATTGAAGCTCAGACCACCAAAACTTTAATTTACCAGAATTGCACAAAATAATCTAAAATCCTACCAAGACCCCCCTTTTAATGAATTAAAAACTTCCTATTTGATCAGCAGAACTGGGTATATACACTTTAAAGACAAGGTAGGTAACATCTGTACTTGCTATTTTACCATGTTTATCATGATAATTTAGGGGTTTTATTTATGTATTTTATGATCTTTGCAGAAAAACTGGTGATAGAGAAGATTTTGAAAAAATAATCAGTGATCATGCTAGTGCAGCAGGTAATGTAACCTTGTTTAATAATATATGTATATAAAGAATATCTACTCTATAAATACATAATATTATATTTTATATAAATTAGTCTTGTTACTAACATGTTACTTCATATTCTGAAGACTGTTGTTTGTCAGAAGAGACCTCTATAATTTGTAATATGTAACTGTTAAACTGGTCCAGGTACACAGTGAGAGAGAGTTACTTTGGTCAGTGAGAGACAAAATTTTTTAAAGGATTCCCAGTAACAGTTGGGGAAATGGAACATTCCCAACAGTCAGTTTGCATGCAGCCATCCGGGTAAAACAAATTTACCAGCAATGATGTGAGCCATTCAATGCCAATTGGCTTCAGTGCTCTAGAATATTCCCAGAGTCACTGAATGTACTGGATTATGCATAGTACTTATATCTGCAGATCCTATTTTATTCTTATGTTAGTTTTTAACTGCTTATTTTACTCCTTTATATCAATCTAAGGGAGTTGAGTTAAATCTTGTGCCAAAACTTGCTTCCATGTTGTCTACATCTCTACAAAGAACACTGAATCTTGGATCTTTCTAAACTACAGCCAATTGTCCCCCCGTTTTCAGGCCTTGTTTCCAGGACTCCTAAATGAGAGTGCCCTTGGATGTGAATGCTGCATCAGGGAAGGACATTGATAGTGTGTTTTGGCCTAGGTTGAGGAAAATGTGGAGGTTAGCCTGTGATTCAGGGTGATGAGTGCAGTTCTGACTAACATGTGGTTCTGTGCAGGTGTTCCTGTGGAGTCTCTACGGGAATCTCTTGGTGAAGAGCTATTCAAAATATGCTATGAAGAGGATGAACACATATTAGGGGTTATTGGAGGTACCCTTAAGGACTTCTTGAATAGTTTCACTACTCTGCTGAAGCAGAGCCACAGCCAAGAAGCAGGAAAAAAGGACAGACTGGAAGATGCCTCCATATTATGCCTGGAGAAAGATCAGGACTTCTTAAATGTTTATTATTTCTTTCCTAAGAAAATCACAAGTCTTATTCTACCTGGTATCATTAAAGCAGCAGCTCATATTTTGTATGAAACTGAGGTGGAAGTGATGCTCATGCCTCCTTGTTTCCATAATGATTGCACTGAGTTTGCTAATCAGCCTTATTTGCTGTATTCTATACAAGTCAAAAGTACAAAACCTTCCTTATCTCCATGTAAACCACAGTCTTCACTTGTGATTCCTGCCTCTGTGTTCTGTAAGACTTTCCCATTTCATTTTATGTTTGACAAGGATATGTCAGTTCTTCAGATTGGAAATGGGATAAGAAGACTTTTGACCAGGAGAGAATTTCAAGCTAAGCCCAATTTTGAAGAGTATTTCGAAATTCTTACCCCCAAAGTAAGCTGCACTTTTAGTGGAATAATGACAATGCTAAATATGCAGTTTACTGTACGAGTTCGAAGATGGGATAATACTGATATGAAACCGTCCATGGTAAGAGACTTTTTATCACCATTTCTTCTACGAGGAATTTGTTTTCTTCAGACAGAGTTAAAATAGCCACAAAACATGGTGCATTTTGCATTTTCTACATCTGAACATCTGATACAACTGTGTAATAATGATTTAATTAGGGGAGTCAAATGTAGTTCAGATTCTGAAGCCAATGTTCAGTCAAAACTCTGCCTTAGGACTTTTACACAAGTAAAATCTGACTGCTAATTTGATTTTATTTGAATATTTTGAAATACTGAGATAAAGCCAGTGATATGCCATGCTGCTGAGAATAAGGGCATCTTCAGCACAAAGACAGTGGCAGGAAAAGTGCCCCTGAGTCATTTGGGAACAGTTCTAGGTTTGGGGAAAATAAACAGATGTTTTCTGTGATCATTCAGCCTTTGGTGTTTTGGTATCTTTGATACTCTAATGTTTTCATCAGATACAATCACCAAAGGTTCCACTTAGTTTCAGCTGATGGGGTTGCAACTATCTTTGCTGAAGCTGGGTCTGCGACAAATGACCTGGGACAGTAAAAACATGGAGTATTCAATGGCTGTTTTTACTTCTTCCTGGTCCCTGCTGAATTCCAGATTATATGAACCTGAGGCACTCCGGGATCAATTAGCAGTTCAGACTCAACACTCCAAAAACTTAAATGAAAAATGATAAAAAAGTTTTACCCAGTTACTAATGTGGCTGCTATTAAAAGCTGTAGCTACTTCAGCTCAGATCCATTTCTGCACTAGAATGATTACAAGGGGTAGTAGAGTCAGCTTTGATTCTGCATGTACTTGCATAAGCAAATTTCTATTAGAAAAGAACAGATTTTATTTAAAAAGTGGTCTTTCAAAGCCATGTTAAGCTAAGTTCTGCAGCACCTTTCATATTACACAACTGACTACAGAAGGGCCATAAAAACACTTCACACAAAACTTTTTTAGTCTATTGAAATTGGATAGTCCTGCCATTTCTGTCTTTAATTTTAAATTGAAGTGAGTACTGAACATCCTATGATAAAACTCAAGCAGATTTTCTCACTTTATCTTATGGGGAAAGTGGTGCATGAACTACTTATTAGTAGAAATTCAGAGGCCACTGTAGGAACACATTTATCAATTGCTGAAAGTGCACAAAATTATTCTTTTTGGTTTTCTTTTCTCCCTAAGATAAACTGATACTCAGACATAAATAGATGTTTATCCTGAAGCTGGAGTCCTCTTGTACCAGAGGACTGAATAAAAATGGACTTACTTGATGGCTCTGTGATTCAGCACCCCATGTTTTCCCTAAGCAACTAAATGAAAATGTAAAAATTATGGACCAGTCGTGATTTTCTTACATTTTAGCAAAATGTATTTTCTCTAAAACTTCTTGTTTCTAGACCATTGCCATGCTCGTTTTGCATGAATTCTTGTTTCTTTAACTGTTTCAGGTAATGGATCTTAAAGGCCAAATGATCTATATTTTTGAATCCAGTGCCATTCTGTTCTTGGGATCTCCCTGTGTGGACAGACTAGAAGATTTTACAGGACGTGGATTGTACCTCTCTGATATTCCCATTCACAATGCTTTAAGAGATGTTGTTCTGATAGGAGAGCAGGCCAGAGCCCAGGATGGACTGAAGAAGAGGTTAGGAAAGCTAAAAGCAACCCTCGAGCAGGCCCATCAAGCACTTGAAGAAGAGAAGAAGAAGACTGTAGATCTTCTGTTTTCAATTTTTCCTGGAGAGGTTGCTCAGCAGCTGTGGCAGGGACAAGTTGTACAAGCCAAGAAATTTAATAATGTCACGATGCTTTTTTCTGACATTGTTGGATTCACTGCCATCTGTTCCCAATGCTCACCTATGCAGGTTATCACCATGCTTAATGAGCTTTATACTCGATTTGATTACCAGTGTGGAGAGCTAGATGTCTATAAGGTACACAATTCATTGCTTTTCTCTGGGATTCTGGGTCAGGAAAGGAAATTAAGACTAAGTGAGACAGAAGATAATAGAGGTCCAAAAATTATTTTGCCATTTATCTTTTTTAAATGAAAGACAAAATAAATCACAAAACAAACAAAAGAAGTCAACATAAACAGTTGTTCATTCAGCCAAGAAAGAAACCCATTAAAACTTAAGAGTTCATGTCAATGACAGTGCTGTGACTCTGGAGTAAATAGGTGTTTAATGTAGCTGGGAGTGCCTGTCAGTAATTGAAAATGGAAAAATATTTCAGAATTATGCCCAGGAATAAATGAAAGTTGTGCAGTTTTTCCTTTTGCATGATACTGCAGGATTTGTCTAGTATTTAAATAATTTTGCAGCAAAACTAAGACTTGGTCAAGAATTGTATGTAGCTACAATTCTTACTGAAGTTAGGCTGTTCTTTTTATATTTATTAAACAGTCTGAGTAAGGAACAAATATGCCTGTTTTAGGTTGAGACTATTGGAGATGCCTACTGTGTTGCTGGAGGCTTGCACAAAGAAAGTGAAACACATGCTGTTCAAATAGCACTGATGGCCCTGAAGATGATGGAACTGTCAGACGAGGTGGTGTCTCCCCATGGAGAGCCTATCAAGGTCATATATTTTATTGTATTTTTTGTTTAGTTGCTTTCTGGGATTTTGTCTAAAGGAAATTTCACATCATTGCATTAACTTAGAGAATTTGGGGAATCGTGTGACTGTGGCTGGAGAAGCTGACCTTTTTAGATCTATGGATGAGAGTTTTGTGGAACGGTAAAGGTGAAATAGAGATCTGAAAATCAACCCAAAAGACAAATGCAGTGAAGTCAGTAGGTGCAATCTGACACGCTGCAGTTCTTGTGTCAGTAGCAATAAAACTGTCAGTGGCATGGAGTATTCTCTTTTCTAAGGAAATGACTAATCCTCTTTCCAAATTAGACTTCCAAGTCTTTTGACGCAGAAGCTATGAATATGGATGCCCAAAGACGTCCTGATTGTAGTAATCCACACATCTTTAAAGGATTCCATTGCTGTTCTTGTTTTACAGCCAGATACTGAACCACCATAGGATAATGGTGTTAATGCTGTCAAAGCAACTGTTAAATTCAGTGGTAATTATATTTATGGCTTCCTTTCAGTGGGAACTTACATGTGTAATAGAATTTTCATACAAGATTATCTCTTACTGAGAAAGAAAAAGAAAAGCCTGTGTGCATGAAAAATGATGTGGAACTTTGACGTAGTTCAGATGGCCTGGAATGGTATCCTGATATTTTTAATAGAGGTGTCTCAGTTCATTATGTCTTTCATTTGCTAATTTTTAACATTTATCTATTCATTTGTTCCTCCAGAAAGCTTAATGCCTTTTTTGTTTTTAATTTTGGATTAAGGAATACTTGTATTCCAAGACAAAGAAAATGGTTATTAAGACCACATTTATCACAGAGAACAGCATTGTATTATAAATAAATGTTGTTCTTTTTGTATTTTGCAGTATCAAATTAAGTTACACTTAAAAAATCAATGTTATAACAAGTTTATAATTTACATGCAAATGCTACTACTACATTTTGAAAATTATTTTAAAATAAGGAGAAAAAAGTTGTATTGTGTATCTACCTAACAGAAACTTCTTAGAAGGAAACAGTCTATTTGTAATGAAAGCATGCATCTATTTTAAGTAAATGCTTCATGAAACCATTGGCTATTGGGCAAAGCAATAAATTTGCCACACAATCTACTGTCATTTTACAGAGCAATTGCCAAGAAAAAAAGGTGTGACTGCAAATGGCATGCTTTGAATTAGACTTAGGTTTCAATGCATGTATTTCAACCACCTTTACTATGTGGGTGGATTTTGGTTTTGTTGCAGGTGTTTCTGCTTTTACACTCAAAGTTAGAAACTGCAACTTCTTCATAATGGTATGGTGCTCTCTTGATACGTAGAATAGTGTGCAGAGCAGACATACAAGCTTTCTGACATCATGCCTCATGCCATTATTTAGTCAGAATGCTGCTCTGAAGAAAACACCTCTACACATGTTTAATGTACATGAGAGAAAGAACAAAAATCATCCTTTCCATCTTTTTTAATTAAGAATATTTTATAAAATTGACTTTACCAATTCTGTTTTACCTAATAATACTGTTTTCTTTCTTTTGTTTAAAGATGCGTATTGGCCTTCATTCTGGATCCGTCTTTGCTGGAGTTGTTGGGGTGAAAATGCCTCGTTATTGCCTTTTTGGAAATAATGTAACCCTTGCCAATAAGTTTGAGTCTTGCAGTATACCTAGAAAGATAAATGTCAGCCCAACAACTTACAGGTACAGTGCAGTATGTAAAATGTCCACCTGCAGTAGTCACTGTAGTAGTCTCTTATCTTCTTGTTGGTTTTTTGGCTGGGTAAAATAAGCAAAATTTTATATATATATATATATATAATTCCTTTTAAGGAAGCTCTGCTACCCTCACTGTCGCCTGGACTGTAGTCTATTGTTCCTACTCAGCTTGTACCCACTGCTACATATCTGATAATGCCTCGTGGCAAGGTTCTGCATCCAACATCAGACAGAGGGTTTGGCACAGGATCCTTCCTGACATCCGCTGCAGCATGTGTTATGTGACATAGACAGTGCCAAGCTTTAGATGATCTTGGATAGATGATTTAGAAAAAGTAGTACAGGTATTAAAGAACAGAGAAAGTAACCCTTTTGATCATGCACTCTGAAAACACAGAGAGAGATTAGCATCACCAGTGTTTATGTATGTCAACGTAAGCAGTGGTGGCCAACAGTGATTGTTTTTCCATTCCACTCATATGGAAAATCATTTTGAATCACACCCCTAGAAAATAGACAATTTGATTAATGGATAAACTGTTGTTGTTGTGGAGTTTGTTTGGGTTTTTTTCTAAGTGAACAAGGTGTTAACCTCCTTTTTGTTTGGTGTTTTTTTAATTTAGATTCATTCACCAATTCTAAAGACACAGTGATAACATTATGGCACCTTGCACAACTCCTGTATATTGCAGTAATTGTTTGAAAGCTTTGGTATGAGTTACCAACATTTATCCCTACAGATTAGCAGTCTGTTTCAATCTGTGAAAAAGAAAATAATATTAGAATTGATAAGAGGGTCTGACTAGTTTAATTAAAAAGGTTCACAGAATTCCATTCTTTGAAATATTAATTATGGTGCATTTGATGTGCGAATGTGAGCTAGCTTTCAGCACTAAATAATTTTTGAAAATATTTACAACAAACATAGCACCTACATGCAAAACACTGACAAGAGAAAAGAGAGGCAGTACTGTTATTTGCACTGTTGCACAAGTTAATAGGTTATCAAGGTTAGCAGGTAAACATTATTTTTTATATTTCCAGTAAATAACTATAAAAATTGAATTGGATTCTCCCTGCCATACATGAAGAATTATTGAATATCTGCACTTATTAGTGACTGATTTATTTTTAATCAGAATGATTGATTCATTTTTGTTCTAGGTTGTTGAAGGAATACCCAGGTTTTGTGTTCACACCGCGATCAAGAGAGGAGCTTCCACCAAATTTTCCGAGTGATATCCCTGGAATTTGCTATTTTCTGGATGCTTATATTCAAGGAACAAACTCACAGACTTGGTTTCAAAAGAGAGATTTGGGAGATGGCAATGCCAATTTTTTTGGTGAGGAAACAGGAATAAATTAAATTGTACCTTCACAAATGCATAGAATAAATTTATAAATATTTTGATTTCTTTTTTTTTCTTTTTTCTTTTTTTTTTTTTTTTTNTTTTTTTTTTTTTTTTTTTTTTTTTTTTTTTTTTTGTATAAATTGAAAAATTTTAAAACTGTATGAAACATGAAAGCACTTTAGATTGTTAACACCTGAAAGCCAGTATTAACATTTCAGGAAGTATGTCACTGACTACTTTTTATTTTTCCTTTGCATAAGGAACATAGTCGCTAAAGTAATGTTGCAACGTCACTGTTGGAAATGCTACTATAAACTGTATTTTCCCTGTGGTAATTTGTAAGTGCTGCAGTTCTCTCTATACTGAGAATTCTAGATGTATCGTATGTGCAGTTTGTCAGGAAATGTAATGTGCAAGTGATGCAGCCACATGCAGTGTTGTGAGCTGGTGCTTATCGATGACTATGAAAATGTATTTTCTTAGAGATTCCATAAGAAAATGTCCATTAAAATACTGTCATTGCCATCACATACTCCTTCCAGTGCATCATTTGGGCCCCATCCTAGAAGGCTGCTGACCATCTTCTCACACTGACTGGTCAAAGTATGAGGGTGCTCAGCATTTTCTGGATCAGGCTGCTAATTGTAGCTAATACACTTGCATAGCAGAGTTGCTGCTTCCTGTTTCATGAACTTTATTTTGTGTATAAAATGAATATAGATTAAAACACTGTATAATCACATACTAACATCTCTGTAATCATCAAACTATTTTAGTTCTTAGGGTTTTTAAAGTTTAAAGTACTTAATAATATCCACTTGTTATTATGTATTACAGCAATAAATGTTTTCTTTTTGTTGTCATTTAAATTTGAAATGTTTTAACAGAAGTGTAATAAAATATGCTTTGGAATGTTTGCTTAGAAATGGAATTCCAGTCAGGCTGTATGAAATGGAAGCACACAGCTTAAAGCTCTGATCTTTATTCAAGGATGCAATCAATGTGGGCATGATGTGCTATGGAAATGCCCACTGCATGCTCGCTCCCAAGTTGCCAGGGCAATTTTCAGGTGAACAAAGATGTTTTTAAACATATGGACACATTTAAAAAGATTAATAGTACTACAGTACAAGCTTTTCTGATGTGGCTGATGGAATATGAGTGGAGAATTCTAAAGGCTTTGCCTCTGGAACTGGCAGATTAGAGTTAATTAAGAGTTCTGAGTTTAGGATTCTGGCTCTCTAACTAGCAGATACATCTGCTCAGAAATTTCTCTGTGCTGTACAGTTTGATCCCAACTGCAGGCTGGAGAAGTACAGAGCTTATATATATACTACTACTCCCAGTAGTACCAGGCATTTTTAGTTATTTATAACCTCTTCAGCTCCTGGGGTTTGGCATATCAAGCCATAAAAGTCTCTCCAAATCACTGGCCACTAAATCAGAGTTTGCTCTCTTAATATTTACAGGGAGCAATTACATTAGACTAAGGTGCTATTCTGTTAATTTTCTGATTTTGACTGGTACATTCTGAAGCTCAATAAACCATTTTATCCTCCTAGTTTTTGGTAGATATTCATATATATACCATCAGAATCTTAAGAAAAGTCCTTAAGAAAAGACCTTAGAAGAGACAAGAATGAAGGACATTTTTAAAGTCATATTTCAATTCAGGTTTCCTGTAAAGAGCATTTGAACAAAACTTGAACTATTGAATCCTTCTTGAGGTCTACTATATCCATCCAAGATGCTTAGAAATGCTTGTGGCACAAAAAATGGAACAGCAAGTCTGTGTATTATAAACAAACACATCTTTCTTGCACACACCAGATACATACATACACACACGTATATACAAGCACATGCATTTGTAACACTTTAGACTGCAGTGTTTCAAGGAGACAAGAACTATGCAAATCTTGGAGACTGATCTTTCCAGTATTATATTGGTCAGACAATTCTATTCTATTGAGAGAAATACCCAGAGGTTACTTGCACTCCCATGTGGGTACCCCTGGATATAAAAATGGAGGAGTATTTGCTGACAGTTCAGTAGACTTATGTTATTAAACCAGAAGTGACTGAGGTCAGTATGGATCCGTCCATCCCTGTTAAGAAGTAAATATGCTTTTAAATAAAAAGGATTTCTTTCTTAGATCTACCGAATGGGAAGTATGTTTAGGAGGGAATTTCCTTTTGTCTCTAGAAGACAACTATTGCTGGACTGGATGATGGCCATGCTCAAAGCCAATTCCATATAAATCTGTCATTACACAGGATGTTCATCATGGCAGTTCCTGATACCTTCCTTAGTGGTGACAACCTTCCAGGAAGAATTCTGATAAGGTGCTTTAGTGTACACAGAAAGCAACATGCTTGAGTTTCAGTGAAGTAAATAGGATTCAGGCACATATTTAAGACAAAGATTCATGAAAGTGCTTTAAAATGTACTTGTGTTCAGATCTGTTCTACAAAAGCCCCCATAAGTCTGTTTAGCTTTAAACATAATTTAAGAATTTAGGTTTCACTGAAGCTGTTCCTCTGTTTAAATTCTTTTGCTGAAAAAATGTATATTTAATAAGGGACAAATATCTTAATTGCTCTTTTCACTTAGATCTAAAATATTCCTTTCACCTTTTAACTATTCATTTAAATTGAAAAAAAAGAAATCAGAAAGCTAATAAGCAAATTGTTGAGAAAGACAGTTTGACGCAATACTGGGACATTTTGGAAGAAAATAACAAGAGTTGTTTTTAAGTTGATCTTTTCTGTAGTATAGCGTATGATATTGTGGAAATTTTCAGAGAATACATAATGCCATTTATATAAATATAAAAATACCTTAGTATTATGTCCAGAAACAGTTTTGTTACATGTGAAATTTTATTTTATTAGTTCGTGAAAATTCTGTGTGACTGATTCCTGTTCACACTTACACGATGTGATGGAAGATACATTTTTATCACTGCAGTTTCTTTGCCAAAGAAGTGTAAATGGCCCTTGAAATAAAAAGTAGGTCCTTTGAATCTTAACACTGACATAGTTAAAGTGAAAGCTTTACCAAAAGAATCCAATTAATTTTATTTCATTCAGGCATGACCTGATAAGATTTCAGGGGGATGTTGGAAAACATTTGCATTGCTGGTGTCAGAGGAAGTGGCAATTAGTGTGGAGCTGATGCTTTTTTTCTCTCTGAACTACTGTACAAAACCAGAGCAAAGGGAGTCACAGAAACTGAAAGAACAGTGAAGCGCACAGATAATTGAGCCCCTGGGACAGATCTACTTCTTCCTGGGAAAACTTGTGAAGGCAGAATTCAGACCTCCCCCAAACCCAGTTTATTTCTCCCATCATTTTCTTTCCAGAAATACTGCAATTAATAGTACAGGGGGTAAAATCAGTATTTCCAACTAAAGACCATCAGAATTGAGGGAATTGCTCTTGAATCTTGGCAAGGGGACCCTTTTTCAAACCCCACCCATCCTACAACCTAGCAGGCCACTTCAGCTACTAACATTTTTGTTATGCCTACCCATTGTTCTGCAAAAGCAGTGGGAGATTTGCTTCCTGCAACAGCAAGAACTTTTGTGGCTGTTTGCCATAGAGTGTACAAGGTACTGAGTTGCTTTCAAAGCTCTGCTCCAGTTTATCATAAGTCAGCTTGGCAGGAACTAAATTTAACTTTCTGAAATGAGGCCTAGGACTTGCTTTTCTGCCTTCAAAGTCTGCAAGTTGTGTGCCACAACAGTCTTTTGGGACTTCTAAAAGCCCCTCTGATGGTGTGGCTGCTCACAACTGCATGGGAAGAAAATAATCAGATAAAAGGTTTGTTCAGTTTTGTTTTTATTTCGAATTTTCCAATCCCATTTGCATATGTTCACTGGCAGTCCTTTTCTGCCAAGCATGGAGGGAGAGTAAAAGCCACTGTCTTAGGTTACTGAGCATCACTCTGATACTGAAAGACAAAAGAAGAAAGATAATCAATGATTCCGGAACCTTTGCTATGTCCAGATGCAACAGTTTAAAGATACATACTTTACAGAGCACAAGCAATAGGATCTGAATGTTAAATATGCAGTTAGAGTGGAACAGGAAGCTGGAAAGCCAGTCAAAGAAATAATAAACTGTGAAAGAAATCTGAAACGAAGTAAACAACCTTATAAAGTTGTGTGTCTCATCTGCTTCGGCAGACTTTTGATGCTGAAAGCAAAGTCAAGCCCGTGGTTTCCTAATATAAATGTAAATGAGCACATTACTTTGCAGCCTCATTATAAGATGGCCTTTGAAGATCTGTGCTAAAATTGCTTCTCATTTTTTGAGCAGTACGAAATTACAAATTTTTGTGCCACTACAGCAAATGCATATCCTGCACACACAGCAGTACGTAGTGGGAAATAACCGAGAGAATACATGCAGTAGCATCCCAAGGTTGTGAAAAGGGATGGATTCAGACATGGAAACATTTCTACTCTTCTGATTCTGCAGCCCAAACAAAACTTGCCATAGAAGTATCAAAGACAAAGGCATTCCCAGGGGCTTTGGACTACAACCACGTGAGAGTGAACATGAGTCTTCCCACTGATTGCAGATGATGTTGGGGAAAATTTGTACACGTGATTAGTTCGCTCTGCATGGCTAAGATTACATTCCTCTAACAGGAGGATGCAATAGAGCTCTCAGTTTCTCAAATGTACACGTTACTGCATTACAGACAGCATGGAAGTATCAAGGGCTGGTTCATCATAGCTTGTCAATACCAGAACTGAAAAATTAATGTAATGGTATAGGAGAACACTGTATAGTGGTATAGTAGAAATAATGAATCTTGCTGAAGTGAACTTAAGAGGGTGTTTCTGCACCTGAGAAGTATTTTCATGACAATTCCAAATGTCAAGTCTCAGACCATAACTAGAAAATAGTTCAGTCCATGTCAGTAAAGTAACTGTATCTTCAGTAAGTGAAATCCAGCAATACCATATAAAGCAGTCATTTTATTCAGGACTTCAGTAACAAAATAAACTGTAAAAACAAAGTCCAAAGTAAAAAATGCAACTCATTAAAATACTTCCTTTGTTTTATAGTGCTTGTGCATTAACACAAACCGTATTGACCTGAATGCAGATGTTCTTGGCCAGCTAGCGGTTTTCCCTAAGTCACTGCCTCGGCAACTGCCCTTTCACACAACATAAAAGGATCCTATGCTACTTTTGGCTTTCATGAGATTCATGAATCTCACCACGAATTGCCAGATGAGGTCAGCATCTCAAATCAGGAAGAAACATGTTAAAATAAAACATGTATAACATGTACCTAGTGCATGAGGGTCCCCAAATGGGAATATGGTTGTGTGCTTTAGTGGAATAAGCTGCAGGCTTTATGGAAGTGCATCAGATATAGTCCAAATGTTTGTGTGATGTGCATAAAGCATGTGGCCTAACAGTCCTGATACTGACATGGTTGGACCTTGGAAGCACAGCTTAGTATTAACAGCTTAGTTTGACATCTAATTGACTTCAAGCCTCTCCTTCAGATGAAAGCAAATCGTCTTGCCTAAGACTTCCAGACAGTCTTGACTGAGCAGGTATCTGGAATGGAGGCTTGTCCTTCTCTACAAATCACTTGGTTTAATTCTTTAATTCAGCATCTCCCAGACTTTCAAAAGGAGACCCCTGTTGTAGAAAACAAAATCAATCACTGCCTGCTTTTACTCTGACCATGCTGTTTTCACTTCACATTTTAAAAATCTTAGCTAGGCTAGAACTTCCATTTGTATTATAATGGGTTAATCAGAAGAACAGCCTGCAAATGCAACCTACCAAGCCTGAACCAAATCAGAAGAAAGGCAATTTCATATTTATCTAAGGCAATTTTGGCCCTCATAGATATCAGCACTTACAAAAAAGTGTCACTCAGGTACACAAAATCACCAGATAACCTACTTTCTGAAAACCATAACCAAAAATAATTTCATACAATCTCTCTAATACTTCATGAGCATGGGGGCTTACCCCATATACAAAGTGAATTCCCTTGAAACCTGCAAAGAATGAGAATTTTTTTTTTACACTTATTCTCAATACTGTCAACTTGTTTCCTGCCTGGGACATGCTGCCAGGAATTCCTTGACAGTTGTGTCCTCAAAACTGTTTTGTCAGTGCTTGAAGGAGAAAACTAGCCACACTTGAGGGCAAAAGTCCCATGTATTGTCTTTTCACTACTGTTTTAGAACTGGCCTTCGCATATTGTCTATGCTCAAAACCTGCTGTTGTAAGGGCCATACCTTACTTAGAGAGCCCTCTAAGCATCCATATTCAGGTTAATGATACAGCGCAGTGTTTATTCACACTGACACCTGAGAAGGACTCAAAACCACACAAATCCCCCATTACTGAAAGCACTCATTATTATGCTTTTAACTTCACTGGCCTTTGAGAAAGGAATGCACGGGAGCGGAAATGTCTGCGATCACTTTGTCGCTCAGATTCTTCCCTTTTTTGGGGACATTTTTCTTCCTAAAAGCCTAAGTGGTTGCATTTGGTACAAGAAACAACTGAACCATTTTTGCGAGGGCAACCGCTGCACAGGGAACTGACAGCAGGGCAAGCACGCGTTGCCCTACAGAAACCCACCAAGCACTTCGAGCAGGATGGGCACAAAGAGGAACGTGCCCGCCACTGGCAGCAATTCCAGCCCCGCGTCGGGGACGGCGCCGCCCCTCAGCCCCGAGTGGCGCCGGCCCTCGGCCCCCCGCAGCCCCGCCTCCGCCTCTGATTGGAAGAGAGCGCCGCGGCCGCGCCCGCCATTGGTCCCTCGGGCAGCGGTCGCGCTCGCCATTGGCTGCCGGCGGGTGCCACTCGGGGCGGTGGCGGCCGGGGGAGGTGGTGAGGCAGCCGGGCCCATCCTCTGCTGGCGGCGGCGGCGGCAGCACCGGCACCATGGTGAGCTCCGCCGGGCCGCCCGCCCTGCCCGGGGCCGGGGCGCGTCCCTTCTGCCCGGCACCGGGCCCGCGGTGGGAGGGAAGGGGCTGAATCCTCTTGGGAAGCGGGAAGCCGGGCCTCAGCCCTTTGTTTCGGGGGGAGGTGGGTGATGTTTCGGTGGGGTCGCTTGCCGCCGGGGTGATGGGAAGGGTGGAGTGGGATGCTGCGGGGCGGGGGAAGGGGTTCCCCTGCCGCCCGGTGCCTGACCGTGCCACCGCCTCGTCCTGCCCCGCAGTACGGCTTCGTCAATCACGCCCTGGAGCTGCTCGTCATCCGCAACTATGGCCCCGCCGTCTGGGAGGACATCAAGTAGGTGTCTGTGCGTGTGTTTTGTGTTTGTCCGTCCGTGCGTCTGTGCGGGGGCGCGCAGGGCCGGGAGCCGGGGCCGGCCGGGTACCGGGGACTGACGCCCCATTTGCCGCCCGCCGGCTGCCGGGCGGGTCTGCGGGCCGGCGGGGGCGGCAGCGGCACCAGCAGCGGTACCCGCGGCTCTGCGGGCCGGCTCAGGCGCCCAGGACGCGGCTCCCAACCGTGACAAGACCAGAGCGGCTCCTGCCGCACCTCGTCCCGCTCGTGGCCTCCCTTAACGCCTCCGAGAGCCGCCTTGTTCCATCTTTCCCGGTCTCCAGGAGCCGCAGCGGGGATGGCATGGGCCCCCGCGGTTCCCTCGGTTATGTGGAGTGTGTGGCAGAAGTAATGTCCTTGCGTCAGGCCACCAGGTGAACCGTGCAACAGTTGCATCCTTTTACATCCCTGAAGGAACTAAGATACAGTGTTTGTTTAATAAACACTGCCTAAAAATACTGTCAGATTTTGGTAATGTCTTCAGCTTGAAATCAAAAAAGTCATTGATTATTATAGAAAACATATGTATAAGAATATAAGTAGAAGAATGGTTTTTGGCTTCATTTCTTGAACCTGACTTCTTGTGCCCTTGCTTTTCTGGAGGTATAACATTTTTTCTAAGGAGCTGACTGCTTTTAAACCTTTGATTAGTTATGAGATTGCACTAAAAGTTTTAAATGAGTGTGCAAACAGAATTGTTTACCTTAAAAATAGTAGTACGAATCACTAGGCAAAACGACAACAAAATATTTTTAAAGGACGTAAAAGCTTAATGAATTGTATGCTCACTTCATTGGGCTTCAGGCAACATGTGGTCAGAAGAAATGGTTTCATATGAGGGAGAAGTAGATAATCCACCTTGGAGAAAGTGGTCCTCTTTCAACTGGATGCCTTCTGTATCCCTCTGTCACATTTATTTTGGGCCAGTTCTAATATGTCAGTGTTGATGTTGATTTTATAATATATTGCTGTTGTCTTAATACAGTTTTTGGAGTCAAAGGCCAGTTTGGATTGTGAAATTTTTGTTACCATGACATTTTTTTTTTCATAAAATCATTTGTTAAGAATGTGATAACCTTGCTCAGTACCATGAAATCAGAGGATCATAGAAACGTTCTCTGGAAGAGGCCTTTGGAGGTCATCTAGTCCAGTTTCAGTTCCAAGCTGGATTGTTATGGGCACTAGATCAGGGCTCAGTTATGACTTTGGTCTAGCCAAGTCTTTCATGTCACCGAAGGTGAATCCACAGTTGTGGTTCAGCAGGCATGCATTGTTCTATTGATCCCTGACAAGTACTCTGTAAATTAATGTTGGCAAATACAGTTCTCTGCATACCACAGATGAACTTTTAGTGTATGCCACAGAGTTTTATGATGTAAGTGAGGCATTTGTTTTTCTTCCACACTAAACATTTCTAAACACAGTGATCTATTTTGAATTCCTAGGTTTTGATTTTTTTAATGACAGATGTAAATTGAGAGGTGATAAAATAGTGATGTGCGTCCTTTTCCATGGAAATTGAAACAAATAAATAAAATAAAAATATGTATAAATATGATGCTTACTCTTTCTTGGCACGGCATCCCTTACCAAGATGCCTTTAAGTACCATGGACCACTTTTTTGTCCAGATTACCCACTGAATATGTATTTGCATTTAAGATCAATCCATCAGAGAAGATACAGTTTCATCTAGTGTAAGACCATGCTGCAGACTGTAAGAACACAGCCATAATTCCTGATGCATCCTATCTCTTTAGATTTTGGAAACATCTAATAGAATACTGAAGATAAGTAAAGCCTATGAGGAATATTACTCATATAACATCTTGGAGAAATTTAATAGAAATATACAAAATACTTTCCTAAGGTCAGCTGTGAAAATTCAGGAAGTTGGTATGTCTTGTTCCTGCTTTTCAAATGAGAAACATTTATGTCTTATGGCAGCCCAGCAGGTAGGCTCTGCTGTTAGCTCACAGGAACATGGCTCTCTGGGATGAAACTAGGACAACACCACCCAGCAGAAGATTGGAATGTGATCTCCAAGAAGGAGCCAATGTATTTGCAACAGCTGCCATAGTTCCTTGTGTGAAATTGGTCATCATGGGGTATTTATTCAGCGGGATTTCTCAGTTGTGTATCCTAGAGTTTAGAAACCAGTAAACCAGTCCTTCCTGGAACGCCTTATAGTGATGCTGATTTAGGGAATGGTAGTGTCAACTGGTAGCCAAGTGAAGTTTGGGAGAAGCTTGGGTGTTTTATAAGCAAATACAAACTTCTTGCAAAGGCTTTTTTGTTAGAACTGTTAATCATTTAGGAAACAGCAAGAAAGTACAGAAAAGTGTTGTGGCATGCTGAGTTGAATCAGTTGAATCACTGATGACTGGAGAAATAATTATTGAAGTCAACAGTCTTGGCTGTTTCTAAAAAAACAGAGGAACTTTGCACTGTTAGTGAGGTTGAATTTGCAATAAAACTTCAGCATTTTGGAGAAGTAGGCCTCTGAGTAGTTCAGTACAAAATTTCTAAAATTTCTTATCTAAGCTTTTTTGGTTTTGGTTTTTTTTCAGTGTTGAGCCAATCACATACTGCTATTTTGTTCTCTCTGAAGTCACCACAGATGTGAATCAGCATTGTAGAGTGCTGGGTTATGATTGCTGAGTGATTTGCAAATGCCAGTAGGTGAATTTATACTTAATATTGATAGAAGGGAAAAGAAAACAGAACTAAATAAACTGAAGTAATGAAATCTGGTCATTCTTTAAAAAAGAAGTGCATTTGAAAAAGTTAAATACTGAATTGAAAGGGTATTCTTCATCTGAAACATGGAAACTCTTCTGTAGCTTATTCAGTCAAAAGTGGTGGTGTATGAATTTCTTATATAGAGAATATGGGTACACAAATAGTTGAATTTGATGCTCTTACAAGAATGGTGTTTTCAGTGCCATCACTTACTGTTAACTGAGTTAGAATGATGATTTGAAGTTCCCGTGTCTGTTATTTTGTTCATTTTTCAGCATCATTGCAAAACCACGATCTATCAGAAAAAGATACATACTGGCTTTTAATGTCCCAGAGTGGAATTCTTGGGAAAGTTAGCCTCCATGTTATTTTCATCCACTTTAAAAAAAAGCATAACTAAACAACAGACTTCTCTTATACGTCATATAATAAGGCACTAAGTTCATGGAAAAATTACAATATATACTTTGATATAGGGCTTGGATTTCCTGAAGAACCAAAATTAAAATGCTTGACACACAAAGTGGTTCAAAGTCTTCTATTTCTGAACCAGCATTCTGAATCCTAGATAGGTTGAATTTAAAATAAGACTTAGAAAACTGGCATGTAAGTTAGGAAGGTTAATCTTGATTTATGGAGCTTTTACTCATTTCTCAACAGCAAAGCCTCAAAAATTTACTTCTCCTTGGGGTTTTCTCTGACTGCCACTTGCAGAATTGAGAATTTGAATTAATGAACAGGGTTTTTGTGGTGAAGCCCTAGAATCATTAGAGAGATTTAGCGAAGCTGGATGAGCAAGAGGGAGTGAGAGGGAAGTCCTGTAGTTGTTGAATTCTGCAGCAGCAGATTTTTCTTGGTGGAAAGTGATGATTCACCATAGTCCTTTCTTTTGCTTGCTGGCAGTTGTAAGCTGCAGGTACACTGCTCATTGGCATTCACTATTTCAGTCTTTGGAAGGGGAGACTTGGGACCTGCAGTGCAATGGGGACAGACTCCTTTGATCAGCACTTCACTAGCTCTGCAAAGAGTTGCTTGTAAATAAACAGTTAATGTAGAACTGTTAACCACACTTCTGCTGAATAAAACACTTTTCATTTGTTCCTTCCATACTTAAGAGAAAACCTCTTCTGAATCCTTTATTTTGTACTTGTTACATCCAGAGGGCTGGTTTAGATCGTGTGGCCACAATTGCAGTGGCTGGTTCTCAGGGATGGTTCTCAAGATTCCTTTGGTATTAGATATCTTCAAGTCCTCTGCAGCCAACATAAACTGAAAGTTGTCAGCCCTGGCCATTCCCACATACATGCAATTCCGTGCTCATGTCTGTTTAAGGCCAAGTTTGTACTGGGTGATATGGTAGAGCGTGCACAAGATTGTAAGTAGTGCATGTGGAATTACTCTCCGTGAACCTGTCCAAAACAATGCAGAGAGATTACTCCTATTTTCAAAATAGAAATTTCCATGACTTAAGAAATTCTACTCCCTAGTATGTTTCCATGTTGGACATATTTTTATGGTGTGTGATAGTACATTTTTAAAAGAGACCTCTATCATAAAATCTGACCTTTTCTGCAACAGGTATCACTTAAAGCTGAGCTGAACAGCCAATATATGTGAAATTGTGATCACTCCATTCAGCAGTTCTGAGGGTTTAATTGTGTTACAAGCATTGACAGGGATGTCTTCTTGAAACAGTTCCAGGTCACTATGTGGGAGCTAGAGCAATGTTGTCAGCCGGGAATATGTACAGAGACTTTTTTCCTGTGTTTCCCAACACTATTCCTCTGTGTTTGATTAAATGGATGCAGGATTTTCCCACGGGCTCCTAAATCTGAATTGGGGCCAGGTTAGATGCTCAAACTATGACACTTTCAAACATACTGCCAAGAAAATGAATGAGAACTCAAAAATCTAATAAAGAAATGCATTAAAATGCTTCATCACAAGCTCATAGAGTAAATTAGTATTTTCCCCACACAGGTATGTGAAATGTCTGGATTTGAGAAATGAAATGGCACAGCTAGTCAGCCACAGTCTTCATCTTCCTTCTGTTTTTATGGTAGAAGTCCCCACAAAAACACGTAGTGTGGAAAAACTAGAATGGAAGTTGAAACTCAGCATTTGCTAAAAAAACTACCTTATGGTGAAAACACTTTTTATTTGATTCTGGAGAAGTGTTCAAACTTGCACAGTATAAAGATAGGCATTTTTTGTCCATTTGCTGTACCTTAGCATGGGGATATGTATATATATCAGGTAATAGTCTTATATCCCTGGTGCTCATGATGCCTAAAGTTTTAGCTTTCATATATTTTAGATTCTGTACAGCCTTAAAGTGTCATTCTGGACTTCATATTAAGGAAGTTCTCTTCACAGTTTAGTTCCACAAAACAATCCTTTTCCAGCCCGAGAACCAAGGACGCCATTACAGCCTCAGGCCCAACAGCATAAACAACGGCGAATTGAAGAGAGCAGTCTGGGAGGCTGGGACTTCGTAATTTGAAGCTGTAATTGGACAATTAACCCCAATATGCAAATGGAGCAAGGCATAAAAGTGTGAAAACTCGTGACTGGTCATTCATCTTGTGACCATCTTGGTTCCATCTTGGGTGTAGCTAGCCCTCGCCAGGCTCTTGTACTGTCCAAGGTGTACCCTTAAAGGCCTTTTAATAAATACCTGCTTTACTCCTTAACTCTGTCTAGCCTCTCTTCTAGGTCGGCCTCTCAAGGCATTACTCAGTGCTTAATGTAGAAGTAAAGCATCTTCTGCCTTTGCCCTGTTTTGTCCTTTGAAGGGGTTAGGATGGTGTGTGCTGTCCACACTCTTAAATGCCAAGGATTCAGTTCTGGGGAACCTTCTGGCCAGTACAAACTTTACAGGGACACAGTGGCCTGGAAGTGCATACTACTAAAGAGCAAAAGTCAATGGCTTGTCCTAGGAGGAAGGAAACTTTTGTTACCCAAGCTTCACAGATTGTCACTTACCAAGGCTCCAGGCTCTTAAAGATTTTTTTCCTGTAAGTCTCCTGTTATGGTTAAAATGGTGAAACACTGAGGATTGAGAAATTGTCCTGGAGCAGTGTGGGAATGAAAGTGGAAAGCTCTGCTCAGTTTCACATTGGGTTCAGCTGAAGTGGTAGAAGACTCTACTGTTTGGGGAAGTGACAGAAACTGCAGGGCCTGAAAATGAAAACTAAACTAGACAGGAACTTCTACATCCTATTGGTGAAGGTTTACATAGGTCAGACTGTAGTGACTTGGTGTGGCTCTTACAGTGAAATGTAGGTGATTTAAGAATACATATTACAGCGTAAATTTTCAAAGGCATTCCGAGCAGTTAGGTTTATTAGTAGTGCTGTAGGTTGCCTACTAAAGTCAGGAATGGTAGATTCTTTTATTAATTTACGTATCTAAAAATGGTACTCCACTGATTTCACTAGCATTTAGATAATTAGGAACTCATTGACAGGATGTGCTATTCTGATTAATTATATTTGTAGTTACATTCTAAAATAGTAAATAATATAAATAATATAAAATAAATATTAAATGTCTTTTAGAAAATATTTAATAATTTTTTTACAGGACACAGACTTGGATTGCATTGTTTCCTGGGAATTTCTCACATAGCAAAAATTATCCATTTTTATGCTATTTAAACAAAGGAAATAAAAAAAAACTTTTTTAGCTGCAGAATGAAGGCTCTAGCTTGGGTTACTTTGTCTTTATGCTGAGTTCAGAATGTCACTTTGTCAGAGGTGATTTTTTCTTTTTACTAATTATATCAAAACACAACTTATGTTTGTTGACAAATCCTGTGAGAATCAAGATTTTGGCCTACTGCTATTGCTTAGCACAGTGTTTAGAAGTAGTAATAGCTGCTACTATAGTGTAGTTTGCCGTTTCAGAACCTGGGGAAATATGCACAACAGCTCTAGTGAAAGACTATTTTAAGTTGCAATAGTAAGCTCTTAAGTTCTGTATGAATTTAGATAATCTGTAGGTCTGATGCTGGTAGGCTGTAAAGTCCATGAAAGTTGTGTTTTGAGCATAAAAAGTACTTAGTATCTTAAAAAACTAGAACCACTCGTCACATACTGGGCACCCTAATGAATGAAATCTTTTTGATCTGTGGTGTTCTTGCCTATTTTAAATGGAAATGGTATAATTGGCCTCATGAGATTGTTGGAGAGCTAATTAATGCTTCTGCATGCAATTAGTGGACATCAATTCCATAGGAAGACTTATTAGAAAGGAATAATTCTCTCTTCAGGACTGGATTTGAAAACTGCTGTACATCAAGCCTGAGGTTATATATTGAGGAATGGGATAAAATAAAACACAAAATAGTTGTGCATTAATGGAGTAGTATCAAGCCTCAGTACTGAAGGAGCTGGAAGCCTGGAGGAAAAGGAACAGGTTCTTTGGGCTCATGGGTGTGGCTGGGATGCTGTGTCCTACAGGTTCAGGAACAGACAGGGAGATGTTGCTTGGAGCAAACTGCTCTAGTGTCGCTGAGTGAACCTGAGTCTGTCTTTCCTGCTTTCACTAAACTACAAAAAAACCCCAAAAAAGGCAGCAGACCCTTCTGGCTCTTTATGAGACCTGTTTTATTTCTTTGTAATTGTTCTGGAAAGTGTTTTTCAGGTTTTCAGCTGACCATAGTTTCTATATATAGGCCAGCTCTTTAAAAAGCATGTAAAACAGTACCATAGTCTGTAAGAATCTGTCTGCAATGGTAACAGCATCACTTCTGGTAGAAGCTGGATAATCATCAGCTTAGAATGTAAAGTTTTTGGAGAAAATCTGTTTGCGTATGTAGGTACATATGCAAATAAATGTTGGTGTGCATGCCTATGTGTATGTGCATATCATGTCTGCATAATCACCATGTGGCCTGGACAACAAAAATGCAAACTAAACAGGAAGTAAGAATCAAATATCTGTACAAAATGTGAGGTGGGGCACTTCAGTTAGTAATCATCTGTAGTGGAAGCAAGTGAAAAAAAAGCCTTCAGTTATCTTTGGTGTTTCTTGTCAAGGGGTTGACTTGCAGGAGAACCTTGGTGCCAACCTCCTTGTAAATTTCTAAGCATAGGTTTTGATGGTCTTGGACTTCAATTTTATTTTCTCCTATTAATGCTTTTGGGATTTCTCCCATCAAAATGCTGGCTTTCCTGTTCCTTTCTTCTGTACTTCTCCCCCCAGGAACTGTAGAAGTGTGGGTGGTAAGCAGGTGAGTTACAGAGTTTACCACGTAGACATGCATACTTGTGTACTGCAGTGGTGGCAGTCAGTCCCATGGGAATCTTCTTCCTTCTTTGTTGAACTGCTGGGAGTTTGTTCAGTATTTCCCTTTCCCAGCCCACAACTAATTTTCATAATGAATGCTTGCTTTACAATTTACTTGAAATTGCTAATTCTTTCATGCTCAAAAGTGTTTCAGATGTACTGTGTTAATTATTTTCACTGTCTTGTCCCAATGAACACTGGTGAAAAAGAATGACCATTCACTCGAATTTAGATTGTGAATGCATTCTTGTTTTGTATCATGTAGTTCTCAGTTGTAAATAATTGCAGTGATCTGTTAAAAAGCAAGGGAATGGAGGCTTTGCTGCCTCTTTTAGCACCATGTGGGTTTACCCAGTGCTGAAGGCAGTGTTCTGTTGAACCAGTTTCAACAATTTTGAAAAAAATACAGATTGCCTACAAGTAGATGTGAGAAAGGACACTTTGGAAAGCCATTAGTGGTGAAATGACAATAGGTGATATCTTCTTAATCCATACCCCTTTTAACATTAATGAGTTTTTATCCAGACAACAACATTTATTTTTGTTTATGTTTTTAAGTCCTTATTTCATACTATTCCAAAGGTCTAATCAGTATTTTATAGTTTTTTTTGTTGGTTTGGTTTTTTTTTTAGTGAATAGATGGTTCTTCATGGGTAGAGAGGTTAATATTTACAAGCTTCATAGGGTCAGGACACTACTTCCTGCTCTTTCAGTTCCTCACAGCGGAAGGACCTGCTTGAAGGTCAGGAGTTAAACTGAGTGGATGCCAAATTCTTTAATTCCTCTGGGAAAAGGTTGGCGAAAAGGAAATACTGGCATGTTAGGAAACTTGGTGTAAGTGTTCTTGCAGTATCTTTCAGGTACTTTGCAGTTTTCCCAGAATTAAGTGCTTTTAGACTGCCAAGATAACAGGTGTTATAAACACATCATTCACTCTTGTTAATGAAATTCATGAAAGAGTATTTTATAAATACCATTCTTTTTGTTCCACTTACGTAAAAGGAAGCAAAATAATACTAGCTTTATATTTTTAATAATATTTTTAGTATTTGTAGTAGCAGCAAGGAACTTGTACTTTTGTACTTTTGTTAACTGTATCTTTTAGTATTATCTTGTTTTGAAAACCTACATTAAACACTCCTGTATCCAGCCTGTAAAACTGGGAAATAGCTCAGAACTGTGAAGTCTATAAATACGCTTATTTACTTTACCCAGAACATCATTTTCCTGGACAGATTCCCATTTTTATTTAATCTTGTAACTTAATATAATTTATGTTCTTCCCAGCTGGGTATTTTAAAATAACTTTGGACCATCCAAAACATGTACAAGTCTATTTTCTTTTTTTTCCTTTTCAAAATAGTGGCTCAATATTTTTAATAACTTTTAATAAAGTGTCTTTGTGAAATACATGAAAAAAAGATGGGGAGCATTTTGAAAAAAACAACTGTCTGTGAAGTAGTATGAGCAGTGAGTTTTCCATTTTAATGTAAATGAGATGCAAAGACAAGGATTCTGGGTTCACAGATACCATCTTTAGTTCTTACCCATGTAATCCTGTTTAAGAGTGCTACTCTTGGAACGGAATTACACTTGACTCGCTCCTATCAGTGAGATCAGAGCCGTGCTGTGTTTCTAAGTGCAGCACAGTTATTTTGTCATTAAGATTGTTTTGACTGATCTCTTCAATTTAACAAGCACTTTTTCCATCCTTGGTACACCAAGAATACTGAAGCACAATGGTGGCAAAAGTCCCAACTGAAACAAATACATACCATGGAAGAAGTCCTGGAGGTGGTCTTGGAACTAGCTGCTGGTTTTGGTGTGTTCAAGGTGACACACCCAGTGCGCACACTTTGGACCGAGTTTTGGTAGGAAAAGACCCAGTTGTGCTTTTGGGACACTGGATGATCTCTTAAAGGGACACCAGCAGCTTCTAAGTAATAATGGTACATCACAGAGAAGCCTATGCATCTTCAGGATGCAAAGTAATTGTTCCATGCAGTCTTCTACCATAATTTTTCTCCATATTTCCTGCATGCAAATGGAAAGGGTTCTTTTTCTGTAAGAATTTCTTAAGATTTCAGCTTTTTGACTGGCTACAGATGCAGGATAGCAAGTACGACTTCACAGGAAAAAGAGTTCTGTCAGCAGCAAATCTTCTCGATTATGATTTATTCAAATTCACTTTAAATACTACAGTCTGACTGTAAAATTCATTAAAACTCACCTTTTTCAGAATAGGCTATATAAGTAAGACCAGCCTGATGTGACAGCTTGTCCAGCTGTGTTGTCTGTAAAATCTCCAAAGATGGCAAAAGAAATCCTTTCTACATCAAGCCTCTATGACAAATAAAAATGTGTGCATCCTATGCTTAAAAATCTGAAGTGCAGGGTCTGGTCTGATTTTAGGAATAGTTTTTCTTGGAATGCTTGTCTACACATAACATTTCAGCCATTTCTGTGAATTATTAACATTATTTTTGAACATTATTAGTGTGTTTACAAATACTGAACTAGTTTCACAAGGGGAAAGATTTTCAAAAGGACCATTGTACATGGATGTATCTCCTGCAATGCTGTTCTGTGCTGCTAAATCAGCAGCAGTTTGGGGGATGTTAGCATGACTGATGGAAGAAAGGCTGTTTTAGGACTTGATCCTACTTCGATCTATTCAATAGAAGTTTTTCCACTTATTTCAAGGCCAAATCTTTGTGTGAAAAGTATCTTCTGTATAGCTGTTATTTTCCATGGTGCAATAGTTAAGGTTCTACTCTTGCCCAAGTAAACTGCCTCACATTAACCTGGATAATAGAAACATTCTGGAGGAAAACAAAAGCATTTTAGAAAAGTCTGTGCTGGAATCTTTGTTTCCCACAATTGAAATAGCTCTATGTAATCATTCAAAATTAGTCTAGAGTAAATAAAAAGGACTGCCAGACTGCAGAAGTTAGGACTGGCATGTCATAGGATGTAAGTTTTGAACCATGAAATATCACATCTCATGTGACAGGAGTCAGTTCAGGTGAGAGCACTGAAATCCTGGGGTGTTCTAATGTTTTCAACATAAATTTGCAGGGGAGCAAAACCCACACTTATTTTGTCTCTATAGATGTAAATGAGACATTAATTGTAAATTCTGTTCTATTTGACTTGAAAGTTATTTTGAAAGAACAGCCATATAAAAGTGAAAAGTTTGCTACTGTAATACTGCTTCTTCACTAAAGAATTAAGCAGGGCTTGGGAATTTGCCAGAGTTTGTTGATTTTGGCTCATTTCCAGTCAAGTTGTTAAGAAAGCGACCAACATGTTTTTGCTGTTAATGTCTTTCTGATCAAACACCACAATCTGCAGAAAACATTAGAAGTATGCTAATTTCCTCCCATAATTTTATCTGGTCAAAAACTGTAACTTAAGATTGCAGCAAAACATTCAAGGGAAATGCCACAGTTTTTTTGTAAAGCTATGAATTATTAAGTTTTCTCTGAAATGTGGTCAGCCAAATAGAAATGTAAGGAGTTACTCTTGATGGACAGCTGACCACAGCAGCTCTGCAAAGCTGACAAAACGGCTCCACTCTTAGCATTAATTATAACCGTTTCTGTGACACTATCATATATTTCTTCCTATCACCCTTGTTATAAAACCATTTCTGTAGTGTAAGTGCAGGCAGCTTTGAGAAATCAGGTAGGGTCAGGTAATTAGGTCGGAAAACGGCAGCCATGAGGAAACAAGTATAGGTATTCATCTGAATGACACTGTCCTGTTTCCTGAGCTGCTGGAGGTCACTCATGGTCAGTCTCTGGTAGCTGTGATGCTCTCTCAGACAAGTTCATTAGAGGCTCTGCTGTTTTGTAGACTTGCAAAGGGCCAGTGCCTCTGAAAAAATAGGATTGCTTTCACTTTGCAGTGGCCATTTTGAATAAACTCGCGGCAGCATTTTCCTATCACATAGAGTCTTAAGACTAGTATTTCAGAGAGGAAAACTTTTGGAAGCTCTCACTGCTGGTAGATTACTGAGGGAAGCAGAAGGGCTTCAGAAGCCTGTGCACAATCACTCTGGCTATGTGTTGTCTTTATGCAGAGCAGCTTCTATGAACAGGTGATGGAGCAGACAGGGAAATTCGTCTAGCAGAAAAACAATGCAGAAAAACTAACTGAATTTTATTTCAGCTCAACACCTATCTAAATTGCTGGGATGTACCAGAACAACAGATCTTTGAGGTATGGAGAAGAAATTAATTTGGAAAGGAAGAAGAGAGTTCTGAAATTTAATACTTTTCAAGCATGCATCCTAAAAAAGCAGTTTATCTTTTGACATGGCTTAGATTAGCCGCTGTCATGGTATTTGCCATATTTGTAGAACAAGCAAAGAAATTTTTGCCTGCGTAGTTTTAACTGAGAAGTGTAATCCCCTGCCAGAGTAAATATTTACTTTGACAAATTTTTGGAAACAAAATTTGCTCAACTTTAAATATTTTAAATGGGAAATACATCAGTAAGGCTACAGAGAAGATGGCTGCTGAGTGATCCAAAGGATTTAGAGTAAATCAGAAAAAAAATAGTTAAAATACTTAAATGGAGTAGACTGAAATAATTGACATAACCAGTGGTGAATTTAAAAAGTGGTTGCTCAGAGAAATTGCAGATATTGACAAAAACTTTGACAAAGTAAACTAAAGAAAATAAAATAAGAAAAAAGAAGCACGGCTTGGCACAGAGAAGTAAACAGGAAAAGTTCCAGTCAATGTAGTTGGAAAGAAATGCAAGAAGTTTTGAAAGAGATACCAACATTGTCAAACTGGGTCAGTTTTTCATAGAGAAAATTCTCACACAGAAAAGCTATGCCTATGGACTGTGCAAGTATGCAGTATTTTTGAGGATGTTCATTGCTTTTCCAGATGTGTGTTTTATCCTTTGTGGTTTGGCCCAGATCAGGAAGACTAAAAGAAAGCGCAGCATGTATCAGATGTGGGAAAGTTTGTTCACCCTTTGCAAGCATCCCTCTAAACTGTAGCTGACTTGTAGTTACATACCATGTTATGAGAATCAAAGAATCAAGATGGTTTTCTTTTCTCATATTCATTTCAGTTCTGTTCTTAGGAAATGTAAACTTTACCTTCTTGTCCCTGGCTGATCTCTTATGTTTCAAGGCATCATTTCCCACTAACAACTCCTCCTGCTTAAGACCCTGGTTAATTAATGTTCTTATAATATTTTTCATGTCATTGGATAGAGGATGATCTTTCTTTTATGTGGAATTATGAGAGATATTTAGTGGCACCTCCCCTATAGCTTTGTCATATTTCTGTAGGAAAGTTGCTTAGTTTGTTTTCAGTTCATCGTTCTTAGAGTGGGTATAAAAATGTTTATTTCAAGTAACAGTTACAATACTTCAGTTATTAATAAAAACATATTTTTGAAATACAAAAACAATGTTGTGTAATTTTTGGATGGTAGGGAGAATGTGAGGAGCAAGATTAAAGGAAGATGAAGAGGAAGAAGAAAATAATGGGTTCCAGATACCCATTAAGTGAACAGATAATCAAAGACTGATGATTACGAACGGGAGGGTTAAAAAGCAAGTAATTTCACTTAGGTCGATAGAATACTGCCATATGAGATTGGAATCAGTCCTTCTCAGCAGTACCATTTGCCATCTAGCAGTCTTAAGATCAACAAGAGTACTTAATTCTCAGACCTCTCCCATTTAAATACCTCAGGAAACTTCTGTTTCTACGGATGGATAATTCCACTACATCTGTAAGTGTTTGAATTGTTCTGCAGGCATTATTTTTTTGTATTAATTAATTTTTAAAGTCAATAACACCACTTTAGGAAATTAAACCAAGAGAAATCCAGAAGTTAGAAATATTGGCTCTGTAGGCTTGAGGTGTATCTCAAAGAGCATTTCTTTGTATTTACACAATTTACTAGTCATGGCACTAGTAAATAATTGTTTACTCATTGTCCTCTTTCATTTGTACATTAGAAAAATAATTATACTGCAGCCAAGTTGATGAATTTCTTGATTTGCATCCCTTGTGCTTAGATTTTTTAAAAAACCTACCTCGTAATCTGCCTTTTATATGATTTTTCTAATTTTAAGGGTTTTTCTTCTGAAAAGTGACATCGTGTACTGATTTTTTTTTTTTTTTGGTGTGATGTACGATGTGATTCAGTAATTCACTTCAAGGCTTTCCTGTGTCTGCCTTTCTTTTGACTTCCTGAAATGAATTGCAGCATAGAGATACATTTAGATGAAGGGGTAATTTCTTTTTAATGAGGTAGCTGTGACCCTCCACCTGCAAATATACTAATGATGCCATCCATGATCTTATTAGTTTTGCTGAGCCAATATGTAGTCTATCAATTAGAGCATGAGTACTTACAAATGTCTCCTCTTTCGTCGCTATTTCTGCAAAGCACACTATCTCTATAGAGAGTCATTGTAGGCAACACCACAGGAGGTGAGCACCTATTTTAAAAAACATACTGAGAAAGGAGGCTCTGCTTATTTTCCAGATGAGGACTTCAACAAAAAGGACTCGACTTCATCAGAGAACACAGCAGGCCCCTCAGAACTTCTCATCTGCTGAAGGAAAATTTGCAAGGGAAATAAGAGCAAATACAGAATACTGCTTTACTTAAAACTGGGCGGGGACAGGGCCATGTCCATTGGCATGCTCTGTGCACAGCAGGACCAGCCACATGGGCAGCTGGTTCTTCAGTGTCCTGGGGTCTGCCTGCCCATGGCAGTGCTCCCTGTCCCCCTCCCAAGAGCTGGGACTTGGCCATTCCTGCAGCATCAGTGGCCTGGTTCCTGTGCTGTGCAGATGGGGTAAAACAGGCAGGAAAGCACTTGTGGGTCCTCCCTAGTAACTCACTTGTGCCAAGTGCAAAGCTTGGAGGGCACAACAGTTCATTCATTGTCTGGGGGAATCAACTTGTTCTCCTCAGTAAAAAAATAGAGCCTACAGATTTGTGCTGCCTTTTGGACAAGCTGTTGACTTGATGTTCAAGTTGAAGAGAATAGTAAATGACCCGAAAAACAAAGCAGTAATTTTGTTTTGGTTTTTTACTTAGTAGCAGTAGTAAGTGTGCAGAGGACATATATATGAATCTTGTCTTAAACCTGGGGTATAGAGAGTTGTTTCCTTTAGTGAAGAAATGTATATTTTTATTGTGCTTTAGCTAAGTAGTGACACTTTACACACGAGAATTGATGTGCATGAAAACAAGGCCTTGCAAAATCCTAGCATCATTTTTCTTCCTATCTACTGGGTGTGTGCAGAATTATGAGAAAAGATATTTGATTTGGTACCTGCATCTGTATTTTAAGTTCCTCTTTGCACATATGTGCAAATGATTGTTAGAAACATCCCATGCCTTTTGTAAATAAAGTGTAATTAAAATGTGATGGAATGAAAAAGCTTATAAAATGTTTAAAGAGCCCACCAAGGGCTGCATTAACCAAGGGCTGCATTATTGGATAGTCTCTTATTTTAAAATGCAAATTGTGTCTTTATTAGTACAGCAACTTTTTGAGGCTCTGTACTGAAAAATCATGGTGTTTTTCTTGTTGCCAATTATTGTTTTCAGAACACTTATGGTCTGAAATATCTGTATTGTACACAGATAGGTGACTGAGATAGGAAACAAATTTATTTCTAATTTTCTGTCTTGAGTAACTCTACAAACTTATTTTATTTAAATTACTTTTGTCCATATGGTGCTTTTCCCTCAAGCAAAAAGCTTTTATTCTATTTTCTTTTTAGGAAGGAGGCGCAGCTGGATGAAGAAGGACAGTTTCTGGTCAGAATAATTTACGATGATTCCAAAACCTATGACCTCGTTGCAGCTGCAAGCAAGGTCCTTAGTAAGTAAAACAGATATCTTCTTTGCCCATTCATCACAAAAAGGTAATACCCACCTGCCCCCCCAAATCTGTGTAGCAGAGTAACAGGATTTAGCACAGGGGAAGTGAAAATGGAGCATTGGTTAGAGATTCTTTTTTTAAGTCTTAGGAGAAAGAATTGTATTTCTGTTTTTTTTCTCTAAGAAAATTTTACTCCCTTTATTGTTTGTAATTGTATTTATTATTTCCAAAGTATTTCATCTTAAACTGGAGAAATATACCTCACCCTCACAAGCTGGGCAGTATAGCAAGCAGTTGTGAAGTAACAACATCCTGCTGCAACTGCCTTCCAACTTCCACCCAAGTTCCAACCACTGCTGCAAGAGCAGTGAATGAACGAATGAATGAATGAGTCCTTGATGTCTGCTGAAGAACAGTGCTGAGTCACAGAAATGCTTGTGGCATGGACACATTTCATTTAATTGCATATCAGCCATTGATTTGGGTTGCATTCATTTTCAATCACTGCAGCTCTGGTCTGGAATTTAAAAGGTAGAATTATGCATATCAGCATTATTTTATCTGCAGCCCCAAGTGCAGTATGAAATTGTTCTGCATCAGTAATTAGCCAAGAGTCTATAAGACTGATGACTGTAGTAATGTTGAATTGGAGCAGCTGATGTGGTTTCATGCTATTGTAAATTAGAATTAACTCTGCTGAGGCGAGCACTACTAACAACCGAGTTCCTTTATTTTCAAGAAGTGATTCATTTTTCTGCATCAAAATCTAAATGCTGTATATGTGTGAAACATACAATGCAGTAAAGTAATAATGGTAATTGGTAAATCCTAATGAAATTCATGTATTTCTCAGTATAGAATACTCAGAATTTATAGGATACTCAGTATTTGCCATATGAACTCTAAATCTTGCTTTGTTCTTGACCTACTGCATCTGAGTAGTGTTTATGAATATCAGAGTAAAGAAATAAGCAAGTGCATGAAATACAATGTTTGGACTGAATTATATTTTCTTGTTTTAACTAGATCTAAATGCTGGGGAAATTCTTCAAATGTTTGGGAAGATGTTTTTTGTATTTTGTCAAGAATCTGGTTATGATACAATTCTACGTGTCTTGGGCTCAAATGTCAGAGAGTTTTTGCAGGTAAGAATTTTGTGCCAGATGGTTTCAGACACCAGACAGAATTATGGCCTAGTCAACAGAAATTTAATTTGAGATTCCAAAGAGCAATTTGGAACAGGAGTATTCATATGCAGCAAATTTGGAGTGTGGGGGGATATGTGTTAAGTGGAAAGACTTACCTTATTTATAGTAACAGAAAATGTGATATTCAGGTTTTATGATATTTCTTCTATTATCTCTGACTAATTATAGATGCTGGATATTTCTAATAGTATGTTATGTACAGAGCTATGGATCATAACAGCTTATCTCTTAAGATGTTATCCTTCATCCATGAACTGAGGGTTGGATACTGTAGATCAGCATGATAATGTACTATAAACAAAAACAAAATAAAAATGATTCTTTAATAGCATGGAAGAAATGTAGAGTCTTCTGTAAAGTGTTATTTCTAGGTGTAGAAAAATGGCCTTCCCTTTTTTGTCACTTGAAGGTTGTTCACTTCAGTAAGCACTTTGTATTTAAGATTTGTGATCTGTCTCACTCTTGAAGAGAACTGTGTACTGTAATGAGGTTAAAAGCATTGCCCTGAAGATTGTCCAAAAGCTCACTGTCAAAACTGTTGATTTTCTCTGAAAGTGTAGTAGCCTCTTGTCATCTGTACCCTTAAAATCTTTCCAGCATTAAGGGAAAGAGAATCATAGTTTGCTGGATTACTTGAATATTTAGTTGTGTGTCTCACCACCCCAAAACCTGCATCATTCTAGAGCATCCTAGATGCAGTCAACCCAGACCTTTACAAATCCCACAAACTGTGGTTGCTGGGCAGACAGGGTATGTGTGTGTTGCAGCATGTGCCTGTCATGAGTGATCTGTTAACCACTGTCTGTCTACAGACAGTGTCCTTTATATTTTATGGCTTCATTCACAGGCTGCTCTCAAAGCAAGCCTTCAGATAAAAGTAATTTCTAAAGATAATTCATGTACTGAAGTTGTGGCTAAGAATAGGGGAGGAAAAAAAGTGTAGCTGGCCCGTTGCATCATCACTTTGGTTACTCATACAGGTGCTATTTGCTTTCCCTCATGCCGTTTTCCATATAATCTGCTTCCCTTTTTGTTCCTTACCACATGTGCTGGTGAAAGGACCATGTTTGTTATACACACCAAACGCCTATAAAAGTGGAAACAGCATACATTTATATTTTTCTAATGACAGCATTTTAAGCTGCTTTGTATGAATTTCAGTGTTAACAGATGACCTTGGCTATTATACACTTCTCTAAATGTTAACAGGACTAATGTATTAGTAGCTGTGCCAGAAGTGTACTTTTTAGCTTTTTATTACAATGGAAAATCAACATTATCTGTGATTTATACTTTTGCATCTTCCAGCAGTCATACTAGGTCAGGAAACTACTTTATATACCTGTTACAAAAATAGGTCCAGGTTGGGTTTAATGTCCCAAACTTTTCTCAGGTTCTTAAAATACATAATATAGTTCCAAAAAGTGCTTCTTGAAATGCATACTGAGTCCAGGATATATACAAAATAATTGAGAACTGCAGCTTTTTAAAATATATGAAAATAAATCTCACATTTATGTTCTGTTTCTTTGACATCTCAAGAAAATTTAGTTTATTCATAGTTGAAACACAGGTACTTCAAGTTTCATAAAAGAGGAAAATGAAAAGGGCAACTAAATCAAATATTTATACTTCATGTGAGTAACACAAGCGTGGAAAATTTGCAAATCATGTTGAAAGACACTGTGCCAAAGAGAAGCAGTGTGAAAAGAGGTACCTCCTAAGAAACTTAATGTGCTCTTATGTTCAATTTAGTAGCTTTCTACTGAATGAAAATCAAAGTGGTTAGTTCTCTCATTTAGGGAATTCTTTACATGGCTACTTGGGTTTCGTGATTGCGGTGCAAGAAAATTCAGGGGTTAACTCCTATTTTAGATACGTCTCCAGATGCTGTGTACCACACAGCTCTGAACAGCATACCTTTGTATTTCAGGTGCCAACCACAACTCTCACTTTTAGTCAGACCAGGATCAGCCCCATTTAGTATGACTGCTTGTACTTGCTTGGAGATTCCCTTGTGTTTCCCCGTGGAGCTGATTACTGGTCTCATAGCTCTAGAATTGGTTCTTTGGTCCCAGCACAAGCTCTGGCATACATCTGAGCAGTCTAGGAGCTGAGAATTCAGGGAGAGAGCTTAGCCTATTATATATAATATTTACCTGACCTCATCTCTGACCCACAACCCGTGAATGTACGATAAAAATGACATTTGTTCTTTCAGAAGCTGCAATATCAATTTAGAATGGATTGAACACAACAAAAAAATAGGAGTAGGAGTAACAATGACAGTGTCTAGATGTAGGGGTGATTTCAGCTCCATGGTCTGGTGAAACGTGTCTACTCCTTGCCTATGTGTTGGAGCGAGGTTTTGAGTACAGTGAGCCATAGGTCTCCCACCCTGGAAGATTAGAGAGTAAAAACTGAAGGACATATCACATGGGGCTTCACTTGTGACACTGCTTTGACAAAGTCAGCAGTAAAGGAGTAGAAGGGTGGCAAAGTGGTTTTGCAGACTGGGGCTATTGCCAGTAGTTAGGCATACTTGTGCCAGACTTAAATGTTAACACTTAGACAACCATTTTGCAACAATTGTGTCCTTGACATTGTCCTTGACCCTGTTTGAAATTCTTCAGCTGGTGACTGTGTAACTGAAAGATTATCATCTTTTCCCATGTATCTCCCTACGTTTTTTTCCAAAAGGTCAGTATATCCTGACTGTTTCTGAGGCATGTGTACTAAAACTGGAGTTCTGCATGCAGTTAAGGAGATGGCAGGGCAGTCTTTCAGAGCCAGTCATCTCTCTTGCTCTTCTCTCATGCACACTCTTTCAAAACACTCTTCCCATTTCATTGTCTTGAACCCTGCAAAGTTCTTACAGAATTTACCTTTGAGCATTATGTTTTTTGTCAATGCCCACTAACAGCTGGAATGAATTGACACCCAGATTGTTGCCTCTTCATGTTCTAATTTGGAGATGTTGATATAGCAACAAAAACATGAATTTGAAGCAAGCTAAAAAACTGAAGGAGGAAATTCCAGGCTAAGTGCATCCCACGGAATTCATTGCTAAGAGCGTCATTTTGTCTGGAGGTCTCCAGGAGAAGAGGCAGCTGTTCAAGCACTTCACAGCTCACATGAAAACAAGTTCAGTATGCTTCCACAAATTTTATGATCGACAGATGCTCATGAAAGGTGGAGAATTTCCCAGACAGCACACTGAAAATATTTTCACTTCACTTCCTATGTTGACAGAAAACAATATGCAAAGCCTGGTGGTAGCAGCCACTTGCAGGGCAGTGAGAGAACACTTAAAATATGCAGTAATGTTCTGGACTTAAGATGTAAAGAGTTCTATGAATTTTACATCGTAAATAAAAAATGGTGGGTTGCAACTCTGTCCTGCAAACTAGATTGCTCTTTCTATGTTAAATGTACAGTAAGTAGCAACTTGGAGCCTTGATAATTGCTTCACAATCAAAGTTGAATCTGGCGTTGTGTTTTAACTGGGATTTTGATCTCACTGATCTCTTTAATGTCCCTATTAGGTATGCCTATCCGTTTACAATTTAGCTTTCCTATCCAGATCACAAATTGTTTGGTTAAAATTTAAAGTTAAATACATGACATGTCTGGGACAGTAGCAGGAAAACAAAACAAAACAAAAAGATCTCTTCCCTTTCCTGAACAGCTTTTTCTGAGACATTATTACGACAGCTGTGATATTTCTGTTCATTCTGTGGAGTTTTCAATTATTGCTAAAGAGAGGTTATATTTGAATTTGGTCTTTCAAGCATTTAAATCTTTACTTTAAAATTTGAACTTTGTCAGGCCCTGTAAACTTGATTGTTATGGTGTCAGAACTAGACTTTTTCATTGATAATAAGGAGAAAGATTTATGTTTATTCAGACATGCTTATTTTTATTTGGCTCCTGAATTAATATTTGAAGAGGAGATTATAGAGACTAGAATTGAAAGGAATGAAACTGGATGAGGTACCAGACTGAGAAACACATCTGAATGTTTCAAAATACAGCATAATCAATCACGACTTCTTACTATCTGGAGTAATTTGTAATAGTCCTAATTTTCATGCCATTCATTGTTCAAATGTTGCCACAGTAGATGGAACATTTTGGGCTACCTGAAAAGCCTGCTGTGATGACAGTTCTACAGTGAATAAGGCAAGTGTGTAGAAGTATGAGCAGTAGGAGAAAGGGGATGTTCAGATTGGACAAAATATGTGCTTAGTTTCTTCATAAATAGTAAGTGAGTGTCCTATAATCATGTTTTTAATTTCTTCTTCCAGAACCTGGATGCTTTACATGACCACCTGGCTACTATTTACCCGGGTATGCGAGCCCCTTCCTTTCGATGCACTGACGCTGAGAAGGGGAAGGGACTCATTCTGCATTACTATTCTGAAAGAGAAGGGCTGCAGGATATTGTCATTGGAATCATCAAAACAGTAGCTCAGCAGATCCATGGTACAGAAATAGATATGAAGGTAATGTCTGAAGTGATATACTCATTGAAAACTTATGTCAATAGGAAAAAAACCAAGAAAATTAAAAGTGAAGTGATGACGAAGAGTAGTTTTCACTGTTGCTGTCTTCTCTGAAGAAGTGGCCTCAGTACTGACTCTCAGGAGGAGCCATCAGCCTTTGTGTTGCTTGGACATATCAGTCATGTGCTGAGAAGGACAGCTCTAATTGGCAGGCAGACCCAACTGGGAACAGTACAGAACAATATCCCCTTAATTAGAAAAAGGTTGTAAAAAGGACCAAAAGAAAAGGACATGTAAAGAAATGAGATACTGGCTTATTTGGGGTGCTTTCCCCCCCCCTTTTTAATGTTTGGCATATATTTCTTACTGTCTACTGTGTTCTCTGAGAACATAGACATTTTGTCTTTATCCTAGATTCTTCATCTGTGTGCAGACTGTGAGGCTGATGTGCATTGATGAGGCCTGGGTGGCAAGCAGTGTTTTCCTCTCAGCCAGCATGCCAGGTTCTTCCAAGAAAAAAATATGTTTGTGGGTTTCTTGCTGTCATTGCCTGGATATGCATCTAAAGTTCCAGAAGTGAAAAAATGTTCCTCGGTGACAGAGTATGTGTAATGATGTGTTTGCTTAGTCACTTATGAAACAAGAAAGAGGTTTCTGCTTTGCCCATACAGAGCAAAAGAAAGATTTAATTGATCAGGCCTTGTATATGTAATAGTATAAATCATAGTTTGGTCCAAGGTGTAGATATATGTGGAGGGAGAAACAAAAAAGGAAAGCTTTTTTCTGTTAGAAGTATTGCAACTGATATAATGTTTTTTTCATCAAGTAGAAATAATCTAAGAAGGTACACCAGTTATTCTTTGGGTTTTTTACATATTCCTTTCCATACTACATTTCTAGCACAGTTTCATTGTATGTTTGCTGAGAAAATCCTTTCATTATTTTATCACAACAATATGACCTTGCTCAGGTAAGAGATTTGCAAGCAATCCAATGGCAAAGATATTTGTACTGCTGTATAAGAGTATTTGCCTTTTAGGTTCCCTGTTCTAAGCTAGCTCAGGTTTACAGTAGATGTCTAGTTGTGTATAGTGTGGTGATATACTTGTGTCCTTGTTTAGATTCTATTTTTTAGAAAACCACAGTTCAAACTTTCACAGCAGGTGTTAGTAATCAGATACAGAAGGATACAACAGAATCAAAACAATCCTCTTTTTAGATCCCTGTTTATTTGAACTGTTGAGACAGACAAGAAGGACCATGTTGGAAAGTTTGCTGCAAAAGTGGTGAAGCTGTTGTTTGACAAGCATTTCTTTTGGTAGCACAGGCAGCTTAAGCAGTCCCTGTTCTCTCAGTGCTCAGGCTTGTCCTACAGCAGCTTCTTCAGCTGTGCCTTCCAGCTGATGCAAGTTATAAAATAAACTATACTGAGGAAATGAGTTGGGTTGAAAACAACAGGGTTTTTTTTGGATTTTTTTTTTTTTACGTTCATGTGTTCCTTTACATGGTTCAGTGTTCTGTCTCTCAAAGGGCCACACAGAGACAAAAGTGATCCATGGGGCAGAGAAGAAATCTGGGTTGTCCAAAGCAGCTGGCAGCACAAACTTTTGATAAACTGTGCTCTCAATCTGAAGGTTACTTTGCTGAGAAAATTGTACTAATATAAATCTAGAACTTCTCACAAATAATATACATTCTAAAGAGGTTTAAATATTTATTATATATTTACTTCTTATTTTAATTAGACTTTTTTAGGCTTTTCTGGAAATTTTACTGTTGTACTGTAAGTAAATAGATATTTAATAATAATAGTCAAACCAAATATTAGTCAACTAGAACTGAATTCCATGTCTAATTTAAATCTACACTATTCTTCTAGACTGAGGTAAAAGCACATCGATGCCTAAAAAATAGTGTTAACCTCTAAACTGAAGAAAGTGTATATTGTCTTATTTGGTCTGTTACCCCAGTTTTAACCTTTTCCCCTGTTAGAAAGTCATGTACCCTTAAACCCTGAACTTTTTCATGTCTGTCCTGGTTAATATAGCTTATGTCTTGACATCTCTAAGACATTACACACTGCTGTACTCCACAGTACAGAAACCTTAGTGGTAGATAAGCCGAGAATTGATTCTCTAAGGTGAGAGTGCTGAAATTTGCACCTTATCCACAGATAATGAAAGTTTTCCTCCATTGCTCCACAGGTCAGATAATAATCATGAGTGGTATGGAGGGAAGGTGTTAAAGTCAAGTCTGGCATTGTAATAACTAGGTAGTTTTACTGTTCAAAATACTGAGAATAGGAGAAAAAACAGACCCACTTCTTTCATCTCCATTCTTTGCCTCATAATTTAGTAAATTAATGCTTCTGTGTTTTAATCTCTTAGCAATGCATTGTTTGAAACAGCTCAGCACAGAAAAAGAATGGAATTGCTTTTAATTCCTTCAGTTTTCGTAGACCAACCAGTTCCTCTACTGTAAAATTTTTGGTTAGTTAGGTTTGAACCTCAGTTAGAATTTTGTCTAAGGAGGAATGCTTTGGGTTTTTTTTTAATCTGATAAGCCTCAGTGCCTAGCCCAAAGTTTCCAATGTTATTATGGGAGTTGTCTTCTGTCTTGCAAAAAGAGATACCTCAGTTGTCCTTTCAAATTTCTTTATCCAAACCATTTACACAACCATCCAACAGAGGACTGAGTTAGTAAGTTCTGCAGTTCTCTTTATATTAGTATAATGTTGATATCTGCAGTTTGATGTTTAATACTTTGTTATCCACTTTACTTCTCCATCTGTTTTGAACAGATGCTTATATAAATCTTCTTGAGAGGATACATGCTTCTAAGTCTGTATTTTCATGAAACTTTGTTTGAATTTGTCTAATATATTACAAGATCTTATGCTCTGTAAAAGTGGTAGCAGGTCTTAATTGTTTTTGATAATGCTGATTTTGTTTCATTAAGTGGTTAGATTTTGTTTCATGGGTTACAGAATGGCTGAGGTTGGAAGGGACCTCTGGAGCTGTTCGTGTTCACCTAGGGCCAGTTTTTCTGGGCCATCTTTCAGCTATCTCTAGGGAAGGAGACTCTACAAATTCTTTGTACAGCAGGTGCCACTGCTCCATCTCTCTCGCAGTAGAAGAGTGATGTTCAGACAACACCTCCTGTGTTTCAGGTTGTGCTCTTTGCCTCTTGTACTGGCACTGGACACCACTGAAGAGAGCCTGGCTCCCTCCTCTCTTCACCCTCCCTTCAGGTATTCGTGTGCATGGATGAGATACTGCTGAACCATCTGTTCTCCAGGCTGAACAGCTCTCTAAGCCTTTCCTCTAGTGGGAGATGCCCCAGTGCTTTGATCATCCTAGAGGCCCTCCCTAGAGGGAGTGGATTCTGTCTCTTAGCTTTGTATCTCTCTTGTAATGAGGAGCCCACAGCTGGACACAGCACACCTGGTGTGGCCTTTCCAGTGCTTAGGAGAGGGGAAGGATCACTTTCCTCAACCTGCAGAGAAAACCACTTAATGATCACAAGAGGGAACTAAATATTAAGAAAAATATTTTTCTTGTTTGGGCCCACATTGTTTCCTTGGGTGGAGAAACAGCTAAACAGAAAAAAAAAAAGAGTTTTATCACCTTTCTTCAGTCTGACACAGAACAATTTTGTGTATATAAATATTAATATAAAACAATATATATATATATAACAATACATCTTCTGAAATAAAGTAGGACTTCCTTTTTCCAGAATGGTGTCCTTCAGAAAATGTGCATTCTCTTAACACCTGGAGTATATGTGTGCAGAAGGAAAGGGGTTACGGGGGGGGGGGAAGTCGCATTTTGTTTCTGTTGGATGTTGTTAGCACTGAAAGCAAAGCAATTTGTTTTGGACTTGGATTCAAAATTGAATAGTGGAATAGTTCTGGAAACTCAAGTTAATTAATTGATTAATTAGTTCAAATCCAATTTGCATTATCTTCTCTGATATGGTAATCAATTTTTAGCAAATAGAGCTAAGACTATTTTTGCAGTAAGTATTGTCTCAAAAATTGTTGCTGACTTTGTGTATGCACTAAGAATATTCATGTCCTGCCAGTCTCAGTATGAGAACTAAAAAACCATCACAATGCTGGTGACAAACTTTGTCATGAGATCTCTGTTAGCAGCCTACTGGCTATGCCTTCTCTTGCTTCACTTGTCAGAGGTTGTTTGTATATAAATGAGGGTGACCTGTGAAGGTGAAGTCAGGACAGGGATTCCCTCAAGGCTACTAATGGTATGGGTCAACAAAGAATGTTGTACATAATCCAGCAAAGCCCAAAAATCTGTTGGGAGAGCAGACTTTTGCAGTTCTGTTGTTTGAGAGTAGACTATCCAAATATTTTACATAGTGAAGATATTTTACAATGTAAAATGAGAAAAGAACAGGTGAAGTTGTTGACAAGATGGTAATTTCAAGCTTACTAATGGCAATGTAAGAAAGCAGAGCAAAGATGTGACCAGCTGGAGGAGTGCTGATCTAAAAACTACTTGGGTATTTATCATGGAGGACAAGCAGTAGTGGTCCACACATTAAAATGCTAACTGTGTGTGAAGATAAGTCAGTCATGGAGCATGATCAGCCTCTAATTTTGGCACTGGGGCGGCTGTAAACTTCACTATCTCCAGACACAGTGGTTTGGTGCAGTGAGACAGTCTGCACTGAAACCAGCTGCCAGGGGAAGATATCCCCTGGTTCTATCTTTGGGTATGCAAAGCTGAAAGTGGTGCCATTTCCACAGTGAAGTCCTTTGTCTTGGGATCATTCTGAAACAGCTACAGTGGACTTTATTAAGCAGCATTACACAGTCAGTTTTGATCAGAAGAGATCAGAATTTCATCCTGTATTGACCTTTAAAGGACAAAAAACCCCCTGGTTTTGTATTCATTTTCACAATCTTATCAAAAAAGATCCCTGTCCAAGGACATTCTATCCTGCCATGCTGAGATACGAGTGTGTCCTGGGGATATGCTCAGATCTACAGAATTGAATCTTGTAGACACATCAATGACAGCTTAACAGATAGCATGTTCTCATTATATATTCTTTATCACAGCAATACTTGATTTAATATCTTATGTGAAGCTCCAAATACATTAAATCACATTCATTTTAAAATAACTTTTCTCTGAATTGTCATTCCCTAAAAAATTGGTGTGACTTTTCACTTGATTAGGCAAGGACAAACTCTGAAGGTACATCTCCTGGAAGGCACAGGCAGGTTAGCAGTTAGATGCTATATATTCTCTTTGAAACCAAGAGAGCGATTTCTCCCTTGAATTTTAACTGCAGTTACTATGGTGATTGAGCTCTTAGACGTTGTGAACTGATGTCACTTCACCAGCTAAGACTGCAGGGGGAGGAAGAATTAGACTTGATTGCTGGCTTTGTTGCTTTGTGACTGAACTTTGATTTGTCAGGCATTTATCAGGGGCTTCTTCACCAATATTTAAATGATACTGAAATTGTGTGGCTTGCAAACTTTGCTTGCAGAATGAAATAGCTAAGTTCTATTCTACTTAAGCTTAGCAGAGTATCTAGAGCAGGTCCTTATGCCAGACAAATATCTGACCAATTAGGTTGGATCTGTAGGTGGATCTGAGAGTGAAGGAACAGAATTTAACATCTTATGTTAACGGTCAAAAGTGCTTATTTTAAAATTGCTGACAAGGTGGATGAAATAATGAGATAGGAAGATTAGATAGTTTGTAAGTTGTGTGAGCAGAAAAGACATAATGAAATTGCATATCCATTGGGAAGTTAATTAGGGATACATCAGTAGATTTCCTAGCCTGGAGAGGGGTATGATTAAAGCATCTGTTAATAAGTGTCTGTGCATGAATGATCAGAATAAAATTGCATAAACCAGCCATGTCCACAGCATATCATGTTTATCAGAAATGTACAGCTGGTGCTGTGTCTGTCTTTCAGGTCCGACACATGTCCATGTGTTTGGCCTGGTGTCCATTTGCTCCACTAACATGTTGCACTAATACAGGAAGCATTTCTAGATGCCCTGAAGTCTGATCAAAAATAGTTTTTCAAATGAACTTGAAGATGCTTGGGAAATTTGCAGCTTTGCACTGTTACTGGCACAGTTCCAATCTGTAAAGGTTAGAAAAATAGCACAGCATGTGCAAGGACTGACTTTGTCACTGTGTGAGCTTGTAGGATCTGCAGAGGGTCATGGCTCAAATTAGCTAGACATCTTGAAGCATGTAGCAGTTTTATTTTTATAGGTGTTTTTTTAATCTAAGCCTGAGCTTCGTTTACTGATGCATCATTCATTTCTAATAAATGAAATAAAATGAGTGGTTATTAAAAACAACCTGTTAGATGCTGCAAGGTAGAAGAAAAACGTCTGTAAAAACATGTTGGTAACAGAATACTAGTGTGCAGTGAGTAAAATGGCTGTAAGGAGATAATATCTCTGAAGGGTGATGTGCTGTTAATATGAGCATTTCCTTAAAAGTTATTAGCTTCTTTAAAATCAGCTTAGCTGAATTAGGAATGTTTTCATCCAAGATATGTAGGGTTTTTTTTTCCATTTGTGGCAAGAGCAACACTTTGAAGATTCAAGACTAGAAATTATCTGGAAGCATAGATCAGTTCTAGAGATAAATCTCCACAATTTGAAAAAGGTTTCTGTGTGTAATCTCAGCTATCTCTGGCCACAATAACAGTGCTATTAAAATAAAACCTGTGGGAGTGTGCATGAGTGATAGCAACTGAGAACTAAGACTCTTAACCGCATTCTGATAATCTTCAGTATGACCACAGTCTCATAATTTCAGGGATAATGATTTGAAGGAAGACCTGGAAAACCTTTAAACACTGAATTCAGAGGAAAACTAGGTGTCCATCTACTATGCTCCACTCTCCTAGACAAACCTACTTAGTGTTTTTTCCTCAGGTGACCACCGTATATTTTTTTCTGAGGCCCCTTATTAGGTCATAATTTCCCACTTCTCTTCATCACACACTGGTGTATGGATTACCAATACAGTTTCTTGAGGCAGTTAGGTTTGTTTTATCATCGTCAACGTTTGAATTTATTTGTGCATCCTCCTTTGGTTACCTACATTGGCTGGTAAATTTAGTAGGCTGATCTTTATCTAAGTTACTTACATAAATAATAGAAAGAGAAGAATACTGCAGTGCACAGCTATAGAGCACCTAAATTGGGCTCTTGCTCTAAACTGTCCTCCAGAAAAGCCTCTCTTTCCTTCAAATGAGTAGTCAAATTGTTGATCAAAGAACACTGCCTCTTTAAATTAAACATAATTTAACTATAAAATACTGGGGTTTTGTTTTACCCTCCTTCATTTGTATAGGAACAAGTAAAGGTATCAGCATCCCCAACCCATCAACTGGTGTTTTTGCCAATTTTGTAGAACCAGTATTTTTTATAAACTTAGGGATCAATTACAGTGTTCAAGCATATCTGTTCTGTTTTCAAATCATAAATGTTAATCTCTGTGGTCAAAACTATGTGTAAAGGGCAAAATCAGGATGCGTTAGGGATTTTAAGAAATGGTTTTTTGTTTTTTTGCTCCAGTGACTTTAGGATCAGACTCAGCATGAAAGTAGAATCAGGTGGAACATGTTCCAGAAAATTGCTACTAAACAATACCATGTCAATAGAATTGTTCTTTTCCAATCATTAAGTCTAATTAAATTTGAAAAGAGGTGAATTTGGCTTCTCAGGGTAAATGATGTTATTCTCCTAGTTATTAGCTTAAAATATATTGGCATACATGACTCTCACTGCAAACAAAATTATTAATTTCATATTTTTTACTAACTTTGAGGAAAATTACAGAAGAGCGTAATGCTGTGTTGTGGGTATATTTCTGATATACACTGATGTAGATGATTCTAGTTTTGCTGTCATTTCCCTTAATATGAAATACAGCCCAGAGAAGATTGTAATTGCTTTTAGTTTTGTCTCTTGGCTCTGATCTTGCAGTATGCTGGAATGTGTAAGGACAGTATATCCTAATATCTACTCCATCCGCTTTCCTTCTTGCTGTCAGTGACATGCCCACCCTCTTAGCACTATTTAGTCATCACTAAACAGTCAGCACTATTTGCTGTTGTGTTACAGACCTTGCAAAGAGCTTTGGTCAAAATAAGGATTCAAGACTCAGGTTCATTTCAGGGGAAGGGGCCGCCCTGTTTTCTGGCAAGTACCAGGAAAAGCAAGCATGACCTGAGCCTTGATCCCTCGTTTCAGGATTTGCATTTCACTCAGGCTTAATAAATTGTATTTGGGTGAACTTCAATACATTGCTCTTGCTGAAAGCCAACTGTGGCTAAGCAAAGGCATAATTACTCACCTGGAACTAAAAAGACTATGAAATCAGAAATTCTTATTAGAATACAGCTTTTTCAAAATCTGAATATCATTATTGAGTATATCTTTCTCCTCTAAATACATTCCTATCTCCATAGTAGCATTCCAGTTACTAATGATCAGCAGAGTTTTCAGTTTTTCATTTTTTCTTCATTTCTCTAGGTTATTCAACAGAGAAATGAGGAGTGTGACCACATTCAATTTTTAATTGAAGAGAAAGAGTCTAAAGAAGAAGACTACTATGAGGACCTTGACAGATTTGAAGAAAATGGTACCCAAGAGTCTCGCATCAGTCCCTATACTTTCTGCAAGGCATTTCCTTTCCACATTATATTTGACAGAGATCTGGTGGTCACACAGTGTGGCAATGCTATATACAGAGTCCTTCCACAGGTTAGATGATTCTTATACCTGGATAGCCATAGAACATTCATAGTGATAGATGCTTCACAAGTTAATTATAAAGATGAATAAAATAGATTTAGGATTCTCTGTTTAAACAGCATTGCAATGTAAGTGTATAATATTTACTAAATTATGCTTCTCTTGTTCGAAAAGGCACTTTAAAATAGCCAAATTCTACAACAGCTTTGTTTCTTAGGGTCATGTCCATATGCAGTTAGAGAATAATTTACAAACCTTGTGATTCAGTGTAGAAATGTATAAAGTATATATTCTCTTCCATTCGGTATTGTCATCTAAGAAAATGAAATATAATTGCTCTATGTATATTTTTATTATAAAGCATAACAGTCCGGGGTTTTTTTCTTTTTTCTGTTTTTTAATATTCTAGCTGCAGCCAGGAAATTGCAGCTTGTTGTCAGTTTTCTCCTTGGTCCGGCCTCACATTGATATCAGCTTCCATGGGATCCTGTCCCATATCAATACAGTCTTCGTACTGAGGACTAAGGTAACTAGAGAATATTTTCCCAGCTTTTCTTTAAGGAAGTGTGCTTTGGAGAGATAAGAAGTGCAGAAAGCTCAGACGTCTTCAGAGAAAATTCTCTGTAGTATGCTCAGATCTTTTTGAGTCTTGAGCCAAGAGAGAGTCAGAGGTACGAATTTGTGAGAAACTCTTGAGCAGAATGTTTTATAGGAATGGTGTAGTAAATGTACTTCATGTCTGATGCTTTCTCTGCAAGAGGCCAGTTTAGTTTATGGTGTTGTATCAAAGCAAATGTAGAAAGGTAATTACATTTACTTTCGCTCATAAGAATGTGGGAGACAAATATGAAATGTGTTCTTGGTTGGGCCTGTATGTTCATACAAAGGTCTGCGTCCTGTTCTCTGAATAGAGCAGGAGACAAGGTGGATGATATGAACAGATGCAGTGTGTAGAGTAACACCTACTACATCAATGAGCCTGTTTCTTTAAACAAAACTGTACCTGAGAGAAACCACGGTGATTTCTTAGAGTTGGTCCCAGGCACAGATAGAACTTCACAATACTATTGTGAAAACAATTATTAAGAAATTATGTGGAAGGAAACAAGGGGTTATGAACATGAATGTAAAGAAAGATACCATGCTTTGTGTCTTCAAGGTAGCAAATCATAGTATTAGAATAAGGTAGTGCATGGCGTTCAAATGAGAAATTAATCAGGGCTTAATGTAAGCTGTAAGTCTATTCCAAATATTCTGACTGCCTCTGTAGTGAATGCACTTACATGCTAGGCCTGGTGCATAACACACCATTCCCCTTACACAATTGTGGCTTTTCATCACCAGGAGGGGCTGTTAGATGTGGAAAAGTTGGAGTGTGAAGATGAACTGACTGGCACAGAAATCAGCTGCTTACGTCTGAAAGGGCAAATGATCTACTTGCCTGAAGCAGACAGCATTCTCTTTCTTTGTTCACCAAGGTACTTTAAACCTACAGAGTTCTATTATACTGATTTTCATTTTACAATTACTAATTTTAAGAACACTTATGAGAGTAGTACTGCAGAGACTAATTGGTTTAAGTATTGATTTAATTGGTTTTGGTGTGTTTATACTAAAAGAGGTAGGAGCATTAAACACTGGAATTTGACTGATTATTAAATACTCAATATAAATATTGGCTTGCTCTGGCCCAGTTTGTACAAGTGGTTATTCCTCATGTTCAGTTTTTTATTGCAAGTTTTATCCTTTGTTTTTTACTTAGAGAATGCTAAGAAATGTGACAATGATTTGGTTTTCTATGTGGATTCATGGATTTTTGCAGTAGTTTTAATGTAATAGATTGGTGATAAAGAAACGGTTGGAATGGAAAATTAAATGGGAAGATTCTTTACATAATTTCACTTAGTGTGCTGAAGTACATACATTCAATATGCTCATGGAACTCTTCGGGAGAATTCTGTATTTAAATGCAAAATTAAAGAGCTGTGGGTTAAAATGAATGATCATAAATAAGGTGTTTCATAGAGGGATATGTTGTACAGCTCATCACAAGTTCAGAAGCTTCCTCTCTCTATTGTTATTCAGCAGTCTCTGCTGTTTGAGTTTTAAATGCTCCTTTGGCAAGTTTCATTTTACCTGTATTATTGTATATTTCTCTGCTTTGCAGTGTGATGAACTTGGATGATTTAACCAGAAGAGGTTTATATCTGAGTGATATTCCGTTGCATGATGCTACCCGTGATCTGGTTCTTTTGGGAGAGCAGTTCCGAGAGGAATATAAACTGACCCAGGAGCTTGAGATCCTCACTGACAGACTGCAGCACACACTGCGTGCACTGGAAGATGAAAAGAAGAAGACAGACACGTAAGAACCACATCCCAATTTTGAGCTGAAACACTCAAAGCAATATATTATTTATAGCTGCCTTCTTTAAAGAATAACAGAATCTTGTAAGGAATATCTGGGATAATCAGGACTGGTAATTTTGGAGTCGAGAAAGAACATTTAATAGGGTATTTCTTTATTTAGATTATCAAATGTCACCCACTGTCTAGGCTGTTATATGCCTAGATGTTTTGATGGCTCCCTCCCTGACAAGAAAAGTTATTAAAAAATGAGCTTACAATTCGGTTTTATTTGTGAATTACCTAGTATTTTGGAAACTTGCACGCAGTCACTGTGGTGAAGGTGAATTTGATGAATACCCAAGTGCTGGGTATTCTTTATTATTATGTCATTATTTGACAGAGTTCAGTAAACCAGCTTTTTCTGGCAGAGGATAATAGAACAGAAAAACGTATCTTACAAACCTTGAAAACAGCTTGTGTAAAGCTGAAATTTTGCAATAGCCTAATGCTATGAATTTGATTTAATAGTTGCTTGTAGAAATTAATTTGGGTTTATCTAGATGTAAGTACATAAAAATAACACATAACAGTAAGTGTGCATTGGGCCCCAAATCCAGTTCTACAGATAACTATAAAGTCAAATTCAGATGTCATTAGTCTATGACATTTCAGCTCAACAGTGACTGGCAAATTAAACAAAAGCTTATGTGATGATTGACTCTTACTTATAAAACACAGTCCCATCTCTGTATTAATTCTGTTGACAGGTATGTTTTTTCTGTAATGGACTAATGGAAGTTATTTTAAAAATACTTGAAAGGGATGTACAGGAGAACCAGAGAAAACAAAGCCTAAGAAGTATTTTTTTCTCTTCATTCCTGTATGCTCGCTTTATAAAGGCACTTTGTCTTCAGGAATTCTAGCTTTCATGGCAGCTGCTGGAACAGATAGTGTCAGTTACTGTATGATGTGCCAAAAGTATTCACTAATTATAACTCAAGTAGTGAACTTGCCAAAAATGCAAGTAATGAGGGTTTGTGCAGGAGGCTGTGTACAAAATGATGTTCAAGATTTGTGAAACAGAGATGTTGAGCTTGTCCCCTTAGCTGTGTCAGGAGGGAAATGGACCTTAAGATAGCAGTTGAAGGAATGCACATGTGAATAGGATGAATTTCTATGTGTGTGATTGGATTTTATTTGCATAATTTATAATATGAACAAGTGTTAATATATCATATAGACTATTAATTAAAAAAGACACTCTAGACCTTAAAAGCAGTTTGCTCAACAGAGAAAGCGTTTAGAAGTGCATGAATTGATCAGAGATGGGAAACTGTTTGATCTCTTCATGGTCTTTTTTGCAGTTTTTATGGTTCTGTGAGCAAAACCATGTTATATGAGCTGAGGGTGTGGTAGAAAGAAGTAAAGATGATCCAAGACACTATTAACAAATCATATCAGAAGAATTAGTAATACGTGTCTCATTTTGTTGATAATTTAGATGTATTAATGTGTTTGAAATGGTATGCTGATGTAGATCACTTCCTGTTTTCTGAAAAACATATTCTTCAGTAAACATCTTTTGTGTTGTTGATGGTGGGAGTATGTTATAAACCCTGTGGGGGGTAGGAAGTTAATATATGAAAAGTGCTGCTGAAAACATCTTTCTCCACATTCTCTGTTTTGCTTTTGCCTTTCTTTCCTTCCCTGTGTAGGTTACTGTACTCTGTTCTGCCACCATCAGTGGCAAACGAGCTGCGACACAAACGTCCTGTTCCAGCCAAGCGCTACGACAATGTCACCATTCTTTTCAGTGGCATTGTGGGATTCAATGCCTTCTGTAGTAAACATGCCTCTGGAGAGGGAGCCATGAAAATTGTCAATCTTTTAAATGATCTTTACACAAGATTTGATATTCTGACTGATTCACGAAGGAATCCATTTGTTTATAAGGTAAGCGTAAGATTTTTAATCTGTTACTTTTCCATAATTTACTATGGTGTCAGTCCTTTCCACTCTTTTTTTGGCCTTTTTGAAAAAAACTTATGTTCTCAGTCTCAACTGTGTTACCTGATATTAGATAGCTACAGAAGAGTGTGTTGGTATCTCTAAATGTCTGAAGGAACATAAAGTGCTAAGTTCTCATCATGATTTCTGCGGTCACCCATTAGGTGGACATAGAAATGTACTTCCACATTTAGCAGATGTGAACTTACAGAAACCATTTGTGGTTCTTCTGACCTTGTGCTTAAAGTTTTTCAGTTCTATTCCTGGGTCTTCTAGTTGTAAATGATAACGTATTACTCAGTTACTCAATGTGAATTTCATTCCCTCCTTAGGTGTAGTTGCAAATGTGGCTGGTAGCAGGAAGGTACAGAGATAGATACATATTCATCCCATATATATGTACATGTGTGTGTTTGTGTGTTTATAGCTATGGAAGTTAATCCCTGGGTTTTGCTAGAACTGAATTTTATGCCCTGTACCATGTGAATCAAGGGTGTGAGTCAGAACAAAAGTAGAGCTCAGTTTCATTCAGAAGACACCAGAAGAGAGACTCAGGTTTACACAATCACAGCGTCATAATAAATTGTTACATTGTGCGTTTACAATAAATTCTCTTCAATAACCAGCAGAGATGACAGTAATTAGGGTGATTTGAATGAAAGGGAAAGGGGACTGTTTTAAAGGGGAAGTAGTCTTGAAGAAAGCCCTACATCAGTTCTAGTACTCTAAAAGCCATAATAATGAAGTAATTGAAAAATATCTGTCTTAATAGGTGGAAACGGTTGGGGACAAGTATATGACAGTGAGTGGTCTACCAGAGCCCTGCATGCATCATGCACGATCCATCTGCCACCTGGCTTTGGATATGATGGAAATAGCAGGCCAAGTTCAAGTAGATGGTGAGCCTGTACAGGTTAGTAAATGTGGGCTTGGTTGAAAAACCCATTCTTTGAAAGGATGATATTTTGAAATAGGATAGATAATGTTCTAGTCCCAGTCCATGCAAGCTTTGTTATTGTTAGATTTTGAGACTGATATACACAAGTAATATGAGCAGTCACATGTAGCTGTGACATGTGCAGTTCCCAGACCTTAAAATACTTACTGTGCTTTAAAAGGTAAAGGACTAATTTAGGTCCACATCATTTATGTCTGTTTTCTGGTCATTTCAATATAATCAATGAATTCCTATTGTGCATCAAGTACAATGTGTTCAGTCTTCTTTAGCTCACGGAGCAGAACAATACTTCCTCCCTGATATTTTTGATCACGCCTCAGATCCTCATGGCAGAGTGAAAAATTGTTGCATTAAAAAGAGGATTACAATTCCATAGACAGTTACAGCAATGATTACTGACACCACCAATGATTCCACTGTATATTAGTGGAATTTCATTCATTGTGGGACTTTCTGGAGATGTCGTAGTACTGATACAGAACTGGGCAAGCAGCATTGACTGTCCTCATCAGAAGGCTGTGAGCAGAAAATGATTAATGAGTGCGATGCATATTTCTATTTACATGAATGCTGCTGTTCTATCACCTAGCTTAGAGCTGTGTACTTCACTTTATCATGGAGCAAAGTAGTGGGAAGGTTTGATTTGGGGCTTCGCAGTAACTGTTACATGCTACAAGAATGAGCTTCTCCAAACCTCTGTCCTATATCTTGACCCCATGAATACAAAATACCATGATTTTTCCTTTGAGAAATGTCTTTTTTCTTGACCTATGCCATCGTTTTCTGCACCTTCTGAGCACTCATTGAACACAGACCTGCAGAGTATGTCTCTCTGCCCACCTCTTTTTTTATTTTCATGGTACATCATGACAGCAGGGTGCATGCTGGAAAATTACAGAGTTTGATTGTTTGTGTGGGAGACAGAGGCACGACACTGTACTAAAGTTAAAAAACAAAGGAGTGGCAAACCCCACAAAATGCAAGGCTTTGAAGAAGCAGGAGTAGCACTTTGGAAAAATAAACTCTAGTAGATATAAATGGCATGTTGCCTGTATTTCGTCAGAAGCATCAGAGTAGTTACATTAACTTTGAATATTCAAACTTTTTTTTTTTTCTCTAAAGATAACCATAGGAATCCATACTGGTGAGGTAGTCACGGGTGTCATAGGTCAAAGGATGCCACGGTACTGTCTCTTTGGAAATACTGTCAATCTAACAAGCAGAACAGAAACTACTGGAGAAAAGGGGAAGATCAATGTCTCTGAATATACTTACAGGTGAGTGATTTATTCTTTTATTGGTGTTGACATCTTAAAATAAATCACTTTGTCAGCATACCATAAAAGTTTCTTTGGAGTTGAAAGTGACAGTCCTCCTGCAATGATTATTTAAGTATGTGAGTTCTCATGAAACTGTATTATGATACATAGTTATTGGTGTGCAAATATAATAATGATAGCTTTGAGTCTTTTCAGTTTGCTCATGTACGTGTAGCATGTTTAGTATTTTACATAGTGTCTGGCATGTATGCAAAGTGCATTCATTTACATGTTTTCTCTTTCAATTTCAGATGTCTTATGACACCAGAAAATTCAGATCCTCAGTTCCACCTGGAGTACAGAGGTCCAGTTTCTATGAAGGGCAAAAAAGAGCCAATGCAGGTTTGGTTTTTGTCCAGAAAGAGTACAGAGACAGAGGTATGAATAACTAGAGTGTAATTTTGGGTTTTTTTCAAACATAAACATTAAAAATTTAATCTAAACCTTGGATATCCATTTACATTTGCAAAACTAAATGTTCCATAGAAGAAAAATGGAGAGTTTTGTGCAACACTCTTTCATTAACACATTTATTATCTTGACAGTACTTGAAAATCCTTGATTATTTGTCTTTGCAGTTTGTGCAGTTCCTGAAAGAATACTTTTGATTTCAAAAAGTCCTTGAGGGAATGCCAAGTGTTTAAATATTTATATCTCCCTTTTACAGATTTCTGCACTGTACTAGATTTTGCAGTATAATTTTGGTTTCTGTTTAGCTGACATGTCTGGTTATCAGCACTTCAAAATTTGCCATTTGCTTTGTTGCAGTGAGTTAAAAAATGTGCCTTCAAATATTTAGGCAACAGTCAAGCAACTATTTGTAAGCAGGTTCACACCTGATGTGTATGGTGGTCTCTTAACCCCAGATGTCACCTGCTTGTTCAGAGACTGTTGCATGGCAGAGGTCCTGCTTTAGAAATATACAGGGTGAAAATTACTTCTTGCAAATGACATATCAGCCTGAGTCCTCTTCTCAAAATGAGGTAGGGTAAAGCTCTTCAAGCACTGAGGGACCTTTAAGCTTATGCCTCCGTTTCAGAATTCTGGGCATGTATTATCCAGAATTTCAGTAAAAGCCAATGAACAAAAGAGTCAAAGTGTGGTAAAAACTTAGACAATGAGGTTACAGTATGCCAGCTGCTTTGTCACAGCTGAGCAGGTGCACATATTCTGTCTGTTGTCAACAGGAGGAAAAAAAACAATGAAAATAATTTACATAGCTTGAATTTTGCCCTGCAGTAATACAAAGAGAATAAGTTTTCAGCTCATGTATTTAATCTTAAAAACACACTTGACTAAAATAATGAAAGTCATCAGTTACCCTGGCTGAAATAATTCTTGTAAGTCAGAGGAAATTAATTATGTGTCTAAATGCTCACGTACTTCTGAAAATGTAATTTAGGCTGTTGAACTGTTTAGGCTTTTTAGGAGATCTAATCCAGTTTTATTACCACTGGTACCCAAGTATATGAATACTGGCTTTTTAATGGTAACTCCCGATATTAACCCCCTGTACTTTAATTCTGCATTTTAATTCTGTATTTTAATATATATTACTTACAATTATATTCTGGGTGCCACTTTTGAGAATATTTTTCTTTTCTTATTCTACAGTAAGATAACTATAATTCCACATGGCTACCATTATTTCAAATCTATTGTTGTATTTAAAATATATTTTAATTAAACACCTTTCACTTTTTTCTGCATTATAAATGTCCTATCATTTGTAGCAAGGCACATTATAATTTTAAATGTAAATTTCAGAGAGGTACTGAGTCAGGTGGGTATTTTCCTTGTTTCAGCCTAACACATGTTTAATATGAATATAAGGTTCAGGTAGTTTAAGACTTTAAATATTGAAATTGCTTTTCAAAGATCTTGTACAACATCTGGCTTTGTTATTCCTCACAGCAGTCCTGAGAGACGCTTGCTGGTACTATTATCCAGCAGTTGAGCTTTGTAGAGGGAGACATGGGGCAGGAATAAACCTGACCAAGAAATACTGTGAGCCTGATTTTCAGGAGCACTTAAGACTCACAGTTTAAGCACACTCAAAAACAGTCTTTCTAATTTTTTAGTTTTTGTTAATTCTGAAATTCAGATATAGATGTAATTCTTAGAGACTGAAGGACTTCTCCCAAGACAGGTACCTTTTCTAAATTGTACTAAGTTTGGGAACATTAGAGAATAGAAAAATACACTGATGTGATGATGTGAACTGATAATTATTTTGTCAGAGATGATCTTGAAAAGTGAAAGAATATATTCCTCTAACCTTTCGATTCTTTTTCACTCCCTGCATGATTTCATCTGTCTATACACAAAAAAATGCACAAAGTTTTATTCCTTTAAGATTTTCTGAACTGTTCTCAGTTTCTGCTGTGAAGGTACTCTTCATTGTTTTTTTCTGGCACTTTAAAGGCTGTGCATAATAGTTTTAATCCAAAAGCAGAAATCAGATAACCAACTTTTTTATATTTGATCACTTTAAAATAATCACTTGCTTTATGAACACATGTAGTCTTGGTTTTCTTTCCAGAAGTTTTTCAGAATGCTAATGTATTATTGTGTGCAGTGCCATTTATTTCAGGGGAACTGTACATAACAATAAATAAGGGCATGTTAACATATATTCAGAAACAATATGGTAAACTTCCTGAAAGGCCACTCCAGAATATTGCAAAAAGTGGCATATAGAAGTAAGCATGAAAATATTTCTTAAGCCATCCTGAAGCTACTTCTGTTCATTATGCTTTTACTGTGAAGTTTTCTACCTCCAATATCTTCAATCTAGGATTGGTGCACATTAGTGATGTATTTTTCTTTTTGTTAGATCCATTAGAGAGTTATTAGCTCAGCATTTGCAAATCTATCCGCATGATATTTTACTCTGAAGATCAGTAATAAGGGCATGGTGAGGATAAAGGACAAAATATTTGCAGATGTCATAGGAGATGTGAAACCAAGGCTTAAAATATGCTTTTGCACTACTAGCTGGTAGATGATGATAGGGCTGAAGCAGCTCAGCATGCCTCAGACTTGATTCCTGGGTTGACATCTCTAATATCAGTCCCATGAGCAGCAGTTCTGAGAAAGATCTAATTTAGAAGGATTTGTTTGGAGTGCTGCTCCTTCACCTTTTTTCTCTGATATCTCCTCCATGATACCAGTACAGCAATAAGTAGAATTGCATCAGAAATACACATAGAACAAAGCAACTGTGACCAATTATTCATTTTGCATCTGCTTGTTTGCATGTTATAAGATTAATTATTACTGTTTTCATTATTTTAACAGAGGCCCAGCTAAAGTTTCTCTCTCTTGAGAAACAGATTTGTTGTAAAAAATAAATCTTGCCATGAGCCTCAGATGTATGACTGCAATTTTACTCCCTCTCCAGTTTTTAATATCTTTCTCATCTGCCCTGTTCCCACATTACTGGTAGGAACAAATTGAAATATCTCAGGCAGAGCTGGTAGTTCACCAGGGCATGTAGAAATTGTTTCATTCCTACATACAATGCATAGGAAAGAAATACATGCACTACCTATGCTTTTTTGGTTTTGAATTTTCATTTTTTACTGATACTGGTTGCAACTTGTAAAATGCATTTTGTCACTGCATTAACCCACCATGTTGTTGCTTCAAAGAAAATTTCTTACTTCTCAAATTCTGCTTGCATGCTCTCAAGGAAACAAAGCAAGATGCTTTCTGAGCTGAGGGAAGAGGAAGAGGACGCTGAATAGGGTGCAATACTGTCTCCAAATAGGTGCCAGGCAGTAAGGTTATGTTATGGATGTTCTTTCACATTATATCTCCCATTGCCATGTGCAATACCATTGTCTTTTGCTGTACTCAAGTCATACTTACTATTTTTCTCCAGGCTTGCTTGCTAATTTTTTGTCCTTATTGTTTGGTACTGTTGTATCTCTGCTATGAGCATGTATTTCAAGCTTTCTTCTTTTTTTGATATGCATTTTTGCATGTCAGTCATGTGACCATTCCTACCACCAGACAATATTGAATGAAACCATGTCATATGCACGCCGCAACTAGCCACTTCAATCTGATGCTTCACATCTTCATCTTCATCTCTGAAGTACTGTGGTTATGTGAATTGATGACATTGCTGGAAAGATAGGTGTTTCAGTTGACAGGCAGAACATTGAACCTAAGAACTATACTAAAAAAAAAAATACCTAAAGCAGCATTATGAAAATTATTGCATAAATAGTATCAGATTTAGTTCTGCGATTACCATGCTTCTCATTCATTCTGTGAATAACACGTGATGCTCTGTAAATTCCTGGTTAGAAAAAGGTTTGTCATTTTATATCATCCTGCATTTTCCCTTTGTGGACACTGTAAACATCTTCTGTATTGGAAGGGGGCAGCTGTTTTTCTGATACTGCCATTTGAAGCATGTGCCAATGTACTCCTACTGAAATGCTGTTAACTTGCATTGTATTTCTCATTGATTTATATAAACTAAATTAAATTGTCATATTAATAATAGATTGCTGAACAATTTTAGACCACACATAGTACATTGATTCTTATCTGATGTAGCCCTGGAGTTGGAAGGCATGCTTCTGGGATGTGATTGCCTTTTGATTTGGTCTCTAATTTCAGAAATGATCTTATTTTATTCCTTGAGAGGACCTAGTAATATTCTAGGCATCATGACATAATTAAGGGATGTAAAGCTTGGAAAGGGACATAGAATGTTTCATCAGCTGATACAGTTAGTAAAAGTGGACAAGTTTTCAGGTGCATAGACCTTCCATAACTTTAATATATAGTGCATTTTTATGTGAATAGTATCTGTTCTTATCTGACTGATCATTTCTGAAAATTTGCATTATAAAATAGAATAGTGCAATTACTTTGTGTATAAAAATTGTCTATATCTAGTATACCTTATTAGCACAGAATATATATGTATAAATGTTTCATGTTAATGTGCAAAAGAAATTGCAATAAATTATTTTTTCCACTGACTTATAGAAATCTTGTGATTTTTCTTTTGGTAGAAAACTTCATTTCATTGTTTGATACAAAGAAAGTATTTTCTCCATTAAATAATTTTCAGTTCAAATTTAAATAAATTTTTGAGTCATTGTTCCAATGTTTGCAAATGTCCAAGTGTCTCACACATTCAGGTTAATGGATCACATCCTCAAGTTAAAATAGTGTTCAGAATGAACAAATGAATTGAGGTTAATGCTTCTAAAATAGTAGATGAGGTGACAAAGATTCATAAAACCTTCCTTTGAAACTCTTGGGCAATATTAAATCATAAAAAATTATAAGCTGTACACTTTCAGCAGGATGTGCATTAGCAACCAAACCTTTAGGAATAGGAAACGAAGAGAGGAAACTGCATACTTTCTTGGTCATCATCTCACTCCCAGACAGCAACACATGCCAACACATCATCAGAGGTTGCCCTCTCTCAGGTACACAGCAGCAGTTTGGATTGATCAAGTTGTTCAAGCTTACAAAAGCTTTATGATGACTCTGAAAGACGTGGAATTTGTGACAGCTGTGGTTATGTATTGATATAATTCATATCCAAAAGGTGAAACTGAAGTTCTGTATCACAGTTCAAGCTAATGGAAGATGGCGTGCCAGAAAGCTTAATTAATGCTCTGGGTTTATATTGCAGCTTCTTAATAATTTCAAAATATTAAAGCTCCCATTAAGCTACTTTGTAAGACAGCAGTTTCTTAAAGCACAGGGTAATAGCTTATATTGTGTTCCTCTAAGAACTTTTTATCTCGGTACAATTTAGGCACTTAACCACTTTGTTACTAAAACTGGTCTTCACTTAAATGCTGCATTCAACTACTAAATTTATAGTTTGGTTAAATATTACTCTCAGCTAACAGTTAAACACTTCTGTAGGTATTTAGTTGTTCTATGTGTGTTCTACTGCCTCTTGTATTTAACTGTAGTGATTTGCTTTTTCAATAGAAGCTCTCTAGCTGAAACATGAGGCAGAGTAATTATCAAAGTCTGTTTCAAAGGTTTTTGTAAGTGCATGCATTTTATTCTTGTATTTTTTTGTAAAAAAAAAAAATGGAGCAAGGAAAAGAAAGGGGAGATCAGCCATGAAATTGCAAAGTAAGGAATGCTTAGTTGTTTGCAATCTCCTGGATCCTGTGCATTCATTTGAATTCAGAACGGCAAGGGAAATTGTTTTTTGGTGGTGGTTGTGCTTTGGCTGTGCAGGGGACTCTTGACTCTTGCTGTCTTAAAGTGGACACTGCAGTTGCCTTCCAAACTTCTGGTTCAGTCCTTGATAGGAGCAACATCTGGGAAAATAACTTCATGTCTGGTTTGGTTTTTTTTTTTAACAGAATGATAAACGATGGGTGAGATGCTCATTTGGATATGTGCTTACAGGATGATCACAAAAATATCTTCACTGAAAGGGTAGTCAGCCACTGGAACAGGCTGCCCATGGACATGGTGGAGTCATGAGCCCCAGAAGTGTTCAAAAGACAACAAAATAGATGCAGCACTTGGCAATGTGGTTTAGCAGTGAACACAGAGTGCTAAGTTAACAGTTAGACTCGATGGTCTTACAAGTTGTTTTCCAAACTCTGATTCTCTGTAAAGGACATCCTCCAGGAGGGACACATGAAGACAGAACGTATAAAGTTATGTGAGATTTTAAGTTAAACCAGTGTTTAAGGTGGTAGTCCAAATCATATCTGATTGGTCCCAAGCTCACTTTTGAAAGACAGTCACATGCACAAGAAGGAAATAGGAAGGGATGTGCTAGTGTCTGATATTAATAAAAACTGGGTGGTACTGGAGACCCCAGAACCTTTGCTTTGAACAAACCTCTAGTAAAATCTGAAGCTAATAATGAGTGTGCTGCAGGCAGTTGTTCACTACAACATACACTCTTGTACTCTGAAATGTTGATGGCCTTGTCAGTAACACCTGTCTCCATGAAGCCAGAGCAAGACCTGAGGCATCTGTATCCTAAAATGTGTTTTCCATTCACCATGTAGACAGTCAACACTTTACTGTATTGTCACAAACTGTGAAATGGTTATTCAATGCATTTCTAGAGCCATCAAATACTAAAAAAAAAAGAGAAAGAGGAAAAAGTTGGTTCATCGGGTTCTAGTACTGTGAGAATTTGGAAGAGAATTTAGTATTCATGTTCTCCAGGCAGTCAGCACATTGGTACAAATGGGAGCTTTTGGGCACTTGTAAATTAATTCTGCCAGTCACTGTGTTGGCTTATTATCTCCAAGTAAAGGGAAGTTACTGGGCTTACAGTCCTGTTTTAGTTCAAAAAGATCTTTTCTTTCCTGGGGGAGAGAGTCTGAAACTTGTCATTTCATGCACCAACCTGACCATGAGAGAGGGAGCAAGCAATAAGCCAGTAAACGGAGCTGTGCTAATGTAACTGTAAAAAAAAAAAAAAAAGACAAACAAAAAAAGAGGTTCCATTCCCCCAGTCTTGGGGCTTTTTCTACTGTTTTTTAGATGTCTGTCTGACTTTGGGTGACAGTTTGGAAAAACTGCAACAACACAGGCTGTCTCCACCAATTCATTCTTTGTTAGTAGCAGGGAAAGGCTAATGTCCACTTTCATCATAATCAACGGGTCTTTTTGCCAATATAAGTGTTTTGGAGATAATGACAACAGTGGAATGTGAAAACAATATTATTATTATTATTCTGGGATGGAGATGTGTTACAAAGGTTTTGTTCCAGACTATTTCCCATATCCAGCAGTCAGACTGACATCGTCTTTCTTACTGCTTTTTTTTCCAGAGATAATTATGCACCAAGTACATTCAACACCACAGGACAACTGTGTTTTCAAGGGCAGTGATTTTGTGTGCTGAGAATCTATCTGTTTATATGCTAGACACTCTGGCAGGAAACCTGTATGCCTTTTTATATTGCAGGTTCTCAGGGTCATTTGGCCTTTCAAAACAGATTTTATGCTTTGATAAATGTGCTATCCTGTCTAGTGCTCAAACAACTGACTTGTGATTAAAATGACAGAACTTAGCTGAGTCCCAACAAAAGGCTGAAAATGTTCACAGTTCCTAGCTGGTGTTAATCATGATCCTGAACTGGAGACAAATTAAGCCAATAGTCCTTAAGCCTTTATTTAAAAATAAAACCAAACAAAACCCCCCACAAAAACTGCATCTCCATAGCTTTCAGATGAGAATTAAAACTCACTATTGTTGTCTTCAGCACCTATGTCAGTATGAGCATAGTGCTCTAATGAAGTGTATGAAAAATAAACCACCTTCATAAATCACACTGAAGTATGCAGTGTATTAAGTGTGAAGAAATGCACATCTGTTTCTTGCAAGTCCTAAACATTGTGTGCAGGGTTCCTGGAAAGAAAAGGCAGCTTGTTATGTTTTGTTATTTTCAGATATTTTGTGCAAGTCAACTTAATAAATATAAGCTTTCCTACGCAAAGTGTTCAGAAACAACCTAATTTCCAAAAAAACCCATATAAGCAGGTTAAAGAGTAAGTATCCTTTTTCCACAGAGGGCATAGTGAAGCATTCAGAGCTTCAACTACCTGTACAGGAAATTAAAGCCTTGCTTTCTGTCACATTATAGATGTGTTTCTGAGCAATTTTGTAATGATCTAGAGGCTAAGAAACTTGCACCCAAAATAAAGGATGCATACCTTTTCACACAGCCTTTTCCACATCATCCTACCCTTCAGGCTTTATAGATGCACACATATATATATATATACACACACACACACACATTTGAGTGCTGCAGGCTCTTGCATAGAGTAGCATGAGTGGTGTGCAGACTGCTAAATCTAAAGTCAGCAGCTGTTGGAAGAACTTGTTTTCCTGAGATACTCAATTCTCCAAAGGAAGACCATGGAAATAACTAATGTTTTGCTTTTGTCATTGGAAGAAAAGAAAGATCGGTTTTGTTTATACAGATAAATATTTAGTTTTGAATGCAATTGCTTCCTTCCATTGCTCATTTTATAAGTCTGAAAGGAGAGGCTAGCTGGGCAGAAGTGCTGGGTTAATGATAACATCTCTATGAGAGACTCAATCTCAATTTTCACTTGAACCTTATTTTCCAAACCATGCTGCACAGCTGTTGAGGAACAGTGTCCATCCTCTTGGTTCATTGGTTTTGTTTTTACTAAGTGTTAAATGTTCTTCTTACCCTTGACTGCCCCTGGCACCCTGAAGAAAATCAAAAGCCTTTTCCTTCTTGACTGCTAACTCTGCCTTGGGCTTCAGATGCCAGTGCAATACTTGTGGTTTTTTCATCTGTTACTGGTGCTATCGATGCTATACAAAACCCATACATCATGTAGCTCATTACATTTTAGTTCAGGAATACACAAATCAGGTATTTTGTCTCTGATGGATGTGTCAGTACTTTGTATTGTAAGATGTCTCATGTGTAAAAGTGTATGATACAAGCTGCCATTTTAAGTGAAGGTATAACATTCCAACATCTAACATAAGACACGGTTACAGTGGCATGGATCCTTGGTAGCATTTTGGTGAGGATTATGTAACAACAGTGTTACTACTTCAGTTCAGGAAAAGGAATGCAACTTTGCCCATGCAGCCCCTGGCATTCCTATAACTACACTTGCAGGAGGCTCTTAGAAGGAAAGAATCCTAGAAATAACTAAAGGTTGTTACAATGTAAGTCGTATTTGAAGAGATAGTTTGTTTTAACTGTTTAAGGATTACAAGCCAAAGATAGTACACTGGCAGGTCTTTCTAAGCTTTCGATTTTATCATTTCATGTATAGTTTCTCATACAAAGACTTTTGCATCATTTCTGCTTGCATAGCGACTGGTTTTATTGCCCCCATGAATGTGGAGGCCTGTGGCAAGTGTAATGCTGCTGCAAACAAATTTATCTGGCCTGTTAATTAATAGTTTGAAAGAGCTTGTCAGCACTTCAGGAGTGGCTTCTGTTGTAGAGTACTCACTTTTCTGCTAGGAATTTCTGCTGACCAACAGTACTCCTGATGCTGAGAAGTCCATTTTACACATCTCTTTTTGTATCTTATGTTCATTTTCTCTACACCTCTCTGGTAAATACACAGGAATAGTTCTATGGAGACAAGTGCTACTGAAATTGTCTCTGAATTGAAGACAGGAATTAAAAATACTTGTAAACCAGGAAAAACTAATATATATTTTCCAGGGTGTTACTCATACCTGGAGTATGCCAAAAGTCCCTGCATCTGCTTCTATGCTGTTCTATGGTTCTGCAACCTTCAAACTACTTCCATTGTTAATTGTGAGGATGTGGACAAACTAGAGGGACTGTTGTTACAGAGTCTTTGCTGCTTTCTCTCGTCTGTTTCTGTAGCAATTTCCTTTCCCTTCTGTGCATCTCAGTAATGCAGATTTGAACTTTGGGTTGCATTTATCAGAGCTGTTTTACTTGCTCAGTCTACTTGAAAACATCCACAGGTCATTAGAGTTACTAACTGCAGTTACTAGGTCAGGTTGGAACATCTTCTGCTCCTAAACAAAAAAAAAAACATGTGCTGGAAAGCTCCCTGCTTGTGGAAAAACAGGAAACAGTTTTATTCTGGTTGATGTGCAAGTGGGTGAATTCTATCAGTGCACAGCTTGGTGCAAAAAACCAAAAAATTAGCAGTTATCAGTGGAACAAGATTCTGAGTGGGAAATTAGGCTATGAAAGGAATAGTCTCCACCCACCAGCACACAGCTTAGCTGGGCAATAACTAAGCACTGTCATGGCTTTTTCAAGTATGCTTCTTTCCTTCCTGCATGGTCAGGTGGAACAGATAATCAGGAGGGTGGAGAAAAAGAGACTTGTTGCTTCCTGAGCACCAGGCCTCATTTGGGCTTCTCTCATTGTCTGAGAGCAGCACAATCAGCAGCATTTGGGGTGCACCTGCCTTTCCCTGTAGCAGAGGCAGTGTGGCTCTGTGGATGCAGGGGACCAGGGCAAGGTGCTGGAGAACCAGGTCCCTGCTGAGGACTTTATCTTCCATCAGCATCCAAGGCAACCACAGTACCAAGCAATGTTGCTCCTTTTCTACTTTTAACAAGAAAAAGAGGGACAGAATTTGAGCACTAACCTTTAAGCATGGCCAAGAGAATTCTTTTGGCTTATGCTGTGAGAGCAGCCTGGCATCTGTTTTCTGTTCTGCTGTCCTTCACCCCCTTAGGGCAAATACTCATCTATTGATGCATGTGAACTATGCATTCATTTTAATTATCAAGTCCTGTGAATACTTTATTTAATTAATCTGCTCTTAGTAATACAAAACCAAATCCATGCATTCAGAATATGTGATAGAAATCCATTCCATTTGTAGTTTTCTCAGCAGGAGAACAATTCTGCTCAGCTGATTGCTGAACAATCTCAAAAATTAACCCTCAACCTCTTTCTGCTGATTATTTGAAGATAGAAAGCTTTTGAGTAACATAGTATTTATAAATCAAGACAGGGAGACTGAAAAAAAAAAAGTAGTCAAACTTTGTCCTTGATGTAACCCTCTAGAATTTTGCTAGCTTTAATCACTATTGCATAGAGTTTGTTGTTAATAACATTCACATTGATAAGAAGCTGTTGCATATTTTCCTTACAGGGTATCCTAGGTCTCATCTTGATATCAAGTAAATTACCGATCAGTTTGTGGATTTGTTTATTGTCTTAAATAGGGCAAAACCATTAGAATTATGCAGTTGAATTCAGAACTATATTTGTTGACTTTACACTGTGAGAATGTAATGAGTGGTTTGTGTAAGGGTTAATTAATGGAGCTGAAGAGCTGAATTCCATTGCTGGGTGCAAACTCAGTAGATTATACCTTTAGAAGGTTTATTTCCTGTTGGGCATTATGAAAGACGCAGAGGTCAAGAAAGCAGAAGTCTAGTGTTTCCCTTAGCACAACAACTGTTTGGATCCTCAGCCCTCCTGATTTTCCTCAGAGATATGAACTATACCATCACAAGAAATACTCTCTTCAATTGGAAACTACCCCTTCCTCTTCCCCGAAGAGATGGTTTTCACCCTTGGATGTATCTTTGGAACTGATTACCGTACTAATTTGCTAATAATTTTCTTGATTTTCAGAGTTTTCTGCCAGGAGTTCCTATTGGCTTATTGTACTGAAAACTTCCCATGGAGTCTGCAGAAACTGGCAATGCCAGCCAGTGAGGATTCAGTCATGTGTCAGCAATAAGGGATAAATAGATTGTCTCTAAATATAGATGTAAACCTCATAATGCAGTATTTGCTAGTGTCACCAGCAGAGCTTATGTGGGTGATTATTTGCTGGAGGAGCAAACCCAAAGATGTCATTAAAACAACTGGGTGACAGGAAGTTGTGCTGTCCACATAATTCGAAACCATTGTTTCCCCACCCTTCTTCATACACCAGGTGCAAAACATGTTTGCCTTCACAAAAGAGGCTCAGGAAGGGTCACATCTATCACATGATGGTGCTGTTGGTGTTATCTGCTTATTATTGAGGCCATTTGTTTTGAGACATCTAAACTTTCTGTGCAAGCAGTGAGAATGACAGAAGGTAGTTGCCACTGCCTGCCTAACCACACTTTCTTATCTGACCATGTAAAGTGGCATCCCAAACACACAGGTGCTTTGAATTGAGGAGCAAACAGGTGCCTTACAGTTTTTTAAAGCTGAAGGACCTGTGCAAGGGGGTCTGTATTTTGTGAAGTACTTCACACAGCAGAGTCCTTGTCTGAATTGGAATACTGAAAAATAAAGAACAAGGAGCAACTTATGCTTCAGGACAAATGAATTCTCTAAAAATCTGGTGCTGTGCCACACTCCATGACTTTGCTTCCCTCAGGTATTTTTTTAGAATTATGTATGTCTCTTAGTAACAATATTGCCTTTTTTTAAAAAAAAATTCTCCTACTTACTGCTGTTTGCTTGACTTCCATGTTTAAACAGTGAGCAGCTTCTTATAATTAGTTTTAGAGCAGACTTTTGTGATGTTTCTCTAGTCAAATAGGGCTTTTTTTCTCATGCCTGGTTTGTTTCTTGTGGGGTACTGTTTGCCGTTTTTATTCACACATTGCTTAGGTGTTTGGACTAAAACAACCCTTGAAAATTCCATTTATTCAGACTGCATGAGAAGATTAAAATGTGATGCAGCATTTCCAGACTAGAGCATGTACAATCTGTAAGTGAACTGTATATTTAGATGGGCATGGTCTGAAGTTGTTTGGCATTTTAAGGCTGGAGAATTTCCACTGAACTCTGGATCAAAGTATGTAACAACTAATACAAGTCCTGCTCAGTGGGGCTAAAAACATTTAGATGTAATTCAGGATTACAAATGTAATAGGCCAGGTGACCAACAGGGAAACATTCCAGGGTTAGTCCTGTTAGCCAGGATTCACAGTAGGCCTTCTAAGTATGTTTTCTTTGCAGCTACTGTACACAAAGAGCTGTTGGTTACCCCAGGAAAAGGGGTTATATTAAAATTCTTAGCTAAAGTTATTGGACGTATCAGTGATGGAAACTGCATAAGAATTGAGTCATTGTTGTGGGAGGCATATGGGTTGAATTGAAAAACACCAGAAGAAAATTTCCATTTTTAATGAACTGTTTTTGCATGTTCCGTGGTATGTGTGCAGCCCTGACAAACCCACGTTTGTTACAGTTTATGCACAAAAGCATTCCTTGTTGTAACTGTTCCTGTTTCTTATCTTCAGCTGATTCACAGTATGTGAGGGATACATCAGGGATGGTCAAGTGTGTAATCATCTATCCTGCCTTGCACACCTATTTGCCAAGTCTTAAATAGGTAGAAGTAGATAAAGGAACCCAATGCTGTGCTCAGATTGAGACCCACAAGGGACACAACCTGTGTTTGTTTAGTATTCATCTCTAACTCAAAATGACCGGCTAAGGTGAGAGTGGCTTTGGAAGTGTCACAAAGTAGACAGAAATACTAGCAATTATAATGTGGACTATCATCCTTTCTATTGAGGACCTTGAAGTGTATTGGAAGTGTTACTAAATTTTCTAAGGCCCAGGGCTATTGCTTTGAAAGTAACCCCCAAAGATTAGCAAGGCAAAACTAGATATGCACTTAACGTGGCTTCCTGTTGCAAAATGACATGCTTCTCTGAAGATAGAATCTTTTTATATTTTACTCAGGAAAGAATACCTACATGTGTGAACCTCTCTCTCCTAGTTTTGTGGAAGTAGATTTTTGATCCCAAAAGATGCTAAAAAATAACCAAACCAAACCAAAAACCACAAAAACTCCACCACCTTGGGCATTTCTGTCCTGAGACAAGAGATAGGTGGAGATTCCCTGTTTAAAACTTCATTGTCTGTGTAGTGGAGAGAGCCATTTGGAAGTTTTTATGTTCTAAAGGAACTTTCCTTCTTGTGGTGACTGCTTTTAGTGAGGAGTTAGCAGAGGTGAGCATCTCGTGGTGGATAAAGGGACAGAGTGCAAGAGGGTTAACAGTGCAGGATGGCCATAAGCAACATGAACGGGATGTGATGCTACCTCTGAGCCTGCAGCAGTATCCTCACCATGCAGAATTTATCATTTAAAACACTGTCATGCTTCGACATTGTGCTAAGTAATTAATATGGTCTGAAGCTGGAGATATTTCCTGTATCCTGAGTTTATTAAGCACACCAACTGCCAACACAAAAATGTGTTTAACTCTGGATACAGTTAGTATGACAAGATGCACTAGTGTTTATAGCCTAATAAGGGAAATTCACTTCTGTGTACAGAAGTACGAAGTTCTGGAAACACTTTATACTTCAAGAGACAGTGTGAGTGAAACACTATGGTTTATGTTGGTCTGGGAGTTTTTAGAAGTGCATGATGATGTTTGGATTTCCAAAATACTGAGCACCTGCAAGGCAATGTTTATGTCTCATGCTGCCATGAGGTACTGCTTAGGTGAGGAAGAGTTCTTTCCTGAAGTTTTGCCAGCACTGGATTCACACACAGTTCAAACAGTTGTTTTTGGGCTAAGGTGTAGGGACAGATAACTACCTTCAAACTTGAGTGATTATATAGGGAAATACTTTCTCCCCCCCCCACCACTGCATGGTTTCAGCTTAAAGAGTTGGTGAGGATAATTACTTTACCTTAACCAACACTTTCTTAAGCAACATTAGATCAGCTGGTTTGTATAAGTTCCTTAAGAAGTGCTTTGATCAGCTTATTTTGATGCAGAGTGGGGATGACTGTATACTTTTGCTTGTTTTCCTCAGAAATCAATCTAAACATAGTGCTGCAAAGATGATGTCTCTTAGTTCAGTCTAAATAATGGCAGGTTTGCCAGTAGCTCCTTTGAAATATTTCCCCAGCTGATACATCATTAATCAGAGGGAAGCAATCTGACTTCAGTTACACTGAGAAATTCTATAGTAGGTGCTGAGAAATCAACCGTGCAAGAGAAGCCTTGTGAACAGCAGCCTAAGGTAAGTGAGGCATCTACTGGTGGAAAGTTGCAGTGAATTCATCTACTCCATGAAGGTCTGCTCCAAATCCTTCTGTACAGGCCATTCTGTACATTCTACATTCTGATTTGCTGAATAAGCAAGTGCCAGACCTTTCCTGAACTCTTTGGAAAAAAATGCAATTTGTTCTTGAACAATTCTTTAATTTCTGGTACTCTTTTAGAAATGTCTGTCACGTACCTTGCAATAGTAGTCCTGCAAGACAGAAGAAGGGAAATGAGCTGAAGAAACTTGTCAAAAGGAGTAATTCGTGTCTTTAGCTATCTCCAGCCTTCCCCCATTCCAGTCTCTCATGGCAAGTTCTCTGATAGTTTATTAAGTCTGTCTTCGTTGTACCAGGAGCTCTGACACTCTGCCCAGCTGCCCAGGGGTTGAAAATGAATACTCTGTATAAGGTAATTGAACAATACTCTGAAAAATACTTACAACATTCATAAGGGCATGCAACAGTACTCTATAAAATCCAGAGCTCCCAAACACGGGTCATTATCCACATAACTAAATTGCCTCTCTCTGTTCTTCAGAAAATGTGTGCAACAGTATGAGATTCTCTGCAGCATTAAATAAAGCTTAATGATTTCTGCAGAATGCATTTAAAAATGTATTTTGAATTTTTTTTACAAAATTCTATGTTGCATCTCTTTTTGCACATCAGACAAGGACTTGGGAGGAGCCCAAGGGGGCTTTCCTAATAATGTAAAACTAATTGTTAGGACTACCATTTTAGAATCAATTACTATGGGAAAGGCTTGCCAGTATGTTTACTTGGAGCATGGATGTGCACTTGTGAAAATGAAAACTGCATAAATAAGAGGCAGAATAATGCTAAACTAGGAGGTGACCTGTTCAAACTGTTAAAATACCTTGCTTCTGCTGTCCTTGTAGATATGACATTGTCACCCATCCAGTAAAACCAGACATTTCCTTAACAGTTTTTAAAATTCTGTTGCCATAATAGAGGAGTAGTCACATCAAAATACAAAAGCATCCTTACTTCTGCTCTGCTGCACAGCACACTTGCTAAATTTAGCTATGCTGGGGAATCAATTGCTTTATATAATCTTATCACAAACCATTGCTGAAAAAAAACCAAACCAAAAACATCTGAGTCTGTCACTTGACCTTGGGCAAAACAAGTCTTTGTGCTTTCTTCAGAGCTCCTTCTGCCACATATGTTAAAAGAATCTCTAACCAAGCCGTGATTTCAGCTGTCCTTGTCCAAAGTCAGTGGAGTAAGCAAAAGTAATTTTAGTCTTGTTAAACAATGCAAAGATCCCTGTACCTTCCCTTTCTGGGGATTGGTGGTTTTTTTTGGCTGATTTTTTAGCATGTTCTGTGCTTCATTTCACTTGAACCTTTGGACAGAAACAATACCAGTCCTGTTTTGTTTAGTCCTTACAATATTTATGTTCTTTTATTTAGCCCTTATTAGTAGAAGCAAAGAAACCAAATCATTATGATTGATAGCTACAAAACACTTTGATCTCTGAAATACAAGGTGTGCTAGATTACTATGTTTAAACTTTACCCTGCTTTTCTTTTTATCCAGAAGTCAGATAATATCTGGTTCCTACTTCCAAACCTATAATTTTGTTTGGCTTAAGAATTGCACAGTTAGAAACTGTTTGAGGCTGGGAGAAGTCTTTGGAGAAATACAGAAAAACATGCAGTATGTTTGCTCTGTTCTTTCTATTCTTCCTCTGTGTTGTCTAGTACACGCCTTGGACCGTGGGGTTAAAATGACCTTTTTATAGGGCTGCTGAGCCAAATGTGCCTGTGCTTGGTAATAGTGAGGGGGGGAAGTCCCAGCCGATGTGGAGTGACCAATAAAAAAGAATTGAGAAAACAATCTTTGAGTTATGCTTAAGGTTAGAGGAAAATAATCAAGGCATCTCTTTCTAGGCAGCAAAAACATTTCCTGTGTTTCCTGGATTGCAGATCCTTATGTTGAAGGGAAGCTGTTGCCAATGATGACCAAAGGGTAGCATTTCCATTACTTTATATCTGACCTTAAGGAATTGGCTCTGCAGTAAATGCATTTATTATTTTATTTAATCACTGCAGTCTTCTTAAAAAAATATATAAGACTATAAACCACTACTGCTCTGTAGGCCCAAACAGATGCAGGAAATAAGAGAAGCTTTTCTGAACACTTTTAAAGAAATAAATGTTCAGGAAACCTGAATCAACGCTAAAGCCACAAAATTCTTACACTAACTTATTTAGCAAGACTTAGATGAAGCCTTCAGCTTCTATTTTCATCTTTCATGGCATTAAACATTGAACTTGACCCGTTTGCCTACTTTTCATCCACTTGGATGCCCTGTGGTTCTCTATAGCAGCTGGCAGAGAGATGAGAATTTTTTGATGTGTTTCAGGGAGATAGTACTGTAAATCTCATTGCTATTAGGCACATTCCTAATTGTTCTAGGTGAAGCTACCATATTCTTCACTGGAATATGTTACAGTGATAACCTACTAAAAGAGTTGTTAATAAGGAACTTGCATTTTAAGAATAGCAATGCCCCATATTTATGGTAGTCAAGAAATTTCTAGGAGATAATTTGGCATGTGTATTATTTCTCATCCCTCAAAACACAGAAGATAAAAACTGGGTCATGAATGCTAAATTGTATCATATGTCAGCATCACTTGCCATGCTATTTAAAAGCATAATTTATTAAAACAGAAGTTAAAGATTGCATTTTACTTTATATGAGAAGGGAATTGAAACTTTGTGAAATGCACTCTTCAAAGTTATTTAACACAGTTAAATAGTTCTAGGGAATAAAAGGGAGAATAAGGAGTGCAGAGGAAGGTGCTATCTAAAATATTACTGTCTCCTTTGTATCCTAAAAAGAAAGGGAATTTGCAAAACCAGTTAGTTCTTAGGACTTCTACAAGCCACTAACAATCTTGTATTCCCCTCTTTTTTTCCTTGTGTGTTGATTGGTTCTGGGATGGGTTGTTCCATTGAGGCATTTCAGGAGCTTTCAAAAGAAGAAAGATGCACATCCAACAGAAGTTAGTAAAAATATACTCTAGCAGTTCTATGATTGTAATCATACTGGCACCACAAAACAATCCAAGCTGGCCACCTACATCGGCTGTAATAGAAAGAAATAAACATGTGTCATCTGAAGCATCTGGTTTAGTCTAGCAAGCAAACAAAACACTGCCAGGCTCAAGTGTTAAATAAATTCAATCTACGTAATCCATCACTTTTAAGAAAACAGAATTAATATTCTTAAGAATGTTTACTGAAGAAGACTAATGTGTTTTTGAAAAATTTAAATAAAGCAAGTACAACACAGAACATCCTACTGTGAAAAAGATACTTAAAATATTTACTACTTCTATTCCTTTTTAGATGTTCCCTTGCTTCTAATCCCTATGTTCTCCCTCTCCTCTCCAAATCCCCAAAATGTCACTATTCTTACAGTCCTGCCTGTGATAAAGCAATAATCTAGTGCCAAACTTAATTCTTACTCTCAGCTGCTGTCTATACTGCAGCTTCTTTAATGGAATGACGGTATCAAAAATGACCATGAGGCAGACATGATTATTTATTATTTCTGTTACAGTATAAAAATTATCGCTTCTTGTTCAGAAGCCCACATGGTTTTTTATTCAGGAGGTGAGAGAATTAAAGAAATGGAGGGAGGGGTGAGGGTGGTGGTGGTGTTTGTTGTCAATTATTTTTATTTAAATTGTTTATAATAATTAAAATTTATTTTAATTATTATTTTTAAATTAATTATTAATCAATAATAAATATTAAGCATTCACTTACCAAGCAACTCAGAGATACTCAAGGCCTTCTGCTGCTGTGTTATTTTGTAGCTCAGATCATGGTATTTAATCTCAATACGCACAAGGTTTTGCCTAATGACAAATACATAGAGTTTACTTGAGACAGGAGTGCTGTTCGTTTTTACCAACATCTGTCAGCATGGTCTGAGTTCAGGGAGAGTGAATGGTGTCTTTAGCAAAACATTTGATGAGTGTTTTCAAAATCAGTTACATGAGAGAAGGAAAAAACCCAAAGTCCTTGTAACAACAGCAGTTTATCAATAGTAGATCTTCCTGCCGTGTTGAAAAGGTAGCTCTAGATCTGTACTGTGGGATAGACTCATATTTTTTAAGGGTCACTGAGAGAAACTTGAGTGGAAATGTCAAGCAAAGTGTAGCCTACCACTCTTGATTATGTGCAACTGCATATTTGATTATGCTTATTTCAATTGGCATGTTTGTGCAGAGCAGTGCTTGTCCTAAACTTGGATGTTCAGTTCTACCCTCTGCTACTAGCCTCACTTACCTAATTATGTTCTTGCCTGCTGCAAAAGTGGAAGAGTAGGTAAATCTCAGTTGAAGCAAGTCCTGTGTAATGACTAAGTGAATAGCTCCTCTTTGTGGTATCTTGTCTACAGAAGGACTCTGCCATGTCTTAAATTGAATATAAAAATAATGGGTTTGGAAGAAAACAGACACAAAAACTGATTGCACGCATAATGTAAATGGTTCAGTGTCCAAGTACAGTACTTGGACCAGTGCTGTTTAATATCTTTTTTAATGACATGGACTGTGGCACTGAGGGAAGGTCTAGAAGAATGGAGTAGGGGGGCAGAATGGAAGTCCTGGAGTGTTTTGTCCGGCTCCATCGTAAAAAGGATGTAGAGAAAGTCCAGAGGAGGCCATGAAGATGATCAGAGGGCTGGAGTACCTCACCTATGAGGACAGGCTGAGACACTTGTGGCTGTTCAGCCTGGAGAAGAGAAGCCTCTGGAAAGAAATTATAGCAACCTTCCAGTACCTAAACGGGGCCTACAAAAAACATGGAGAGGGACTTTTTACAAAGACATGTAGGAATAGGACAAGGGGAAATGGCTTTAAACTGAAACAGGGTAGATTTAGATTAGGAAAATATTGGGTATTGGGAAATAACCAGTTGGGGAAAAATATTTACTTTGAGGGTGGTGAGACACTGGAACAGGTTGTCCAGAGAAGCTGTGGATGACCCATCCCTGGAAGTGTTCAAGGCCAGGTTGGATGGGGCTTTGAGTTACCTGATATAAAGGGTGGTATCCCTGCTCACAGGGGCTGGAACCAGATGATCATTAAGGTCCCAACTCAAACCATTCTATGATTCTTCAGAAGTGTTAACAGGTACAGGTTTTAGTTTGACACCGACAATGAGCTCATTAACAATATCCATGAAAATAAACTATTTTCTGTACAAAATCATCCCTTCTAGATCTTTGGGTGATAATTCTAAAACTCAGGTAGCACTAGTGTATAAAAATAATCTTGTTCCCCTAGATTCTGCTAGTAAGGCTCCTACCCTTGTAATGGATTTGCTAGCAGAACTATCCAATAAATATTTAACTTTTTCCTTCTTACATCTTCAGAAATAAATACATCTCTGTTTTATAGTTTGAAATGTGTACTCATTAATGTGTTAGCAGGATTCCTATTGGTTAAGGCCTGGTAACAGGGGAATTTCCTGTATTTTCCCTTGCTTAACTGAATAATTACTGAGTTGCACATGATGTTTACAGACAATAAAATAATCAACAAAGATTAATGTACTCAAGGGATTAATATTGTTTGCATATAACAACAGGTTTAATTTTCAGAATGTTCATTGGGAACAGACTTTTTAATAGGGCCTGTAGATATAGGGCGAGAGGTAATAGTTGTAAACTAAGAGAGGGTAAATTCAGAGTAGGAAGGCATTTTTTACAGCAGTGGTGGTGAAACACTGGAACAGGTTGCCCCGAGAGGTGGTGAATGAGCTGTGCCTGGAAACATTCAAGGTTAGGTTGGGCTGGGCTCTGAGCAACCTGATGTAGATGAAGATGTCCCTGCTTATTGCAGGGGATTTGGCCTAGTTGACCATTACAGGTCACATCCAACCCAACCATTTTATGATTTGTATAGTTCCTGTGCATGTATAAGCAATGGAAGCATTTGCAAACTGATGGCTTCAAAAGTGAGAAAACTAAAGTCACTGAGACAATGAAACTCATAGATATTTCATGAATCAATTTTTCTACAGTTGTTTGTAAACATCCTTTCATGTTGTATATACTATGAGTTCACGTAGCACCTGCCTTAATACGTATTTGTACTGCTGACATCTCTGGCTATAAGAGGCAATTCCGTGTATAAAACTATTAAATTTTCCTTGACAACTAGATCAGACCTTTCTAGCAAAAAAAAAAAATCTGGGAATAATTCAATTTTTTGTATATAATGCTTGTGTTTGCGAGGAAGTCTGGTGCCAATTTGTTATATTGTAACAGTAAGGCATGTATGGTCTATTAAAGTGTGAAGACACATGGCATCTCTAAATTTAAAAGTGTGCAGATTAGGTTAGTGCAGTCTGCACACTGAGCAACACAGCTCTATGCATAATGTAAGTCCTGTCACCTTTTCCTGCATGAAGGATGTAGTCAATACTGTTCAGATGTTTTCACACTAGGAGGTATCTTCTGTTGGGTGGAGAACAACCTTCATTTTCTGTGTAGTGCTTTCAGTCACGCAACCATCCTGTTTCACTCTTCTGCTATCTTGTGAGAATTAATGTGATACCAAAGTTTTTCTAAATAGCTTTTATGATATAAATGGTATTAGGGAATTCTTCTTACAATAGAAAATCTTACTAAGTCTGTGGCATTGCTGCTACAATAAAACCCAGGTCTTCAGTACTTAAAATACTTCCTTTGGGAATAGGCTGAAAGGAGAAAAACTTCATATAGCATCTATTTGTGTTTTTCCTTAATTTGTGGAATTGTGAAGATTTGTCTTCTCTACTGAATTGATTATGAAGACGTTTGATAACCCTGCTTTTTTTTATTCTTAATTGAAGCAGTGTTCAAAAATTTTTGTTAGATTAGCGACAGAGAAAGTAATTGAGAATATTACTTTGTAATTACATTATCCATTTTTATATTATTTTGTTATCCAGTCATAGGTGTATCTAAATATAGACATATATATCTGTGTATATAATCCATATATACATCAATATAGATAAGAATTTGAAATCTTAACCAGTTTTGTCCAAGAGGTTATGTTATCTCACAGACAATGATAATAATACCACATATAAAATATCTTTTTAAGGTCATATTTTCATCATACACTCTGTTAGCATGGTTTAAAGGAATCGATAATTTCTTTGTTAGACAAGGTGTTAAGCAAGATTACCTGATGTATTCTCGGCTTTTATTCAGTTTTGTAGAAAAATATTTTATGGCATTTTCTCCTCCAAAGTTTGAATAGGTGACAGTGGTAGGATAATCTGTTTCTTCACATGGGGTAGGACAAGTGGAATTGTGTGTTCCTACTGTACATAATCCTTTTATCTCTATATCATCTGAAATTTCAGAAGAAATAATTTGTATGATATTTTTTAAAAAGCACACAGATTAAAAACTTTTAAAAATACTAACTAAATTACTTTTAATTGTCTTTGATAAATGTGTGGGTTAATTTTCCTAAGAAAAGTGAATACTTACCAATTTTGAAGGATAAAATAATTATTTGCAACTGCCATTTGGGAAACTGGTGGACAGAAACAAGGGCTGAGATATTTTTCTCACCTTTTCCAAAGAAATACAGCACCTCTAAGTCTTTCTGCCTTCATTGGGGCTTTGTGCCTATTATTTCTCACTCACAGTTAAACAAAAAGACAACAGAAGACTTTCCATGTTCTGTGCCAGATTTCTAATCAAATAGTTAAGTATATATCCTTGTTCTTGATGCCTTAGTGCCTGCCCAGCTCATTTCAGTGCACGGAAACAGCTTCCAGAGCAATTCCAATTGTACTTTTCTATCATCTGAAAACTATGAAAACCTTGGTAAGCTAAGTTCACTTTATATTAATGACTGCCTGCCATTTGATAATTGGGCTCAAGACAGCTAAGAAGGCTTAGGGAAAGCTTTGTCTCTTCAAATACCAAGAAGTCATAAAATTCTGCAGGTTTGGCTGCTCATGAAAGTGGGAAGCCATTCATCTAACAAGGAATTACTGAAAGAATTACAGAAAATAAACATTACAAAAATCTAGGAAAGCTAGAGAAAAACACTGTGGATGACAATTTGTAAGGCATAAGTATTTCCTAAATCATAAGCCATCACTGTGAAATGAGTACTGTAATCTTCTGCCTGTGATGCTCTATTTGCCCTGTTTGTGGGGTTGCATAGGTTGTGTCTGTTCAATCTGCTTGTGGGCTTCTTACTTTTGCAAAACACAGAGGAGAAGATAGCTCAGCCTGTTAGCTGATGATTTGAAATACTCTCCAGAGATGCTGGGGTTGTGGATTTTATTCTGGAGAGGCAGCTTTTAGAGTTCTTAAAATAATCCTCTTAGTAGGTCCTGCAGATACTGGATAAGTGTGCTGTTAATTGAGATTTTGTTATCAGATGTGTTCTCTTTCCTACACTGCCAAAGATGAGTCAGCCCCTAAAATGAGATCCTGGGGACCATATATCTACAAACCTTCTAGGATCCAGCTCTGAATTCTGTCCATCCTTCAGAGGAATTTCGGGTAATTTTTTGCTTATTGCTCTGTGGTTTCTTTGAAATTCAGTCTCTGAATATCTATTAAATAAAATAATACATCTTCCCTCATGACAGGCATTTAAAGATCATGGTTATATAAGAATGTGAATTTAGTGGAATCCATTTCAAAATAACTACAGGGAAAAAAAAGAGTAATTGTTCACAGTAGTAGATTTGGCCTGAATGTTGCACACACCTTACCAGAACACTCCACCTCACCAACTTCTGAGTCTACTAATCACTCAGAGTCACATTACACAATAGAAACCAAAACAATTATAAAAGAAAGCTTTCTGAGGTTAATGAAAAGTTACTTCTCACATTACCATTATAAATATTTTCCAGTCTGTTGTAGTGACTTACAAATTTTATACCCAGTGTGTGCAGAGTATTTGTTTATGGAAAAGAATTGCATTTGGAGTGCTTTCAAAATTTATAGTTTACTTTTAAAAAGGTAAAAACTTAAAGTCCAGTGATATATGTTTTTACCAGTTAACAAACCTGTTATTACTGTGCTGTTCACTCTTGCACAAAGAATACAACATTGGATCTAGAAGGATACGGTGAAGATGTAAAAATGCTACCCAGAGGCTTGGTGATTGAAAACAGATTAGTTGGATGTTCTTCCATTCTAAACCATTTGATTCCTAAAATGAATTATCTATTAGGGGATTTTTTGTGTATTTTTATACATATATGTACACACACAGATTTTTTGGGTACTTTTTGTGTGGTTTGTTTGTTTTTTAACGGGCATATATTTCATGCTCTGTCTGGTCTCTGTTTTCAGAATATTAAATGAACTGGGTTGTACTCCATTTCAGATTACTTTCAGTATTTTGGTTTAATTGATAGATATTGTCTACTATTTGGAATTGGCTTGGAAAAGATGAATATGAAGTTATTACTTACAGACTGCTGGATAAACACATTTGTAAAACTTCAGCAAGTCGCATTCTGTTCCATTTCCTAAAAATACATAAAAATATTTAGGAACCTAAATTAACCATCTAACCTGTAGCTCTGTTTGTACTAAACTGAAATGTAATGTCATCAAAGCCTGCTCACCACTTCATGTTAATAATTACACAACTGAGAAATCAATTTAGTTGGGCACAGTGCAGTTGCCAGCACCAGGAGGGATACAGAGTGAAGAGCCACAACAGACCAAGCCAAGAGGCTGCTGTTGGAGCAAACACCTTCATTATGTGTGCCAGTCTGAACTACCTTTAAGCTTGTGCCTCACTCTTTGTGTTAGCTTGCTAAAGACAGGAATTTCTGCTTTTCCTAGTGGAAATGAAAAAAACCTCGAAGTAAGGTAGATTTTATATGTGATTACATCCCATGCGCTTCTGCAGAAATGTTGAACTTCATGCAGGAGTTTTTTTTGAAACCTAGAGGGTGAGATAGGATTCTGAGCTAGAGCAAAAATTCAGATTTCAGATGGCCTCAGTTTCACCCAATTTTTAATTTTTTTTTCCCCTCACATGGAAATATTGTGTAGCAGTTTAGTACACAGTTCCAGAAGGCATCGCTCTCCTTTATCTGACTGTCCTTGTATAAAGGTCTATAAAGCTGTCACCCCGGGCGTGGGAGACCCAGACTTAATTGCCTTGGCAATCCCTTTTCCATGACAGTTTGCAGAAGACTGCCAACCTCTTTTCCCAGGGGTTCTCAAACAAACAGGCTAGAGATTACACATTAATGGGTCTACTTTAGTAAGAGCATTCTGCCTTGCTTGGGTATATTTAGAAAATACTAGTCAGAAAGTGCTGGGTTTCTTGTGGCTTTTCTTGTCATGTAGTGGCTTTCTTGCCTACCAGTTCTGAAAAAAAGATGTGCAAGAGCAGAGATTTGGGTTCCAACTCTTGCTTTAGGTGACAGTATTGTTGTTATATTTAATGCTGAAAAGGTGTGAGAGCTCAGTGTTACTGCTTTACATTTCTAGAATGATTAAGAAGCCTGGATACTGTAGGGGAGTATTACAGCCTGTACCTGGTGCTCCACATTTGAGGCTGATTAGAAGGCTCCATACAGCTTTTGGCTTTTGTAGAGCCTTTGCTGCTGCCAGGCTCTCTCTGTGGCTCATGTAGGGGTCCTGAGATTTTGTCTTCAAGCAAGTTCTTCTGCTGTGGTTGCTGAACACCTGCCTGCAAAGTAAGTTGTCTGGATTATGTGTGAAAATATATGCCTTCTGAGGGATTTAGTTCCAGCTCCTTAGGAAGTCAGGTTGAAGACTACAGACCTGTCTCGCTCCTGAGGCATAATTGTTTCTTTCTATGTTTTGGCCTGTGTCCTAAGAATAGACAATGACCCAGATGCTAGGTCTAGGCTTGACCAAATATCTTGCTTGTTTCCCTGGAATTTTAATTAATCTCAGATGGAGATTTCCCTCAGATATGTGCTCTATTTCCTTGGCTATTCAATAATATGGAGGTGTTCCAAGAAGATGATCAGTGTGTGCTATGATGATGCTCCTGAGAAATACCTGGAAGAATGAATGGTAAACAGCCACACCAGTCCTGTATGTACCGGGCTTTGCATTCCAGCAAACATCCATGAGTACTATAAATCTTGTGGTACCGAAGCTTTATGTCAGGCTTGCACTCTCCCCATGGGTATTCTTGGATAATTGACTGTAGGGTAATAATAACAAAAGATATAATTTTTTGGGGTCTGTTTTAAATGTCTGTTTTAAATGTTTTTTCACATTTTCAAGTTTTGCAGGAAGCCTGTTGAAGACATAAACTGTAACAGTGTGATTTAATTAGAGGCAATTACAGTTCATGCTCTTGGGATTAAAAATTCATCTCCCCTCTCTTACAGCAAAAGACAGCTTAGTGCAAAATGGTACTCCGCTCTGCTTGGGTTCTGCTAGGAATGTGAAACCCCCTTAATGGCAGCAGAATGTGTTGACAGGGAAATTCTGTGGTGTCCTTTTATCATTATCTATCAATGAGGCTGTAAATTTACAGGAAAGACTTTGATAGAGATAAATTAGGAAAACCAGTGATATCCTCTCCCAAGCAGCAGTAATTTAATTTGTGCCTGGAGGAAATGTTATTTTTTAGGAGTTACTAAGGCATAATAAATATTTTACATTCCAAAGTGTCTGATTCATTGTCAGTGCTTCAGAAGAAAATTAGAGACAGTAAAAAATGCTACTTCCAGTTCATGGGCAACGTCCTTACCTTCAGCTGGCGGATTGCAACCTGTGCATGTGTCCCCACTGGTGTCAGTAAACCTAAACCATCAAAACGTGGAAGCTCTTGGGGTGAATGGACAACAAAAGTTATTCCAGCATCAGTATAACCAAGAGTAGGTTCGTCGGTGAATTTGTCCTAAACCAAAAAGAATTGTTTAAAGTAGTTTTGGCTTTGCTTACCATCTGAGGCTTTAGCTATATTTATTGTGGTACTATGCTATTTAGTAAGATTTTTGGCAATTTACAGGAAAGAATAGAAGCAAACTGACTCGAATTTCCTTTGTTCATTACCTCCTTGGGTTTCCTTCCAATTGCTATAAACTTTTAACCTTTTTATTCGTTTCAGCATTCCCCAGTTTTAAATACAAGAAGTCATAGTTGAGCATTTACTCATATCTTGGAGATTCATTCCTTTTACTTGCAACCATCCATCACATTTCAGCAAACTTTCTGTTATTATCTTCAGAACTTTTCACTCCCAACTCATAACTTCTAGAGGACAAAAGCTAATGTCTAAGTCATTTATCAATCTGTTAGTTTTCTTCCCTGTTCTCACAAGGTGATATTCCCTGTTTTCTGCTTTTTTTTTGGTCAAAGACAATTCTAATGTCAGAAACAATTTACAGTTCAAAGACCAGGTCTTGGCTGGCATGGAGCTGCTGCAGCTGCTGTAACTAAAATTTGGTGCTACTTAGATACTGGCAGCAGGTGGCCTTCCCTACTAGGCTCTTTATTAAAATGAACTGCTTGTATAAAGTTAAATTGCTCTTCTGATGACATGTTTCAGTTGTGGGTGGACAGTGCATGTACATGCTCACTCACAATCTTCTCCCTCTTAGCTCTGGACAGTCAATAATAATTCTGTCTTTTTAAATCTCTATTTGGATCTTGCCTTTAAAATACTCTCTCACTTGGAAATAGTCTTGATTCTGAGTTTTGTGCATGAAATTCTGGAGGTCTGTGTAAACCCAATCAAATAAAAATCCCAAGCCAAACCAAAAAAAACCCCTCCACTAATTTATAAGTTAGTACATGATTCATTGCTTATAATCCTTAGGATAGCTGTACCTGCTGGACATCAAAAAGCAAATGTAAGCCTCTTCCAGACAAACTCACTCTTCTTGCTGAAAGATCATTGTGATTAAAAGTAAAGCAGTTTCCATATTCAGTGAAAACATGTTCAAAGTCCTTCAATAAAGGAAAATAGGGAAGAGTGAAATGAAAGAAAGAACACTTGCAGCTTCCTTAGTTAATTACAATGCAAGAGAGGGCCTACTGGGGTTGTTGGGTTATTTTGTTTTATTTTTTCCTCCAAAGTCCTCCATATTACAATCAGAAAAGTAATAATTGATGAAATATTCAATAGTATTTCAGCCCTTTCTACAGAAAATGAAGTTTAAAGGAGAAATTTCACATTGTTTATTAATACTTATGAGCTTCTCAGAATAATTTAATGAGGTCCTGCGTTATTTCTATACCTGTTAAATTATATAGAAATATATTAAAAATAAATTTTTAATTTTTTCCACTAGCTGCTTAGTGAAGACTGTTTAAAAACTGTATGTCATGTTACATATGAAAGCAAAATATTTGAATTTTTTCCTGAAACCACCTCATAATTTAATATGACTGCATCTCATTGCTTTAGTTTTAGTTCTTAGCACTAGTGTCTTCCAGTTAAGAGAAGTCTCTAATGCCTAATTTTAGAAACTACAACATATCTAAAAGTTAAACTGAAAGGATATAGACTTGTCTTCTTTGTTCACATTTTCTGTTTAAATTGGGAATTCCTTTACAGAGGAATTGACATAAAAATGGGATGATCATATTTTTTGGCTGTCGTCCCAAATTCCCAAAGATGGGTTATTTTCATTCCAGTATTTAAAATTCCTGTGGACTCTGCATATAGTTACTGTGGCTGTCTATATTCTTAACCTCAAGAACAAAACTCCAGAATCGCATCATGCAAAAACTTTGTTCAAACTGTCCTTCATTATAGGCCACTGCTGGAAAAGGTTGTTAGATCCAGCCTGGAGGTATGACAGCTTTCAAATGCTGCTGTCTGTGCAGAAGTGGCATTAGGCAGAGAGCAATTTAAACTGAAATCCCATCTTACAGCTCAGAGTCCAGCAGGCTGCCTCTGCAGTCAGTGGGAAATAGAGGCCCTTGTGGTAATTTAGAGCAGGACTTTTGTTCTCTGTTGTTTGACTATGAAGGAACATAGGGGAGCAGCTGGCAAAGCTAGATGTCTTGAGTGTAATAAACCTACTTACCTGTGGGTAACATGGCTTTCCAAAAAAATCACATTCTAGCAATGTGCTGCTGTTCAGATAAAATCCGTTTTCCCTTGTAAAGTCTTTGATGCTGAAGTTCTGGTTCCCAAGAAGGAAATAATTTAACTCTTGGAAATATTTATCATCCATAGAAAATTTTTGGAGAATTGCAGATACAATGTTCCAAACAAAAAAAATTGCTTTCAAGTTGCTCACTGCATGAGCTTGAAACCTGTCAGTGAGGAGAAAGAATTGCTTGGGATTCTGTAGTTATAGGATGGATCTCAAGGCTGCTCTTGACAAAACTGTGACACAATTTGCTGTCTGCTCACAAACTCTGAGTGATTTTTGCTCACTGGGTTGCAGTTTGATCTCTACAACATGAATACACAATATAGTCTCTGTCTCCAGGAATGTATCTCCCATACCTGGAAACACAAGATAGACACCTTCCCATGGCTATTCTGGTCAGTCATATAGGAAACATTTCTGTTGTGTGTGGTTGTTTATTAAACATAAAAAGCAAAACCCCTGAGTAGATTAACCATTCACATAAGCCAACAACCAGATTTGTAGAACCAATGACAAGCTAAACAATTGCATTTACATGTGGGAAACTAGCTAAGAGGAGCTGTCCCTTTCAGAAAAAAAGCTGTTTTCCTTGATTTGGAAAATTGAATTCTAAGCACATTTGCAGGACTAAGGCACTACACCTCACTGTAGACAGTGTACCTTCCTATGAGCCAGTGGCATGATGGTTTAAATCAGAGGTGATCTTTACTCTTTGAATCCACTTGAAAAGTCTCAAAAACATGATGAGACTTTGGTGGTGCTTTCGTTACGTACAGCATTGAAGTTCTTTATTGAAGTAAACTAGGGCTTTACAGAAGTTACAAGTTTGAAGAGAGAATAAGCACAAACTAAACTATAATGCCATGTTCTTTAGAATTGACATTTTATCTTATTTTTAAAAATGTATTAATGTAAAATATTTTTTGTAATAGATCTTAATGCACCAGTTTAAGGAAGATGAGTAGGAACAGCTCTTCTCAACTGAATTTGAGTTAAAAAATAAAGACAAAGGGAGTGCTGTGCCTCTTTGTCCTGCTGATGATAAAAACCCCAGAAACAGGAGGGGAGGATAAGCACAGTGTGACTGGCAGATGAATATGGCAGCAAACTGTTACTTAGATGGAAAAATGCCATGCTCAGTAGCTGACTCTTTACAGTGTGCTGCTGCTATAGTTACAAGAAGTGAGGCACGTTCATAACAGCCAGCCCACAACAACCATAGAGATTTCTGTCTGCAGTGCACATTGTGTGGTATAAACCAGGGTAGCTTTATGCAGGTAATGGAAGGGGGCATAGGGAGGCAGAACAACTTCAGGTCTTTGAGACTTGGACTTCTGGCTGATTCTGCCAGCAAAAGGTAGAAAACTTATTGGTTTTTGAGGAAAAAAATATAGATAAACTTTCCATGTTTTAGAACTATGTATTTGCTCTAAAAATCAGGCCACAATTTTATTAAATTATGTTTGAAGTGACTACACTGAATGTTGGCCACTGTCTTCAAATGCAGATATTTTTAGCGAAATTCTTGCTTAGACACATGATTTCCAAACAACCCAAATGCTTTCCTCCTGCAAAAACCCCAGACATCAGCTGAAGTTGTAAAGGTTGAGCACCTCTGAAAAAACATTATCTGTTTTACCTCAGATTTTTGCCTTTGCATGATGTTTCTACTTAAAATCATTTGCTAATCTTGCCTTTTATTTTTACCTTGAATGTGGCTGGTGGCTGTCCCTTGGTTAACTGAAAAGCAACACTCAGAACACTACCACCAGAGGAGTTTTTCTATTCCAAATTCTGTTGTGAAATCTGAAGGGCGGAAGATTATAAAAGCAGCCTCCCTTTCTCGCTTCTCATATTTTCATCTACATTTAAGTATCATATGGTGGTATGGAAGACATGCTGCTTATAGCCATATTTTCCTTGGTTTATGTGATTTGTGCAAACAAGTTGTGGAACTTGACTGCTTTCAGATAAAAATGTGTTGTGTCTCAAGAGCAAACAACAAACATATTTTTTACCTGTTCATGTTGCAGAAGGTCACAGCGGGGAATTTGACGTTTTCCACATACTGAACCACCACTGTAGTTGTGGTTGGCCAGCTGAAGTAGTAGATGAAGCGACTGCAGATCTGCCAAACAACAATGGCAAGGCAGCCTACGACTATCAGCAGCCACAGCGCCCTGCGAGCCTTGCTCTGTGTGTGGACAATGTTATGCACACCATGAAATGAAGTGGATGAGGCAAACTCCTCATGATATTTCCTTCTGTCTTCCAAATCTGGCAGCAGTTTCTTTATTAAACACAATCTTACCTTTTCCAGTATTCCTGAATATGGAACAAAGTTAAAATTTTTTTTAAAATTTGCTTTTAACCATCACTTAAAAAAAGAATCCACATAATTCTGATAATAAAAAGCACATGCAGATTTTCCCTTTACTTGTAAATTCTCTCTTTAAGTAATGACCTTGCTTCTGAGGATGGAAGAGCTGTGTGCTAATTGATGAGCTCAGTGGTGCTCTAAGTACAAGCTATATCTTGCAGTTTTTCAAGCCCACAGGTGTTTAAGCACTTTAACTTAAAAGAGTAGTTCCACTTCTGGGGGAAAGATTGGATTTTGACGTACCTCAGGGGTCTAAAACCATAGGTTGCTGTGAGCTTACGTGAAAAGTTAAACATCTCATTTTTATGGCAACAACAAACAATAAAGACTGGTCCTTCACACATGCTCTGACAAATAAGGTTAAAAATGAATCATATGGAATGATATGAAAGAGGATTTCACTCTTTCAGTATTAAATTTTTCAGGATAGACTTGGAAGGTTGCAGGTTCAAAAGAATATCTAATCTTATTTTTGTAGGTTCATACTTACATACATATCCTCATTCCATAACTTTGAAATGGGATGGGTTAGTTTTATTTGTGCCATGTTTTCTATAAACTGATATTAAAATAAACCAAACAAAACTATTTTTAAATCTAAGTTTAAGGGCTATAATAATAATAATAATGAATGTAATCAATACCTGCAACTGCAGTAACCTTCTTATGCTTAATGCTGAATAATCTTTTGGACATGGATTTAAACATCATTTTTTCTCCCAAAATATCCAGATGAGGGAAACTTCATGAGACCTTTTTTGTACCTTGTCATAATTGGATCACTCTTTTTGCAAAGTGCTTCTTTTATGGATTGCTATCCACTGCTTTATTTTGGCATTAAGTAAGTCCATAAGAACAGTAAATCAAAGAAATTTTGTGAGACAGTTATTAATATCTGAAAATGTATCATTCCGATCAGTGTTTAACAGCAATTAAATGCGTCCTTTCTTCTGTTTTTAACCAAAAATTAGGTTTTATAGTTTGCATGTGTGGTAGGGAGAGAATACAGCCTTTTTATGACTGTCTAACTTGAGGCTATTAGAGCTGGGCAAAGGAACAAAGGGGTGTAGGAGTCATCTGTCAGAGCCACATCAGCCACATCATGACCACATCAGTACTCTGGGGTGTTTCTTTGGGCTGCAGTCTCTGGACCGTGATAATGAAATCCCAGGTGGTGATGGATTTCAAAATGTTTCTGAAGGGAAAGAATTTAATTTATGGTGTTCTTTTAAGATCTGTCTAAGAACTTTGATCAATGTTACATAATTTACTATGACCTCGTTTTATCATCAGACAGTTTTCCGCTACAAAACTGTTCAGAAGTTTCTCTCCTCACTCTAGTGACTATTGGACCCCACTGCAAATCTGTTCAGCCATGTGTGGTCTTGTACATCATGCTGGAATAGAGAAGATGTCTGGTTTTGCTGTAGGCTTCTCTCTCACTGGCATGCAGGCAGTGGGACAAGTTCTTTGCATGTTGCCCAAAAAAGAGCAGAGGGAGAAATACATTCTGAACATGTCTGTATCTGCTGCCTGTAGACTCCATCAAGAGATCACAGGCAAGTCAGATCCTTTTCTCCAAGGATAGTGCTGTGAGTGTTTCTCCTATTTGCACTGTGCTAGGTATGAGAGTGGTTGCATGTCCCTACATAAAAGTCCAGTGCCATCAAAAAACACTAGTTACCTTAATCAGCAGAGGTGTAACTTTGAATCTAAGCAAACATGAAATTAGGCAGTATTTCAGCTCTTGTGCATAGCTAGTACAGTAAATAGTAGTAAGTAGAAATGATGTTTCACCTGAGAAAGACATGAAAAGCTTTTCTTTTAATGTGTAGGATTATCTAATAATAGCATGCTGCTTCTTTCAGTACCACTACTTTGTGGATGTCTTAAAGAATCCTTACTCTACTTCCAGATTTCTTTAGAAAATGCTATTTAACAGTTGCCTGGTTAAAACTGTATTGGCTTTATTCTAAATACACAGAGGGCCAATAGCTAAAGACTTCTTGCTTAAGTAAAAATACAATTTTTTTTCTACAAGCTTTTTTGAGCTCTCCCTTCTTTGTTGTACCTTGAAAAGGTACCTTATTGCTACTTTTGGACAAGATGACAAATAACAAAGCTCTTGGTCAAGTACTCTAATATACCCAGTCACGTACCTTTGGCATCCGATTGAATGAATCTCCTGAGCTGGTCCATGAGGCCGTGCTTATTTCAGTAAGGAAGGGATGGACAACAAACTGCCTTACCACTGGGATCCCTGCTAGGTAATTGCTTTTATAGAACACTAAATGGGAGGTGATTCTTGATGATACATGGGACTGGGTAATTTACCTGCCAGGGTTGCTATGTTTTGCCTTTTATTAATACAGCCTGCAATATGAAGAAGATAATTTTGATTACAGGATCAGATGTACACGTTTATATACATTTCAATTACTTATTATGCTAATAGTAGTACAAGTGCACTAGTGTGTTGCATCACCTTACAAATTTCTTTCATATATTTTCCTTTTGTTTTAGAAAGGCTAATTATACTTGCTAAATTACTTTGCTGTTCAGAACTGAATAGCTTCTCTTGAAGTAAATAAGGAGCCCCTTTCTGGTCTGGAGAGTAGTAAACCTCTCACTAAGTTCCCACCAGGAACCAGGATGCAGTTCATCCACACTGTGAATAGCTGTCTTCCTAACTAGCTCCAGATTTCATGTGCTTGTGGACATTTCAGCAAAAATGAGTGGTTACTCCCAAGAACTAATCCTGTAGGCAAGGATGGATATTCATGCAGGGTCAGTCATTCCAGCAAAGCCTTACACAAAAGTACAGAGACTTCTTTTTTGTTAATGTGCAAAATTATTTTGTTTGAAATTTATTTAAAGAAAATAACTGAACATCTAATAAAAGTGAGTAAAAATACTAGAAGATTCAAGCCTGGGATGTACTTGATTAATGCTTTAGAAAAAACTAAGAAAAAGGCCCCCTCACATTCTCTTTCTGATCTCTTTATTTCTTTCCCTCTGTTAGTAATTTTGCTGTTGGCCACCTACAGAATTCTTGGGTTACCAAGATAAGCTTGTCTCCTTGGTGCCTCATTGCCTGGTTGTTTGCTGTTTTCTGCCTGTGTTGTTAACACTACAAGCAACAAGGTAAAGCACTGAACTCAATTTGATTATTCCTGGCTGACAGGATTCTGTAGTCTACTCCTTGGAATTCCCAGCTCCATTTGTCACTGGTGGGACTGTCTGCCGGGGTAAGCTTTGCACAGCACTCGTGTTGGCTCAGCCAGTTTTTTAAATCAGTTTGTAACTCGATCTCAACTGATGCTCTGCCGAGCAGTTTCCAAGCTCTGCAGATCCATTGACTCCTATTAATGCAAACCACTGTAATTCACAGAACCCAGACAACACCTCTTGTCTGAGCTGCTTGAGTTCACAAAACAAATTAAGTCAATCTTTTATACTGTTATGTGCATAGAATGAAGAAGTACAAACTGTAAGTTACTTGGCTGTCTATACAGCAAGTGATTCAACTTGGTTTTTTTAAATTGTGTTGCTGCCTTACAAAGAGTTGTTATGCTTTGCATGAACAAGGCTTATGTTGTCCCCTTGTGTTTTACATAAGAAATTGATCTTGAAAAATTTCTTTTATGGTTGTTTTACATTAAATCTTAAGCAAACACTAAGGGGCGAAGACCAACCGTCTTATGTTTGTTCATCTTTCCCAAATGGCTTGGACAAACAGGTTCCAGGTTGTAAATTGGTCACAGGCGACTTACTCTGTCCACTCACTCCTAGCATACGTATCTGGTTGTTTAAACCACACATTCCCTAATACTTAATGCAGTAAAGATTAGGAAAATCAAGTGTTTACAGAGCCAGTCACCATTTTTTGTGTTCACACATAATGCAAATTTTGTACTCAAATAATTATTTGAAGTCAGTCTTAATTGCTGTTCAGTTCTTATGTTATGGTGCTAAATTAAAAAATAACGCTGCAGCCAGTGTAACTACATAGCTATTTCCTGAGACAAATAGATAACATGTTTCTGATAAAGTTAATTCTTTATAGCCTAGTTGCAGCAAAATGTCTTCTGAGAATTCTTATGGGTTGCTGAGATAAAATGCATGCATACACAAGTATGTATTAGGTGTATATTTAGCTTTCACTGGACAATATTTTATTTCTCAGAATATGCTGGTGTTTCCAATGCCTCTTACATTGCATGACCCTCTATAAGGGCTTTCTTAATGCTTCTGATGTTTTGCTTAGCTCTTTTAATAGAAGCATCTCAAATATTATCTACTTTTACAACAGAAGTAATGCATTTGCTAATATGGCAGACTACAAATACTTTTACTCAACTCATACAAAAATATTAGCCAAAAAAAAGGCAAAAGAGAGGAAAAAACAATGGAGTGATCACCACCCAGACTGTTCTAATGCATTGTCATTGCTGTTTCATGGAATGCTGGTAATTAATTGCATCTGTCTTGCTTCTTCCTTCGAGCAGATACTGAAAATGATTTCAGCTATGAGGAGCAGAAGGGGCTGCAGCAGGAGGTGCTCAAGGAGAGTTTGAGGACTTACTGAATCTCTCTCTACATTGACAAGGAATCAGCTATAACTGGAGAAATTATGAGCTCTCATTATTGTTTTCTAATGCTTAAAGATACTAGAATTTCTTTATTTTTTGTTTTCTCATGTCTGTGTTATCCTGTCATAATTTAAACTGGTTACTCCTTTTCCCATCCTGTGGTGTATTGGAAGTTGCTTATTGCCCTTCCTTTTGAAAGGAAGGTATGTCTCACTTTTCCAACCACAATCTTCTTTTAGTTATACAGGTGAATGCTTTCCATCTTTCTTAAGGGGCCACATTTTCTACATCAAACATTCATTGTTCTTGCTATCCTCTTCTGAACCCTTTCCACATTGTCTTAATCTGTCTTGAAGAGTGGTTCCCAGGACACAATATAGAAGATAAAGTGTTTCTGATGCTGGATAGAAATGAGGGATTCCATGCCATGTAGAAAATTGCTATTTAAAAATTCCAGTATAAGATTTGCTCTAAAGAATTTCTTACTTTTTAAACAAACTTTCTTAAGTTTGTTTATCACAGCTGAAGTTCAAAAGTACTGCTCTTTGCATCAGAGAAGCTACACATTATTAATTTTAGCTCATTAAGGTAATTTTGAATTCTAGCTCCTATCTTCCAGCATGCTATTAGACTTTCCAGGCTGTTCTCATTTGTCGGTTTAAGAAGTGCACAACCTATTCCATCACCCCAGCCATTAATGCTAATGCTGAATAGGATGAGATGAGCAAATTTTAATCAGCGTTTGTCCTAAACCAGCTCTTTGCACTTGCCAGACAGCTGTACTGTGGAGTAAACAGCAGCACGAGCTGAGCCACGTGGAGGCATGGGAGTAGCTGATGGTTCCAGGTTTGTGCTTCACTGGACTTGACAGGTAACCAGGATTGGGGAGGTTCAGGAGGGTTCAAACAGCAAGTTTGAGCCTGCCGAAACCAGGTTCAGGAGGGGGCAAACAGCCTTTATCAAGGAATTGCATCCTGCAGTGTGTGGCTGCAAGGCATTAATAGAGGGTAGTTTTGCCTATCAATAACACTGTGGAATGTGTTCAAGATATGTTGTTTCTCTTACGTTTACAGTTCTGACTGGCATTGATCCATTTACATTGATGAAAGCAGGGTTTTTGGGCAATAGAAATAAAAGAACATTTTCTCCATGCTTGGGGAATAATTATCAGTAAAAAATTATCAGCATGTGAAAGAAATACTACTGCATTTTGCTGAGCCACAAATGAGAGACAGTGAGGGGAAGGTTGTGCTGGGATATGTGAAACATAAACGAAAGTTAAAAGTGTGCTGGGAAGTGATGACACAGTTCTTTGTGTTTAAGAATTTCAACAAATACGGTATTTAAAAAGAAAAAAAAATCTTTCCAGCACTATCTCATCTCTTTGTTTGTAGTGTGGAAGACCTTGAGCTCTGTTCCTCCCCCAGGTACAAATGTCTGATTGGATTATTAATATTGCATCAACTTTAAGCTTGTTTGTTTTAGAATGGAGTCACCAAATTTTAGTTTTCTTAAAACCAACTGTTAATTTCAAGTGCTAGTTAGACAGCAAGTCCAGTTTGGAAAATCACAAAACACTTCTGCAGAGGACACATTTTGGTTCCAAGTTTATCTTCTGCACTTCACCTTCCTTTTATGTGTCTTTATCGACTTATCTCTTGTTATGTTATTGAACTGGGTGAGGAAGTGATTTTTGTTCAATGCTGGCAGAGTAGCCAGCACAGTGAGGTTCTGGCTTAAGACACTGGGGGCTTCACCTCTCCAATTTGAGTTGCACCCTGTCAACCAAAACAGTAGCTGCTGTACTGCATTTCACTGTTATATTATATTATAACATAACTATATTATAGTTATGTGTTTGTTATCAAAATTATTTCATCACTTTTCGCCACTATAACTTTATGAGATTAACAATGCAACATCTATACATAGAAAAGATATTTTCTTTTTGAGTACCTCATCTCACAAAGGTCACAGCAGAATCTGCACAAATGCAGAACGAGGTGACTGGGACTACAAAGGTATAGTGCACCTATTTCTCATTAGTCATCAATTAGTACCAAACAGGAATGAAAATGACTTGATTATTTGGCAGGAAGTTTGAAACTTGCACAGGGAGATACTCCTTCACATGGTATGTACTTCAGTTATAGAACTCATTGCTGCAGGCTGTGGATTCACAGAATCCACAAAAAGATTTTTAAATGCAAGGAGACCACAGGTATCTTAGGAAGTCCTGGGCTATCAAAATTGGAAAGTTTCATGGATGTTCTGGGGAAATTATTGCACTGTAAGTTTGCTTTTTAGTTTGTTGGGGTTTTTTTGTTTTGGGTGGGTTTTTTTTGCTAATGGTGTTTCCTTTTCATTTTTATTTTAGTGTTTGTTTCTTTTGTTCTAATAGCTCTTCCCAAGAAATCTTTACTTTCTCTTTGAAACTTTTCAGCATGGTATGACCTACTTGGATCTTTGACTCACTGCAGGCATTGTTACATAGGTAGAAGCCATGTGTGCTGGGTAGCTTCTAGTCTGCAATTGTTGGACAAGAGTATTGGGAAGCTTCAAGCGTCATTTGTTTGCAGTCAGAAGTTCTCTGAGCTCTTTCTTCAAGTTAGCAAACACTAGACAAACAAATTGATTTGTGATGATTTTGTAATCAGAATGAGAGTTTGAACAGCAGGATGGGTGACACCGTCCAAACCACTTGTGTGTGCACTTTGTCTTTTCCATAAATGATTTCAGGTAGGAAAACTTGAGATTTGGCTTGGGTGAACAGGTCATTTGCAATTCATACTTTTTTTTGGATTCATGACAGTACTCTGACAGAAGGTCAGTCTTACTTACCTGTCCTGATCAGACCATAATGTTCCAGACAGAGAGCCCCATAGTGAGAACATGCAGACTCTTGGCTCTGGCTGTGTCCATAAATCGTGCTGCAGGCCACCTCTGCCTTGCATTGAACCTCCCTCGGCCAGGCTAGAGAGAGGCTCCTTTTTTGCTCATATGAATCCTTTCTCTCAGTCCAAGTAGGTTCAGTTTGTGTCTGCTCTGTAACCCTATTTCAGCCAGTCCAGCCACCCTACATCCACCTAGGGATGGGAAGGTAAACGGAAAGGGGGCAAGGGTGAATTAAGAAGGGTGTGTAACAATTCCCATGCTGGGACATGAAGACCATGACAGTTCATTTGAAGACCACAAAGAGCAGTTCTGGGAAGCTGTGGTTTTGGTGGTTTT
>VZDJ01007747.1:5860342-5896862 GCA_008694505.1 Cyanoderma ruficeps
CCCTTCCCTTCCCTTCCCTTCCCTTCCCTTCCCTTCCCTTCCCTTTTTCTTGTATTCAGCCCAGTCACAAAACAGAACATTCTCACTGTCTGTTGAAGGTTAGAGTCCTTTGTGATGAAAAGAAGGCATTTTAATCTGATTTGCATGCATTAGAAGCAAAAAAACAACTAAATAAAAGCTCAAGGGCACACAGACTCTTGGTTTTCACAGCCTTGCTCTGTGATCTGCAGCATGAACAGAAAGTTATGGGTGTGGTTAGATCTGCTTCTTTGTGGTTCTGAGTGTTCAACATGAAAAAGGAAAATAAAGGCATATTTTGAGAAAAAAAACGATACCATCATTTAAAATTAAGGTTATGTTTTGCTTTCAGATACATTCACATTGAAGAGCTTTTTTTCATCAAGACTTGTTTATGATTATGCCAGTAGGGAGAGATGACAAAGTGGCTATAAATCTCTGTCGGGTTATAAAGGACACTCAAATAAAAATCAGGTCCCTACAGTGAGCCCCAGATTTGAGCAGCATGGCAGAAGCAGATTTATTTCTGAGGGTGTCTGCAACCATGCCAGAGTTCAAGGCTCTGAGCTGGTCCAAACCCGAGGGCTCTTGTAAGCTGTGCTATCATCTACACTGCCAACAGAAAGTTTCATAATCGGGTCATATAAGCCACTTAAATTTTTTTACCACCAAGTTCATTACACACTTTGAAGCTTGACTGAGATCAGATGAAGGCAGCCAGTAAGAGGAATCATCTGTATTGTCTATGGTTTTATTTTAGGGGTTTTCAAGTCCTCATCAAGACATCTTTTCCACTGATCTTGGAGAGTTTGACATCTATTGTAGTTGCAATGGCTAGAGAGCTGAATTCAGCTAGCATGAGATTAAATTTTCTTAAATGAATGGATGCAAATATTTTCCACAATATTACCCAGTTCCTCAGGAACTGGTCAGTTTACAGCTTTGGGACCAATCAGCTATGAGGTCCTTAAACAAGTATTTTGAAGTGTTGGGAACACTGGAAAAAACTTTCTAAATTGCTCGTCTGGATGATTTATTTTTTGACTGAAGCCCATCTATTGCTGAATTGGAAGGGGAATTTGTATAGTTGTTGGTTAGACAGTTTTCCCAGCTAGATTTCAAGTGCTTTGGCTAACCCTGAGTGAATTAATCGTACTATTACTTCCCAAATAGGGAGTTAATGTTTTGTTAAGCACAGAGTGTAAAAGGGCTCTGATACTTCAAAGTCCTTTGCCTACTGGGTAGGCAATGTAAAGGTTGTCAGTCAGAGATCATTGCACTGGGAGTTTATTATTCTCTGTATTCCACAGAAGAAAATGAAACTCCACAAGAAAAGATGCATTAACATATTTTGTGAGGTTAAATGTTCAGTATTTTCCAACTGTCCTTATTTTTACTCGTTTTGCATTCTTTCTTAGTTTGTGTCATGAGAAAAGATAACAGCTTGATTTCATATCATGCACGCTGGGTCTGGATGTTTCAGGTGAAGATATACAGGAATGACAAGATAAACCTTCTTTTTCTTTTGAGATCTATGGATGTGCAAGATTTCCACGTTTGTAAGTCAAGCTGTTTGAGTGCAAATATGTGAAAAGCAGCTTTCAACATTTAATTTCTGACGTCTTCACTTTTGTCTCTAGTTGTCTGCATTGCTGAGCACATGTGTAAGTGTGTGTGAGGAGAGGATTATTTTCTTCTGTCAGGTTTTATATCATGAAGGAAGAACTCCTTGACCTTGCTAGGTGGGTTGCTTCGGTGAAGTCCTGCATTTCTTGTGGCTCCACTTAATTTTAAGCTGATTTGTGTAAAGCCTGACAAATGACATCTGGCTGAACAGGGTATCCATCCCATCACCCATATCCTACATCTGCATTTTTTTATGAGCAAACTACTCTTAAGTGACTGGAACAGCTGAAACCACCACACAGACACCACTAAGCAGAATAAATCTTGCAGAGAGCAAACGATCCAGGGGTCACAGAGGTCCTGTAGTTTTGTTTGCAGTGAAACTGAGCATTAACTTTTTTTTTTTTCAGAAAGGGATGGCAGGCAGAAAAGAAGTGTATGCTAGTTACATGTTACTTCATTGTGTATTAAGCTGATGACCAGATAGAATTGTGTAACATTTGTCAATAAATGAGAGTGAAACTTTTGTGCAAGGAGATAAAATTAAGAAATTATTGTGAATTAAATACTTGGAAAACTAGCATGAGAGATTCATGACTTTTAGTTCTTTATTTAATCTGTGTACATTTTTTGAAATCATATATATTATTTGAAATCTCTTTGAATAAACACTACCTGGTCTGCCACAGAAACATGCTTTTCCACTTTCCCCCATCCCCTTTTTCTCTTTCCAGGTGTCTGATTTTTTAAATTTTAATAGTATCCTGATACAAAAGGCTGTAGGTTAAAAACCTAATTTAACAATTCCTATATTTATAAAATACTGCCCTTTTATCACACACAGACCTCTCATTGACTTACACGTCACACACTACTCCTTACCACTACATCCGAAGAAGCAACTGGTGGAAACCTTGCAGTAAAAAGCACAAAAAGCTTGTGCCACAGGACAAAACAAGCATGTCATCCATTCATTTTTTAACTGGCAGAGAAAAACACAATCCTGGAGAGCCAACAACACATGAACCTCCTGACCTTTGTGCTGTGATAGTTTCTGTAATTATTGAATAGTGGGGATGGGCTGAGAGATAAGGAAGGGAATTTGGGGGTTGGCTTTGGCAGTGAGATAAGGCTACATATAAGGGAGCTGCAGCAGGTTTGGGAACACTAACAGGGTATTTTCCCCGGTGTGCAGCTCAGCGAGTTTGGATCCTGAAATCATGAGCCAGTGCCCCTTCGCGGGGAAGAATTACCTGTGAGTCCTTCCTCTCTGTGTTTTGCTTTATAAATTCAATTCAAATGATAAAGTGTTAGTGCAAAATACGAAATCTCAGAGAGGAATTATGTATTATCAATAAATAGCTGTAGCTATCACTAAATTAATACAGATCATACAAGGACTTGTCTGAGCACTTGTTATTTGATGAACTAAATGTGATGTTACCAGCTGCTACTGTGAGAAGAGGAATTTCAGTTTTTATCAAAAGCTTGCTTTACTGGCTCTGTTTATCAAAATAAAGCATTGTTTGAACTGTAGATGCATCTATTAGTAGAAAGGCAGGTATATTCATATTTCTTTAAATAGTTCACATATTTACTTAATTTTCCTTTTAGATTTAATTTTAACAAGCTATCTTTGGAAGATGAGAATGACGACAAATCTCAAGAAGGAATAAATAAAGCCAGCAAAGGTGGGCTTGTCTATGGAGAATACCTACAAGTAAGTTCAAGGATTTCATGTTTGCTGTCTTGGTTGCTCTTACGACTTAAGGCAGGACCTGTTTTTGACACTTCTCCCAGCAGTCAGTCAGTTACTAAGACAGGTCTCCAGGTGTAACAGGCACAGGTGCCAATCTCAACTGGGACCTCAAGGTGGACTGTGGGAAGAGTTCTGAAACTGCAAGGAAGATGGATATTTTGGGAGTTTTGTAGGGAATTATCCATATTGGTAAGCCTTAACTGTAAAGTGACATACCACAAAAAGCTTTCTTTGCTCTGACAATAATCACTTGGCCATTTCTGCATACCAGCAGGCTCTGTGCAACTTCCTTGAAAGTTCAGAATACTTGGCTGGAAAAATATATTTCAGAAATATAGGGGGTAGGATGATGACTGGGGGAGACCAGTCATCATCCTACATCTAATAGTAGAATTGAGAGCTTTACAGAATAGTTCTTTATTTTTAAGCTGAACAAAATATTGAATGCTCAAGAACTTGAGAGTGAGAAGAAAGGGAAAAAAATCCATGATGAGCATCTTTTCATTGTGACACATCAAGGTAAGTGGAGGAGTGCAGTGGTGGTTGACCAACATTTTTGCCACTGGGAGTTATGTGGTGCTGACACATGCAATACACTATTTGTTTTCATTTTAGACACTAGCACAGCAATAGCTCTGTCTTTTATCAGTTTTATATTTGCATATATCCATATATAAATTTTAAGGGAGTGATCAACTCTATGCTTGTGAAGCCATAAGTATAACCTTAGGATTTGGTAAACCAAGATACGGATGGCTCTGTTCTTAGAGAAATTAAGGTGGTGAAAATCTTGGTGTCGTCCAAGCAACAGGCTGCTATGCCGGTTACTGTAGGCAAATTTTGTGCGTTGCCTTGTGCTTTCTCCAAAACTTCAGTTTTAACCATCCAGAATCTGTCTAGAAATCAGCACACCAGTTAGGCACTCCCTGATGCTCATATCTACCTATTTGTCAGACCCTTGCCTGATGGTATTTTCTGTTATTGATAGAAAACACATAGATCGTAAGCAAGTGAGGAGTTAGATTTTATTGAAGTATCAGATCTGGATTTTCTCTTTCCTCCATTTGTAATGAACAATCTGTAGATCAAATATCTGATGTGTAAAACATATTTTAAAAATTTCTGTCAGTATTCTCGACTATAGATTATTTTGTCTAATATTTTAGGTAAAGGACAGAATACTGTAACAGGTAGTAAGTCTATGTGTCAGCATCTTCTTGCACACAGGCAGTGTCAGTGTACGCTATTCATTTCAAATCAACACGTAAGAATTTTTCTTTCTTGATGCTAAGAAGAACAAAGTAACCTTGGAGTTGATGCTAACAGTGTCTTTCTTGTTGTAGCATATGAACTTTGGTTTAAGCAGATTTTGTGGGAAATGGACTCTGTGCGAGTGATCTTTCAAAATGGTCACGTAAGTTAAAAACAAATATTTTTGTGGTAAAATTCAGCCCTGATTTTCTTTTGCTTCCTGCCTCTCAGTCTGATATACTTCGGTTTACAAAAGCAACATGTGCTCTTTTTAGAAACAGCATCAAAAGACCAAGTAAAATTTGGCTGAGTGGCTCTTACATCCTGATAGTACAGATTTTTGATCAGCAGAATCTTATTTCCTCCTGAAGTATGCCTTTTGTGTAGATCACCTTCCAAGGCCAATTTCATTGGCCAAAATGCTCTCAATACTCTCCTGCTAGTGCTGCATAACTGCAGAAACTTAAATTGGAAATATTCTACTGCAGAAAAAGCAGGCTCAGAGGCAAAACCAGAAGGCTAACAGGTATTTTTATGTTGAAAAGTAATTTCTGCCTTTGTTTAATTTCTGAAGTCTACGTTGTATCTCCTTCCAACCAATATCTGCTGTGAGGAGAACTCATTTTGTGATTGAGTAATAGTAAATCCAACAAGGAAGCAAGAATCCAAAGCAGTGTAATACTATGTGCAAATTTCTGAAAATTACAAATATAAGCAACTCTTCACATTTGTCCAAAGCTAAACACACATTATAATAATGGGTAAGAATGGAAAACTCTTGAATTGATACTACATCCATAGAGAAATCTGACTGCATGTAGTTTGAGAAATACCTTCAGTAGATCATTAGAATGTGTCTACAAAGAAAATTTGAAACTAGACCACATTGAAAGAAGGAACCTTCTTGAACCATTAGGTCCAATGAAAATGTTCTCTGTTGTCCACTATATTCCTGATTTCATTGGCTTTTTAGTTTAATATTTTATCAAATTATAAATCCATAATCAGTTCTTTAGAAGAATTTTTTGTGTGTGTGTGTGTGTGTAAAAAATGAAGCGTTGCTTGCAATCAGAATTTGAAATGTCAATGTTAAGGTCAAGTACACAGACAAGCAATTAGGGAAATGATTATCATCTGCCATTTTTTTGTAGTTTGATATTTCCTGGTTACATGCCCAGAATTTAGAGGGAATTTTAATCCCACTGAAACTGAAAGGAATTTTAGCAGACTCCTCTGCAGGCAAAGTGTTTAACTTAGCAAAAAAAAAAAGAACTGTGTTTTTCATTTAATATTTTCTATTTCCCACCAGATGCAGTCTTTTCTCTTCTCTGCTTGCTAATGCACATTTCTGATGAACATGTTTTAGATGTGCTCTCCTGATGTAGCTGTCAGATTATATTGTTTCTCAACTTTTAAGTAATTTCCATACCTGGCTTATGGCTTGTAGAATAGAAATTATCCTAGAATTATAACAGAAAGCATGTCATTTTCATATAATATAATATTAAGGTTAAATAATATTATAATTATTGGAAAATATACATTAATATGCTTTAGAATTTAACTTCTTTGACTTCCATTTTAGTCAAAAGCATAGAAAAGAAAAAACTCTATATGATAGGCCTACCTGTAACATAACATCAGTCAGAAAAATGCAGATTTCAATCTTTGAAAATTAGAGTTTCAGTTTTAAATTAAAACCAGTGTGCTCTATTCCATATGAGATTCTGCCTCTATGAATTTCACACGGGAAGGACCTGGGAACTATAGTGATGTACAACAGTGAAAAGACATGAAGTAACTAGGTAGGATCTAGAGAAAACACTATTCTGGTTATGATCTTTATTTTTTCTATAGGTAAGAGATGAGAGGAACATGCTGAAGGTTATTACTCGAATGAACAGAATTTCACTGATTCTGAAATTACTTGTGGAACAGTTCTCAGTTTTGGAAACTATGACTGCATTGGACTTCTTTGATTTCAGGTAAAGACTTATTTCTCCACAGCAATCCATGAGCTGGTAATTCCCATCCTTAGAACTGATTGTGAACTTTGCATGTGTGCTGATGTCTGTCAGCAAGCTGAGAGCTCACCTTGGAGAGGCAAACATGGCATTAAAGTGCAATGGTCAATTATGAAATTGACCCTGACTGTGAGTCCAGCATGTTCTACAAAAAGTACAAATGAATTGTTGATTCTTTTGTGTAGGGTGCTGCTGACTGGTTTCAGGGTCAAAAGTTGAAAGAGCAGAAACAACAGAAATAGCTCATGGTTCTGCTAGCAATTTAGTTGAAACTTGGCACTGCAGATTGAAGCCTTGTTCTATGGCAAATCATAGAAGTGCTTCGGGGAGAGACATACACTCTCTCTAGATTATCAAACAGATATTTCAGCTGTCTTGTTTTCCATGATGTTGCCTTGGGTCTGCAGTGCTGGAGGCTTCAAGTGGCTGAACAAAGCATTGATGTCCCTTGTCCTTTTTACACAATTAATTCTGCTGACCAGTAACAGCTCAATGTATTGCTGGGCTGGATGGGTGGGTACCTTCTCTGTTTTCTCCTCAGGCCTCTGGGATCCTTTGGCTTGTCTCATCTCTCCCGTAGTATTTCTTTCTCTTCTCTTACTACATCTAGATCCTTCCACCACACTACCATGTGTTACAGCTTCATGCACTGTCTTCCCTATTCTTCTCCTGCTTGTGTCACTTGTGCATATCTGTCTGCCTTGTGACCTCAGTGCTATCCACCATCCCATCCACTTCTATATTTTGGTAGTCTTTCCCTTCTATCTTTTAATATTCCCTATTAAAAAGAGCAGGAAACAATGATTTTTCTTCACTTGTTTGAATCTAGCATTACACTACAGCAGGGGAAATCCACAGGCTAATCATCCATTTTGATCCATACTTCAGCTTTTCAACCACATACTGTCATTTGATAAGTAAACATAAGATTAAATCAATGATGTGTCTCTGTCAAATCTTGTACTCACAATTCAAAATGCATTACAATTATTTAGCAATGTGGGATTTCAGGTTACTTTTATTAGTAATTATTTTTCAGCATAGTCAGATGATTTAACTCTTAAGATTCCCATTAATGAATCCCTCAAAAAAAAAAAATCCACTGGAAGTTTTCTGAGCATTATTCTACTCTACAGAATAAGGCAGTAAACAATATTACACACATATATATATTGCATGCATAAACTATTATATGTAATAATATATAGGAATTATGCTGTATATCAAGACTATTTAAAGTGCATTCATTGGCATGTTATCGCTGTGAAAATTTTTGTAACAGCTTTTTGGGGTGCAGCTGCTTAGTCTATTTGGAAAGGAAATGATATTCACTAACATTGCCTCCTGTACATCACATGCACAAAGCTGCCGTTTTAAAGCACAAATTCACACACTTACATTTGCACTACCTGTGTATGCACAAACAATATAGAATTAGAAAATGAGATAATGTTGTATGTACACTGTTGTTGCATTAAAATTGTTTTTTTTCCTTTTCCTGAAGGCAGTCATATAAAAAAAGTCCTCAGACTTTTTTAGAAATATGAGGGTTTTTTTCAGAAGAATAGAAATCCACCATTGTATAATAACATCCTCTATCTTTTTATCTTCTTTTCTTCTGTTCCCGAAGATACTACCTAAGCCCAGCCTCAGGTTTTCAGAGCCTGCAGTTTCGCTTGCTAGAGAACAAGATTGGTGTTCCCCAGAGTCTGAGAGTCCCTTATAACAGAAGGCATTACCGTGATAACTTCAAGGGACAGGACCGTGAGCTACTGCTTCAATCAGAGCAAGAACCAACACTACTGCAACTTGTGGAGGTAACAATGTCTGCCTTGGACCTTGCTTCATTTTCCCCCATCTCCCAAGTATGTCCATAACAAGTGTCAGCAACAAATTCTCCTATCTTAAGAGAAACAAGCACACTGGCAAATTCTATGTCAATTGTGTTTTGGATTTTAGACAAATTTGGCATGAAAGAGAGTTAGTTTTTAGTAAACCAACTGATTTTTCTCACCATCTCCCTTCTGTGTGAAAATTCTGGCTGTTAAACTGGTAAATTGCATTGTGGAAGTGTGAGCTAAGAATGTAAATGCACTGTTTCATTTGCATTGCTTTTCATGACTATAAGCCCTTTTGGTAGGAAAACTTTAAAAACAGTCCCACTGTTAGTGATGGCTATGAGAGAGGTTAAAAGCTAGAGATGGCTCTACGTCTTCCTTCTGAGATTTATCATTACTACTATCCTATATATATATATGTGGAATAAGATTTGGTTTTCTGTAGTTTGTTTTAAAGATATCCTTAGAACAAGCCAGCTTCTGTCTTCCAGCATTGGCCATACAATCTGGAACCTGCGGGGGTTGGTATGGCATCATTATGCAGGTGTAAATCATCCACATGGACATGCTGAATTTAGCAATAAGCACTTCTACAGGACACTAAACCAGAACTGTAGTAGTAGAATTTATGTTGCTGTAACTTGTAATTCTAGGATAATGCACTTGCATTGTTATTGTTTGAACGTATTATTACTACTACTACTACTACTACTATTATTATTAAAGGCATGGCTGGAAAGAACTCCAGGACTTGATGCAGAAGAATTTGATTTCTGGGGACAATTTGAAGAGAATGTCTTAAAAGGCCTAGAAGAGGAATTTGCCTTGATACAGGTATATATAGTGTGCTTTTGAACTACTGATAAGCAAAGACATCTGACAAAATGATATTCTGATATAAATTTAACTTTTGGTTTACTCAAAGTTTCTCACTCACTTCACTTAATCTTCATCAGTCTTTGTCTGCAAGAAGCAGAAAAAAATTGCAAATCCTTCAGGAAATATCAATTTTTTTTTAATTTGACACCTAAGACAATTTAAAGTATGAGATACATGCATGAATAGGATTGCAAAGGGGATGGAGTAGTATCAATGCAAGGGCTGAAGTTGATTTTACTGAAACCACAACTTCACATTTAGTTAGTACTTGCATCTGCAAGCTTGAGCCCCTGAGCTGTGGGCATGGAATGTCATTTTTAACAGCCCATTTCCATTTAGTATATGGCAATTTGCTGCTCTGTGATAATTTGAATTGCACTGGCAAATAAGCACCAGAAAATCCCTGACTGTTTTAAAACCTGCAGCTTTAAATAACATTTTTTAATTTTTTCATTTTTAATGAAAAAATTAAGAATTTATCAACTTCTTGAGAATATCTCTTTATGACATTCTAACCTTTTTTATTTACAATTTTCTTGCCCACAGCTCTGCAACCATGTAATTTTTTTGCCTTGAAAACAAATAAATCAGACTTCAAACAAATGATGATTAACATTTTTAAGGCCTCTAGACCAAAAAAACATGATAAATTGTCAGTTTGTTTGAATATTCATTTATCGGCGTTCTGGAATCTATTTAATTGTATATTTCTTGGTAATTGTACTTTTCAAATGACAGTGACTCATGTATCTTATTTGAAAACACAGTTCTTACATCTAAGATGCAAATTTCAGAGTATTTATTTAAATAAAAGTTGCATAATAAGTCATTAAAGTGCTTAATTTTCCCTGTTGAATTCTTAAACTTGTCTTTGTTTTAAATACCAAAGGGCAAAGCAGAATCAGAAGAAAAAGATGACTTAATGGCCGAATTCCAAAAACAGAAAGACGTATTACTGTCATTATTCGATGAAAAACGCCACGAACATCTGCTCAGTAAAGGTAGACTTTATTACCATATGTCAATATGCACTTTGTATGTTTTATACATGTTATTTATAAATGTTTGTTATAGCATTAAAGTTGCAGGAGGATGAGCAACAAACTAAGGACACTTGTATTTTGCAGGAGAGAGACGACTGTCCTACAAAGCACTGAAGGGAGCCTTGATGATCTACTTCTACAGGTAATGTTGTAAGATGTGTCTTTGATGGTGACTGGCAGGAGGAGAGCTGAAGGTTAAGAACAGCAGCAGAGGTTGTTAGGCTGGAATAGGGCGTGGGAAGCAATCTATTTCAGCCCTCCACAGGAACCCTGACTGCCAGATACAGCTCAAAGGTCAGACCAGGCTGCTCAGCACCATGTCCAGCTGAGTTCTCAGTATCTTCAAGGATAGAGGTTGCACATCCTCTCTGGGCAGCTGGTCCTTGCTTGACCAGATGCTGCTTCTCAATTTTAACTATTAAATGCCTTGTTCTACCTGTCCTAGAAAGATCTGGAGTCCTTTTCCAAGTTCAAAAAATAAAGGGGCAGATCAAGACTTACACAGCAGAAGCATTTGTTAAAATTTATCTACGGATACTTCAGTACCAATTTAGGAAAAGTATACTTTAAGTCACTAAGCACTGGTGAAATTCAACTTTGAAAAATACAGCTTATGCTGAGAGGTTTAATGTCTTCTCTTTCATTTTCCAAGGGAGGAGCCTCGTTTCCAGGTTCCCTTTCAGCTTCTTACCTCCCTTATGGATCTTGATGTGCTCATGACTAAATGGAGATGTAAGTCTGACTTTTTTGACTGTGACACTCCCTCTTCTGGATGCAAACAAATTGTTCTATCTCTGAGTTACACCCCAGTCTTAGAATTGAGCTTTGGAGTTCATGCTTTAGGAATTACTTTTTTCATTTGTACTTCAGCCAAGAGGAAAGACAAAGAGCTGCTTCTGTGATCATTAGATATATAGGTGTAGCTACCACTTGTATGACCTCCTTTAAGTGTATTATCTTATTTAAGGGACAGGTATCTATTTTTCAATGTGTCCTGAAAAGTCACAATGACATGTCTTTATATGCAGATGTTCCTTCTGCCTCCTTCCCTATCTAGACATACATAAATGGATGTATAATTCTCTACTAACAGTGCATAGTCAGCAATGCGTAATAATTAGTGTGTTCTGAATTAACAATAATTTCATACTAATTCACTGAAGAATGGCAGAATTAACTCCTGCATTGCTGAAGACCTAACAGTTCTGTATCACTGTAAAGATCTCTGAATGACCTTTAATAAGTGTGGCTCTTTAGTTACATCTAAATGCTGAACATGTGCCATTTTCTCCTGTTGTATCATTTAGATAACCACGTCTGTTTGGTGCACAGAATGATTGGAGGCAAGGCTGGCACTGGAGGCTCATCAGGCTACCACTACTTGCGCTCAACAGTGAGGTAGAAATAACTTGTTTCCCCTGTTACCTGCAATAGTGCAGTTCATAAATACTCTGATGCTGGGAGGCATATTTCAGATGGCTCACTGGAGGCCAAAGGGCTGCTGACTCTCTTCTGGGACTCTAGCATCTCCCCTCGGTTGTTGCATGTTTATTTATCAGTGACATATAAATTCCAAGCCTTCTAGGACAAAAGGAAGTCCTTTTGATGACTCAGGCAAAGTGCCATCTGTAATTCTCAGCAGAGGGGTCCAGGATGTTACAGTGATAGCAGTAACTTTAACCCTGCATTGTTCAGTCTGTGTACCAGCTAGCCCAAGGTAATGAGGTGACAGGGGCTGGAAGTGAGTCCCAGCTTCTGTGTGACTGAGTTTCTTTATTCTCTAGTATGACCTCTAATTGCACAACCTCCTTAAAAGGGGATCTTTGAGGTTTGTTCTCAAAGAGCTGTGAACTACCTTGTAGAGCTGTGAGCAACTACTGTGGCAACCAGTGGAATGGAGGGCAGAGTAGAAAGCAGATGTTGGGGATTGAATGTCCACTGTCTTTTTTAGAAAGCTCTGCCACTCTTCCTTAATGTCAGGTTAACATGATTGTTCCTAGATAAATTCTTCTAGAGGTTACACCCTATGGACTCTGCATTTTAAGAAGAGAGAAGTTACTATAGATCCCTATTAAGCCTAGTCTGCTATGCCCTAGTAAATTAGGACTGGATTCTTGCTCTGCAATATTCAGGAGGGTTAGTACAAGGAATCTTATTATTTGTCTGGAATGATTGAGAAGGAGTGATTACTGAGGATTTAAAAATTATGGCCTTCTATGCTGATGGAGTTATTGTTCCAATTGTCTTTTTCAGTGACAGATACAAAGTGTTTGTGGATTTGTTCAATCTTTCAACATTTCTAGTGCCAAGACACTGGATACCAAAGATGAATCCTAGCATTCATAAATTCCTCTACACAGCAGAATACTGTGACAGCTCCTACTTCAGCAGTGATGACTCTGACTAACCTGCCTTTCTAGGCTGGTTGCTGCAAAGAACTTCCTCTGGAGTGGTGCTCCCAGCTATTCCCACAAACAGCGTGGGTCTGTAAATATGTATTTATGTATGACAGCTCTGTGAATAGTACAACTGGCTTGTGGAAGAAATTAATGGCTTGTAGAAAAAATAAATCTGTATGGAGTTAGCCTATGCTAAGAGTAAAATGATACCCCAATTCAACCCAATGACCAATTTAACTCTTAGTTGGTTTCTTAAAGCCTACACCTAGAGAAAGGGAGAAAATTACATGCAGTTATTCTGATCATGACTTATTTGTACATATTTTTGTATTTGCTTGTTTGCCTAATGGCTGTTACCAATTTATGTCTAGTTGAGGATATAATCAGTCTCATCACCTTCAGAAGAATATTAGTTTCTGAGCTCTAGAGCAATTTCAAAAGGAATTTTGGGTTAAAAAGTTCTTAAAGCTAGATTCAAAAAAGTAAGTCCTGAATCTATAGAAACCAAACCATCCTGAACTTATAGTACATCAAGAATCATGCCGCTATCTCTTTACATGTGAATGTAAATCCCTTATGTAGACATACCATTAAAAATAGCAGATATAAGTACTTTGCATTTCAAATAAAGCAGTATTAAAGCTCATATTTTGTTAAGTCTTCTTCTAAAGCAAACTATAAAGTGCAAAAAAAGAGTATGGCAGGCATTTAAAGTGATTTTTATTCAAGTTGGTATACAATGAAAGGCAGCTTTGGCAATAGAATATTGAGAAAGCAGTTTCATCTTCTCATTAAATGGACTTCTGTCTTTAAGTGCTTCCTTTGGAAAGACAGTGCTTGTGCACTGTAGGCTGAAATTTCTGGTAAATTCTCTCTACCACAGCACTTCAGGTACTTATACCTGGCAGTAGCATCTCAAAAGCACTGGAGGCACGTCTGTGTTTCATATTGCTATGGCTACATTACTCTTACCCATGCCCATTAGGGACTTTGTTTTCCAGTTATGGAAGTGTGGTATCTGTTGTTTGTAAGCCACCCAGGGAAGGCCAGACTACACAACATTCAGAGTACAGAAGACTTCACTTTTTTTAAAACTGAAGTTTTCAGCCAAGTAAATTAAATAAACAGCAAAACTTGAAGTAAAGAAACATTGGTCTTCTTTTCATTTAAAATATTAACAATTAGAAGGACTAAAACAGCAACACTTAACAATAGAAAATTATAAATACTCATTGCATTTTTTATAAAAAGGTTATAAAAAAACTAATGTAAAACCATTGTACAGTAATTGAGTGCAAAAATTAAAGAATTGCTTCAATACTTTTCATAGTAGGCCTTCTTAAAAGATACAGGCAAAGCATCGACGATGAAAAACTCAGAGCATTTTAGAATTATGTTTCATTGTGAGTTCCAGCTACATTTGCCCACAGCTGCAGTTTCACGGCTCATAAAAGCTGGAACACCTTTTTATTACCAACAAGTTCCACCTCTGAATTCAATTAATGAGGGAAATTTAACACTCGCTCTATTTGACACATTCTGTAATTGCTGATTTTCTAAACTGTTAGTCATCATTTTTATATTCAAATAATTTCAAATATACTCTTATATTATTGATTTTTTGATCCAAATTCCTTCTTATTTGTCATAATTTCTTTCCTTTTAAGATTTTTTTCTATGGATTAGTATTCAACACCTGGATAAAGCTTAGATTTGATGCTTCAGTCAATCTTTGTAATTTCTATTTATGCACTCTGCAGTTCAGTCTTCTTACTCCACGAGAAATTTGGCATTCAACAAAAATTCCAAATAAAAACACTTTTAAAAACTTCAGCCAGGAGTTGCAGGAATTTCCCTTACAGCCATTTCTCATATTTGAAAATGGTGTTCTGAATTCCATCTTCATATACAGTTTCTGTGCTCATGATACTTGCGGTCTTTGACCAGTTGTAGAGGCCCAGAGAAATGTCAAACAAATACTGCTGAAACTGTGTCTGCTATACCTAGAAAGGATGTAAAATTTGGTTTTAATAAATACTGGAGACTTCTCAGAATTCCTATTCACATAATGCCCTCTTCCCTCCACACCATGACAGTAGGAATCCAGGGAATCATCTGCAAGCCTTTTATTTCTTCCTTGTCTGGCACTGTGTAAAGTTGAAACCTAATCTCCTTCCTCCTCTGCTTTCATGTTCCCAATTTTATATCCCGGTGGTCTCAGAGCACCTCTAAATCAGAAGACAACACCTCTGTGGGAAAAGGAGCAACTACTGTCCTTTACTGGATTGTTCTTGTGTGGTGCACTACAGAAAATGTGAAAGATCCTGCTTTTTGAAAGAACAGGTTTTGAAAATAACACATCTGTTCTCCCTGTCATCTCTATAATTGACTTGCTACATCACTACTTCTAAATTTCTCTTTCCAAACTGTTTATACAACAAGAGTAAGAACAAAGAAACAGTAACACAAGAAAGCTATGATTGGATACATTGCTCTGATCTTTACTAAGTGCAGGCAAACTGAATTTTGCCTATTCTTTATGTGCAGAAGACTTAGGTAATCTAACACCTCTTGCAATGACTGAGTGCTACTGTGAAGCACACATGGAAGGGAAAGCCAGTGGGTTTCACACACATAAAATTACAACAGATACACAACACTTCCTATCTAGTGGAAATCTCCCACCATTTTGGCTCAGCAGTCTGATGATAAACCTGAGCTTGAGTTGCCTTACCTTCATATCTAGCACAAACTGGGTATTTAATCCTACAGAAATCCCTTGAACACAAAAAAAACCCCAAACATGCAAACAACAATAGGGCAGGAGATTGAATAAAAAGATATATCTCTGTCCTACAAGAAAAGCCACAAGCAGGGTATGCAATTCCCAGGTAGATTCACTTTTCATATTTGTTTACTAAACTGAGCCCAGAGGTGATGGCACCCACCAGACAAGGACAGCAGCTGTTTTACCTACAGGGAGTACAGTGATGGCACCCACCCAGAACCATCACACATGGCTAGGTATTTTACAATTACCTCTGCATGGTAAGCCACAACAGTACCTTGATTATTTGTTTTGTCTTATACAGTTTTGCCTTAACATGGTGCTTTTCAATCATTCAACTACATGGCTTGGTTGAATTAGTAACCACTTTATTTTTCTATCTGGACTCATTTAACCTCTTTTAAATCATAGTAATGATTTGTACTGCCCCTCTGAGGATCCCATTCTATCTTTATTATATTATTATATATATTGTATTATGATTATATTAACTTGTTAGAGCCATTGAGAAACATATTCTAGCCCAAGACCTTTACTACTTACTTTTTGTCAGACTTACCACAGACATTGCCACCTATCTTGACACGAACGTAGCCATCTATTCCCCAAGTTGGCCCCCAGGAGTTCTGTACAATCCAGTAAGGGATGCTACCTGGAAGAGACATTTCATGAACAAGAGACAACATGAGACTCGGGAAGCTAACACTCCACAGAAGTAATTAGCATTTCAGTAGCTCACAGTTTCTGATGGATTGATGATACAGGCCAGTGAAACCTACTGTTGTTCACATAGATAACAGAGCTAATGTTCTGATACATGGTGTAGACTGGATATGGGCTCTTCTAGCATAAAGACACACACAGCCATGGTCTTGACTTTACAAGGATGAAGTCCCACAGAACTGAAGAAGCAATGACAAAAAGAGATTTTCTTCTGGCTGATGTGAAGATGATGTCACATCCAGAACTGATGTGACATCAAACCCAACGGCTTCCTACAGAAAACTGACTTCTGGATTTTAATCACATGTCCCACAAAAGGCAAACTCTAAGTAAAAGAAACCACCTGTGCTGAAGTTCAGCTGGTGGAAACGCACCTGTTCTGTCAAAACCAGTGATAAGAACAGCATGGTTTGCTCTTCCACTGGAGCAGTGGTACTGTATGATTCCACCGAGATAATCCTGCCAGCTAACGGCATCGACTGTCACTGCCAAAGGGCCCCAGCTGACAAGCATCCTCATCATTTCCTCTTCTTGACCACTGCAAAAGAAGTGAGTAAAAACACCAAGTTACTTAAGTTAGCACACTAAAGTGATTTGAGTGATTGTAATCTACTTATTAACAGTTTAAAAATCAAATAATTAAACTCTTTCCTCCAAGTTCTACAGATCACATAACAAACATCAGTAATTATGTATTTCATATACTACAACACAGTGATACAAATATAGGACACACTAATTATGGGACAGGTATAGATCCAAATATATAATGCTATTAAAAAGCAGCAGGGTTCTAGGTCAAGCCAGTGGGTAATGGAGAACACTACATACTTTTTGTACATCACTCTTTTAAATCAAAGCCAGCTTTTAACAAACAATTAGTCTGTATTAAAATTTCCCACTGGTTTTTAAACCTATGGAAGTACCTCTTAACATAGTAATATACTAAAATATGTGTCTCAAATATATATCAAATGTATGTCTCAATATATGTCTCAAACATATCCACTAGGACATTCCACTACCAGACATTTATCATTAGCACCCTCATACAGTTTAATTTATCTAATATACTGAAGCAGGAAATTTTCATCACTGCATGATATGCTCATTAACTAAATTTGGCAAATACAGACTGGCAAAGATATGATTGACTTTATTTACTTAAATATAGAAGCAACACAATTCCTAGTCAGAACAATACTTGTCTTTATTCAGCAGCTGTACTGATAAAAATCAGAAATGAAGTTTCTTCACAAAAAAACTTAAAAGTTGAAGTTTTTACAGAGTTCAGTTGACAACACTGTTTCTACAGTCATGGGCTGGAGAGGATGCAGGCAGATATCTAAGTGCATGAATACTGCAAGTAATTGAATGCTTCTTAATTTTTTCAATAAATTCCAGTTACTATTGCTAGGATTTACTGTTTCTGACAAAAGCAGTGTAATGTTCATATATTAAAACTGTAACTGACTTCATGTTCCAGTTTATAGCCAATTTAAAAGACCAAATTTCAAGACACAAGCTTTCTCATTTGAACAGACTTAGTGATGGCAGTGTTTAGTGGATTGTTTGTGGCAAGCCTTAACTCTCAAAAATGTTATGCATTAATCCCTCTCCAGCACAAAGCTACAGAGCTGATGCAATCAACCTCACAACCTTTGCCTGGTCAATGTACTTATTCACTCCACCTTCACTCCATTGCTGAACACAGAAGGGAAAGTACAGCAAAAGAAAAGAATGAATAATAGCTACCTGAAGTCATATGCAGCAAATCCTGTTATTGAAACTCCAAAATCTGAGCGCTCAAAATAATGGCACAGTCCTGTCTGAGCTTTAAAAGTGTATTCTGAATCTCTCACGAGTTTTACTTTCGTCTGCAAGAAGGTAATTGAGTAAGAATTTAATGCATTTGACTTTACTACTATGCGGCCCAAAATTTGTAGAGAATGACCACATAGCCCACTCAAAATTCAGTGTGCACTGGGCAGGAGCAGAATTAAGAATGTCACATTGTGAAATAAGTATTTACTATCTCGTTTCCTTGTTCACTGAGCTTCAGAAGGGATTCAGAAATCTTTAAATAAGAAACTAAATTCAAAAGGCATCTCTGCTTTAAACAGTCCTCATAAGCAATCCTGTCAGTTTCAAGACACAGATATTAATTAAGCTCATTCATGAACTATTCATTCTCTTCAAATGACTTCCACATACAAAATTATACTCTCCTTGGGACAGTTCAAGAAGCACAAGTATCCCAAAAAGTTACATAAAATACTGTAAAGTTCAATTCTGTCCTTAGCATGTAATTCTCATGCTAGTACATGATGTAGGCATCAGCTTTTTATACTTTTCATGTCTTCTGCAGTACAGCATGCTTACGGCAGTGACTTCTCCAGCCTAATTCATTTGTAGTTCCTCTGCTGCCAAGTAAGAGGGAATTTTGCTTCAGAGGAATAAAGGTGAGTATTGTTTCTTGTCCTTGATATTCAAACTTAAGCAAGTTATCTAGACTGTTATTAGCCATGGGTATAATGCCCTTTAGGGATAGAATTACACTTTCTTAAATTCTGTATTTTTTTTTAATTTAAAAAAGTAAAGAATTCTTTTTATATTTTGTAATTCAATATGAGTACTTTTTACTTCAAAGATACTAAAATGTTTCTGTTTACCTATGTTATTACCACAGATTTTTAACAAAATGAAATGTGTTAGCAACCACAGTAGAAACTTTGAATGCATTTTCAATGTTTTAGGCTGCAACGGAAGCAAAGGTAAATGCAGTTCATTTTATTCTGAGGTTTTCCACACACATACATAACGTATGTATACATAACTTTTGTACACGATTTTGCGTACATAATTTATATGCATACTTTTACAGTGTTTGCAACAGAAACTATTGAAATTTGAAAACAAAAAATGCCAAGATCCTTCCTTTCCCCCAAATGCTACTGCTTTAAATCCACAAAATGCCATATGCATAGGTGCCTCTGTCTACACTGGTACTGTATGCCTGCAGTTGAATTCAGGAACACTATTTTTAGCCCCTGTGGACTGATTTGTTACATTCTCAAGAACATGTATGGACCATAAAGTTCCCATCAAATTTCAATTCTGCTTGAACTAATTCTCTCTTGGTTCCAAACTAAATAAGTGAGTACATACATATACACAGACACATATGTGTATGCATAAATGCACACACACACACTTAAAAAAACCCCTGCACATTTCACCTTCCCCATCACTTTTTTCCAATAAATAAGGACGCTAATAGAGAAGCTGATGAAGTCTTTTGGGATTTTTATGAATAGTTTCAGACCTGGTTCAGCCAGCTCAAAGCGCTAACAGTGGATCCCCCATTGCAGCCGTAGTTATTGTAAGAGCAGTCGATGACTTGCTGCACACTCAGCTCTTCCAGGGTGTTTCCTTTGATTGCATAGGCAGACTCTATGCCACCTACAACGCTGAAAGCCCAGCAGCCTCCACACTGATAGAAAGAAAAGGGACATGGCAGAGAAAGCAACAGTCAGCTTTGTTTTTGAAGCCTGGTATGAAAAAAGAGGCAAAAGCATCTTCCAATGCTCTTCATTTTATACATCATCTTTGAACTCTGTTTTTAAGGCAATGATAAAGAAATGTTATCATCCCCTTAAAAATGCTAAACTGTTTTTCCCCCTATATTGCTCTCTGAATGCTAGAAATGCATTACAGGTGTCTTATTTTGAGGACTCCTTGCTGATGAATTTGTATTTTTGACGATTGGTCCTTTTTACTGCGAGATACCTATTTTCCAAAAAAAGAAAGTGGCCTCAGAATGAAATTAGTTTTTAGGCACATTAGTAAGTTTTTCCAGAATTTTGTAGAAACAGATTACAGTTTAAGAAATGGTAAAATGAAATTAAACATAATAGAAAACATCTTAGACAATGACAATTTATACTGCAATTCTAAGCTCTTCAAACTGTGACATTTAAAATAAGCAGCAGAATTTATTCCTCACAAGGTCCTATGTGAAGCACATCTTGTTTCTTACCAGCGACTATAACCAATTTGGGATAAACTGTAATTGTGTGAGGTCTGGTTACTTTCCTATCATGAATGCATCCCCTGAGGAATTCACTGGTAAAGATGTGTGTGTTCACCAGCCAAGGGGATGCAGTCATGGGAGACAAACAACAAGAAAGGATCTGCACCTCTCCAAGTGGGATGAGATCAAGTAATGAACTTACCATGGTTCCTTCAGAAAAATACAAAACGCACATGGTGCAAAATATTTGGAGGTTCAGTTAACTAGATAAGAAAATATATTACCATTTTTAAATGCACAACTTCTACACCGCATTCATTTAAGCCTAATACTGCTTTGCATAAAAGGCATGACTTTGTGTATGTTCAACTGGCCACTCTTGTGCCAGTGCTCCAAGGAGCCTTCAGGCAGAGCTGGTCCCTGCAAAACCTTCCCTGTGCTCCAAAGCCTACCTGCAGAGAACCAGGAGCAGAATACACCAGCACTTACTGTCTGCTGATTTCTCACTTCTGCAATGACTTTCTTGTCCCTCCAGTCAAACTTCTTTGGCAGAGGCTTTTCCTTCCCCTTTGGCACTTTTACGTATCTGGGAAGTTTGTGAGGTATGCTTCTCAAGTAAATAGCTAAACAGAATACAAAGATCTATAAATCTTTGAACAACAACAACAAAAACCTCCTAACAACTAGTTTACTAGAATTCAGAGGTAACTTTGATGTACAGTTACAACCATGAGATTGTATCTCATTCTAAAATCCATAGAAAATTCATGTATTTTAAAAGAATCATTATGCCCCAGAATGAATATAAGTATTTCGACAGTTTCAAAAAGAAATATTCTATGTAGGGCATGTGGGTACAAAGTGTGAAAGTTTTTTGAAGTCGAACAATAACCACAGATATTACACAAAGCAAATTTCACTTGAAAATTTCCAAAACATTTGACTTAAAAATACTTTGTTTTAGCCATGTACAGGGGGAAAATAAGAGGAGAATAAAGTAAAGATTCTGAAACATCTGAATGTTGCTGGGTTTTCACTAAAAATGTTGTTTAATTATTTAAAATTAAAACAAGATGTTAAATCCTCTGATGAACAGAGTATGTAACAACAGACATGAACAGCAAGAACGGAAGGTATCAGACAAAATTTCTAGGAAAAAAATTAAGTACGTCATATTGCTCCAGAAAGCTCCACAAAGTTGTCATTATGCAGCCATGGACCTCCAAGCATTGTTTGGACTGTAGTAAATTTTGTGCTGGGGTAGGGAATATGAACTTACTAGAGAACTTTGTGTAACTTCCTTTCTCAAAAAGGAAGAACCTTGTGTATCTTCCCTTCTTCTTTTGCAACTGAAGAAAGCATTAAAGCACAGTGAGAAGAAAGAAGGAAAACCAGAACTGCCTGAATACTAAAACATGTTCAGGCTGTGAGCAATTCAACCTTTCAAGACTACAGAACATGAAGAGGATTGTTGTATCCTGCAGAAGTACTTACAGTTTGGTACCAGCCATTGTAAATTAGCTGACTATCGGCATGGGAAGAATCTGTAAATGTGAAAGACACAAGGTTCTGGGAAAGAATAAAAAAAAAAAAAACAGAAAAAACATTTGTAGCAACCAGAAAATGTACCTTTGAACTCTTCAGGAAACAGGTGAGAAAACTGATTTATTCCATAGACAGCAGTTGTATTATCTTTTGATGATGAATTCAATAAGCCAATTCTTTTAGCGCTTTCCTGAAGGAATAAAAAAAATAACTGTGGCCATTATTAAGTTAGCAGCAGGAACAAAACTGTAAGAGCAGAAAAAGAAAAGGCTAGCAACAGTAAACAAAAAATTAGATAACGGAGCTGTTCACCTCAAATTCATGCTGTATCCCTAGCAATCCAATAGGAAAGCCATTAGACTAATTTCAGCTCCAAGAGATACCAAAAACGGCATTTGTTAAGTGCAAGAAATTGACATGAAACAGACAAAAAAGGCAAGCCGAGAACAAGTTGTGTCAAACTCATCTGATGTCCTTCTTTGACAGCCCAACAAACCTTGTGGTTCACAGATATGCAAAATGCCTTCAGATAAGAAGAGTTAACCTCACAATTTCATGTTTTTATGAAGCGAAAGAACAGCATCGTGACCTAGAGGCCTCCCGCCTCCTCCCGGCGGCCCGATGTCGCCGGGCAGCCGCTCTGGCGACCCGCGGGGCTGGCCCGCCGCCGGGTCCCGCACTGCGGGCGGAGAGCTCCGCCTGCCCCCGCCTCCCGGCCTCCATCACCCGGCCCGCAGAGCCCGCACCAGCCCCGCAGAGCGGCGCGGATGGCGAGAGAAGCGCGGACCTACCCGCAGAGCCGCCGCCGCTTGTTCTCGCTGCCGGCCGCTGCCGCCCTCCTCCCGCAGGCGGGTGGCTGCAGGCGCCGGGAGGGCGGCCCGGCCCGGCCGCAGCAGGCACAGGAGCAGCGCCGGCACTGCCAGCGCCCACCACGCCATGGCGGGCGGGCCCGGGCACACACCTCACCCGCGGAGCTGTGGTCCACCGGGTCCGAGCGGGAAAAGGGCCAAGCTCTCCTTCCTCCCCAGCCTCTGGCCGGAGGCTGCGCCCGCTGCCGCTTCCCGCGGGGCCGGCGGGGCGGGGCCGGGCCAGGCGGGGCAGAGGGAGCGCCCGCCCGGCCCCGCCGCTCCCGCACCGCCGCGCGGCGATGGCAGCGCTCCTGCTCCCGGGCGCTGTGTGGGGATGTCGGCGAGTCCGAGCGGTGTTTGAGGGTGCCCAGCGGCGCCTTAGCAAAGCCGTGTTTCCAGCGATGTTGTTCCGTATGGGACACCCGCGCCAGGCGCGCAGGGCTGCAAAGGAGGGGCGAAGGGGTGCTGAGCGTTCAGGTATCTGCCAGGTTATAAATTTGTGCAAGCCCTTCTCGGAGAGGAAAGTTAGTACCTGAAAGCTGGGCTGCCAGTAGGAGAGGAAAGCGGCAGGAACGCAGGCTAGAGGCTTTAGGAAGGGAAGGCACGGGTGGGGAGGGCAGAGCTCGCTACCCCTGCGTCCCAGTGAGAGAGCTTGCGCTGACAGAACACACGGATAGAAACCATGACTTTCCTCAGAAACTGGCCATGCTGGTACTTGAGTAAGCAGCTCAGTGTTCAGCTTTTAACAACTCCATAAGACCACTATGAGTTAACAGAGCCCTCTTACTTAATTTACGCCACCAGATATTTTTACGCAGTGCTTGTAAAGAATATTTGTGTGTTTTAAGCCTGCTGTATGTTTCAGTTCTCTCAGCTACTTTCCCCCCACACCCTTTTGTTAACACAACTTGAAGGCATAGGTGCCCTGTCCTGTGATGCCAGCAGCAGACCTGGTAGTGCTGTGCTTGGGGGACAAACCTGTGGGGATCACGATCCAGCTTTGCCTTTGCCCTTCTCCCACGAAATGGCTGTTGGAGGATTGGCTGAACTGCCACCAGGTTTGTTAAAGGAAAGTCTATTTATGGCTTATAGCCAGTGGATGGAAGAGCTTGTTAGCAGGGCAGATTTTGTTGGTTATTCTAATACGGTTTATCACTGTAAACCCAGGGTTGGCGATGGAGATGTTATTACAATTTATTACAAACTCTTGTTGACATATTGAGGTCTGGGATCAGCATAGGGACTGAATAGGATGACATAAAAACTGAATGGTGAAACCTTTTTAAGGATGGGTTGAACCTCAGCAGCCAAATTCTGAGGCAAATCCATCAAACTGTGACTGAGCACTGAGGCCCTCGTGAGAAGTGCAGGGTGTAGTGTCTGGCAGGAGTGTCAAAGGACAGCTTGCTATGGTCACCACAGCTTTGGATGTACCGCTTGTGGGAGGAACAGAAGCATTAATGCAACAGCCACATGGTTTTGTTCTCTATGGTACAGTATAGTAGAACAGGAAAGAAGTTACTTTGCCAGTTAGTGTAAGCAACAGAAAGATGCTGAAATTATGCTTTATTTAAAACATACTTTTCTTTAAAAATTTAAGATTTTCCACCAGTCTAACATGATCAACTTTCTCTAAATTGGCCTGCTGCCCTTGAATTCTGTTGTTCCAGGATTATGATTATCTCAAGCTGAATACTTTTTCTTATTTTTAATATATAGTCATTAAATTTTAATCCAGCCAGATTAGCTTTAATAGAACAAAGAGATAAACTTTAAGCTATTTTTCGGTTAATATTTCTATATGCTAGGCAGTTTTCAAACAGATGTAATCTTGACTGGAGAAGCCGTTTTGTTGATAGACTTCAAGGGTTACTTCTCCCATGAAACACATGAGGGCAGCAAAGGACTTCTAAAATGTAGTTGCAAACAACACAGCTTTCATTTTTATTTTAATTAAAATAAATAATCCCCAAACAAACAAGCAAAAAAACCTCCCCTCCTATTTTGGGAAAATAGATGTATCTCAGATTGATTTGCATTAAAAATTATGTATAGCGTAGGAAGAGGAAAAGATTTGTTTTCCCTGGATTTGCCCCCTGGGTACTAAATAGATGTTTCAATTTATCTTGTTCAGGAGAAGAGATTGTAAGAACAGTCAGTGTCTCCTCCGGTGACTGGCTCAGGGGGAAGAAAATGTAACAAACAGCCAAGGGTAGGCGACTGACAGCCAAAGTGTTTCAGAAGGTTTTATTTTTCCACTGAACTACCTACTGTGCCATAAAAACATTTTGTGCCTGTGCTCAGATGAACAAAATCCCACCAAAGTACACAGAGAGCTCAGTCTACAGGCATGCAGTCCCTGCTCTGCTTTGAATTACTCCAGTGTCAATTTAGCCATGCTTCATTAAGAGAAAACAAAATACGCTTGTAAAAATAATACTTGTAAAAAAGAATAAGGCCTATAAAAAGAATAGGGTATAGAAGTGTTTGGTGTTGTTTTGGGGTTTTTGTTTGGTTGAGGTTTTTTTTAAAGCTTTATTGATTCAGTTCTTTTTGGTTCATTGACACAGGTAAGCCATATATTAGTTACACTAGTCACCACAATGATGAATTTTGATGAAAATATTTTTATGCTTTTTTCCCCCCAGAAACTCTGATTTAGAATTTTATAATTGTAAATAGTTTTAAATATATATATTTAAATGAAATTTTACCTATATGTATCCCATTGTGGCTATTAATTAGAAGTATTTGATGAGCTGGAACAACACATACTAAAGGAAGAAACAATGATGAATATATATTTAGGAACCTCTAAACTCATTGTAAGATTTTTTTTTAAGTGAAGATATTCCTTTATTAAGAGAATTTGCATTCCATCAGCTGCAAAACACCCATTTCTAAAATTTCTCAGGACACAGCAGTGTTATTTGTGGGTGGGGTTTTATAGTATTACATGTTCAGATTGAAAGATCATGTTAATATTTACTAATCAGGCTTTTTTTTTTTTTTTTNNNNTTTTTTTTTTCTCTTCCAGTGATTTTGCTTAGCTGTTTGAAATAATTAATTAAATCTGGTTGGGCAGCCTAGCTTCAGTGCCCCCTGGCCTCTGTCTTTATAATTAGCACAGCAAACAGGGCAAAATACAAGAAATTACTTCTGAGTTGGAGACAGGTGTGCCAAGGATGAGTGTTTCTGCTCCTAAAAGCATTAATGAGATGTATTAATGGATCTTCAGGTAGGAGTGATGCCTTTATATCATTTTGGGAGGTATTTACGTAGCAGTAGTTTGGACTCCCGTTTTAGGCATATAAGATGTATAACAAATGGAAAATAAATTCATTTCTGTGGTCTTTAATCTCAGAGAGAAATTGTCTAAATCCAGCAGATGGAGCTACGTGCCCTTTCATAAAATGGCTTCCCTTCTTAAAAAGGGAAAAATTATGTCCAAGGACTTGCTTATTTTAATACCTTGCAGCGGTGTTGTTTGCTAATACAGTTGCACTGGTAACAATTATTAAATGTAAGCAAAGCAAGTGAAAATTGCAGCCTTGAGATGAAAACTATTCCTTTGAGGGCAAATGAGTGGTGTTGATGTAGCCAATGGTCAGAAATTGTCTTTTCTGAGCCCCAAGGTGGATTTTTTAAAATTTGTGAGAAGCAAAAAATTTACACATGGGAGCACTTGGGTTTACAGCAATAACCAGACTGTGCCAGGGGCTGCCTTAGGTAGATCATGACAAACGTGTGTTGACCATGAAGTCTCTCCTGGCAGAATGATCTTCCTTTGCAAATAATGAAATAACTGTAGGATCTGCTTCTCTAACCTGACTTGTCTGTATCTCAGCTGAATATGCTAAACACCAGTAAGTCTTTAGCTCCTTTAAGAAGGTTTCTCTTCAGTCTTGTCAGTAACGGATGAATTATGAATGAAGAGGGCTGGCAGTGGAGCTAATAATTCAAAATCAAACAGTGGATCAAAAACTAAAAATGCAGAAAGAAGCAACACCTGTTCTGAATGAGAATGAAGTGAGAAGTCTTGTCAGTTTTAGGGATCTGAGAATTGGCTTTTCTCTGAGAAATCTGATTTGCTGATACTCTGATTTTCTGTCTTCATTGCCAGTCCCACTTGCCAGTGTCTACAAATTCACATTAAATATTCTCAACTGAGAAAATTTCTCATATCCAGGTAACTCAGGTCTTATTTCCTTGTTGGCTTTTTGCTTGTTTGTTTCAGTCTTTTTAATATTTTATTATCTCCAGAAAGTGGATTAAGTGGTCAGCTTTTCAGGAAGAATTTGGGGCAATATTTGGTGCAGCTTGGCTTAAGAGCACAAGTGTTAATAAACATTTTTTCACTCTAATTGTTCTGATTTCTTCCATCAAACTGTTTGACTATGAGATGTGGACAAAGGGCTTAATAGGTAGAAGTAATGCTGTTTTACAGAGTCTACTTTGTGTATTTCTGTAAGTGCTCCAGTTAATTTGTTTGTATATGCTTCATGAATTTATCAGCAGTGACTTTCTTGGTAGAGGAATCTAGCAAGAGATTAAGAGGGCTTTCAAAATTCACCTAAAAGGAGAAAGAAAATTAAAGAAAAAAATCATCATTTAGAAACCATTTCTATCCTAGAAATTTAATCACCTGGGAAACTCTAGGTGTAGAAATCCACAGATTTTTGTGCTCCTTTTTGGGGGATCTGCTTGCTGACTTTTTCCATCAGTGATTATATTTCAAAAAATGCTGTTGAGTCATCCAAACCTTATATTCTTTCTGTTTCATATGCAATACCTTCCTCTTTTGTTTTACTGTGGAACTTAACACATTTTACAGTCGTGTTGATGTGAATCAGTTGTGACTTACTGCTATGATTGTAATACTACTGAAGTTATACTTTGTCCCTGAAGTGTTTTTTATCCATAGAACTCCAATGCCCTTTGTGGGAAGGTCAGCAATGTAAAACCAACGTCAAATTTGCACCTCAGGCATGAGGTCTGTGTCCATGACTAACCTGTGCATGTAAATAGAAGGTCTGTTTTACATCAGTGGTTGAGTTTTTTATTGTGTAAAGTCTTACTGGAATGTTAACTTGTTTTCTTGCCTTAAACTTTGATCTAAAAGACTTTCATGCAAGAGGAGTGACAGTCCTGCCTTCGCTGCTGCTGCTTGTGTGAAATCCACCTCCACATTGCCACTGTTTCTATACGTGCTGCTAAAGAGGATGAGCTTTTCTGAAGTCCTGCAGCTCTTACACGCTAGGAGGGTATTAGGACCCAGCTGCCTGTTGAAAATGGGAGGATTAGTATGCAGGAAAATGGATTTTGAGAAAGATGTATAGGACTATGCCCTTATTTACCTCTTTTGTTGCCATAGGAAGCACACAACTTGCCCTAGTTGTCATCTTCAGTCTGCATCTATGGCCAGTATAAGAGGGCCATGTCATTTTCCTGGTATTTTAATCACAGAATGGATGAGATTGTAAGGAGCCACTAGCAGTCATCCAGTCCAGCCTCACTGCTCAAGCAGGGTCCCCTAGACCATGTTTACTGAGGATTGTATCCAGAAAACTTTGCATATCTCCGTGGAAGGAGACTCCGTGACCTCTCTGGGCAATCTGTACCAGTGCTCACTCACCTGCACAGTAAAGTTTTCCCTCATGTTCAGGTGAGGCTTCCTGTGCATAAGTTTCTGCCCACTGCCTCTTGTCCTATTGCTGGGCACTACTGAGCAGAGCCTGGCTGTGTCCTTCTGTCACCCTCCCTGCAGATACTGACAGACATTGATGAGATCCCCTCTCAGCTGTCTCTTCTCAAGGCGGAACAGGCCCAGCTCCCTCAGCCTTTTCTCATAAGGCGGGAGATCCAGACCCCTCATCATTTTCATAGCCCTCCGCTGGACCAGCTCCAGGAGCTCCATGTCTCTCTTGTCTTGAGGAGCCTGGAACTGGACACAGCACTCTGGGTGTGGCTCACCAGGGCTGAGTAGAGGAGCAGGATCAGCTCCCTCATCCTGATGGAATGCTATTCCTAATGCAACCAAGGACACCATCAGCCTTTCTGGCCACAAGGACACTGCTGGCTCATGGACAGGTTATTGCCCACCAGGACGCCCAGGTCCTTCTCTGCTGAGTTGCTTTCCAGCAGGTCACCCCCAGTCTGTCCTGGAGCATGGTGTTGTTCCACCCCAAATTCAGGACCCCACATTTGCCTTTGTTAAATTTTGGACAATTCCTCTTGTTCAGTTGCAAGAACTGATCTTCTTCTTAGAAAGAAAAAAGTGCAATACAAGTGTGTCATGTATATACTTACACTAATAAAAATTTGGAGACAAAGAAAAGGTAATGCTTTTGTTATGCAGAAGGGAAGAATGCTTCAGGATTCATGAAGTTGTCCTTTCACTTGGCATAATGTAATCATCTTATTAATTGGAATTTGAACGTATTTTGAAGTTAGATGATCATAGGATAATTTATTATGCATATGTAAAGCAACAGTCAAGAAAATTCTGAGCTTGTAGTTGTTTATACTTCATGTGAATTTTGGACTTACATTTTTATTTTAACATAATTTAAAATAAATGTTGACTTTTCAAGTGAGCTGATGATTTTTTGTGACTGTAAACAAAAGTTTAGTTTCACTATTCTGTGGTCCTAGTGGTAGTTTTAGATGGTGTAAACCAGGAAGAGCTTTGTGAGTGTGTAATTATAGTGATATGAAATTAATGTTATGGTGGGCACAACTGAGCCTTGTATATTTGTCTTAGTTACAGACTTTGAACTTGTGTCTACAGCTTTTCAGAGGGAAGGGAGAAATCCTATTACAACTTCTAGTTTTCTTCTTACAAACCACTACAGTCGGCCTTCTGTGTAATGCCATAAATGGCAGTGCACGTAGGGTTTCCCAGATGATTAAATTACATTGTTTTGAAAAAATTAGATTATGTCAGGAACTGTTGGACAAAAAAAGGAGAAAAGTTTAATTAATTACTCAAATATTTATTGTATTTGGGTTGATTTAAAATGCAATGCCAGCTTACTTCAGCTTTTTCTCTGTTAGCAAAAGTTAATTGTGGTTTTGAAAGGGAGGTGCCAGGTTTTGGGTCTTAAGGTCTGATTTGTTTTGGTTCATGAGAATACTGAGCTGCTCTTGTATTTTTCCCAGGAAGTAGAAACTTTATCTGTCATATAAGGCAGATTCTTAATGATGAGGTTTGCATTCTCTGTTTTGCACCCCAGAGCTTCTCGTGTAGCTGAGCACAAAGGAGAACTGGAGAGGCAAAAATCCTGATCATGGCAAGTGTTACATATTTCCTTCTAAAATGCAAAACTTTCTTGTATCTCAGCTTTTCCTTGGCATATTGAGAGCTCATTCAAGTTGAAGCCCTTCATACTAGAGATCATTGGAAACATTGTTTTTTCAAAGCGACATGAGAAATAGGTTCTGCTTTTAAAAAAAGTCCTTGACATTATCATTTTTCTCTGAGATTTTTGTTTAGATGTGTTTTAATAACCAGGCTAGCCACATACAGAGCATTTAAAGTGTGTTTGGTGTGATAGCTCAGTATCCAAAGGCTATGACTACACAATATGGTAGAATTTGAGGGAAAGTAATGCATATTTAATATTAGATGAGAAGGATTTAATATCTAATTTAACACCTACATTTAAGTTTCACTTAAAATGAACAACATTACAGTAATATTTTTTAAATAACAGGTTTTAAGTAGATTGAGGTAATTCTTGAGGGAACATTTTGTCTGAAAAATTAAATATGTGTATAGGATATATATGTATATGTTCATGCTAAAATTGTGTGAAAGCTTTTTAGACTTTGAGCCTGTCAACCCCACCAAGATGTCTGCATTGAGTTACCAGCATGTCACTGGGTTTTAATACTGATGGAGAAACATTGTGTCAAACTATGGTTTTTTTTGTCTTTATGTGGTCATTTCTGGGGAATGTAAACATAATATTCATGGCCAGATGTGGATGTGTGGCTGAGACTGGTACATGGTCTGGCTTCTCTAAGAGAAGCAATTACCTCTTCTAGTTGTTTGGGGTGTGTTGCCAGTTGCTCTGAGTAGAGCACTGCTCTTTACTGACAGGTTACCATGTATGTTTATATGCAGACAGCATTTTTTATTTTTCTTTTTTGAGACTGAGATGGTTATCCCTCTTTTGAATTTAAGATAGTTTCTCTTTTGGGTGGTTAAAGAAGTTGTAGTGATCTCTACTAGGCTACCTAGGGTCAACATCAGACATGCTCCTTCTTTTGGTTGACCATCAATACACAATAAAGTTAATATATTCTGTGCTCAAAATAGTTTTTCTCATTAAGTTAGTCATGCTTAAGTATCTTGAAATGACTAAGAATTTAGTGGAATTAAATAATGTATAATTTTAGCTAAAAGGAACTGCAGATGTATGTTTTTTAACCCAATGTACTTCATTTCAATGTTAAGAAAAGAAGATATTTTTAGTTAACACCACCATTCATTTCCAGCCAAAATGAATGCAAAGAGACTATAAGCACCTAAAAAGTTAGATTTCACATTTGTAGACTGTGGAAGGAAATGAGCACTAATGAGTGCTTAGAAGATTTTTAATATATACCTTTGTGGCCTGGTTTTGGGAAGAATATGCATTACCTGAAACATCATCCCTTTACAGCACAGGCTGGCTGACCCTAGCAGTTAAATAACTGAGATGTTATTTGCCTTAACAATTTACTGTAATTCGGAGCCAAGGAAATGTGTGCAATTAAAATGGACACTAATTGCTATGTCAAGAGGTGCTTACCTAAGCCCAGTTTCCAGAGCTTTCAGGAACTCCTTTTCCCCAGCAGGCCTGCCATATTACAGTCTGCCCTTGCTGATTACATGGGCAGGCTGCCTTAAACTGTGCTGGGTTTGAATTGCCACAGGACTTTTTCTTTATAAAGAGTATATTTCTTTGGAGCCTGCAACCACCCTGAACTAGCTGCACCCTGTGAACTCATCTTTGCCATGCAGTAGGCAGCCTATGAAGCAGAGATAATGTGTTTATCAGGGAAGCAAGTGCTGGGAGTGCACTTTTTAAGATTGGTCTTATAGCTGTGGGAGAACTCTACTCAGATATCCTTTATTTTGAATCCGAATAGACTTGAGTTAATTTTGCTCCTCTGTTTGAACTTTATTAAAGGGAATTTAATATTTGTTACTCTTTTGTTCTGTTGAGAAGGATTTGCAGAGTCGAAGGTTTCCTCTGGGTTGTGCAGCAGACAGGGAGCAGCACAGGCAGCCAGCTGGGCTGGGGCAGGGGGGCAGTACAGGAAAGCACCACCAGGGAAATGGCCAGAGAGTCATGATTTCCATGTAGGCCTGGCCTGGCTGTATTTTCAGTGTGTTTCAGGAAAGGAAGTAAACCCACTAACGTGCGGTGACTTTACCCTTTTATAGCATTAAAAAATACATTCTTGTTGGAGTCAAATATATTGGAGAGAAAGTGACTTCTGCCTTCACAGAGAGACTATGTCCCTTTCAAGATTCCCAGTTATATCCTGCAGGAGCCAGGGCTGCCTGCAGACTTGGCAACCACCCATGTCCCTGGTGAGCAGCTGGCACAGCCATCCCATGCTCAAGAGATGTCAGGTGACATGCAGGCGAAAATGGAGATACTCATTGTCTTATTTGGATGTTGGGACAAATGGCTGGTGCTATCCATTTTTCTTTTGATAAAAATGTTGACCATTTTAAAGATCACAAAGTCAAGACTTGAGACAATGGCATCTCATTTGAAAGCCAAGTATGCCATGTGCTGTCTTTGCCTTGTTAAGTAGAAGAATATCCCATCAGACTGAATTGTTTTGATCACCCCTTTACTCTAATCCTCTGGGAAAGTGAAAATTGTTTTCCAACCTTTTGCAAATCAAAATAAGAAAGAAGACAAAGACCAGCAGCTGCTCTGTCTACTATTAGTCCAAGCATGTAGATATAGTGCCTAACTAGAACTGCAAATAGTGCTGCACCATGAAAACTTGATACGTCATTGGTAAATTGCACACCCCTCTGGCATGCCTGATTAGCCTTCCTTAAATTTATTGAAAAGCTCTCAAATGGATTTTAGCCTCTGACTGCTTTTTTTCTGGAGTTATCCTGCAATTATTGAGTTACTACCTCTGGGGACTAGGAAGAAAGTGTTATAACATGGTAAAAATCTAAGTAATTTTCTCCATATCTTGCCAAGTGAAATATCCCTACAAATGCACTTGGTTCATTGAAATATCAAACTCCAGATTGTTGAAGTAGTGTTCAGTATTTGTAGAGAAGATAAACTGGTTTGAATACAAGTTTAGCTCTTAAATACTGATTAGTCATCAGAGATGACTCCAGTTTTGACTTCACAATTTAGTCCTTGCCCACTTCCCTTTGATTCTTGTAATTGCTCTGAAGACTGAAAATGTCAGGGCAGCAGCTGTGTCACAAACCAAAATGCAGCACTAAATTGGGTGCTCAGTGAGTTTTACTGAGCAGGTCTTATGTTCTGTGATTAGGAAAAATATTCTTGAAAATAAGTGGGCCCACTGCTTTGGGAAAGAATAATTGAAAAGGATGATTAATTTATGAATTCTTTTCACTTTCATTTAAAATAAATTACTCTGGAGGCAATTAAGAATTTCTTCCCATGTAATAAGTTAAATTGATGAATTGTGATGATCTAGAAATGGTTTAGATTTATTTTGGGCAAGTACAGTCTATCAAATTAAAAGTTATTAATACATTTTCTAACAGTCTTTCAATAAACAGAGAAGTCTCATTGGTACTGATGATATAGATGCTGTTTGTAAGTGATTTATCTTCACTCTTTGAGGTCTTTGTCCAAGACTCAAGTTCAGCTTTTTCCTGATATTATTTCAGGAAGAAAAACAGTTAATGCATGTGAGTCAATGAGTTGTGGACAAAAGATGTTCATTTGCTGAATAGTTTTAACCTGAATAAAAGATACTTAAAGAATTATATATAGTATTTCAGTTACCACCTTTGAAAATAACGTAAGCAGTTTTACTTTTCTGCACTGCAGGTACTTGGCAATAGTCAGGAATTTAAAGCCAAATTTTCTTGTGTTAAAGAGTTTTGGTTTTTTCCAATTTGTCCTTTAATGATGTAAAACCTGTCAAAACCTGTATCACCAGTTTCTAGTCTTAAGGCCTCTTGAATCTTTTATAAACACAAAATCCAACTCATGGTTTACTGTGGAGTTTACTATTAATTGACTATAAGCACAGAAAGATCAAAAGTAGGGTTCTACAAAAGGACTTGAACAGTATATTTCATCAACTCTCAGCTAATTCTCATTAACCTGTAGCTAAAGAAAAACTGAGGTGCTCCAGCTAACAGCATAATATTTGGGGTATTGTGGAGAAATTCAGGTGTATTCCTGCTGTGAGCAAGGAGAAGAGTCCTCCAGAAAAGCCAGAGACGGAGAAGAGGGCATGGTGGAGATGCTGTATTTCCTTCTTCAGCCTGATCTATGCCAGCTTATACTGGCTCCATGATATTCCATTCCCAATCTAAAATGTAAACTCAATACAGAGAACTTGATTATTATAATGATGAAAATAATCTAGTAAGAGAAGAAATGTATACATGTATGTAACTGAAATAGTGCAGTCTTAAAAACAAATGATTTTTTATTATAGAAGATAAATCTAGTTTATATACAGAACTATATTGTCTGAAATTATAACCTTGAATTACAGTAAGTTTGAGATGCATATTATTTATAAAAAAGACATTGAAGAATTGAAATGCAGCAATTGAAATGTTTTTAAACAGTATTTTACAATTATTTTCACAGTTATTTATAAAAGGAAGTATTTTAGCTAAATATTATTCAGGGTGTATTTCAACAGATGTCAGTTTTTTTTTCCCAAGAGATTCTGGGTGATGGTGGTAAAGACCTGCATTTTCCAGGTTGCATTTACCAAGACAGAGAGGGTCATACTCAATCTTTGCTGAGTACCCATTATTTTAATAGCAGAAGAACTACTTGATGTAAAAGTGTTTACAAGGGTGCATGGCTTTTTGTTGCATCATATTTTTATCTGTCAAACCCTGTCAGTTTGTGGGAAAAAGAATGAATGCTTAAAAATATCTCAGTGCAGCTTAGGCAAGCAATATGCTAAATGTGAGCATGTTTTTTTAAAGTCTGTAGGAATAGAAAATCACAATAAAATACACCAAGATTAATGGGCAGGGAGCTGATCAAAAAAATTTAATATCTGGTTGTCTGCAAACTATCTTGAAGTGTATTTTACAGCCAGGGAATAAGGCTGAGTCAAGCGGTTTTTTGTACAGAAGAGGAAGTCAATGCATCAATAAAAGATATTGAATAAACTGACCACAGTGACGTGTATCTGCTCTTAGAGCTTCAGGGGTTAATTTAAGCCTCAGTCTTGTACCATATTACCATTTTAAACTTTGTCTGGTCTGACGTATGCCCTACTCAGTAGCAGGGATGAAAATGGTATCCTGGTGTTGTAGAATACTGTATGTAGGATAGAGGTGCTGGTGGAAATAAATCTCTGTGCAACTGTTGTGACAGACAATCAATTGCACTCAAGCATAACTTAACATCAGGGAATAGTGATATTATATATGGTATCTAAATCTTATTTTCCACTGCTTTTTTCAATCATAATCTGCTGCACTAGGTAAGAATGTAGCCGTTTAAGGGGAGGTTACAACGTGTAGCTGTGAAAACATCAAAAAGGTTTTGTTATTCTTGTGCTGTTGCATGCTGGCTTTCCTGAAGAAACAGCTGCCTAACTAGAAAGCTAAAACGGTCTGGGCTTCTGTGCCTTATTTTTAGTCTAAACCAACCCTCCATCAGTTTAAAGCCATTCTTCCTTGTCTTATCCCTACATATCCTTGTAAAAAATCCCTCTCCACCTTTCTTGTAGGCTCCTTTTACATACTGGAAACGTCTTTGTTTTAAAAGCTTTGCTTGCTCAATCAGAAAAAACCAAAAAGAAAAAAAAATCCCCAAACACACTAATGCCCCAGGTTTTGGTTTTTATTTTATTCTGATCCTGTGTGGGTAGCTTTTCTCCCCTTAATGCTTCAAAAGTTGATTTTATCCCGTTTCTGTGATCAGCAAGTGAACTTTGTGACAGTGTTTCTTCTATTGTGTCAAGCTTCATATCTGAACTTCAGATTTGACTAAAATTGGCTTGTTCTTTTCTATCCTATGTCTATATTACACCTATTTCAAGAAGAAAAATCTTGAGTGGGAACTCAATTTTTTGTCTACAGTTTCCCGCCTGTGAAATAGGTATAGGTTTCAAAGAGTGCTGCACCTACAAAGATGTGCAGACTAGGAACATCCAGAAGGTACTATTTCCAGTGGTGCTTCCTTGAGCAGGTAAGCATGATTACTTCAGAGATTCATCTAACTTTGTGGCTTCTCATTATGCTGTGTCCCAAGAGCTGTCAGCTGTGACTTCTGCTTTAGTTATTCCCTGTGCCCCCTGCTGATATACAGAGTTCTGTGTAAGTTAGGGCTCTGAAGACTCTCCTGCCTCCATGGGCTGATGTATTACATCTCTCATGCTGCTCTGTTATCCCTTTCTGTATTCCTCTGTTTCACTCAGACTTGTTCAAATGAGGCTTAGGGCATGTGTATAGGGTTCCTGAGTCTACGCCTGCCTCCTTAAGGGCAACTGTCTCAGGCTGGCAGACACTGCAGTGTCTGCACGAGAAAAAAAAAA
>VZDJ01007747.1:5896869-5974603 GCA_008694505.1 Cyanoderma ruficeps
AAAAAAAAGGAGGTTGTTAGAATTTTACTTCTTTGAGATTTGTAGAATCTTGTTAGCTAAAGCAGATATTGAAATAGGAATAGCTGACTTTAGGTAGGTGGTACATAATTTATAAAATAGTGTATCTGATCATGAAAGTTATAGGTGAAGAAATGACTTGAAGCTGTGGCAGGGTAAGTTTAGATTGGATGTTAGGAAAAAGTTCTTCACTGAGGGAGTTGGTCAAGCACTGGAACAAGATCTTCCAGGTAGTGATCATGGCCCCAAGCCTGTTGGTGTTAAAGGAGTGTTAGCTCTTACATAGAAGGTTTAACTTCTAGATTATCCTGTGTGGATTCAGGAGTTAGACTTGATGATCCTTTTGAATCCCATCCAACTCAGGATATTGTGTAGTTCTACATGTGCACACTGTTAAATTTCCTTCTATTGTTTTTTGATCTAGTTCCTTCATTTGTATTTTGATCTATTGTCTTCCTAAATCCTTTTATATTATCACCAGTCTGTAATACATTTCAAAGTATTCAGTGCAGGGGTTTTCTGCCATTTTTGTGACCCTGTGACGTAACATAGTTAATGCACAACTTTTATTAACTCATACACTTGTATATAAGATGGCAAGAAAGAGAGTAATATTTTTTTTTCCCTTTATAAATGCATTAGTAGAAGAGGAGGTAAGAAGTAGGCGTCAGCACCATGTGACCATTCTGCTATTTTTTGATAGCTGATGTGTCCATACCTAATTATCTCAATTATTCCTCAGTGATGCCTTAGGATTATTTTACTAAGTCTTTGTGGAAGCTCAACTGTGGCCTCAAAAAGTTGTATTTTATCAGTAAAAATCAGTTTCAGGTGTAATGGCTGCAGTGAATGGAGGTGAAAATCTTGGCAAAATCTCTTTGGGATGTTTGACAGATTTCACTCTTTGCTAAAAGCAGGGAACATATCTTGCTAAAATGGTAGTATTTTGCTCCCATTGTTTACAGATGTATAGGAACACAGGCTGTAAAGGAATAAGGAATTGGGCATTCAGCTTTGATACTGGGCTGATATGATAATCCTGCTCCTAGTAAGCTACACCAGGAAATTACAGTATCAAATGCTTTGCAGCTTACATTTATTTTTCCAAAGCAAAATTTTTAGTGTATGATGTTATATATCATTCTAACTTCTGCTTACAGATACATTGACCTTATATTGAGGTAAACAGTGCAAAGAAAATTAGACAGATATAGTGTCTGCTCATAATGCTCATAACTTCCAACCTCCTTCTCTACAGGATTAATTACATAATGTAGTGTTCAGACACCCAATGGCATGACAGAGATTGTTTTTCTTGAGCCAAATGAAGACTAAGAAATACCTCCTGTACATCACATATCAAAGGACCAGGACAATGAAGAGGAAGTAAATGATAGTATGTTCACGAACAAAAGTCCCAAATACCTATTTTGTGGCTGTGAAGTGATGCTATGGGGACACTCAGGTTGGTGTAACCTTACAGCATTTGAGAGACGACTCATAGCAGCCTTTTCCTAGCTCCATACCCACATGAACAGAGTCCAGGATTTATGAGGTGATGCACAGTAACTTTGCTTTCTGCCAGCGCTGTCTTGGCCTTGGTTGAAAATCCAAGTTTTTTCTTGGCTAATGAAAAGGTTTGGTTTGCCTTCTGTGCTAACATCCCATGCTAGAGCAGAGCAATAAACAGAGCTCGCCTGGTTTGCTGTGAAGAGTTATGGCACTGTGAAGTGCTCAAATATGAGATACTGCAGCCCAGATGCTCTTAAAAACATAAGCAATGAAGATGAGTTTACTATCTACAGGAATCAATCAGTCTGGTGACTTCGAACTGCAGAAAGTAATTTAGCTGTCCCTGTAGACAAGCTGAATATGTGAAAGTGATGTATCCTCTCAATAAAGAAGGCCAACTGCATACTAGACTAAAAGCAAGGGCATGGAGAGCGGGTGGAGGGAAGCGATTATTTCCCTCTGTTCGGTGCTTGGGAGACTGCATCTGAAATACTGTGTTCAGTTTTGGGCTCCCCAGTACAAGAAATACATAGATATACTGGAGTGAGTCCAGAGAAAGGCCTCTGGGATGCTAGAGCAAATTATATACAAGGAGAGGCTGAGAGAGCTGGGTTTGTTTAGCCTGAAGAAGGAAAGATGCTGTTGCTGTCCTGAAGGGTCTGGTGGGTAGTTACAGGGAAGGTGTAGTCAAACTTTTCTGGTAGGTGCAAAGTGACAGACCAAGAGGCATCAGAGAGAAGCTGAAATGAGGTAAATCCAATCTAATAGTAGAAAAACTATTTTACATTGATGGTGGTCAGACATTAAATCTGAGAGTGATTGTGTATTATCCACTTTCAGGTTTATTCGGAACTCGAGCAGACAACCGCAGCTAGGGAAATTTAATCTCATGAGAGCTTTTCAATCTGTATTATTCTGATTCTTATTTTGTAGCCTGCCAGAAATGGTAGAAAATTTTACTCACAGATACTATTCAACAAAAGGTTTGCCTTGAGGGGATATTTCAAAGCAGGCTGAGGTTCTGATTGTGGAAGCTCATTCCTGTCCCAGTTGAATGTAGCCTTTATTTATCAGCGTTCACTAGAGTGAAAAAATGTTCAGTCACTGTTGTTTGAGCCAACAGCTCTGTTTCTCTCCAGATAGCTCAGAGAGGGAAAATAACTTTCCAACAATGGGTATATTAGAGAGGTCTGCTGTATATCTCAGCATATGCCTTCAAACTTCTTCAGCTTTCACCAGAAACTAAGTGGGTTCACTTGCCCTTGTGTTGAAGCTGACATTTTTATGCTAGAGTATGACAGAGCAATTGGACTTTACTGCTATGTTTTGCCCTAAAATTTACAAGCAAGATGTTCTATTTGCTAGTGTTTTGTTGGTTTTTTGGGGAGGTATTTTTTAGGCAATTAGGTATTAAGAGCACTTGAAAAAATGGTAGTGTTCTTTAAACCTTTTTCCATTATGTGGATTAAAATATGAATTGGAATATGTGGGTTATTTGTCCTTTTCAGATTGGCAAGGGCAGAAGAAAATCACAATCTCTGTGAATTAATTCACCAAGAGGTGCATAATACCCATAGGCTGATGGTGAAAACTGTAATGTAAATTGATACTGTGCTTGAGCCCATGTGAAGCTTCTTCTCCTGATTGCTGCTGCTTCTCAAAGGAAAGGAGAGCTTTTGTGGTGGTGCCACTTTTGGGGAAGGCCCCAGTCTCAATGAAAAGACATCCAGTTCCTATCTTAAAGTAATGAATTTCTTGAATACAAAGTCAATGTGATTGTTTTAATGCTCATCTGAATAATAATCTCTGAAATTTTGACAATAACAGGATTATTTAAATTGTTGTTTAAGGCTATAGAGATTAAATAATCTGATTTTATTTATTTTTTACACCAGTAAAAATCAGGGCATGGATTTTTTTACCTAGTTATTTGCTTACATAATTTTCTGAAGAGAGTCAAAGGTAATGGTATTTCTAATAGAGATGAGAGTCATGTCCACATCATTTCTACATGGGAGATCCAATAAAGATGAGGAAAACTAAATGTGAAAAGGGACAAAATTCATAAACTTATCTTAGCAAAATAATTAAACCTGTGTTAGTGAACAGGTTATCACTGTATGATCTGATGTAATGAACAATTTGTCTTGTAACCAAGATGATACTTTATTCTGTTTGTCCTTGTTTGTTTTGACAGAAAAAGAGAAGTTAATTTAGATTAAAGGGGAACGTTTCAATTTGAGCTTTTTGGAGAGCTGTAGAATTGTTATATATGAAATGTGTGTTCTAGTGATTCCACCCTCCTGTTCTATTTGTTTGTTTCCTTGCATGGTTTCACTAAGAGCCTGTTTTGTACTTAGGTGCTGCCTCTGTGCCCAATTATGTGTCTGTGTAGCTAACAGATAACCCCCGCAAGGGATGGCGAAAAAATTTGTTTATATGTATCTTACTTTTATTTTAGTATTTTATACAATATTTGTGAAACACATGTAGGAAGCTTTAGATCACAGCTTCACAGTCTTAGGCCCAGTTTTGTAACTCTTCACTTATCTAAATTTATTTTTCCTCAGTTGTTTGTTAATAATTCAGTTAAATTCTAAAGGCTTCATAACATATAACGGACTATACGCCTCAGAGGTATTTCTACTGTCTGCACTAGATAATTTTCATCAGCTATCTTAATCAGTTGTTGGGCACGATGACTTCACAATGTTGCCTTTAAGTAGCTGAGAGTAGGCGTTATCAAGTTTCCTGGTTTTTAGAGATATTTATCTGTTTTTTGCAGATTCTAAATTGTATCTTCATCCATACCCTTTAAACTGCAATGAGTATGTTAGATTAAAAGGAGTAGAGGTGTCACAATCCCTCCTCTTTTTTCAGAATTCTCAAATGTGAGAAGGAACACAGGGAGTGTAATGGTGAGAACAGTGTATTTGAGTGTGCCCAGGTGTAATGGGTTGACTAGCCAGCAGCTAAGCATCCACCCAGCCATTCACCCCAGAGTAGGACAGAGGAGAGAATTAGAAGAGCAAAGGCTGGAAATCCCTGGGCTGAGATGAAGCAGCAAAGCTGCTGCATGTGCAAGCAGAACAGTAAATCAGAAATATATTCAATATTTGTTGTTGGCAGGCCAATGTCCATCCAGTTCCTGAAAAGCAAGGCCTCAGCACACATAATGGTTGCTTGGGGAAATGAAAGCCATAACACAACCCCTTGTTCTCCTCCCCTCCTTTCCCTGAGCTTTTATTGCAGAGCATAATGCCATATTGTAGAAAATGTCCCTTTGGTCTGTTTGGGTCTGCTGTCTGAACTGTGTCCCTTTCCAACCTCATGTCACATCTCTGGCCTACTTGCTGAGGTGGCTAGAGTAGTGAAAAGGAAACCATGATGGTGTGAAGGTCAGAACACTGGTGTGTTAATACACTGGTTTAATCACAAGTCCAGAATACACCGTGTTATGGGCTGTACACAATTAACTCCATCCCAGCCAGACCCAGTACACCAGGGAAGGCAGCATTTATTCAGAGGAATAGCTTGCTTTCTCTCTCCCTGTAGTAAAGTTATTAGTGAGAAAAAATAGCAAGGTGTATAGCTTATGAATATAATAAGGAACTAAAACTCTGCTGCCTAAAACTCTGCTTCTTTTTTGCTTAAGATAGTTTAGACTAAAACAAGGAAACTGTAAAAACTTATATGTACTTATTAAAAAAAAATAAATTGATATATTGTCTTGAGCTCTGTGACTGTGCCACCATTGAGGAACTTACACCTTTTTCAGCAATGCTGTTTTTCACTTTTTACATCAAAATCAATGTTAGTTGTTAATGTTTAATTAGTGTATTTTATAAACATACATTTCACATTCTGAATTGCCTTCAGGTAATTTAATTTGTGATTATATCTAATATTACATTGATTTGTATAGAATTTCTCAAAATAACAGATGAAGGTTAAAAAGAAAAAAAAGAAACAATTGATTAATAAATGTTTTCCTAAAACTAACCCACTGAGGAATTTCTGGCTTTCTATTAGCACTAAAAGCAAAGGAGGAGAAAGGAGAAAATAATAGCTCAATGCTGTGCTTCTGTGCATAGTTTTGTTATTTTTGAACATCCACTTTATGGTAAAATGAATTTAGCTTGGTTTGTAGGAGTAGGAGAGGTCAAGGATGTATATGGCTTTGACTTAGAATGCTTTCTGGGCTAACTGCACTTAAGTCCTGGCAGGAGGTTGCCATGCATGACTTCTGTTGATGCACAGTCGCTTCTCATGCTTGTGTACATTTTTTTCTCTCAAAAATGAGGCTAAGTCAGATGTTTTAGAAAGACCTCGAAAAAAAGTTTTCACTTTGGTGATGTAAAGGCCATAATGCAGAAATAGACTCTTAGACTGCTGTTAGTCCCTGTCAGATCCCACAAACACATTTTCCCATGTCACTAAACCATCGTGTGGTTTCAGCAGTGAGTTTTGCCTGATTTTGTAGAGTCAGGTGTAGAAATCAAGTCAAGGCTAGATCTGGTGCAGTATTGACTTCAGTATTCATTTCTCTCCTCGTTTTTCTTATTTGCTGAATTTATCTCTGCTGCAGTTTTCTGTCTCTGTGGAAAGCATGTGATTTAAGACAATCCTGCCTCTATCCAGACTGTTGCATGCAAACCAACTTATAAGAAACCTAAAACAACTAAAATGTCTTGTGCTAATAACAGTCCTTGTTGGTTTCCAACAAAACTAGTGCAATGTTGGTCCAACATCAATGTGCTAACTTGGTAAGGGTAGAGCAATTGATTCCCTGAGATGATGATGAAAACTAATACTAAAGCTGTGCAAATTGTGGAACATAAAGGACACATTTCAGGTGGCCATGCATAACTGAGCCCTTGGTATTTGGGCAAAGACTTTATTTGCATACTTGAATATATTTTGCACTTTATTTGATCACTAACTAATCAGTGCATACAGATGGCAATCAGATTTCTGATCTGAATACACAAATAGTACCTTGTGAATTCAATTAAGGGCTGTGAAGCTGCAGATGGGGAGCTCTACTCAGTTGGAGTGAAAAGTTATTAATATATCTCCTATGATTATGAAAGTGGAGGGAAGAGGGTTTTTTTCATTTGTACTTTGAAAGGATTTGCTAATTTATTCCTATGTGGAAGATAGTTGAGAAAGTAAAAATTGGCTGTAGACTGACTCCAACTCTGCTTCCGAATTTTTATTTTTAAGCTTTATCTGCAAGAGTGCTATAAGTCTTATCACTTGCTGAGGAGCAAGTGAATGGAATGAATACTTTCAGAGTACTCTCAAAGATTCCCCATTTCTGTCTTTCACGTTTCTTAGTGAAAGGAAGAATTTCCGTGGATGCTAGGTGCTCACATGGGCTTGCATATTCCAGAGAAGATCACTGAGGTTATAACCCTATAACTGATTCTTACTTCCTAATTGTTTGTTAGTTTTGTTAGCAGTTAAAAATCCGTATGGATGAGTCTAAAATCTGAAGATTCCACTTGCTGTTTTCCTGTCTTTCTCCTAATTTTTAATTTTGTGTTAATAGTCGGACTGGTAAATTGCAACTGAAAGATGCCCCTGCCCATGGCAAAGGAATTGGTGTTAGATGGTATTTAAAGTCTTTCAAACTTAACACATTTAGCGAACTATTAGAACATCGAGCAAATTTTATATGATCTTAAGATTTCTATATTCTCTTGTAAAATGTTGTATTTTTGTTTTGTATTTCAACAGCTTTTGAGAGATACGTTACCCTGCTTTACTTATCAGTCATGTAAGTTGCATTTTTAAAAAAATTGGTAAATGGTGAACTTAAATACATTGTGACTTGTAGAGCTACTTTTTTTTTTTTCCAATCTTGTTGTTCAGTGGTCCATAGCCATTTCAGCCTTGGAAGTTATTCTTTTCTGTGAATATTGTCAGCTATAAAACTCAAGCAATTGACCTATCAGCAGACTTCTCCCTGAAAACAATTAAACTTCAGAACCCTGTTCTTTCACGGAACTTGGCTTCTAACTGGCCTGACCTTTGATTGACTCCGCAGCCTGCTTTGCACTGAACTGAAATTTCTGTGATGATAACATCATTAAGAATGCAATTTCCTTTCCCTTTGAAATAATAGCTACATTGGCAAAAGCCATTCCTACCAGCCTACCCACATGTGCAAAAAGCTGCTGTTCAAGGGAAAACACTGGTGTTACTTCTTGCAAGAGGGTGTTTGTTAGATATGATGTAGTGATAAAATAACATGGTCTCTGCATTAGGTGAATCTACTGGCCTGTCTCTTCTGACTAGGAAGGTTTTAATCCAAGGTTGTAATCCTGGCCAGCATTTTAATACTCATGTATTTTACTGAAAGATGCAATTGATATGCAAGCTGTATTTTTGTTATCTTTTATTTTGCAAACCAAGCTGCTGCTGATTTTTAACTGGAACTATTGTGTAGCTGTTTCATTACTAGTTTAGTCAGCAGCAGCTTACAAGAAGATTATTTTTAATGTAAAAATTACAAGATAAATGGGTTTTATGTTTTGTTATTTAATTTACATTCCTATTAAATGGAGTAATCAAGTAGACTAAGGCAGCTTCTTAAAATAATGAGATTTTCTTTTATCAGAGTAGACATTTATTTTAAATGAACCATTAATCTTACAGTTAAAGCACTGATTAAGAATATTCTTTGATTTGCATTCCTTTGTCTAAATTTGATTTAGGACGCAGGCTATTATAAAAGAGGTTGATAGACCTATTTATTATAAAAAATAATATCTGTGGTATCTTGTATATCCTTTGCTCTTAATTGTCTGTGCTGTCTTTTATTTATTGGACCTAACCTTTCAAGCTCTGAGATAAATTGGTTTAATATTTTCCTTTTCAATAACTCAAGAACTATGGTACTAGTCAAATCCATTTGAAATACTCTGCATCTTTAGAGGTGTCAGTGAGTGCTCAGAACTCTGGTTTCTGGGGCTCTCCACAGGCCTTTCCTACCCCTTAGGTATGCTGTGGTGCCCACATTCTGCACAGCCTAGGGAAGGGCAGCCACGCTCTGCAGTGCCTGTGCAGGGCACTGAATGTGCTCACAGCTGTGGCCTCTGGGTTGGGTTTTGGGTGGGAGGAGGCAGCTGCTGCATGTGAACTTGCTGCTGCCTGGCAGCACAGCCCAGCAGAGCAAGAACCGGCTTTTCCACAGCTGGGGAGCAGAAGGCTTGATGGTCAGAGGTGTGAAACCTAAAAAGCTGTGGAATCACTGTAAAAATGAAATCTAGAAATAGAAATAGTTACAGAAAACTGTTAGATGATTATATCAAAAAAGACTGAGATATTAGCACAGATTTTTATGCTCTGCTGTTCAAAATCCTTCTTATCTTTCAAGTTTAAGCATGTAGGGAGATAAAGAAGTGCAGTCAGTCACAATTGCAGCAAAACAAGCTTGATGTGAGTGTCCTGTACTGGCCTGTTTCTACTCTCTGGTCACTGACTGGTCACTGTTTCTACTCTCTCCACCTCTCATCTTTTTTTAATTGCAGGTAGGGTACTGTTTGCACTTTCAGGATCAAGGGTTCTGTTTCTGTGCAGAAGTGTATGACTTTCCATGTTTGCCCTTGTTCTGTCTCATTTGTTTGCTGGCGTTGTATTTTGCTCTTTGCTTGAAGAAATAAAAAGTATAATAATACTCTATTCTCTTAATTTAGAGCACAGAAACCCACCAGATGTTTGTAATTTATCTTCCTTCCCCTCTCTCCACTTGCACAGACACATTTCAGAACTGAAGCTTCTGTTTTCACAAGTTTTAGGAAAAAATTGACTTCTCTTACCCAAAATTAAAGGCTCTAAATATAAAAAATGGTTCCCTTATGAAATCTCACAAAGATGCTGTGGGGAAAATAAGAAAATTTTCATATGACTGTAAACATATGTAATTTCTCCATTGCTGGGCAGCCCACAAGTATGAAATATTTATTTTATCTTTTAAGCAGTTATCAGCTAATAAGGAAAGAAAAATAAATCTTTGTGGTAGCATTTCAGACACTAATTGTATTTCAGAAGCATCTCTCTTAAACAGAAGAGTCCTAAGTGCAACATTTTGAAATCTAAATGTAAACTAGCAGTTTATACATGTCAATTATGATTTTTTTTGTTATTAATCTCTTTCTTTTGTGACTTTGAAGCTTTGTGTCAAGGTCAGGTTAGAAAAGAGTTGTACATCGCCAGTCATAGGTTCCTGGAATTCAGTGACTAGAGGCAGTGTTACTAACATTACTTTGTAAAAGATTCTGATAAAGAGAATGTACCACTCTAATGCTCCAGACCAAGGAGACTGCCATAGAATGTGTGATGATTAGCAATGTCACTACACAGTGACAATTCCTCAGAATTCATACTCGTGGCAATGCACTGCATTCCCTCCTTATGTGACAGCTCCTGTCCTCATAGCAGTGTTTGCTCTCCAGCCAAAAACTTGTCCTATTAACTTTGTCTTAGATTTTCAGTTTACAGCCTGCTTATCTTCAAAGATGGCAGTAAATTCTCTTGATGGAGTGCAGAGATTGTGTTCCAGAGGCCCAACTTCCATCTAATCCCTCTCTAGCCGTAAGCCACCCAAACTTGTCTTACTCTGGCTCAAGGCTTCGTGCAACACGAAGTCTTCAGAAATGATTGGTTTGTTATTGCTGTACTGAAACAATTTATCTGCTTTAAAAGAAAAAGAACCCCCACAAATGGTGTACACCATTTTTAAATTTCAGGAAAAATGGTTTAAAAATATGAGGACTTGTGCTTTCTTATATGTCCTACTTTTCTGTGGTCTCTTCTACACACTCAGTGGGAATTATTTCTGCCTACAGCTGTTTTGTAATATAGAAACAAATCTTTTTGTAACAGTATCTTTATACTTTCCTGTAAAATAGTTATAAGCAGTATTTTTGTACTTTCCTACATAAGCTAGATATGGTTATGATACATTGTGGATTTCTTCTAAGAGTGAACTTTAGCAAAATATAGTTATGTTTCAGATTTCAGGCAAAATAGAAAAGTTGGAAGCAGTGATGGAAGCTTTTAAAATGTCTCAAATCTGGAAATGTGTTTGGAGGAAAAGGAAATAAAATCAGGAAAAAAAGCAGGCAACTGATACTGGTAGGCATAAGTCTCATTGGGAAGGGAGAAGAGAAACCTGGGGCAGCAGAGGGAGACAAGTAGAGATCTGAGGCTTCAGAGCATTTGGTGCCGCTAAGCATGACTGTCTCAGCACCTGTGAATAACATTCTGCTTTTGGGAGGAAGGGGTGGGGGATTGTCGGTTTAGAACTAAATTCTGGCAACAGTTCCCTGCAGAATAATACATAAGGAAGGGATCAACAGTGGGATGGAAGACTAGCCAGCTGGGTCATTGGTTTTTGATCCATAAAGAGAAGTTCCTAGGCCAAACCTGAAGAATGGAGGGTGACAGATGCCTTCCTGAGGATATAGATATAAGACAAGAACTGCCCAGTGAGCTGCCTGCAAAGCTTCTAATGCCTCTAATGCCTAGGTTTGAGCTGTATGGGAAAGGTCTCCTGCAGGGCCTGTGGAGAAGCGTTATTCTGATGATTAAACACTGCTGTGGTGATCTCAATTGGTGGTGTCTCAGATGCTTCTACAGTCCTATCAAAAGTATATTTTCTGATTACCTGACTTTTTTTTTCTAAGTAAATGTAAAAAATCTCCTTTGACTTTTCTGAGAAAAACTTAGAAGTTTATACTAAAATGTGGGAGATATTACCATTTCTTGGGAGGTAAGATTAAAGCGAAAAAAAGATTTAACTTATGGTGTAGTTTTGTACCTTACTAAATTGCTTCTAGCATCTATATCCTTCTTCTTACAATAAATCTAGTAGAACAGAACTGGTTCATTATTATGCTGGGCAATGACTTACACAGCCTAATGTGACCATACTGATTATTCTACAAATCCACAGTTCCTGATTTCGATTAGTATGCTTGCTGGTGGATGTGATTGCAGGAAACATTTGCATTTGTTTGGAGTTTTGGAATTCAAACATCCTAACTGCAATCTGCAAACTGGATAGGCTTAACATATCACATAAATGTTATGTCTGTTTTAATTACTGGGTCTCCTTAATTTAATATGAAGTTGTGAGATTATGGGACTGTTTAGGATCTCTGCATTATCACTGTTCCTTTAAACTCTCTTACCCAGCTGTTCATCCAGAAATGCTTGTGCCTTTCAGGGTGAATTGTTTTCTTTTGCTTAGCTTTGCTTTGTGGAATACAGGCTCTGAGATATTTGGATAATTGGGAAAAGCAACTTTGTTTCAATGGTAAAATGTTGTTTTATTCTGACCTATCTGTGGATTAGTGTATTTTCATTCTTCTCCTGTTGTGTTGAGAAGAAAAAATAGAGTTTTTATGGCAAAACATGCAATTAAGAGGTAAGCAAATAATATTCATTTTTTATTCCTTCAAGTGAAAAATGTCCTCAAGATATTTTGTCATTGGGATCTTTGCATAGATCAGGACAACACAGACATCCGTATCTAATTGTGCATTTATTCATCATGTGAACCACACAAGGTCTATCTTCTTTTTTGTGGAAAAGTAGATTTTTATCCTTAGGCCACTGTTTTCTCCTTTTTAATGGTCATCCAATATACTAGTATATAAGTACTTTATTAATCATCGTTCTTTACTTTCTAGGAAAATATCCTGTGAGTGCAGTGGGCACAAAATTCCTCAGTAAATGAACTAGATGTGCTATTGCTATTTTCTCCCATAAATCCAGACCTCCTGACATTTTATCTGCTGGAACAAACCTCAAATGAAATTTCCATTATCAAATCTGCACAGAAAAACCCAACCTTTGTCTGCCAATTGCTATTATGAACAAGCATGCTGAGAAGCCAGAAGGCTACAGTAGGGAATTGCTGGTTTTCTATTCAGTGGCTGGTCTTCTGCAGTGGGAGTCCTGGATAATCATTCTAGTGTATAATTTTCTCTTTTTGATGGAAGTTCAAAATTCTGTTTTATTATCCAGTAAACTATTTCAAGTGTAAAATAATTCTGTATTGAAATAGAAAGGTTCAAAGGTGTTTGATAGGACAGCCACAGCAGTGTAGCTAAGAAATAAAATGGGGATTGAATTGAAGGGGGAGGAATTGTGCCCTTCAGTTCATATTATAGCACAACAGGTGTCAGGCCTCTAATGCATCAGTCTCCTTGTTTTCATGGTTTACAATTTGCAGGGTCTCAAGAACATTGGCTAGCTATTATCCCTTATTTGAAAAGGAAGCGTTTCAGTGTCCTGAATACTGGCATGTTGTTCTCTGTTGGCCCTAAGACAAACTGGAGCATGTGACTCTGGTTAAGTCTGTGTGTCAATGCTGGTTTGTGGAACGGGTGTGGAAGTCACTGGGGGTTTGAAAAGTGGAGGGTGGTGGCGATTTTGTTGTTGTTGTCTTTTTTTTTTATCTCGCTGAAGAGAAGCCTGTTTGACTTGTTAAACAGGTAAAATAAAAATTCAGAAAGCACTAGTCATTCTGTTATTCTTAATAAATACGTTAATGCATCATAAATATGCCATATTGTATTCTTTTTATTTAAGTAGCTGTAGGAAAAATTAAATATTGTCTTAAGGGTGAAAATGAAAAAGGTGGTGCAGCTATTCAGTTTGTAGTAGGAGTGGTTCAGAGTTGCACAGCAGTATATATATTATATGCTCTCTATATATTTCTATATTATATATTATATATATATTTCTCATCTGCTAGGAACAGGTTCACACACGCTCACTTGTTTCATGAACATAAGTATTTGATTTCTCAGGCAGTCTCTTGGGAGATTAGACTTGGCCACAGCAGTAGCCTCAGAAAGTTTTCTTGATCTCCTTGCATCTGGTAACTGTTAATATGGATCAGAATAAAGACTTGTTTACATAGCACATGTGTATTTGTATCTTACCTTAAAAATTAAAGCAGAGGTCACAGCAGCCCAACTATCCCCAGATTTTTCAAGCACGTGCTACCCTGATGCCTCTCTGTAATGCATTTTCTTTACTCATTCATCTTTTTTTACCTGTCAGGGAAATCTAGTGGATATGGTTGTACCCATTTCAAGGGCAAAGTTCATATAAAGTTGATACAGTTTAAGATGTGGCCAGAGTCTTATAAGCCTGGTGCAAATGTATAAATCTCTGAGGGTACAGCCCTTGCAGATTGGCTTAAAATAATTTTTGTGAGACTGCAGTTCAGAGGTGTTTTGTAAAGGAAAAGGAAAATAACAAATGTTACAGAAAACAAAAGAAAAGCCATGCACAGATGTCCGAGAAAACCTCTGGCACCCTGCTAGGAACACTCCAAAAAGCCTTTTACTTCCTTTGTGCTCCTTCCTAAATACTGAATGTTTTAGGAGGGACAATTTGGCTTGCTGCCAATACGGAGAGGTACAGGATTTGGAGAACAGCAAAAAGGTTTAATAGGTGCTTATCTCTTGGTACTGGGCCAATTACTGTCAGAACAGCAAAGAAGTTTCTGGGTTCTTTACCTCATAAGAAATGCAAGAGGTGAGTCTTAAACTTTTCCCTATACGGAAAACACTTGCTGGGTGTGGGAAATGTATTCCTACATAAAGTGTCAGCACAAAGCTTAGAACCAGTTTGTAAAACCATGGCAAAATATCACCTTTACTTTTTAAAATTATAAGTACGTGACTGCAAGTCTTCTGCCATATCTCTCAAGTCTGTTATTCGTGATGTGTTTTCTTCTTTGCAGCATGTCTGTACACAGACATGTCTCCCGTGTTCACCTTACCTGCCACTCTGGTCAGTCTAGGAGTGCTTTTGTGCTCTCAGTACTCAGTGATTTCCCAGTGCTCTGATTCCATTGACAAAGGCCACAGCAACTGGTAACTTCTGCATGTGACCTGTGTCTGTGGCCCTTTTAATAGTAGGGCTGTATAGATTGAATGAATCTCCCTTGTGAGACACCATCTGCATTACTGTGTCCATATCTTGTGTCTTCAACACAGAAGCACCTGAACCTGTGTCCAGAGGAGGGCCACGGAGATGGTCAGAGGAATGGAGCACCTCTCCTTGAAGTCTGGGTGAGAGACCTGGGGTTGTTCAGGTGCAAGAAGAATTAGCTTTGGGGAGACCTTACAGCAGTCTTGCAGTGCTTTGAGGGGGCTCATAAAAAGGAGAGATAGAGGGCCTTTGTATGTGGGCAGATAGTGACAGGATAAGGGGCAGTGGTTTTAAAAGAAAGGGGGCAGGTTTAGCCAGATGTTAGGAAGAAATTTTTTACCTTGAGGGTAGTAAGATACTGTAACAAGTTGCCCAGAGAAGTTAGGAGTGCCCCATCCCTGGAAGTGTTCAAGGCCCCGAATAACTTTGTCTAGTGAGTTGCATCCCTGCCATAGCAGGGATTTGGAACTATTTGATCATTAAAGTGTCTTCCAACCTAAACCTTTGTGATTCTATGATTCTATAAGGATTATTTTGGACTGTAATACCAATTATTTGGGAAAAAGTTCAGTGCCATTTGGGCATATAAGACATACTATCTTGTTTGCAGTCCCAAAGTTCAAGTAGACAGGTAAGCCTATTTCAATATTTTATTTGTGAGAACTCACAAGCTTTGTACAGTAAACATGAGATTGTTCATATGTAGAAAATTAATCTCAACACTTTCAGTTAGACTTTAGACATACAGTTAAAGTGTCTTAATACTTCAATGGGTTGAGCATCATACAATCTTTCTAGTATTCAATGATAAATCTGCAGAAGACAATGTATTTTCCTTAAGCTGTGCTATTAAGGTTACTGTTTTGTTATAGTGTTTAAGCATTGGCAGACTTCACATGGTATATGTTTTTGAGGTGTGTTTTGTAACCTATTCACCTTACATCTTAATATGAAGTCCCATTTTGTATACATAGGTATTGAAAATCATGTGATTTGTTATAAATAAACAGCAAACATTATTGGAGTACCATGGAGAAGAAACTCTTGCATATTTAACTCTCCATCCCACCTCCTACTCCTTCACAGGGTTGCTTAACTATTGTTTACTGTAGCCAATAATACTAAGAATTGATATCTGTAAAGCAGTATCCCTTCCAAGTGTCTCATATTTCGTATTCACAATCCTTGCTACAATTACAGGTTAAAGGCGAGTTCCCTCACTCCTCTCAAAGATCTCTTGAACTGTGCCTTATATTACCTGTAATTTTGAATAATTAGTACTAAATCTGATAGGTTTTATACCTAAAAGAATGATTTAAGAGAAGTAGTGAATGGTAATGAGCTGATAGCTCCACTGGACATAAAATGAAAACATATGCATCTAGTTCCAGTCGCACGAGCTTTTATGAAATGAAAGTATTGGTGATCTTGACTTTTCAGCTGGCATGTGGAAACATACCATTCATTACCATCATTTTCCACAGGCTTGCAAAAGCAAATCCTCAAATCTGCTTCGGAATGCCTTATATAAGCTGAGAATATGGTTGCTTATCCTATATATATTCTGTTCAGCTCAGAGTTTGCACATGGATCACAGAGCGAGTTCCATATGGTTTTCCAGGTCACATGTATCTTGCTCTCTGAAATGTTGTACAATATTTTTCTCAAATACTTAATTGGAAGGAACTTTTTACATTATTTTCTTTATGTCATAGAATAATATTTTGACTCAAAATGTACTTAATTTGGACTCTTTTGTTCTAAAATTGAAAAAGAAGTTGAGTAATATGCAAAGCTTTGAACTATTAGACTTGTTGTGATTTGTATGGCATTGTACTTCACAGGCAGTGGAGCAGCACAAAGAATATATAAATGATTTTCAAAGCATCATATATGAACTTTGTATTAAAGGTAAAATAGTTTTCCAAGTCAGTAGTTAAAGGTCATTTTCGTTTGGTCATCCTTTACCTTTTTAGTTATTTTTCCAGAGAATGTAGTCCATTGTTCTCAATCCTTGTAGAAAATAAAATCAGGGGTCTTAGATATTGTTTTTGAATATATATACCTATTTCATTCTTTAAGTAGCACTTACCCTTTCTGTGCATCAGAATTATTTTTTTAAAGATAATAAATTATTTGAACTGCTAAAAATGTGGGTTTGATTTTTTTTTAAACTGGAAAATGCACAGAACTTTTGTGGAAATAGAGCAGTCTGTAGAAATTTGTCTGGAAATGCTATTCCAACTCAGGAACCATATGTGGACCTATTCAAGATTAATTTCTCACACAAATGACCTGTAAGAAGTATTTGAAAGTCAAAATCAGGTAGCCTGTCTAGGTAACTATAAGTGAGACTGAAATGGGCAGATAGACTGACAAGAAGTCATTTCTGTCTGGCTGCTCTCTTTTTGATTGCTGCATGAAAATCTCAAAATGTCTTAGGTACATTATGGAAGAGTGCAGGAAGTGCTTACATTTTGAAAAGGCATGATGGGTCATGAAAGCCTGTTCTCTTGAACTCTATGAAATGTAACCACCTTTCAGGATTTTTGATTTGTTTCGTTGGTTTTTTGTCTGTAGAGAACCTGGTTGACTTTTAACCAAGAGTGGGTAAGCGTTCTTTAAATATTTGTGTCCTAGTAGTGTGATTTAGCAGAACGAGAACTAATCAATAAGAACCTGACTCCTTACTTTATCCACCTTCTACAGGGTGGATTCCACCTCTGTCTGGAGTCTGGAGCTTCTGTCAAGGTCAGAGCTTTAAAATGCCAACAGTTCATTTTAATAATGTGCAAAGAAACCTCAGTTAATTTGGTTGAGGGTCTGTTTTTTTAATTATCAAAAAAGATGTGCCTTGATTGTGATATAGTTTTGGCGAATGTATGATTTTTTTTTTTTCTGCAAAGTTGTCTTACGTTTATTGTTTTCAGGGTTCTTTTTTTTTTTTTTTTTGGGATATGACCCTTTAACATAATTCAAGTAAATGAATATACACATACCTTGCGTATGGTATATAAATGCAGAACTTTCAAAAGTTCTAGAGGTTGCTACTGCTATTTTAATTGAACTAAAATTGATAAGTAAAACAGTTGATATGGAAGTGTCATACTGATGATGATCTGTAGGAGTCTTGTGTGTTTCTGTTATGGGATATACTGATTATATTGTTATTTCAGAAAAAGTCAGTTTCTCATCAAACAGCTTTGAGTTTATGGAATTTTCCTAGAGGGAGGCTTCTGTGGATATCCTGCATTTGCTATCTGAAGTATGGCATTGAACTCCTGTGTCAGATATTTTGCAAAAAGACCCATGAGACCTTCCATGACAGCCTTTATTTAAGAAAAAAGTTTAACTAATATCTTGGAGAATCCTTCAGTGATGTATAGATAATGATTTGGGAAGGAGTACAGGAAGGAGGGCCAAGCTGCCTTGTGATTGTTTCAGTCTGTTGGATAGTCTTGTACTTCCTATCAGGCATTTGGTGTATTATAATGGTATACGGTTTAATGACAAAACTAAGTTTTTATAGTAGCTATCAACCTTATTTTCTAGTTAAAAAGGGAGAAATTCCTTTCATTAAACAGTAGAATGTAGAATGTGGAATATAAAATTTAAGCACATTTTTAATATTTCATAGTGACTCATTAAAAATGAATGGATATGGAAAGGCATGAGTTCAAAAATTTCACCCTTTGGCAGTCTCATTTCTAGTTTCTCTTGTTCTTCTTCATGGTAGAGTCCGAAAAATGTAAAATGTTTTGAGTTGTTTTTTGTGTCTATTATTCCTTGTTGTATTGATACCTGATTAATATTCATACAGATAATTTATTCATAGTCACCTGTAGGTTATTATGTATACTGTCACATGTAGTGGAAAATGCATGAGTGATCCACTGAATATTGATTTAACAGAATTGTGGAAGGAATCCCAGGAGGTTTCTAGTCCAACTCACTGGTCAAAGCAAGGTCAGTGCTCAGGTCAGCCTGGGCTGCTCAGGGCTTGATCCCGCTGGATCCTGAAAACCTCCAGGGCTGGAAGCTGCACAGCCTCTTTGGGCAGCCTGTAATAGGGAAAAAACATCAGGCTGATCAGGCACGATTTACCCTTGGTAAATCCTTGCTGGCTCTTCTCAGTCACCAGACTTGGCATGTACTAGGCAATATGAGGGCTAAATAACTTCTGAATTGCATGAAATGTGACAGATTTATTAAGCCATTATCCTAGCAAGTAATTTCAGAGGAACCTTGGTGTACATTGGAAACACAAATGGAAACATTTTGAAGGTCTGGTGGGTACTGTTGACCTCGTACCCTTTATCTCAGATTCATAGTTTCTCCATGTCTTTGCGTTTAATTTCTGTTTCTGCTGCATAAAGTCATAAGCACAAGGGAAAGCAGAAAAAAAAATAGATTTTTTTTACTTCACATTGTGAATACTGATTTTTTTGTCTAGTTCTAAAATTCCTGTCAGTGTCTTGTCATTCTGAAATGTCTCTGAGCCACTGAAAATATTTTACTTGTTACTGCAGTAAAAATAATGGATATTTTAAGAAACTCATGGTTATGCAACTGATAAGCCTATCTAAAAGTGTGAATCGTCTTTCTGTTAAGCAAGAAGCAGTTGGCTATAAATGTAGCAATACTTCAGTGAGTATCTCAGTGTAATCAGCTTTCAGTAAGTTTTTATTAGAGGAAATAATAGTTGCTTAACAGTACAAAACCTTCAGTATCCTATTTTTAATGTCACATTCCTTGCTGTTCCTTATGGTTTTATGACATAGGCCCACGTGACATGACATGACTAGACCCAAACTCCGATGGAATGACATATTCTGTTTTCTAGTCAGATAGGGCCTCCTGTCTCAACTGAGACTGCAGAACTGAATACAGATGTACTTTACAGTCTGACTATCAAAGATACATGGCCAGTAGGTAGACCTAATATTTTTTTATATGTTTGAGGAAAGAATTAATGAAACCAGATTTTAAAACCGATTTGGTAATGGGTTCTGTTAGCTATGGACAGAAATGAGAAAGAAGGTAAAGGAATGATCTGTACTACATGTTGAGGCATGTAGTTTCTCTCAAATAGAGAGAAATTACTCGGTGCAAGGTGTTTAAGAAGTAAATTTCTTTTCCATTTGATTTAAACATTCCACAAATGTTTAATTAAACTAAATAAAATCTGAAAAAAGTGGGGTATAGAAGGTTTAAATATAGTAGATCCATTGTAGTTTCCAAATCAATTCTACATAAGCAGACTTTTCTTTGAGTGTTTCTTTTTCAGTCTAGCTGAAAATTTTATTTGTTGGATGCATTAAGGAGCAGCTAACCAAATCTATGAATATTTCTAATCTAGGTTAGCATAGTAATACCTAACTCTGCTAAAAAAGTGACTCCTGGAGTCAACCTTCATTCATTAACATGGTGTTAATGAGCTAGGTTTTATTACACTAATAAAAATTCTTCCAATTTAAGAAAGAATTTCTGTTTCATAGAAAATAGAGTATAGACATCATATGTTGTAAATGCTTAATGAGAAGTATTTATATGGGTCTTTTCATATTTTGATTGAGAATGATTTTTTCCATCCCATGTTGGACAGGGGAGTTTGCTCATTGTGCAGTTAAATGAAATAAATGAAAAACACAGGAGTTACAGGCTGGTGGCAGTGCTGTTACTGTGCCTAATATATCTTACAAGACACTGAAATGCTGGCTGTGGGGGATATTCCTAAGAACACATTTTCACAACTGTAACTCCACTTTTTTATATGTATTTCCAATTTTAGCTTTAACATATTTAGTAGGTTTTTAATTTCACTTGTCCATTTCTAAAGTGCAATGAATTCTATAGCTAATGCAGAGAAAAAAACCCCAGAAAGATACTTGTGAACACAGAAAAAGCCAGATAAATTACAAAGGCAACAGGATTTTTCAGTTACCAAGCTGTTTGGGCATATAGCCAGAGGTTTATCACACAATGCTTATTTTTATTAATTGTTTATTTTTATTAATTATTTTTATTTGGTTCTTTCCTCAAGATTCACAGAATGAGTGGCTTATATGGTGCTTTTGAAATTGAAATTAAATTAATTGAAATTAAATACCTTTATTTTAGTGTAAAAAAATTGGTGCAGAAAATGAAAAATTGAGAGCCTCTATTTTTTTCTGTACAAATGAATATATTTGAACTGGGAGAGAGATGATTATGGTTTGCATAATCCTCTGTGGATGTTATATGGATGTTACAATGCAAAATAGTATTTGAAGTTCTTTAACTTTAGGATTAAACTTATGACTTTGGAGAGTTATGTCTAATGATCCATCATTAATAATAAACATTTGAGGAGTCTTAAGTGTAGATTTTTAACTCATGGAGAAAAAAAGCTGTTAAAAAATAAGCTGTAAAAAGTTAATTCAAATCATATAAAATTGTTCTCAGATCCAGATAATTATTTTATTCTGGTCTTTTTTAATAATTGAGTTGTGTATTAAATCACTCTTTCCATTTCAAAGGTACCTGAAATGAACCAGAAAGAATAGTCATTGTTGACTGTCATCTTAGTACCTATTTCTTCCCAGCCCCATGCTGTACATTGGATTATGGAACAGAAATTGTCTGTGGCATTGAAGACTACAAACGTGACTTTTATTTTTTCTCATGAAAGAAGCAACTATATTCACTTAAAATAAAATAAAACCCCCCAAATGCTTAACTGATTTTGTTAGGTCTGTTCCCTCTGCTGTACTGCCACTGTCTTTTCTCAAATACTGTTTTTCTCATTATGAATCTTTTTCCAGGGAAACAGGGAGAAGGAAATTGAAAAAAATTGCAAGGCTAGTTTCTGAATTGGTTTTGCCACTCTTGTTCAGTTTTGTTGAGATGGACCCAGAGCACCTGTTACCTTGCCAGCCATAAAGTAAGTGTATTCAAGTTATTTTATTGGTAAATAAAGAGCTAAATGGCTGTTCCATCAGCCCAGATCTCTAGTGCAGTGTCCAGGTGTGCAGATAACCTTCTGTTCCTGTAACAGAAACAACTGCACAGAGCCCATAGCAAAGGTTTTTATTCAAAGGGAGAAAACTGGCAGACTTGAGCAGAGGAAGTCATGGGGGTAGGCATAAGTGTAAAAAGGAAGGTGCCTGTCAAGATGAATGGATGAGTTGGTCACCTTTAAAATAGATGACTTTGAAACACATGAGACATGCTGCCTGCTTATGTATCTTACAATAGAGAAATTTAATCCAGATATGGTTTAAATGACCCAAATCTAAGCCCTTTATGCAAAATCAGACCCTTACTAAAAACCAAAGTTAAACTCCTGTGAGTAAGGGCTTATAATAAAAATTACAGAAATGTAAGCAGGCATGATTGCAATGAAAATTTTGTTCTGATTAGTAAGAAAGATCATGAATGCATGCAGTTTATTTGTTTGCTTGGTTTTGCTGAAGAATTTAAACTATTCTAAATTGAACCTGTCATTCACTTTGAATAGTCAGTTTTTAAATACCTTTTTGTACTTTCTTCATTGAGTCAGTGAGTGCTGTTCTTTTATTGAGAATTTTGTTGTGTGTTTCCCTGCAACTCCCCTTTTCCATGTTATTTACTGTGAGAATGTGACCTTATTCTGGGTCATGATTCAGTTTAATCTTTTGGTATGATTTTTATCATGGAAGAAAGGACAATATGTAATAGATCACAACATGAGCAAGGTTATTTTCATGAAGATGATTTGCTGTAATTTTTCAGTAGCACGTTGGTAAAGAACGCTTATGGTTGCCATTAACCCTGAGTACAGGGTTATTTTATCCTTCCTGCATTGCTGAAAGAAATTTTAATGTAAATAAAGCCTTCTGCCAGAAGAAACTAGAAATATATGTTCATAAAAAATGTTTAAAGGGCTGATAAACTCTCAAACTATGACAGAGTAAACATGAATGATGTGCATAGTTATTATGTTACTGTAATTTGTGGAGAGGGAGTTGATGGACAAAACATTTCTCATCTTTTTTTTTTCTACGGATTCTAAATTGGCCCTTGCAGAATTCTACATAAATATCTAAAACAATTTGTGCTCAGGCAGGCAGGTATAGGAGAGCTATTGGTCTTATCAAATAGCCATACATTTCAAGAAATTTAAAAGTTCAGAATCTAGGCCTATCTGTGCAGATGTACTGTAAATATTCTTCTCCACCAGAAGCAGTATTTTCTTAAGCATTTAAAGATGTCAGAAGTATTTTTAATAATTAACAGAAGGTCTCTTAGAAAATGAGAAATGTGAACTACCCAGGCTTTTTCATGTGTTGGCAGCCCAGATGTTACAGGAAAAGAGAGAGATCTTACTGGCTTCATTTGTCTGCTCTGAACCATCAAAATCTCTGTAGAGGAAATTTATGTTGATTATGAGTCTAATTACAATTCCTTTTTTGAAATCTAATTGCTTGTAAAAGGTACAAGAATGAACAAGTAGGAGGTTGCTACCCTCTGTACATGTTGGGTAAAATTCCAGCTGGCAAGGCCCTGCTTTCCTCATCTCATTTATCCTCTGTGCTTTTAGCCTTGATGTGAATATAACAGTAGTTTCTTTTATTTTCAGCCTGATTTGGGTTCCACATTCTCCAGGAATTATTCCTGGTTTACAGAGATGTAAGGGAAGGAAAAATAGAACTGTAAGCCTCTTTTAAAAGAATCAGGGTCTTTTGGATATTTATATATATAAAATTTGCAGCTGATTCAGATTCATTGGAGGGCTCTTTTTCCTTCTGTGGTTAGGACACGGCCAAATAAGAATCTCTAGGAATGAAAAAATCTGCAGGATTGAGAACAGTGGGATTACAAAGGGGAGAGTGGTTCCAAGGTTATTCCTCCCTCAGGCCTGTGACTGTGAACAGACTTAGTATTTTCATGTGGAAGGGTCTTTTATCAAAACTGAGATAACACTGCAGAGTCAAGGAAACAACAAAAATCTTGTGAATTTGGCCAGAATGGAGATTAGTGCCATAGATTATTTGTTGGATTATCCCTTTTTCTGATCCAGAGATAGGGTTCCTGAGAGGCGTTTTAAAGACTTTTGTTCCATTTTCAGTCTCATGTGAAGGGTGGGACAGTACAGATGTTACGATTCATGCCATTACAATCAGAAGCCAAACTATTTCCTAATTACAATATATTATAAGTGATTTTTGGCCTTTCAGCTTTTGCCACACAATGCAGCTACTGCCTTTTAACCAATCATTTAAAAATACCCCTCGTGGGTACTACTACAATACATCTTTCATAGCTCTATTTCTCCAAAATATTTGTCTATTTGCAAGGCCATCATTTGAAACTTGTTCCATTGAGAGAGTTCCATCTCTCTCTCAACAATGTCTGTCCTATTCCATGGCCTTTCTCTGTCAGCATATTTTATCTCAGAGTTTGCATACAGATGCATACTATGTGAGCCTTCTGTCAGGCTTTGACAATTCTCTACAAATCCATTTCCCACAGTTGCAGAACCACTTTATGATGGTATGACCATCAGAAGTATATATGACTGTACAGCTTATTGGGAAACGAGCAACAAAATTTTGGACAGAAATAGTGGCGTAAGTATTGTTTGTAGATCTTAGGCCTTACCTGTCTCACAGCCAGTCCCCTTAGTGGAACCTTAACATGGGACCAACAGGCATTGGCCAGAGGAAGGAGCTGTCAGGGGAAATTTCCTTTGGCAAACCTTTTCTTGCCCTATGCATACTGTAGCTCAAGGTTCTCTTTGGCAACCTCTTCCTGCCACCCCGAACTAGGTGGTCAGATAAGTCTTTACCTTGGACCAACAGCCATGACTCACAGAGTAAGGTTTCAGGAGGAATTCCTTTTGTCAGCCTTCTTCTTTGGCAGGCCTTTTAGCCCTACTTATACTGCACATGTAAGGTGTTTTGTTTTCTCAACCTTAATTCTATGCCATCATCTGAGCCTTAACCCAAGACCTATAAAAAGAATTTTCTGCAGCCCACCTCTTGCTTTGGCAGCCCCTTTTCAGCCTTACTTGGCAGTTTTAGGCTTGCTTTGTTTACAAACTCTAAGAGAAATTGCAGGTCTTAACAACAGTTTATGAGAGTGTGTTTGGCAACTTTGATTCTTCTAGGAAAATGTATCAGTCCTTCATTGTTATGCTGAATGTGCTGTAAATTCACATGCAGCATGCTGAATAGGCAGGCTGTGAGTGCTACTCTTCTCAAATACTTGTTCTTACATAATTTAGTTTGTACTAAAAATCATCTTGAGGGGAGATAGTTACTTTTATGGTATGGAATGAATGGAAAGATCTGTCTAAACTCCTTTAGATGAACATATGTGGTGTCTAAAAGTCTGTTCAAAGACTGTGTAAAGAAGATTGTCTTCTATCATCTAACTGCTATATTCTCTCAGTCCCCTAAAATAATTGAAATACCTAATTTTGTAGATGTTGCATTCATGATTCATACAGAACCAGAGTGCATAACAAGGATGTAATCACTTCTATATTTTACTTCAAGGAAGAAGTGGTCTCTGGTGATTCGAGTGAATATCACTGTCACACTTATTTTAAAAGGAAGTCCAACTACATTTTAAACTTGAAATTTAATAACATATGATAACTTTCACTAGAGCACCTGTCAGAAAAAAATATATTTTCTTCTCTGTGTCGAGGGAAAAGAATCACCTTTGCTCATTAGGCACATGCAGAATGTAATTTCATATGGTATGTCTGTTTTACTGGCAGATTTTGTAACATGGCTGGAGTGATAAAGCTCACAACATAATTAAAGTGGCAAGAGTTTAACAATCCCCCAGTTTTATTGCTTAAAACATAACCTGATAGCGTTTCAGAAATTCATGAGGTTTTCAAGTTCTGGGGATAAAAAAAAGAAGTATAATAAAGCTACTTCATCTTGAAATATTCAGGAGAGGTGGAATACTAACCCATATGAGGGTGTAGGAAAAGGCTTAAAAATATATATGATCAAGGTCTAAAAATTAATAAAAGTAGTAGCTTAGGAGGAAAGTGATGACAAGCAGAAATGTTACTCACAAAATTCCACAGTTCTGCCATTAAGGGGCAGTCCCCTGAAACCACTAGGAAGTCAGTATGAAATAGGTACCTTTTCATGCAGAATGTAGAAATTCTGAAATTTCTGACTCCAGGAAGTTGTGGAGTAGCAGAGTTGGAGACAAACTTTAGCTGTGTGCAACGTAGGATGTCAAAATAGAATCTTTTACATTCTTAAATGTCAATCAGTTTCACTTATGTTCCGGTTTGTTTGGTTTTTCTTAATTAAAGCAATACCTTTTCTGATAACACCTATCAAAAATGCAATAATTCTAAAAAATATGAAGAATCTAAGAAGTTTTTAAATTTCTTTTATTTAGACTATTAAAGTGAAATCTTCAATTTATGACCCTTTTCCTCAGTAAATATTGAAAAATCAACGTAAGTGTTTCATTCTCCTGTTCTTACACACCAATAGCAGCAGTCAGATAATCTTGTCATTGTTCACTAGGGTCTTCCCTTGGGTCTCTTACAGAGGCTTCATGATGGCATGTTTCAGAAGAGACATCTAAATATGAGGCAGCCACCTAGAGTTCCACTGGAGGAGTATGAATATCTTAAGTCTATTGGAAATTCTTTTTTATTTTTCAGTAAAACAAGTCAATTTTTTAAAGATAAGGAAACATGTACATTCTAGACCCAAACTATTAGCTCTAAACAGAAATTTGCTGAGAAATCACGTGGCTAAATTCTCTCCATGCAGTTTGCCAGAATTCATGATGGAGGCTAGTTAGAACATTAACAGGAAAAGGGATGGTAGTTTTTCTGCCCAGAAAGGAATTGAATTGCTCAGCAGAAGTTGCTCCAGAAAACTGACTGAGCCTGCTCTACTATTAGGAAGGAGAAAACCATGGATCCATTGCCTTTTCTTCCATACTCTGAGCTTATTAAGTAGCTCTTTTATACCTTCATCCTATGGAGGACATCAAATGTGATGTGTTCATGAGGATTATATTGTGCAAAACTAGCATCCATATTTTTTCATGTCCACTCAAAGTAGAATACTATTAATTCTATGTTTCTTTTTTAAAAAAATCAGAATCATTGCATACAGCAACCCGATTTAAATTATGGCACTGCAGTTTTTATTAGCTTTCTGTGAAAACTTGTTCTGCTAAAGGCTGTTGACAAGATGATCTAATTTCTCTTTTTATAAAGAGAACTTTCCATAAGTTTTATTTAATAGGAAATAAATACTTATTCTACTTGCACTAGAGGCTTAGAGAGGATTTTATTTCATTTTTCTTTTCCCAAAGTAAACATTTCCCTCGGAGTGGTGCTGTCCATTCTGAGAACAGCAGCAGAAATTGAGATAGTATTTACAGCAGAACCAATAAGGAGCTTGTCTGTACTTTTGTATCCAATCACCTTTTTGGATTTTGGCTAGGAGAAGATAATTTTCAGCTCAAATATATGCATAGTGCCTATGCAGAAAAGGCAGTAGATTCTAATTATCTTTTTGAAGTTCCATTAAAACATAAAAGCAAGGGTAACAAAAAAACATTAGAAAGAAAGTATGCTTTGCAGAAACGCAGAACTTTATTTCTACCTACATGGAAGGCTTGAGAAATTGGAAGAAGATTTTAAACGTAAGATTTCTTAAGGTCACAAATGTGACCTCTGCTTGCCCCCAGTTCCCCGTTTTTATTTTCCTGATTTTTTTTTTTTCCTTTATATGCATTCTGATTTTGGGACACTGACTTTTAACTGACCAGGTGAAGTATTGCATGTTCTTGAGAGGAGTTTTGCTGAAAGGTTTGAAAATATTTGGATTTGTCAACTCCTTTTTTAATACCCCCTTCAAAAAAAGTTCTTGACAACAACCTTCTGGTTATGGGAATTCACTTGTAGTCTGAATTTTTTGTGTCGGTATCTCATTGTAGTGTTGACTGTTATGTTTCTGTTGTGGAAGCCTGTCATGTTCCCTGTTAGTGACTAAGGTATAAAATGATAGAGAACAGTTTTGGGGTTTTTTTAATCTCAATAATGTTTCCAGTAAATGAACAGACATTTATATTTGATATTAAAGTAAATTTCCTGCAATTTGGTTAAGATAGGTTTCTGGCATTCAAGATAAATATTTAAGTATAAATTATGTTCTCTATTTATTTAATATATAGGTATATTTCTCTGTTTCATTTTGTGTTGTTCATTCCCTACCCTTTGATAATATTGTTTTCTTAGTTTATACCTCAATGAAATTCTAGGAAATAGCCTGTATTTAAACTTGAAGTATATCTTCCCAGAAACCTGCTAATTGCTGAGCGATGACCCTTTGTGTTGAAAGCATATTGATTTTTCGTATTTTAGCCATCTTACATTAACTATTTGTTTCAGAAAAGGTCATACTTGTTATATAATGGTGGATTATTAGAAATAATTAAGCATTGGTTTATGTACTGGTAAATAGGATATAATTTAAATTTGTCTTCTCAAGCTGTACATTTTCAAGTTTCTTTTCATTGTTTATGTAGTAACTGATTTCAAATTTTCTGTTTATTTTCTCCTAGGTTGTTCCTGATTATATAAGTTTCAGATTTGTTTTACACAGAATGCCCATCTTTAATGAAAACACATCATTTGCTTCTAGTAATGCTTGCTTTCTAGAACAAGTCAAAGATGGATTCATATACCTGGCTGAGCCATAAAATGAGAATTTCAGTTTATGATTATTTGTGCTTTGGCTAGGAAAATGTTAGGAACCAGGATGTAGTTCCAGCAGACATTTGCATATTTGATCTCAAATACTTTCAAAGCAATCTTCTCTTGTGGTAAAGTTAGAGCATGTGATTTAATGTATTATTGCTGCATGCCATGGGAAGTTTAGTCCTTGTTAGTATACAGTGAAATAGCATATTTTCTTAGATTCAGAGCCTCAAAAGCCCTTGGGTCTTAGCTGTTCAATGGAGTGCCCACATGGAATTACTTCCTGACATGTTACTAGGCTTCACTTAAAGTTTTCTCGGCATCCAGGCACCTCCAGAGAGTTTCCTTCCATTTTATCACAGTTAGATGAACTGGCACGTGTTTTGTGCTTGAGTCTGCTCCAGATCCTCACAGAAGGGTCCTTCAAGAGTTTACTGAGAGAGGCTACATTCAATAAGCCTTTTCTTTGATGTACCACAAGCAAGTGCTTGAATTCCTTTAGCTCAAGATCGTAACTCCATTTTGCAAAGGTATGGTAGTCTGAGATCTGCTGTCTTTCAGAGTGTGAGGGATTTTACCCTAATTTTTCCATATAGGTGGATGTCAGAACTGGAGGCTTTTGCTAATTTGTTTGGAGGCCCTTGCCATTCTTTTGTTGAAATTGTTCCATTATGTTGTGAACAACTAAATTATTGTTGGAGCAGAAAAAAATCAAGCAAAACTGTTTGAAGGGATTTGGAAATTCTGAAGAGGCCTGTTCTTCAACTCATACTTCAAGACAAAGTCAATTTAGACTGGACAGATTTTTTTATTGAAAGCACAAATCCAATCTTCAGGACAGGTGTCCTTTCATTTTTTTTGCCATCTTCCAGCAGCTCTTATCCTGCCCATATTCCCTTTCCACAAGGTTGAGACATTTTAGGCTGCTGCAGTGACTAATGTTCTTCCTGCCTGCCAAAATCTCCTATGAGACTCCAGTAAACAGTTGTTATTCTAGATCAGTTATTTTCAACTTTTTCTTACTGTGTGAACCTCTTTAGAAAATGCACATTAATAGTGTTATGCAGCATAAGAACTTGATTTTCTTTATGTACTGTGGATTTTTTTTAGAGACTGCTGGGACATACGTTGTATTATCTATAGAACAGGTATAGTATTATCTGTAGTAGAAGCAGAAATGTTGCATCTTCATGGTTCCCCTCTGAGAATACCAATTCCTTTTATATAGAAAATAACTGAATTTAGTTTTTGTTTGCTACTTCACATGATCTGGATTTAGGTTGATCTCTAAATAAAAAACTTCATCAATTACAAGTAATTTTGCTTAAATTCCACAGGTATTTTTTCAGCAGTGAACGTCCAGGGCTAATGATTACTTCAGAATAAATTGTTTACCATTACTGTTCTATGTGTACATTATAATATATTTAGTTCCTCAGATACTCTGTTAGCCTGAGATACTTAGTAAAAGCAGTAAACCTGTGTTTAGAATATCTTTAGCTCTTTTCATAAAGACAAGCCATCTGCAAAGTCTATTTGTGTACATACATTGCAGGAGTGGGGCATTTAGAGGTTATATCTCGTGCAGTCTGGTTCACTTAATTTATTTTCTGGTGTAACTTGATTCCTTTTCACTGAGGCTGAAAAAAAAAATCAATTTCTATGATACGTCACCTCTTCAAAGTCACAGCCAATGCTGCTGATTCATGACATGATTACCATGCCTTCAAAAGTTCAATTAGCTCAATCTGAAATAAAATTTCCAAAGGCAGTGTTGTCCTTTGAGGTAATATAAATGTCAGAAAAAAATGTACTAGCTGAATAAATACCATCCACTTACAGTTAAATACTAACACTGCAGATGGATTATGGCACTTAAGCAAATAGAGCCATATTGTAGAAAAGGTTGCAAATATGCCTTTCAACCTGTGAGTTATATCCAAGAAGAATCAATATTAACAAAAAATGAACTTCCAGAGTTCTAATATAAGATGCTTCTCTAAGTTGTGTATTTTTGTGAAATTTTTTCTGCTTTGAAATCAAATGCACTTAAATTCATTTATTTGCTGTTGCTTTTTTTTGTGTGTAGTGCTGATACTGTTAATTCTTAATTTTCACTAAATTTCAAATTGAACTTCCCATAAATTGAGAAAACAGCGTTATTTCCATATGAAAGAGTTTAGCTTTTTTGATGCGCAGAAGCTTTGGCACGCAGTGCAGCATTTGTGGATGTGGGCTGGGCTCTTCAACTTTGCACATCATGGATACACCTCTGGCTTTTCTTTGGAGAAGTGACAATTGCATGCTTTGTACAGTCTTCACTTCTGTTTATCTCGTAATATGAAAAATGGATTTAGGATAAAAGTAGTTACTGGAAAGGCAGATTGATAGACAAAATGGCTTAAACCTAGCCCGAGGTTACTGTGTGTTTTTTTACTAAGGGGGCAGAAGAATATCCCCAAAAAAACTATGAGCTATGGTGACAACTGTGATGAATGAGGTGGGTATGCTTGACTGGCAGGTTTATATGAAGGGTTTGAATGGTCTTGGATTATGCAGCATGCAATATGTAACAAAACTGTCTTTAATAGTTTGCCTACCGGGCCTCAAAGACTTTCAGTAAGTTGTCACAACAACAATTTCTTTTTAGAATGTTTATACTCTCCTTGTCTTCATGTTGCTGAGTAACCAATGTGGTATGTGGGGTATACAGCTTACTGTAACAGATCCAAGGGTTAAGATTAGTATATGTTTAAGGCTTACATGTAGGAATATGAACAGTGAAAAACAGTGGAGATCTTCAGAAACAAAAAAAATCAGAAGCAGTGTGGTTATTGGCACTTGGATTTTTTGGGGATATGTGATTCAGTGACACTGGATTCTCTGGTTTCAATGTACCTCATAGAATATTCTAAGAGCTGCCTAGGCACACAATGATGTACCCTGTCCAGACATCAACCTCTTGGTGTTTTTTCTACATCAGACTCTAATTTAAGGCAGCATAAAAATGTTTAAGGAGACAGTAAGTGGAGGAAAAGCAGTATGTTTAGTGCTTTTGCAACCCCCTTGTTTCGGCTGTGTTCTGAAAATCCATGTGTAGTGAAAAATATGCAAAAAATAAATAATGTTGTAATGTGCTTCAGCCAAATTATGGTATGAGGAAACAGGTTGTGATTGCAGTGCACAGCTGAAAGTTATGGGGCAAGGAGGAATAATTTAGTAGGGATGATCCTCTTTCTAACATTAAATCAATCAAAACAATGGTTTGGGTTCAACATTCTCATCAGCAAAAATTCCTCCATGAGCAAAAATAGAGAACAGGACAAACTGTTCATTTTCAGTTCTTGTGCAGTGAAAATGGTGGTGGTTTTATAAATCAGTTTCTGAAAGCTGCTAGAACTATCGGGCATAATCCAAGGCCTGCAACCTATTTTGAAACATTATTTTCTAAATGGCAGATTTGAATACTGCTCACCACCATTTTTTCAACTTCTGGTTGGTGTATCTGATATGCAGAGCTGTGGTAATGCCCTTTATTACACAGAATCTGGTGTAACAGCTCAAGCATTTTTTTCCAGGGCATATTGGAAGGATTTGATATGAACAGCTTGCTTTTAGATTTAGTGTTGAAAAAAGTAATTACTACAAGGTAATTGCAATGCTGCTGATTTTTTTTGGAACATGAGGTGACTATTCCAGTACAATTTAGGATGAAATCTGGTTAGATTTGATAAAATCCAAGTAAATAGGCACCTAAAAGAATCATGCTCTGTCTGATAAACATCCTGTATCTGTAAACAAGAGGTTTAGTGGAAACCAAGCAAAACTTCATGTTTCTTACATTGGTCAGATGACCCTGGTGCTGCACAAGGTGGGTGTTGAAAGGAAATACCCTTTATGCTAGCTGAATGTTTTGGAGTGTTTTTCCCATGACATGTCAGCTTTTAATTTTGCATAGTATTTGTCGTATTCTATATTATACTTTTTCTTGCTTAAAAAGTAAAATATTAACTTGTTATGTTTTGGGAATGGTATTCACTAATTTAGTAGTCTTGCCAAAACCATGCCACTGCTTACTTCTGCCTTTCCCCTCCAAATGGAAGCCCAAAAGTCAAAGATCATGAGTGGAGCTGCCTTGTGACACAGGAACTGCTTTTCTGACTATATATTTTTGAACATTAACGTGACCGTAGAACTACAGGAGCTCAAATAGACTCCTGTATTGTTCACTAAATATTTACACCTTTGTGATGTCATAACTGGCTATTGTAGAAAGGATTACAGGGCACCAAAAATAATTGACTTTAAGTGTTGAGTAAGAGAAGAAACCAATTACACTTGTAGGAAATATTTGTCTTTTTTTGAACGATCTCAGCAAGAGAGATAATTATCTTGATCTCTTCCTAAAGTAATATTCTCCAGGTTTTTGAAAACTGTCAGACTAGGAACTTCGCTCTTGCTGAGAGATACCCTTGAGGTTTTTCATATGATGTTATGCAGAATATATAGTATAGAAGTACAGACATTTGAAAGAGCCTGTGAGACAGGTGGATGAAAAGTGTTTGTAGATCTCGTTTATCAAATATTAAAAGTATTACCATGGAGAGGTTAATTCTCTGACTATAAAGCAATGAGAGGCAGATACTTTTAGTTCCTTCCAAATTCAGATCTTAAACTGCATTGGTTTCTCTGAAAGGTTTGCATTTAATTAACTCTACATAACTTGCACAGTGTCTACTTCATGAAGTTATGAATTTATTTTAATTTTTTTTACAAAACAAAGTGATACCACTGAACAATTTTAAAGCAGATCTTTTCCTCTTTTTGATGAGGAAAACAAGAATATGGCTTTACTGAGAAGTCCAACAATACTGAAAGAGTTATTACCTTATCTTTTCAGGATATAAATTAAATAACTATGGAATCTGAAAACTGATATTTTTGTAAAGCCCCAATTATCTTGAAAATAATGAACTTAGTGTAATCCAATCAAAAATATTCCTGACTTTGCTTTATGTTTAGAAATATACTTTCTTAAGCTAAGAAGCTGAAGTGTGAGACTGGCCCCACAGTTGTCTGTATAAGACACAAGGAGATTGGAGAAAGCTGTGAAACTGATTGAAGTTCAAAACTGTTCTGATGAATAGGTTATCCAGAAACAACTATTGTGTTTTATAAGGAGAAGGAGCTGCTTTTTTTTTTATGTTGACAAATTAGAAGCATCGTTGCCACTGAGACTGGGACATGTTCTTGATATATCAGTGCTATTTAGAGATCACACAAAAAAAAAAGCTATTGAAGGATATACACAAAGAAAGGGCATACATTTGACTCTTTACTGGAGGTGACCAAAAACAAATATAGTTTATGTGGAACTTGTAAGGAATATGATTAATTTTGGAGGTCAGGCATGGATACAAAAAATAGGAACACCTGAATGTGGTAGCACTCTGTGTGTTTAATAAGCACTTTGTGTGTAATAAGGAACATTATTTGTAATTGTAAAAGTTATATTCTGAAGCCTTTAACTTAAAGATATTTTGAGGTGACCTTTAGAGAGTCAGAGCTAAAGGGTATGGAAATGATAACATATTCCACAGCAGAAGATATTCCTAGGCTTTTGGTTATGCAAGCTCTGAAATGGGATTTATCAGTATTATAAAATACAAAAATTGTTAGAATGACCAATTTGATATTAGATTAATAGCAAAACTAGACAAGGATGAGTGGGAAACATACAGCATGAAATATATAGGAGAAAGTTAAATGACTTTCAATTACCAAAGTAATATTTGCCAAAATTAGTGGTTACTAGATTTTACTTTAAACCAAAATCAAACTATTAAAAATAATGTTTTATAATTTGTCGGTTGATCACTACATGTTTCATTGTTTGCTAAAATTATTTTAAAACTTCTTGAACATATTTGGGAACATATAATTGTGGAAATAATGTCCTGCTGCCCTTGTTTTATGCTGTGGTAAAAAAAGCTTTAACTTTTCTTTTTTAAATGCTGCTTATCATTCTGTATGCTCTTAGCCATGTTCTTTCAGCTTTTAGCACTTTCATTTTTCATAATTAATTTCATTAATTATTGTTTGCTTTCTAATTCTGTGGTTTTGGATTTCAGTGTTTTTAGGTCTTGTCAGTACCAGAGAAATCTCTGTATCCTTCATTGATTAAGTTAATATAGCAGCAGACTTAAGGGTGGATTTCTGATTGTTTCATGCATTTTCTGAGATTGAGACACATCAGACTGGATGGCTCCTGTTGTCAGCTATTTTCTTACTCTCATCAGGTTAAAATTGAGGTTTTTGGTATCATTTGTATATAATGACTTTAGATTTGATTTTGAATCCTCTGGCATCAATGATTGTGTGAAACGGAGCATCGGATAATACTATAACCAGATGAAGTCTGGCTTAGTAAAGTCTGAAATATAGAGTATGCAGGTTCTCTTTACTCTTAGCCCGGTGACAGAGCAGTGATGAGACAGGTGCTTCATTGCTGAGTGCTGGATTTAACCTGACTGTAAAGTAGGCATAACTATGCTAATGCAGGTAGAGTGCATGCACTAAATGTTTAAAGTGCTGTAGGAGAGAAATTACTGTTAAAGGCATGATTCCTGTGTTATCTCTCTTCAGTCCAGTCTGGGAAATCCCAATCTAACTGCTGGGCAACTAAAATCTTTTGAATAATCTAGATTTTTCATTTAACCCTGTTGAGATTATTTTGTGTGATTGGGTTTTTTTGTTTGTTTTTAGGGTTTGGTTTTTGTTTGTTTGTTAGTTTGTTTGTGAGTGTCCTGTCTTCCATTCAAAAGGAAGAAGTGGCTCTGATCTTTCAAAGATGTGTGTGTAGTATAAAGAAAAAGTGGTGTACTTGAAAAGCCTTATGAAACAATCCAGATCAATAATCTAAAAGTGGTATGGAAATAAATCTTTGATCTAAAAGTATACCAAGCTAAAATATACAGATGTTAACTGATATTTCTAATTTTTAATCCTCTGTGAAGATGATTCCCTTTTTCTGAAGTTCTGTCTGCAGACTAGATGTGCACTTATGGAATTAGGAGGACTGGGCAACTAGAAATTAGTGAAATACTGATAACATCCAGTTTTGAGTAAAAGCATTAATAAAAACTTTAATATGCTCCTAGTAAGTAATAATAGTAATATGAAATTAATTTCTTATTAATACTCAAGTATAGCTCTTCTGTTGCAAGCATTGTTAAGGTCCTCCTTGATCCTCCTAGTTTGTCATATGAAGAGTTCTGCTCGAAAAATTGCTTTTGACCTTACCTTATGTCAGTGTGGCTTCCTGCAGTAGCTGCCAGCACGCCAAGGTTGCAGCGAGGATTGACAGGGCAGTTAGAGAGAACTAAACTCTCTATCCACAGCAAAACACAAGACTGTCGGACAGCAAATACCACTGTAAAGAGAGACTGAAAGGAATTTCTGTTCACACGTTATAAAATCTTGGATTCTGTTTCTTGTCTCACCAGTTTGGGCAGGGGATGTTCCTCTGTCTCCAACCATGTTTCTGGGTGGCAGTACTGTAAAACAGAGAGAGTGGCTGCTGTTTTCAGGTGCTTGTCTAGTATGAACAGAGGAATAAAGCCAGCATAATAGTAAGAGCTAAAGTAGTGTGTAATAACACTGAAAAGTACTTCCCTGTTCAGTGAATTGTGTGAAAACAAAAATTTCTTTGGTACCTTATCCATAGACTGAAAGGACACCAGGAAAAAAACACTAATAAAGAATAGCAAGCATAATAAAATAAGGTGTTTTTTTTTTTTCCCTGCATAAAAGCCTGGTTTTTGAAGGCTACTATTTATATACAGTAGAACATGTCTAGATGTAGAAGGAAGAAAGGTTTACTTAGAAATATCCAAAAATTATGTCTGTAATCTGGGATGTGTGAGAACTACATCACTATTTCAAATCAGTAGGAATCAAAACCCCCAGAATTTCTGACATCTAGGCAAGATCCTAAAAGATGATGGCGCACTGCAGTGATTTTTAACAGTTTCTTGGAAACTCTTACAAACTGTTCCCATAGTTTGCCTATGACTCTTTTATTTTAAGGCCCTGTGTGGTGATCAGGTAAAAAGGATGTGCAGTGGTCAGTTAGGAAGGTAAAAGAAGCCAGAGTACACGTGATTTTGGAGGGGCTTAGAGGATTATGCTATACTGTGTAAAAGGAAAACAGTAATTAAGGTTTCCAGATCTAAAACATATATACATGCAAGAAAACAGTGAAAATGAAACAAAATTATTCAGATTCAGCCACTGACTGAATCTGACTATAGTTTTTGCTACATTCACGTGATGAAAGGGTTGTGAGAGTTTAGGGGTTTTGCTTTGGTTTTTCCTTAGGACGAATTTAAATAGTTTCAAGCTGAGATTCTTATTAACTAAGAAAACATTAGTATGAGAGAACTTGAATAGCACCTGTGCAACCTGTCGAATGAATGGATCTACAGCCACAATTACAGAAAGGCTTTCATATGCAAAGTGTGTCCTCAAACTTTAAATAGAGTGTTTGAAATCAAGTTCATCTAATAATGACTTGGTTGAAAATATTGACAGGTTCCAGGTAAAAAAAGCTATATTCTTTGTCATCAATGACTTGCAAATAATTGATTCAGTGGAAGACTGGTTACTCAAGAATTTAACTAGATGATTTAGTATTCTGTAGTATAATTCTTGATATATCATATCTTCATTGCCTTAACCATTTTGCTTTAACTACCTTGTACTTGCCTTAAAAAATTATTTCCCCCTTTTTCTTTTGAAAAAATGTTAATGTATAAATACATTTGTTTGTGGAGAAGTAGAGGCAGACACCCTTCTCAATAATTTTTAGGAACTGTTATTTTATTGCTCTTTAAAAATTCTGTGCATGTCTTGAATCGAAATTTTAATTAGGTTCTGGATGCCAGTCTTGTAATGTAAGGTATAGTTTACACAGAAGCACAGGGCCTTCTCTTACCAAAACTGCTTGTGTTGGTTTTTTATTTTTTTCATAATAACTGTGACCTTTTTAAACCATTTTAAAATGAGCTTCTTCGTTTCTTAATTTTGTGTCAGATTATGTATAAACTCTGTTGTTCTGCTTTGGAGGAAGTCATGCATAATTTAGTCATAAAACAAACATGCTTTTTTATACTCTTGAAAATCTCAGCAGTTCTAGCTCATATCTGGTGTGCAGGGGTACTGCAGTCGCTAAGAGATGCCACAGTTAGTGTCTTATAGTGCATTTCACATGAGTCTGTACGTTTCTAAGGGAACTGTAAAATACATAGTACCAGCCTATATTCTTTTCTATAAAATGTGTGTTGTAACATGAATCTCCTGAGGAATCTGATGAATAGTTTCTCCCTTTGTAAATTAAAGGAAAAAAAAATAAAATTCTCCCTACAACTTTTATGGTCCATATATGAACAAAGATGTAGACTCTACCTGGTTGTCGTTGCATTTCATGTAGTGAAAATTCATTTATTTTCTATCTAATTGACAATTGGGATAGCTGTATAAGTCTATTTTGGTGTCTCTGAGGACGTTGCCAGTGAAAATGTAAAACCCACATGGTCTCCACAACTCTCTACTAAGACCGTGTTTTTGTCTTGGAAGTAGCACAGTGTAATATGCGATACAGCAGTTGCCAAGGTAACTGTTCTTTTCTCATTTGATAGCAGCAGGTGAATGGTTGCCTGGATATCCACAGTAATTTGCTGGGGCTCTAGTAATTCACGAAGGATGTACACATTCTTTTGCAGGCTTGTTTTTCTCTCACAGAAGCTTTCACTAAAATCCCAAGGTACATGATAAGTATTAAAATATTATTCAATATTATTAAATAATTATTCTTCCTTTAGTGCTGTGTTTTTAATATTAATATTTTAATACTGTTTTAAATGCAGAATATTAGAGCAAGATCTTTTTATATTATGGTAGTTCTTTTCAAAAGAACTTATTTTCTGATTCTTTTTTCTTTAATCTCGGTTTGCTATTTCAAAACCCTTCAGAAATTTAACTAATTAACAATATATATAAGTCTGAAGCTAATGAGACAAATTTTCAAGTGCAATTTCTGGTTTGTTTTTATTGCACTTTCCTTCAGTGAAATCAGTAAGATGTTTGAAAATAAGACTGGTCTCTCATTCTAATTCTGCTGCAGCATTCTCCTGAATTTAAAAGGAAATACACCCAATGAGGTGTTCAGATTTTAGGGACTTTAAAAATAGATGGTAAAATTCTCACGAAATGTAGCATATTAATTATTTTAGAACCTAAGTCTTCAGTGTGTCATAATTAAGTCTTAGGTTTACTGTATAAGGCTTACAGTTTTATTCAGTCTGTTGGCAGGTCCAAAAATAATCTGTTGCATTTTTTGTAACTCAGTTTATGAGCTCATTACATATACGTAATCAGAACGGGAAGAAAATCTTATATTTGGGACAAACGGAATATGTTTTAGAGGTTTCACTTGTGCATAAAGTCAACCGTCTGAGACCCTGAACATTTGTATGTGGCCTGAATTTCATCTGTTAAATACCTCATAACTGAACAATCTCCCCACGTAATCTCTAAATTTAGCACTTTATGTGAAATAGCATTTCTTAAAGAAAAATATCTCTCTCTTCATAATTCTGTTGCTGTTATGAATAATACCAATGCCCCCAGATAATAACATTACAAAAAAGCTGGTAGTAGATAAATAATCAGCTAAATAAAGCCATCAGCCACATTTATGAAGAGAAGGACAAGACAGGGTCAAACCTGTTCCACCTTTAAGAATTAAATGCATACTCTCAGTGGAACTATTCTGTATAAGGGCAGTTACGACATCCTGAGAGATTTGACTGAAATCTTGTGGGTTTTTTAACATCTGTTGGTTTTTTTCTTTATGAGCACTTGCTTTCTGAAAAGCAGAATTAGTGCTAGAGATGAATCTTTTAAGGTGGACAGTGAAACTGCTTTATAACAGAAGTTTAGTCTGCTTTCAGTTACTGAAATAAAATGGAGGGCGTGTCACTCTGTGGGGCAGACAGTTCTTGCCTCAGAAGTAAATTGTTTTGCCTCCCTAAAAAGGAGTTGGAGAACAAGTAGATTTGTTTTAGGCATCCATCTTAGCCAAGACTACTATCTGACAGGTAGACTCAACATCTTGACACCACTGTGAATGTTAATGTTAGCTCTGCTTTGTTTTGATAGCCTTGTCAGACACTTACTCACCCATAGTACTTATTTAAATAGATCAGACTCTTAGAATTACCAAAATTACTGCTGCAGTTCCCAGTCTGAGGACACATTTTTACTGAGACATGTAACTTCAAACAGATGTGATAGTGTTTTCTTCTCCCTTCATGACTTGACACTGAATCCTGTACCTCAAGTGAATGACAGCAGTGACCAAAGCACAGCTCTAAGATTCTGGATTGACTTGTAAGTTATCTGAAGTGTAGCAGTTGGTAACAAATAAACCTCTACAGGACTTCTGGAGAAGTGTTCTTTTTTTTTAATGTTTAATTATTAAAATAAATCTCTCTTCCTATAAGGATTTCCAAATTCAAGTATGCTGTTAAACTAAGGGGATACAAAAGAATGTTGATAGAGCTGCTAATAATTTCTGAACAATAGAAAGAAAATGCCTTATTGAAACATATTTATTCTCTGGTTCTACATATCATGTTTTTTGATTTATAAATTCTCTCAATAGTGGAACAGGTTGGAAAATACTGTATTTTTAAGGTGACAAACTAGTAGTCCTGTTTATTTCAGTAGGGCAAAACTGACTTCAACAATACCCTTGGAGTTTGCAGATTCAGTACAGGTAAATGTTAAAAACAAAATTAACCAACCACACATAAAAAACCGAACAAAACTGAGGGTACTTAGATCCTCCTAAAGTTGCATTTCTCTGTGGCAATTATATTATTTTCTCCCAGAGGTGTAATAGGGCTTCTAGAAGCTGTAAGTACCAGGCATGTGTTTTCTTCAAAGTGACTGTTGTTGCAGAGGTGAATCATCAAATCATCGATGTGTTGTTTTTTCAGAATTGTTCTTAGTTTACAGAAGTAAAGGTTGACACTTGGTGGGAATTTTAACAACTCTGGTGAATTAAACCTATGAAATACAGACCTGGGAGTCCAGAAAATAGCTTTGAAAGGATTTGGTATTATATTTGAATAGAAGAAACAGTAAATTTAATTTTTTTCTTAATTATTATGTTAAGATTTTGGTGCTTTTTGTGTATGCAGAAGCTGCAGAACAGATGTAATATTTACAGATAGATTAGCAACATAGTAATGTTTGAAAACATGGTAATATCTTGTGACATGAGTGGTCTTTACAAATGGTTAGAAAACTGTGTCCTGCAGCAAACTCAGCATCTCACTTTATCTACTCTTCTTGTGNTGTAGTCTTCTTGTGGCTGATTTTTGATATCTAAAAGGATAGGGTGGAGGTCACTAGAGGGCAACTGCTTGAACAACCTTTTTGCTGAAGTGTAAAATTATATATGTAAAGCTTTCTTAGGTGAGTTGTTTCTTTCTTAAAATATGAGTGAAAAAGTTTTCAGGCTACGCATTGAACTTCTGTCTTTTGATCAAAGGCAAATCAATATCAGGTCAATTAAAAATATGTCTGAACGTATTTTAAATTTTCTGTAGTGTTTCAGTCCAACTGCTTATATAAACACTTTTTTTTCCATATTGAAATGATATGGGAGTAATTTCACTGGCTATAATTCTTCCAAGCTAAGTTTGAGATGGTGGAAAAAGCTGGGAGAAAACAAAAGCTTGGACTCATGCAGTCAAGGAACAGAAATGTATCATTTGCTCTGATTTAGTTAGAGGAACTAAAGTAGTTAATAGAAGTGAGTCCTGTGGGTGAAGAGGCAGGTTAAAATATATTTTAGTTTGTTTTGAGTAGGTGGCTATACCGAGGTAGTTGCATGTTTAACAGCGGATTGAATTGAGCCCTGTGAAGATCAGAGCTCCTAAAAGCTATTTCTAGAAATAAGCTCTGAATGCTGTTTATCAGGCAGTGGGAGCCCAGTGTGTGTGTTTGGGCTTCACTGCACTGTGCCAGTAAATAATGTTATGGAGTCTGTGTGAGTTACTGACTCTTATAAATGGAATTTATCAATGTATCTGGTTTTGAAAATAATGGTTTTAAAGAATGGGTTTGAAATGAGTAAAGTTTTTCCTATCGCTTATTATGTACACTTTAAAAAAGCAAGCTACAGTGATTAGGGAAAAAAAAGGTTAAATCACAGTTTGATCTTGCATTGATCCAAATGGCCACCACAGAACAAATGCAGGTAAAATCCTACTTTGAGTTATTTTGACAACATAAACAGTATTTAGGGACTTAAAAATTAAACGTATGCAAATACCATCCAGTATAATGTAAAACTTCATCTCCAGCTTTCAGTAGGCATTCTCGAGTTCTGTGTGTTGTGGCTAAATACAATCCTGGCATTTATGAGTGCAGATGGTGTTTTTAACCAGCTGTACCACTGTGATGTAAAAGGAATTCCTTGTAACATAGAAGGGCACCTCATCAGCTGAGGGGAATGCAAGGAGAAGTGATCTAAATGAGCCCATAGAAACATCTGTTGCAGTCATAAATATATATGAGTCTGTTCAGCTGTATAGAATTAAAATTATGTTTCAATAACACTTATTTTAATAAGCCATAAAAGAGATTGCATTGCAAATTATAGATGCTGACTGAATTTTAAAATCAAACTAATGCTTATTTTTGTGCTGCATTTTCATATCAAGATAACATTGTGTTTCCCTTAATACAGTTAGAAATAAAGCAATTTGGCAAAGAAAGTAACAGGCTTGCCCTGTGCTTTTTGTGAAGAGTCATGGTTTGGGATAGAAATGATTAATAAATTTGAAATGTATTTTGTATATTACTTTTCACTTAGAAAAAAGAAAATTAGGAAACTATCTCCTCTTTATCCAAATGTAAAGTCTCTTTAACTTTCCTATCATCTTGAAACTAACAAAAATGGCTTTTTAAATGAAGCTCCTCATTGTCTTCAATGGTTAATGGATTTAATTAATTTGTAAATTAGGTCAATAGTTTTGCAATATTTGCAGTCTTAGAGAGCTCTTGTCAATGCTGGTAAGATCACGATGAGTTTCTATATACTTGAGGGCAAAAAGAGAATAAGTCATACCCATATCCCAAGGATGGGATTGTTTTCTTAAGTCTTAATGGTAGAATTCCCATTCACCTAAATAGGACAAAATTTCAGCCTCTTTTCATCTCTTATATTTCTTACCTGCAAAATGACTTTCTTGACATGTTTTCAAAGTTTTGCTTCTGTCCATCCCCAGTAATTTTTCTTTCTGTTTTTTGTTTTCCAGAATGATCTTGTGGTTTAACCCTGGCCAACAGCTAAGTACCACACGGCTACTTCCACTTCTCCCCTCTCCCCACCACTGCCATTAGGGGAAGAGAATTGGAAGGGTCAAAGTAAGAAAACTCTTGGCTTGAGATACAGTTTAATAAGGAAAGCAAAAGCTTTCCTTTGCACACACTGAGCCCCAGGAATTTTTTTTCCTTCCCATGTGCAGACAGGTGTTCAGCCATCTCCAGGAAAGCGTGGCTCCATTATGCGTGGTGATTACCTGGGAAAACAGGTGCCATCACTGCAAATGCCCTCCTGTTCCTTCTTTCCTCAGCTTCGTATGCTGACCATGATGTCAGATAATATGAAATGTCCCTTTGGTCAATTGAGGTCAGCTGTCCCAAATTGTCACCTCCCAGCCTCTTGTGCACCCACAGCCTCCTTGCTGGTGGGGTCGTGTGAGAAGTAGAAAAGGCTTTGACGGAATGTATGCACTGCTCAGCAATAACTGGAACATCCCTGTATTACGCACTGTGTTTTCAGTGTGTATCCAAAACACAGCCCCATACTGTACTGTGAAGAAAATTCATTCTATCCTAGCTAAAACCAGCACAAATAGCTAATTCCAGTCTTTTCTCAGGTTGACTACTTGTGTGCCATCTTTAGAGCAGTGAACTCAATTGATGATGATTTTTTCCCATTATTCTATTATCATTTTGTTCTACAGGTATAGCTTACTCTGATATCCAGGTGTAAATCCTGTTTCCACTTACTGATCATCAAATATGTAATACATGTCATAACCAATCTATCTCAATTCCCTAATCAACATCCATTTAAATGCGACACAGGTTTTATGTCTGTCTGGACTTGCCAATCTAACTGACATAATTTGGATTTATTAGAAAAGTTCTAAATGCTGCTACACTGTCAATTAAAACTCCTGAAGTAGTCTGAAGAACATGCAAGTCGATATTTAGCACTTAAATTTTTAAAATAACCTATTTAGCTATAAATAATGTCATTAATACTTGAAGAGCAGATTACTTACTTGCAATGCTTAGCAGTATGTATTAAAATTGTTATCTCAGAGTATTTGAGTGGTGATTTAAATGAAACATTAAAATGTATTAATCTTTTTACTCCTCATTTAGGAAGAATACAATAATGAAAAAACTAATTGTCTGAAATTTGTTTGTGTGTACTACTCAGAGAGAAGCTTGGCTAATTCCGGCTACTGAAGGACTATTTCTGTCAGGCCTTGTTATGCTTGACTTGTATCATCCTTGGGAGCTGCTCTGTCAAATTGATGTTTATTTGATATATATTTAATTTCTCCTCAGTAAATTTGTTCAAACACGTGTATCATGTGCACACATGCCTGCTTGTATGCTAAGAAGATGAGCAGAAAGGGACACTGGGAGATGTCAATCCATGTTTTAGGTAGTTGTGGCTGACTGTATGCTGATAGGCATCTTCAGCTTGACTGCACCTTCTACCAACATTCGCTGGGTCCTGCCTCAAGGTGGAGCTGTTATATTTGCAATGGAGATGAGGACTTGAAAAGCATTTTCCTCCCCCAAACGCTGTTTCTGATTTGAATAGAAGGATGAATTATATTGGTAAAGAAAAACGGCAGGCAATTTACCTCCCCCTCAGCAAAAGCTGGAGTCATCAATGTGTCGTGCAGGTGGATGGGCCTACAGCACTGACTTTTATTCCATCTGACATCACCTTTTGTGTGTTCAGGAAAATGCATACCTTTCACTTACAGTAGGTATCCAGCAGGATTATGACAATGCACGCATTCCAGCTGTCAAAAGCAGTGCTGTTCTTCTTGTGGCTCTTTGTAATTGGGAATGTTTTCCCAGAAGACAGTTTGCGTGTATTGTGTATTGTGTTCTAATTAAGACTCTATGAGACAGTTATGGCAGGCTGTCAAATCAATGGGATGCTGGGTATATTTTAGTCTCCATGCTGTAGTCTAAATAACCTTTTAAGGACTCAGTTCCCTCAATGTGGTAAATAAATGCTGAATGTTTTATACTTAATAGGCCTTTGAGTAATGCATTCCACATGGCTTTATTGCTGGAATGAGACCTTCTTATCACTAAATACACAATAGTGACATGAGGTCATTTCAGCATGAAGAAATGCATAAATCTCATGGATGAATGAAGTCAGTTTATTGTGAAGTTTAGTTAAACAGGAATACCCTAAAGTAAACCTTGGTAGCAAATTTAAGGAAAATGAGACAAATCCATAAATACTTAATCTGGTCATCTTTGATCTCACAATTTAATACTATGAATATCTACCTCAGCTGGATTTGTGAAAGTGATGCTCATTTCCTGCCTATTTTTATTTCTTTGAATGAGAGTATCTTTATTCTGGTAACTTAAAACTTTGACTATATAATGCATTTCTAAAACTTCTTTCTTCAGAGGGAATGAACGAGATTGGGTCAAGCCTCTCTCTCAACAGATGTAACGAATGACCTGCTTTTAGTTCATTTTGTGTGAGTTTTACCAGAAGTGAGAAGAAATTACATTAGGGCCTGAATAGCTTGTGCAACCTGATTTGGGAGCAGGTCTGGGGGACTTTTTGATGGGCAAAGTGCCCATTGGTGAGGGGTTTCACACTTCGAAGCCAGTGTTCTACCTATACAGAGCTGGGTGATGTCTTTCTTGTTAAGACACTTATTCACCAAATAATGCAGCTTCTAATTGCTGGCAATATTGGTGAAATGGGACTCAATTAGCTTTGGCTGGTGCAAAAAGGGAGAAAAAGAAACATTCTTGAATGGTGAAACATTTTAATGTTCTAAAACCCAACATTTTTGTCATTTGGGCCTAGACTGGGAGCATGGATACTTGAAGATAATGCACAAAACTGAAGAAAAATTCCTTATTTATATTCGAATCTTGGTTTCAATTGATGTTTTATTTGCATAATAAAGATGAATGGTTTTGTCTATTTTGTCCAATTGCCTCCGAGTATTTTATTTTTTTACCTGTTACTTAGAACTTTTTTGTGCTTCTAATACATGTATTGATTCATTCAGGGAGAGAATTCACTTCAGATAAGTGCCCTTCATCATTAGTAATATAAATGCTAATTATTCATTAATTCTAAACCTAGTTCTTCTATTAAAAATTACTGGGATGAAAGTAGTGTCAGCCAGTTGAAATAATTCAGTTTTCCCTAAATCATACTGGGCCTGAAATATGAATAAAAAGGACTGAAAATTGTGATAGTTTGTGCTGTTTGTTTGTTTGTTTGCGGAGTGCTTACTCAGGAGGAGTTAAATCTTGTGTTGTGGAATTAGTCTGTTTACCTTAGTCTCTATTGGTTTTCTTCCCTAGTTTATTTCAGAGTATTTAGGGACATGTTTAATACCCTTGAAGAAAACAGCTGTTGAAATTCTCTGCTAACAGGAGTCCAAGGTATTTGGCTGGGCAGTCAGTTCTGCAAATTTACTTCTGTGTTTTCAATGTGTTTTAGGTGCCCCATGCCTAGTTTTTTGAGTCATTTTGGTTCCCACCTCATACGCTATTTATAGTTCTTGGATGGCTCATGTCTGTTCTGAGAAAGATAATTTCTTATAGCAATATTTAAAGTTATTTAAAACTAATTGAAGGCTGTCTGGAACTCAGAGCACAGTTTTGTCAATTTATTGTAAGTTGATGAGAATTAACTTGGACCTGCTTTCAGACCACGAAGCAACTGAACACAGCCTTGGCAGTTGTCAGGACTGTATTGCAGGATGATGATAATGATTTATTGTTGTTGTTGTTGTAAGATGCATGTATGAGTGCTTCCTCTTTGTTTTATAGGTAAGTCTCTAAATTTTAGAGCTTGAATCCACAAAAATTAAAATTAGTGTGGAATAAACCTGCGATCCTTGTCCCATCTTTCTTCTCAGCTTATTCTGAGAGTTGTACTTTCTGTCTTTCTGCTCAGCTTTCCAGAAGTACTGCAGAGAGCAGCATTTAAAAATCAAGCTGCTGGTTTCAGACCCCGCTCTTGGTAATCTAAGCTTGGTCTAGCTGGCAGCTTCAGCTCAGCTCGGCTTGGAATGGCTGGTGGTGTCAGAAGCAACTTTTGCTATCCTCTCAGCAGAAGTGATCTGAAAAACATGGCAGAAGGAAGAAGATGAGCTGAATAGGCCTCTAGCCAGCTAATAAGGGTAAGTTCACAAATCCAGCAGGGCTTGAATGTCTGAAAAGCATACTAATGCTCACATTTCCTAGGAAGGGCTTGCTCTACTGTATGGCCTTAGCAGAACTATGTAGATGGATAACTCATTTCACAAAGATACTGCTACCCTCTACTGCTCCCCTTCTGTAAGACAAAGGTATGTCATCAGAAAAGAATCTCTAAAATTTATGAACTGCAGACTCGCTTGCATTTTTCAGCCTTTAGTGGTATTTTATATACACAGATAAAGTAATAAATGGAATATTCAAAACATACCTCCATTTTCTTTAAACTTTCTGGCACATTTTAGTTTATTGAAACTAGTGAGAAATCTTAAGGAGAATAATTTAATAATGTTGAGAGACTGACTGGATTATAAAATTGAAATACAGATGATAGCCAAGTTGTCCTGGACTCGTCCTATCACTCCTCTCTCAATTCAGTAGTCTCAATCCTCATCCTCCTCCTCATATTAAGAGACAATGAACTTGGAGTATATCCTTGGGATTTCAGCAAATTGTGACACTCTACAAATATCAACTACACGTATTTAAGATGAATCTGTAGTGGATATTATGGTGCTTTCAGAATGTACCTGAATATCTAAAAGTACTGTATTTTGTGCCCATAAGAGTGGGTACCCAATTGATGAGAGACATGCTGAGCAGATACCACCTGTACAGAAGAATAGATTCTATATAGGGCACTGTTGTGCAAATCAATTTTCCTGAATGAATCCCTTAAGCATAGCAGCCTGAAAGATGAAGAATCTATGGGGGAAACCCCCCCCTCAAGCAAACATGTAAAGTGAATTCTCTAGGAAGTATGCTTTAATACATCTGTAATTTTTTTTATTTGTGCATCACACATATAATGAATTTTGTTAAGTAGTTCTAAAATAAAAAGAATATGAACCTCATAGGTTATCTTTTCCATCAGTCAGACTGTTAGAATATCTTCACACTCTTTAGAAGTTCTGGAAACCTTGCTCTTACAACCAAGATAACATTTCTTGAGCATTGAGTTACCCGGTTCTGTTTGTGCTCTTCTGCTATGTCCATCACCAAGTTATTTGTTTTCTTGATCTGTTCCTATGGGAACCATGTGGTTTTAATTACATGTTATGATGTGGGATTATCTTTTTTGCTTTGGCAAGAATGCTTAATGTCATTCCATCTCTGTAATGAAAAAACATGTATTTTTCAGTTGGCATAAAAATATTGTCAGACGATAAACTAGTGGTGATACTTTCCCTAAAATCCATTAGACTGATATTTTGGGACTCTTTATTTCTTCTTTGGGGTTTAGTGCTTTTGTTTTTAAAGTATTCTCATTAAAAGTCTTGCTTTACCCTGCTGATGTGGTGGATGGAAGCAGTAAATATAGTCATTGTGGAAGATGTAAGCAGAAGTAGACCTGCATTTACTTGCCGAGGAGGAGTCAGATGAAGCAGCGTACCATTTAGGGTTTGAAGGGATATTACAACAGCATTTGTATTCAGAAATTTTAGCTTTCTTAAAAAGACCCCACATTTGATCAGCATAGTGTACTCTCAAGTTGTAGAAAGTATACTGCTCACAGCTTTTTATGTATCAGAACTGATATATTCAGCAGTAGTAGTGGCTTTAAAGAAAAATGACTGTCTGGCACCCTACTTTTTCCAGGAGGCATTTTTTTTGACAGGTGGACCCATTGAGAAGCTGGCAAAAAGTCAGCAGGCATGCTGGAGGTGATGCATGGTCAGAAGGAGGCCTGGAGGCAGTGGCTGTGTCTACTGACTCTTCTTTTGGCTCCTTCTCTTAAATGTTGTGATTTAGTGACCTTTTATAGTTCAGCAGACAAGGGAGATAGCTGGCAAGTACATCAGTGGGGCTTCAGATACAATTTTATTTCAAGACACACAAAATACAGTTGTGCAGTAGTGGTGTTGAGGGGAGTATGAAAATCAGAACACTTTTGCCCAGGTCTTTCTGGTATGGATTTTGTCATGTATGTTGCCATGGGTAGTGTCAAAGCATTCTGTGAGTGCACTGCTTGAAAAAATAGTTATGACCAGCATTATTCTGGAATGTGCTGTCTGAGAAATACATTAAAGCCTACAGAAACTGAAATCCTTAATGGAACTTGTCTGAGCCTTCAGGTAATGAGTAATTTTCAAGGTTATTTCATAACATTTCATACAAAGGTGAAAGTTGACATAATTTCAGTACTATTTCTCTTTATGCTGAGAGAAATCTGCTAAAGGTAATCTGCTGAGTAAATTCTGTAAATTATGCAGTTTGTGAAATAAATTCCAGTCCTTTCCTTTTTTCTTTTTTTCCCCTCTCATTTGAAAGGTTTTATGTGACTTCAGCATAATCCTTGTACAATAAAAAGCAGTGAATTATATTTAGTTTCTGAAGTTTAACACCATGAATTAAGAAAGGTGTCTTGGCTTTTAGTTTGTGTTAAGAAATTGCTATAGTTTTGGTAATAAAACAGCAAACCTACATTTTTCTGGCCCTCTTAACCACAGCTTCCAGAAAAAGTAACCTCACTTTTGCAATTGACTGAGGATAGTAAAGGGTGTGTATGTAGGGTGAGGTAGTGTAGGGTAAGTGTTCTTTCATGTTTTTCTAAGCTGACATAAACGGAAAATTATAGCATTTTCTACATAGTATCAATACATGGGTTGTTGTCTGCTTAGGGAGAATAGAATGACCTCTTGATTTCTATTTAATGCCAGAAAAATGTCAACTACAGTTCTATAGTTAGATATTTCTGAGTATTTTTTAAACCTGCAGGTAAAAAAGGGTGACATTTTGTCCAGGTTTTACCCAATAGCTTTATGATTTCATGTCAGTCTTTAGTGTCTTCATGAAAATATAGGTTGAAAAGTTAGCAATTTCTTGCATGTTATTCACAAGAGGATAAAACATTTAATCTATTTTCTTTTGTATTTCTATTAATTAAGTTGGGGCTAATTGCACAGAATCACAGACCATGACCTGAAATGACCTGTGTATTTCCGCAGTTGCTTTTTAGAACAAGAAATACTTCTGTTGAGACTTGACATACATGTTCAGACAGAATAATCAATACGGGGGTTTCTTTGTATTGGTCATGCTCGATTTCTTAACAATACTGATCTATAAGTATTAAACTGTATTTTATAAAGCATGTAATTTATATGGAGATGAAAGTTGTATATGAATGAAGTGGGATTGTTTTATAATTAGAGTGCCTTAGCCAGATGATCTGAGACTGTGATGTTCATACACACATACTTGCTCTGAAAACTCAGTTTAACTGCTCTCTAATTGATAGGGACTTACTGAGTACTTGCAAGAATTAATGGTTGTTTTCTTCTTTTGTATAATTTCAGACCTCACTGACTTTAGTTTTAATCAATGATGTTCTCAGTTTCTAAAATCAGATAGATCATAAAATATATTCCAGTACTTATTGCTGATTTTAACAGTAAAAATTGTGAAATCTAACAACAGTTTAAGGACAACAGTTGTCAGTTACATCATTATCCTTTTGTAGAATCTTACTGTAGAATTTGGGTTTGCCCATGCCTGTATTACAAGAAAAGGAATTTTTCTCTTGGGCTCTTCTGTGTCACTCAATATGTACAGAAAGCCATGCCTCCAATGTGTATCTTGAATCATGTTCAGAAAGATAATGTTTAAAGGAAATAAAGTCCATTTGCAAGATTTTTTCACTTGTCTTTCATTGTATGACCAATGGAGATTGTGCTGCATGGCAAGGAAAGCGGGGCTGCTTTTATTAATTTTCTGATCTAATTAATTGTAGTATTGCAACACACACTAGAGAACAACTTTAGTTAAATACTTATGTCTTGATGGAAATGGCATTCTACTACCTTTTTCATTGTATTTGAACATTTTATGCTAGTGGAGAAAGCTATCCTCCAACAGTTTGAATATCAGGTTTCCGTGCATTCTCTTAAAAAAGCCAGAGTTAATGTCATCACAAAGGCCATCTGAAATAGTCTTCTAAGAGGGGCTTTCTTTGTGTGCTATTTAGTGATTTGCCTTCCTTTTACTGTTTGAATTTGGTTTTTGATTGGTTTATAATATTTTGAAGATTTTTCAAAACTTTGCAAATGTGTTGTATCAACCTGTAACAATCAAGCTGTTCTGTGTTTAATATTGTATTTAATTTTTTTCCTTTTTTCTTAATTTAAATCAGCTTGAAGTGTAGTGTTGTTCACACAGTAAAATATTTTGGGATCGCATCATTTCAGTGTGTTACTGTCTCATTTTGCTTAAAGCATTTGAACAGCTGCCTTTCATAGTTTAATGACCTCATTGCTCAAGTATTTGCTGGATTTGATTCTAAATTTCCACTTAGAAGATAACCTTCTTTGGAGTAATGCTTAAGACTATATGTACTTTAATTGGATCAGTATTTTAAATATATTTAATTTTTCTCTAAGGAATTTACTAACATATGAGAACAATTTTTGATGACTCACTTTAGGACAACATTTACACTGTATTGATTGAACAAACTTCTGAACCTGTAAAGTGAATGATGCAAACTATGAAACTTTTTTCACATATTTTACTAAAGCACATCAAATAAAAAGTTATTAAATTTTTAATAGCTACCTTCTTTACATGTGAGTGGCCTTTTTCTTTCCTCATTTTCCCCAGAGTTCAATTATTGCATACCCCAAAATGAAGATTTTTACTGGATTATTGCTAGGTATACTGATTTTTATTAGTTTGGATTTGAATTGTTTTGATTTGAGTGTTTGAATTGAGTGATTTGCATGGGGGGTTTTGTTTGGGGTTTTTTTTTTTTTTCAGGGAGTGGGTTGTGGTGGTGCTTTTGTTTGCTTTTATTTTTATCAAGAGCAGTCTAATTGCCTTTTTTACATAAAAGTCACATTAGTGTCATTCTCAGTACCATAAATTATTTAGTTATGTGTGGATGCTTTTCTCATGGATGTTCAGCATTGTTTCTTGTGTGTAGAAAAAAGTCAAGAAGTTTGAAAGCTGTTGAGGTCAACTAATCTCCTTTCAGTTTTCATTTATATTTTAATAGGATATGACTTTTGCTTGGTTCTCTGGATTTTTTTGCTAATCTTTTATTTCTCCAAATTATCCATACTCATAAGTATGGATTTCTGGATATCAGTAGTGTCTCACAGTATTCACACTTTTGTTGAAGTCAAATTGCAGTGAATGGCTGTGGGTTTTCTTAGGTGTAGCTTTTGATTTGACTTTTTTTATCTGGGTATAGGTTAAAATCAGAGAGTGAATGCCTGAAACTGAAGTTCTAGTAAGAATCACAAGGAAAATGCCTTTGTGTGTGTGGGCACAAAGAGCAAATGCAGTTGCCAAAACACCAGAGAGTGATTGTTTCTGGAGATTTTTGCACATGTATTAGCAGTAAGTGCAAAAGCTGATAGTCTTAAGATAAAGTATCTAGCTACAAAGTAATGCTGAAATATCCTGAAAATTCTGTTTTCAGGACCTCATACTCTGTGAATTTGGTGCTAAACCAGCAGTATAGGAGATCTAGAATTTTATGTCTCGATCTAACAAAATAATATGTTCCACCCTGCATTCTCAAAGGACAAGGAGTATCAGTGGTTTGGAGTGTGATGCTGCACTTTGGGTCTCGTCTGGAAACATTTTTTCTCTTAGTTTGTGCAACTGGACTTCATAATTAAAACTGTTAAGATCCTTCATCTTTCTCTACGTGAGTTGGAAAGGGCTTAATAAAAAGCGGGTAGTTTTTTTATTGACATTTTCACCAAAATAAATAGTTCAGAGCTCATGATGTAGCTGTGCTAGATGATAGTCTGAAGTAGTTGTGAATTTAAGGCTTGTACTTGTTGGCCACATTATTAGAGATTGCTCACTACATTATTTTCCATCACATTCTGATTTTAACTTTATATGCTAGGTGAAGGCAGAGCATGGATAGAAGATTTGTCCCTTCAGGAGATGCTGGTAAGGTTTGGCAGATGTCTGGATATAGAATGTATGGGAGGAATGTGTGGATATATATGTCTGTGGGGAATCTAGTCCTTGTATACACGTGTAAGACCTTGAAATTTCAAGGTGTTTCACTGATGCTCTGGACTTGGCTGTGATTGTCTGCTTATTTTGTTATAGCTATGGGTCTTCAAGTGTATATGTGGGAATGAAAAAAAAAGTGAAAGGAGGGAGGAGTCCCATTAAAACCAAATAAAAAATCTGGTCTATAGAACATCAGTTGGACACTGATCACTCTTCCCTGAGGTGCAGTTAAGTATAACTAAGTGTAGTTCCCTGCAGTTGTCCCTCAGTAACATTACCTTGTTTCCATGAATTTGCTGGCTGGCACCTGCTCCTTTCTCATCCTAGGTGTGATCCAGCCTTCTGACATGGACAGCTGCTGGATTGAGTCAAGCAGGGCTGTGGGTGGTCTAGCGTGGCTTCATGCTAGGCAAGCGATCCAGTTCTGTAATTTGTCACCTTTTGCTGGCAGTTGTAGTGAAGAGGTGACGAAAGGTTGGAATTAAAAGGAGAAAAAAAAATAAAAAGCTGTCCTCCTCATCCTGCTGGCAGCTCTGTCAAACAGCTGAGGTGCACAGTGGAAGCTGGGCTGGCGGTCCTGCTCCCTGCTCTGAGAGAAGGAAGCCCAGGGATTCAGTGCCCTTAGTTCAGCAATAATACTGAAGTTCTAAACATGAAGGAAACTCAGTTTGCTTACCTTTTTCTACCAATTTGTTCACATCAATTTGGTGAACAAGGTAACTTGGTAATATGTCAATGTATTGCATAGAAGCCTGCTATTTTTCTGGGATTTTTTTTTTGTCTTTTTAGTAGATCCTTGCATATTTTCTAGTTTACTGGTTTTTATTTGTCTCACAAGCTCTTAAAAAGTTAACACAGAATTTAGCCTTACATCAGATGAAAGCAGATCTAGTTCTGTTTGGATTGGAATTATTTTGAAAACTACAGCCATTGTCAGCTTTCTGTTAATACAATGGTTTTAAACAGGGAAAAGAATTCTAAGTCATTAGGTATCAATGTGTTGTTGTTTATCACATCTTTTAAACCATACAGATATTCAAATTGAATAGAGAAATCCTAACATGCTTCAAAATGCAGATAAAGGAACACTGCTGAAGCGACCTGTGGGCAATTTTAGTTGTCTGCTCGGTGAGGACTAGTTCTTGATGGCATTGTGGAAAAGGAATTTCTACTTTTTAGGTCTAGACACCTGGTGCTTTTCATCTGGGTCTTGGGAACTTGGCAGATGTGAGCCTGGAAGCAGTACTTGACTTCTTTCAGACAGGAATAAAGCTCAAACCTTTTGTTTTGTTTTTTTTAAATTAATTTTATTCATGTAGTGTCTGTGAGACATTGAATATATTTACGGCTGGAATACTTGATTGAATGGGTGTGGGTAAAATCTATCCCAACTGTCCCTTGTTGCCAGAGGTAAAAATTATACTTGTTTTAGGAGGGCTGGTTATCGCTTTGACTAGAAAAGAAACCTTAAAATGCTTTGTTTTTCATGAACAAAATTCTTTTTTCACTTTTGCCTCTTAATGTCTATCTTTGTGCATCTGTCATGTCTGTAAAACCAACTGCTTAACATATGTGATTTTAATGTGTTGTAAAATTACAGTTTAATATAACAATTTATTTTAATGAAGTAAATATTAAGTAGTAATTAGAAGGCTTCAAATGTATTCAGAAATGGCTGAGCATTATTGCATTAGAATGCTTGCTGTAGAAATTCTGTCTCTTAAATGAACTAAGTAGGTTTTTAATATTACTATTTCTCATTTGAAATTTTTTGACTTCTTAGGAGGAAAGAGATGCAGAATTTGGTGCTGTTTTCCTTTCCTCCTCTCACTCCCAGCAGTCAAAAAGAGACTTAGAAATACCACCAAATATCTCACATGAATTAGATCAAGTGCCTTATGTCCCACATGCTTGTACCTAAAGACTCAGTTTTCAATTTAGATTGTTTCCCATGACATGTCTGCAGAGATTCCATAAGTTCATTTATTTTGCAGTGCTTTAACAAGAACAAAAAGGGTGAAGACTATTTTTTGTAAGGGACTATGGAACTGTTTCTTAATGATTTTATTTTGTTATCTGAAACATTTTTAGTTATACTATTATGTTCTAATGCATTGTTCTAGTATTTGAAAATTGGCAGTTTCTCATAGGGAAGAACAATACACCTTTTCAGCTGTATTTATTTTCATAAATAGTGTTGCAATGTTTCCATTTTGGTCTCGAATTTGTTATTGTATTTCTTCCATTAGCGCACAGTATTTCATCAGTCATCATTATAGCAAATGTCTTCAAAAACATTACATTTTCTCTTAGTCTTTTGGCTAAAACCGCAACCACTGGCTGCTGCTTTTCATTCCTGTGAAACAAAATAGCAAAATGCAAGAAGCAATATTTCCACATACTGCTGTATAACAGTATGTAATATAATAAAAGCTGCTCTTGCAGTTGCAAAAGCCTCTCTTTCCATGCAAATTAACTTATTAAAAGTTAAATAATGGAATTAGTTATATTGAACATATTAATAGTTTAGCAGGCCATGGATTCTCAGTCCCCAAAGTTCACAGGCAGACTTTGGGGCTCTAACTATTCCAGGGATTTATAAGTGCTGTATAGAAAGGAGATTTTCAAGCAGAAAAGGCTGAAAAAACTCATCTTCAAAGCTTTTGCTTCTCAGACTCCAGGGTTTCTGAAGGCAACAGTGAGTCAAATCTGACTATTGGGCCATAATCCTCTCCAGTTTAAGAAGGTCCCTATTGACCTCAATTAGAGCAGACCTAGACTGCTAGAAGATGCCATAGTTACACTCCATCCTACAAAGGCTTTTGCTCTTGTAATTTTCACAGTATCAGTATTAAAATTGGGTGCTATATTATTATGTGCAACAAGAGATTTTATTGTGGTTAAAGAGAGCTTGTCTTCCTGATTCTTGCCTTCAGGTCAGATCTAAAGAATTCCTATTGGGAACTGTAAAGTTTGCTCCCAAATTCACATTTTTGAGAGTGAATAGTGTTACACAGTTTGGCCAAAATATAAATTGGCAAAAACCTTGTCACAGAATGGAAGCAGCTTGGATAAGAATAAAGTAATTTCCATAGTTTTCTCAGTTAAAGGCAAGTACTTGATATTTCATTGCCTTTTCTGGGAGAGAGGGATTTATGGGGAAAAGACAGAAATGTAAAAAAAAAAATTAAAAGTCCCTAAGCCAGGACACCATGCTCTTTAAATTACTTGTAGGTTATTGACACTTAAAGCTTGAGATGTTGATTCTGTACTTGGCTTCATGAAGCAAAAATATCTGTCTCTATGATTCATATCTTGGAAAACATAGCTGTCTTTGGAAGAACTCTTACCATTCTTGCCATGGTGCCAAAATCAGTTCTCTTAGAATAAGAGATCAAGAGAACCCTTGAATATTGCTACTCATCCTTAAATTAGGAAAAGAAGTGGCATAACAAAAGGGAATTGTATAACTTAGAATAATAAATCAAAATCCTAGATAAGTGATTGAAAGAGAATAGAGAGGAACAAAGTCTGTTTAGTGGAAGTATAAACTTGTACTTACACTTTATTTCACTGATTTAAAATGTATCACCCTTTTTAGGTTTCCCATAAAATTTGTACTACTAGAATGTCACAAACCATTTATTTTAACTTTTCTGATGGTCAGAAAAAATAAGCAGACTGAGAAAGAGATGTTTGTCAAAGTACATCATAATTATTTTAGTAGCTTGCATGTCAGGGTCAGTTTTTTACTTGAGTGAGTTCTTCATTTGTACAGTGGCTTTTAATTTTGATCTTTTACCCTAAAAATATTTTAAAGTGAAGAGAACTGGAGGGGAGTGAGGGGATGCAGTAACTGATCACAGTGAGATATTTGTGATAATTTTCCAATTAGTTGATAAATGGCAATTAGTTGATAAACATTTTATTTTAGAGCACTTCAATGATGCTTCTTAATCTGGAGGTTTTTCCAGTGATTTTACTCTTGAAAATTACAGAATAGCAAGAATTCCAGAACACGAAAATGTGCATCTGTACTATGATACTGGTAGCTGGAATAACTGTCCCTAAAGTCAGTTAAGAATATTTCATCCTGGAATTTTTGAAGAACAAAAGCAACCACTATTTATATTTGTGCATGTAATAATTTTTATCCGAAACAAATATTCTATTTAAAACTCATTCAGTCCCACCAAGCCACATCATCAGCATATATTGCTAAACTAAATAGCAATATAAAGTAGAACATGTTGGAAGCATTAGGTTCAGATCTAAAAAATCATGCTACTGCAAAGGATGCATTTTTTCAAATGGCATTTTAAGTTCCCCAAAAGTGTGAAACAGACTAATGAGAAAATACAGATTGTGTGAGAAGAATTTATGTTGCAAGGTTTTATTCCTAGTTCATGTTTTATTATTAATAAGATAATATCTCATAGCAGGAACTTTAAATAAGAGAGCATTAGCAGGGTGTTGTGGTTTTTTTTTCCCCCTTCCATATTTTTTTGCTTAGAAGGAAGTACATCTCAATGTGGATAACTTAGTATAATATACTTTCAGGTATGGTTCAAAGAAAAAAAAAGTAAAGTGGCAAGTTCCTTTTTTTCTTTATTTCCTTTAAAACCAAGTTGCCAACCTATTTTCTGTTGTTAAATAGTTTCTGTGATGTATAAGAAACAAAAGAAGCATTTTTCAGCCCAGGGAGTCTTACTGTTTCTTCCATGGCACGGCTACATAAAAAAAAAATGAAAGGACAAAACAATGCACTTACTTTCCTGCTCAATGCTACTTCATGGAGAATTATTGATAGAGGCCTTATGGACTTCCATGGAATCTTAATAGCTGTATTGTTGCATATACGTGCTTATATATCATCCTGTGCACATCTGAACTAGGTGCCTTCACTTTAACTATAGGCTCACTGATAAACCTAAAATAAATCAGTGTTTATGCATGTGGTATTACAACACTCCAATTACCTCTTTCCACTTAGCCATTTAATAGTGTTGGTATTTTGTTGTATTTGAACACATACTCCATTCAGTTCTATATGATAACAAAGGAGGTATAGCCAGTTGTTTTTATGTGAATTCCATACACAGCAAAACACATCTTTTCCACTGGATTTTATTTTCTGAGTTTACCTATGTCAAACAGATGATAGTAAGTCTGTTAATTTGTAGTGGGGCTAGGGAAACATTATTCTTCTGGAGCATACAGTTTCATGGACAACTATCCAATCATTTTCAATGTAATTGTGTTGGGAATAGTCTGGTTGGCTAACCATGCTCCTGATAAAGTACTGGATGTCAAGTGAGGCAAGGCTCTGGGCCAGACATGCCAGTGAGGTCTCATTCCAAACAGTGACATGCCATATTTACTGAAGACACATTAGTGTCTCTATGGCCTAGAATTCAGGGATGCTACCTTAAGTTGATCATAATTCTTGGTTTTGCACCAAGGCTTCTCACTCTGTATCTCACAGCTACACCACCAGTGGAAAAGAGCAAAAGAAAAAGAACTGAGACTGTGTTAATGGGCGAGCTGAAGAATACACAGGTCCAAACACAAACAGAAGTAGGTGTAATGAGTTTGCCAGATCCTTCTAGGATTGCTTATGACTTTGTTCCACTTCTAGAGGTGGTATATCACTGTGAAGGAAAGGTATTAATAAGGCAGATTATATTTTAAAGGTTTTTCCATGGAAGACTACTGAGAGTGACTCCATCAATTCAAAGGATAGAAAAGATGATCTCCTTATAATCTCCTCCAGAAGTTAGGAGGGGCTGTTATTCGCAGGCATTCTTTAAATGTCTGTACAACCATGTTCCCATGTAAGCCTGTTGTAGTATTTGGGTTCTCTAGTTTTCTTTACACGTTAGTCAACACCAGAAGAAAGATAAATTTCATATATCCACTTGATTAAGAGCATTCACCCTGTCTGTGTTTGTTTGTTTGGGAGCGGTTGTTGATCGTTTTTTTGATTCTTTGGTATTGTGGTTTTGTTTGGGTGGTTTTTTGTGATTTTTGTTTGCATCTTGTTTTGGTTTTTGTTTTTGAGTGGTGTGTTGGTATTATGTTAGGCTTTAGGTATTTTGTGGAAGAAAAGTGGACAGTGGTGAGTTAGCCTGATAAATTTCACCTGCTTATCATGTAGTAAAATTTTGTGCTTTGACTTGAATGGTACCCGGGACTGATGAAAAAAATGTGCCTGTATCCAAACACTGTGAACCATCTATATTTGATCTATTTTGTTTATATAAATTAATGAGGAATATAGTTCAAGTCTGGCTTAGGTCTCTAGATTCAGAGCCTGGTTTTACTTAGTTGCCTTATAGTCTTCTCTTAAACTGGACTTCCACTGCTTCTCTTAAAAAACCATAGTCCCTTCTTAGTTATCTGGGGTTAAATCCATGTGGAATAAGTGTTATGGCAAAGAGAGAACTGCCTGGCAGTGACAGTGGGTTTGGAAATGCTCTGTTTGGAAATCTCTCTGGTGAGAAACTGAGTGAAATTTTTGAGAGAAAGCTGGAAGATGTTATGTTTATTAATTCATGTATATCTGCTCTATGCCCACACACAAAGCTGCAAGAGATACTCCTGGTTAAAAGAATTTGATCTATGTGTGCATTTATGTGAACAGAACATATCCAAGTATTGTATTTGCTGTGAGATATCATCCTTCTGTGCATGAAAATATTTGATTTCCTAACTAGACATACTGTAGGCTCTGAAATTAAGTTATCTTTGTCTGATGAAAAAGACCACTTGTGAGTTAAATGGATTTATCGTCATGTTTGATCTTCTTTTAAGATGCAGTCTGGATTTAGTTTCAATCTTTCTTTAGGCTAAATCTAAAGAAAAATGAAAACAGTTTTGTTCTGCATTGAATGTATATATATGAAAAAAGATGTGAAGAAACTATTATTCTTAACTGTCTTGTAATATAAATACTTTCTTACCCTTCCTAGTTATCACAATGGTCTATCTTTTATCTTCTATTAATAAGGAACATCTTTTTTTTGTCATAGCCTTAGTAAATTTGTAAACCAAAGTATTATTTTCTTACTTCAGTTTTTTCCCCTGTGTATGCTTGAGGCACAGCAGCAGTGAAAGAAGAAGGAAACATAATGCTTGTTTTCCTTTAGACACCTTCCATGTAGTCCTAGTTTCAAATGTAGGAAACAGCCTGTGAGTAATTTTGCTGATAAAAATCTTATCTTTGCACTTTCATTTCTGGAAGACCTTCCTTTTTGAAACAACTTACTTACAAAAAGACAAAGTTAGCCCTGCTGTAGAAAGAAAAAGTGTTGCAAAATGTATATTAGTGCCTATGGGCAAAAAGACATCATCAGAACACCATACTGTGTATTTCCTTATTCTCCTTATACCATTCACTGCCTGACCTATTACCGTTTTGATTACAAGCCACAGCTTTTAAAAGTTAAAATGCCCAGTCTTACTACTTCTGTTTCATCAAGTCAGCCTGTTGGAATACTATTAGGAGAGGGTAATGATACATAAACAAACTGAATTGGTATTGCAAAAGTAGTGGGTTTTTTCAGATACAGGACTACTACAAAGTGAGGACAATATTTTGTTTCTATTATTAAATGCTTCCTAAGTCAGTGAGTGCTTCAGAGAAAAAAAAAAAATTTCAATATTTGACTACACAGAAATGCTGTAAGAGCTGCTGGAGACCACAGGTTTCAGACCACAATTGCATCCCTTCGCAGCAGCTTTCAATTAAAATGAGACATGTTCACTTCCATTCCCACCACCAAATCCCTCCTCAATTCTGTGAATGGAAGAGTATTCCAAAACCTGATTTTTTAATGGTTAGAAATCTTCTTTTAATAGGCATTTTTCATCCAGTTGTTCTTTCCCCTGGTGTTCTCTATAATAACTGTTTGATAAATAAATCAGTTACCTGTTGTATCCAGGATTATTCTACAATCTATTTCTGGAAAGTCAGTCTCCTGTAATGATGGGATTCTTCACTTTTTGTAATAGCAATATATAGATCTTTAATATATCCAGGGTAACATATCTATGTGGATGGAAATGGACCCCATTAAACTTTCTTTAGTACCTTTGTCAATTTTGGTTTTTTTTATTTCCTTCCTGAAACAGATTTTTGGTTGTTTTTTTTTACAGTTTGTTCATCCCTGACAAAAGAGGGAATGCTTTATGTCTTCATAGGTTTTCTTAATGCCACTTTTTGCTTTTATCAGGTGATGGCATCTTTTAATTTCATAGCACGTCATTGTATTAAAATGAGTAATGCACTGCCATGGATAGATATACTTGTTATGGAAAACCAGATCCTACTAAATGGGCGAAAATTGCTTAGAGAGAAAAAATCATGTGTGTGATAGAAAACTTGCTAATCGAATAGAATTTTTAAAATATGATATGGAAAGAGAAGACTTCTTGCTCTACATTTAATAGCACCATGTAATCACAGAACAGCATCACAGAATATTCTGATCTGGAAGGGATCCACAGGGGGCATCAAATCCATCTCTTTATGTGAATGGCCCATATGGGGCTCAAACCCACAATCTTGGTGTTATCAGCACCATGCTAATCAGGTTTTCAGGTCTGGTTTTTTCCGAGATGGACCTCGGTGAGGATAGGCTGAGAGAACCGAAAAAGGGCATGAATACACAACTAAAAAAAAATTAAAAACAGATCTTTAAGAAACAATAGCTTCTTAGCCAAATATGAATGTTAATTAGAAATAATAATTAGTTTAGAAGTAAATGTTGAGCACTGTATTAGAGAGTAATTGAAGCAGAGGAATGACAGCTGTATTCTTGTTAAGGACTACCACATAAAAAGGTGTAATATTTCTGTAGTTCTTTGTAATTAAGCTGAATCATAGCAATGTAAGAACAAAAAGACTAATGTAAAAGTGTTAAAGCAGCTGCTGTAGGTTTCATCAGGAAAGGAGCCAGCCTGGAGAATCAGAGTTATAACGAGTTTCTTCATGGACCACAAATATGAGGCCAGTGGGGCAGAGAAAAAATGGTTTTTGATACTTAGCTTTCTAAAAAAATTTAAAATAGGGAGTTTTAGTGCTATGGGAAAAATAGATCAAAATGCCCCCCTTTTCAGTACTGCACCGTAGGAGAATGTTTGATTAATGAGGAAGGTATTGATTTTGTGCAAGTTAAGATGATACAGTTATGTTTTCTAATATTGCAGATTCAGTCTCTCTGAACCACCAGAGATTATGGGTTGTGAATTGATACAGTACCTCCTCCCACACCTGTTTTAATCACTTGGTTAACAGCTGCAGTTTCCCTTCTTGTTCTTGACTGCTGAGAAATTGATCTAAATTTCTGAGCTAAGCAAAAGTCGATAGGTAGTATTTTTACTGTTGAGACTATACATTATTACTTAGAAATATTTTCATATACCTAAAGGAGGTGACTTTTAGACCTTTCTCAGAGAAAATGAAAGTAATTTTATTAAAACTTGATGAATATTTTTACTAGAGTTCCGTAACTTTAAACAAAAGGTCATTTAAATCTATGAAGCCAAGAAAATAAGATATAAAAAAATTTTAGATGGCTGTATCAAAAGCGTGCTCCTTTAGCAATAAATGTGTGTGTTACAATAAGATAAGGAGAGATTTGTTTACCATTATGAATATCTCCTTGTCATCAATGATAAGCATTTCTCCATGACTGGGATTTTTGCCTGTTCATCTGTCTGTCCTAGGCCCTCACACAGAGCTGCTCATCATCTCTCTATCAGAAAGCATTCAATGAATATTGATACAGGGGAAAGAACCAAATGATTTTTTCATGGATTTTCTTGTTGTCTCCCTTTTCAAATGTATACATTTTTGGATTTGAAGTTTCAATTTGTCTTCTGTTTCAGAGACTGAAGAAATGTTAATGATTTGGCAGTAGTATAAAATCACAGTGAAAAAAAAAATCCAGATTTCAAAAAAGTATATCACATGAAGAGGATTGTAAAGGTGCTAGTTAAAAAAACCCCCCTGCAATATAGGGTTTTTTCCCCCAGGTAAGTACTGGTTTTTGGTGTTTATAGAAGGAGGCAACTCAAATCTCTTAATATCTACTTCATCAATTCACTCCAGCTTCTAAATTTTTTATTTGAAATCTTCAAACATAGTTTGCAGATGCCTTTATTTGCATTCTCTTTTTATCTCTGTGCTGTAATGGATATTGGCATTGCTGTCACTAATAACTGTTAATAATAAACTCCTATAAGCATTGCTCTTTTGGCAGGGCAAGGAAAGGACTCCATGTAATTTATATCATCCTATACATTTAAACATTTTAATAATGTGAGTAGAAAAATAATTCTAAACCAACAAGGCAAAATGGGAAGGTTCCCTGTCATGTGTTCCTGTACCCTGCAATGCTCTCTGGACAAAGTCCAGGGTAAAGAGTAACCACAGGTTGGCTGAACAGCTGATGTTTCATGACATGATAGCTGATTCTGATAAGGAAAGTTTAAAATTCAGTTAATAAGTTTATTTTGATACTGCAACCACGTCCATTATAGCCACCTCCCTTGGCAGTAACAATAAAGTACCAACAATGCCCACAGGGCCCACAATGAATATAAACAGTGTAGATTTCAGATATACTGAAGCTGAAGAAACTTATGCTCTTGATCTCATTTTCTGAGTATGCGGCCTCAGATGAAGACAATCTGTGTTTTTTATATCTGAGTTCTGCACATGCATGGAAAGAGAATTTTGGTGTGTTTTTAATTTTTTTTTTATGAAGCAGGTATTCTGCATGGGCACTGCTTTCCCAAGAAATGAAGGGTAAGAGTGTGATGAAGCTTTATCTTGGTGTTAGGGGAGTGTATTTGGGGGAACCTGCAATACTACAAGAAAAAACTACCTACCCAATATAAATATGTATTGTCTGGAAGGACTGTGTTCTGATCCAGATCCTTTTCAGGATCTTGCTTTGAACTCAGGCTTTTGTAGAACTTGGTAACAGATCCAGTAAAGTTGAGAATGCCAGGAGTGCAACAGTTTTTAGTTGATAGACCATCAGTTGAATGCAATCCAACGTCTTTCTTTATGTTATTATTGTTGTTATTATTATTATTATTGCACTTTTTTATTACAGTGACCAGAAATTGGCNGTACAAAAATCACGTAATCCCAGTGTAAATTTGAATATGTAACTAATAACAAACCTACAATAATACCAGCTAAAGAATAAAAATACAGATCCTCCATTCATTTCTTGGACACTGTTCTTTTAATATTCTCAAACTTCTGTTTATAACTCTTTGTACAAGTAGGTTAGGCAGTTTGCAGTATGACTTAGATAATGAGCTAAATGCTCTAAAATGTAGTCATCAAAGAATGGCACTCTGCTTTCCATTCTCACATGAATTATCTAGAGATGCAAACAAGTTTAGGCAGATAACAAAGCTGCTACATGCAAATTTAAGATGGGCTCTATGGGAGAGTCAACCACTAGAAACAAGAATTCTGAGTCTGATATTTCTTTAATCAGCATGAGGATTTATTTGGTATGTTTCCTGATACAGGATATGCAGTCTGATCCTTAGCTAACAAACTGGCTGTGTGGTACTGTGCTCTTGCTGCTGATGTGCACTGCATACAGATTGCTTAAACTAAAATGATCTCCTCTTCTTGTATTCTGATGTGTGCTTTACAGAGATAAAAACAGACTAATTCCCCTTTGCCAGCTGTATCATTCACTTTTTTAGGCACCTAACCAGAATTCATAATATGATCGTTACAACTTAGAAATGAAAAAAGATACAGTATAAATACGTCTCCTAATGAATACTTGAATTGGGTTAAAACAGGCTACTCATTAAACATTACTGTAAATGGCACAAAGTGATCTCAGAGAGAATTATTTCTCCTTCACATTATTATTTTGACCATGTGTAGTCCCTGATGCTATGAGTGTCTTGCTTTCTGAATATGTCTCTGGCTCCACACAAGGCTGGAAAAAGATTTTGATATTCGCTTCAGATCTTGAACTGATTAGAAACAGAAATGTTTAATTAACTTTTCTCTTGGACACATTCCCCCTTGTAGAGCTATGTAATGAGAGAAAGAAAGGAGATGGGAGGAGTTAGAACCTTTGGAATTTTTGCCATAGCTATGAACAACCAGCCTTTGTTCAGGGGATTCTTCTGAGCAATTGTTTTCAAGTGAGGTGAGATGTCAGGCAGAAGCTCTAGTGATGACCAGTAGTTGTAGAACAAGATGACAGAATTTATCTGTAACAAGCAAGTAAACAAGTCACAATCATGTAATTTGTTTCGTAAAACCACACTTAAAACCACACTTAAATATTGGTGGTTATTGCTGGGAGGTTGAAACACAGGTCAGGCAATTGCCATCTATTGAATGTGATGTTCCTTGCTGGTGCAAGGAAAATTTTTTGCTGCCTTTAGAAATGCTTCTTCAATTTAAATATTTTTCAATGCTTCAAATGTGACACTATGTACAAGCTGAGAAAAAAAACAAACCCAAGACCACCATCGTAATAAGAGGGGGGAAGATTATTCATTTGACCAATTAGACAAGTGATTCTTGAGTTCTGGCTGCTCTGTTGAACTCTGAGATGAATGCCAAAACTTATCCAGCCCAGAGGCAGTTCCATTTACACCCTAGAATATGAAAAACATTTTCACTTGTTATGTAGAATGTAACCTTCTGTATAGTGTTCAGAAGACTAATAAATCAGCATTTTTTTAGGTATTTCAAGGTGCTATCTGAAAAGTAAAGATTATTATTGTTTCACATTTACAGTTTCCTACTGAGAAATAAATCTTCCTTATCTTTTATTAAATTTTTGCAGATACTGTATGTATGTAAATAATAAATGTTGCTGTACTGTAACTTGGCAGCCAGGTGAAATACTTAAGAGATTAAGAAAATGTTTAATACTGAACAACTATATACTTAGTTATTAAGCTTCCTAGAGATTTCTAATTACACAGAAATCACATCAAAGTTGATGCTTTCAAAACTGATTGTTACAAGATAATTCTAATAGATCACTAGATTATCTGTGCATTTTAAAATAATCCTGAAGCATTTACAATGTTTCTGTCTGTCTTTTCAACTCCAAGTACGCTGATTTACCTTCTTCAAGGTACTTTTCATTCTAACACCACTGCCAATAATGTCTCAAATCTAAGAGAGAAAGCACCTTCAATCTATATGAAATGTACTGAACATGTTCAGCATATAAATAACTTTCAGATTAGTAGGAAAATGTGACCATTGCTTCTTTTTAGGCTTACTTATATTTTTAAAATATTCAAGCAGTCAAGAGAGGCAAAATTTCTGTCGATATCTTTGTCTGGATTTGCTCATGACTTTTCTTGTTTAGTTTCCATTAACCTGGCATTTTGGACTGGGGGGAATGGAGAGGTAAAATTAACATGTGTTCATTCCCTGTGCTGATTGAAACTCTTGAGCCTGTGTAGTTCTATGCCGTTACTGCTTGAGGAATTTCCTGATTGCCAGGTTACACAGCCCTGCTTTCCAACATTTCTGAACAGTGGTTTTGGTTGGATTTTCTGTTCGTTTGTTATTTGGGTTTGAGTTGTTGCTTTTTTTTTCTTATTTCACTCTGAGGAGAAAGGCTAAGAATTTCTGGGAAGAGTTGTGCTACCATGTTTTAAAGAGAATTGCAAAGTCCTGTTGAAAACACGAGAGTAGATGGTTCTGAGGCTGTTGTCCAATTCTCCTTAGCAACCAGAAAGTATTCAGTGTTCTGGGTCTGTGTTTCAGAGAGTATTTTAAAATACAGAATATTTTATTTAATTTCAGGAAGTGCTCTTTTATTCTTAATGGCATCCCCTAAAATTTAAAAGCCTATAAAATCTGCCATTACACGGAAGATTTAGAGAAGAGGGTAGTGTAGTACTTCTAAATACTGCACTGGTAATTAGATATTGGATGGCATAGCTACTGGTGATTATTGACTTCTCTGTTCTTCATATACTCTAAGTGCTTAAAGGACAACAGAAAATGTCACTGCTTTCCCTGAAGGAAATTGGAAAATCTAATTTGTCTTGCGATCTTTCAGTGAAGCTAAAGACAATAAATTAGGAGTATATTTTCTACTCTTCACAGACTCTGACATGGATTCCATGTGCTTGCAAAGCAGCTGTCAGTGAAGGCAGCATTTTATACTGAACAGCACATGTGTAAAATCATGAATGATGTTAGTGAAGTTTTACTTCCTGATACAGAGCTGGTATCAAAAAGTACAGACTATAAACATGCATGTAGTGGATATATTTCATGCATGTTTAAGTCCTTCCTCGTTATTGAAATATCTTTCTCACCCTGGCCCCAATGAAAACCGAATTTCACAGCAATCACAGAAATTGAGTATTCTTCCAGTGTAACGTTTCCTCAAGCATCCATACCTAATTGAAAGTAGCAATTATGAGATTTACATATGTATGTTCCCTTTTTCATGAGAAATCCTGAAAGTTTTTCCTATAATATTAGCAAAATTTAAAATAATGCCTGAAAGGCAACCCTTCCCAAGGACTGTGACTGTTGTCTGACAGTGAAAATTGGAATAAAACCATTTATCTTTAGAACTGAAAATGTAGATAACTGGACTGTTAATGGTAGGCAGGACAGACTGCACTGATCAGGTTCAGGGCATGGCTGGACAAGTGTATCAACCAGACCAGCATATAAGCAGAGAATAACTGAAAGGAAAAAAAAAATACTAAAGAAATTATGAAGTAACAAAATAATGTTTGTCAGACCTTTGGAAAATACCAAGGCTGGAATCTGAAGGACAATGCATCAGTGCTCTGCAATATTTGTAAAGTGTTGGACAGAAGAGGCTAATAATGTGTGTACGTGTAAAGTTTGCATTTAACTTGCCCTGTTTGTTTTCTTTCTCTCGTATTTATAATCCTGCATTTTCAGGATGCTTTGCTCTATGTGAGGAACTTAATATTGCCATTATGTACAACAAATGACTCTGTCCTTGACTATCTCCTTGCTATCAAATCTCAAAGTACCGACTATGCAGATGCTATAATTATTTGAAAGGCCACTTACATTCTAGGATACTTTTTCCTTCCTCTGCTGAGTGAGAGTAGTTTGCTATAAATGCTGAAGAAGCAAAAAAAATTGGTTTTGTTTCCTTCTTATGAAAAATATTCCATATTAGAATTACATTATTCATAATCATAAATTCTTAAAATGCTCAACACTTACAAGACTACCAAGCACCAGAAAGTTTTCTGAGAATGTATTGCATAAAAGCAGATATATGGTCTTAAGGATGATTTTGTACTGATGCTCTCTACATTTTTTGCTATGTATGTATATATTCCTTTTCAGTATATACTCTGGTAACTGTGACCATCCATACTGTGAAATGGCTCATAATTTGTAACTTTTTCCTGTAGTTTTAGCAGGACTACATTCCACTACTTATTTAGGAGGAAATACAGTAATTTATCCTTAGTTAATTATTTAAATGTTGGCTGGTATATAGTATATACAGAGGACAGCTGAAAGGAAAACAGAGATAAAAGAATTCTAATATAACAAAATCTCTTTTAACACAGAGCTTTGGAAGATTATTAAGACTGGAATATAAAGGGTAGGAGGTTAGTTTTCTGCAATATTAATGTTTGCTGCAGAAAAGCCTTGTGCAGTTTTTATGCATGCGTGGAGTGGTGACTTCAAAGTAAGCAATGTGATGAGGACTAAAAGTCAGGGAACAAGGAGTGAGAAGCTGTGATGCCATTATACTGCTTTTCCAGAGACAGAAGTTGTGGAGAGCTGAGTAAACAGGGGAAAGACTAGGGCAGCAGTCCACAGGAGCTTGCTTGAAAGAAAAGTTGACCAGTGCTGCTTGTGCTGTGTGAGGAGCCCAAAGAATGCTCATGAGATTCCACAAAAATGAGGTCACTGAATTGCACCTCACCAAAATTCAATTATGAGCTTAGTGGAAAGCAACCCCTCCATCTCTTCTCTGAACTGTATTTCTATATTGATAAGTTTACATGCCTTTATAGCACACGGTACGTAGATAATTTTGATATTTCATCGTTGAGTTTGGTTAAAGACCCATGGTGAGTGCTGTCTGGCTGTGCTGGTGTGCTATCCTTCACTTGCCCTGTGTGTACTCTCTTCTATAGGATTCCCAAGTTAGGACCTTGATGATTTCTTCCTCGGAGAACAAATTCAGAGAATTCACTTGGCTTGTTTGCAATAATCTTGTCCTTTCCCTATGTGGCCTTTATGCCATGAATAGTCGTTGGCATTATACATACTTTGGCAGGCTTTTTTTTTTTCCTGAGATGTTAAAAGAAGGATATAGAACTAGTTTTGATACTTGTATTTACTTGTTCCTCAAACTCTTTTTTCAGCCTTGCTCACTACATTATTAAATTTAATCTGCTGCAGTTTATGATACTTTATTTTTAGAGGGGAAATTTTATTATTTTAATGTTATTTTCTTATTTCTATCCCATGCATAGGATTCTAGCTTTTTTGTGGAAATATTTCTGGGTCAATTTCTGTAAACCTTCCCCTATTAAGTGATAATTCCAGATTAAAAAAGCACAAGAGCAGCTCCCTATTTTGAAAAGTGTATGAAAATTTCTCTCAGATTTTATGAACAAGACTCCTTCCCATACCAAAAGTATTTTGAGTGTTGAAAAGTTTTGCAGAGGAGCAACAAACAAAATCTAAGAGTCCATGAGCACATAAGCTAAGAATAATGGCTTAATTTAAATTATAAAAAAAACTATCTTGAAGGAAAGTAAGTATAAAGAAAGCAAATGATGCAAGCCCTAACCTTCCAAAGTCACCTTTTTGTTATGGTGTCTTTTTCCCAACTTCACCCTTCCTTGAATTTTAAAGTTTAAAACTTTTTGAAATTCACTTGCTAAACCATCTCAAGGCTATTTTTGCTATTTCAACAATAAATAAATTACAGCACACTGTCCTTTTTTAGCGTATCAAAGTTGGTGTGGGCTGTTAAGTATTTTTCTTAATAAGCTTAGAATACATTTCCAAATAGCTTCCTGTATGCTGACATTCCCATACTTCTGGTTTCAGAATGCTGAAAATTCTCAAGTTTGTTATAGTTTATGCTTGTGTTTATAGCATGGTATAAATGTAATATTATGTTAATAAATTTTGTCACATTTTCATAACTGTTCCCAAGAGAAAAGCGTCTAAGCCAAAGGCGTGAGTCAAAGTATATTCCTCTCTCTCTCCTACTTTATTTGTATGTGCCTAGACAGTTACCAAACTTCTTTGCAGTGCACTGGATTTGTAGCCTGAGTGACGTAAAATACTGCAGGAGATGGAAAAATGCAATGAATTGCCCTTTAAGACTGCAGAAACTCTAAGACCTTACAGCTATAGCTGTCCTATTTTTATCATCCTAGTGTTTTGAGCAGTGAATGCATTTCAATGGATTCACAGTGTGATACTCCTTATCTGTAGGTCTTTGTGGCTTAAGGGTTCTAAGAGTGTTCTATTTTTTTGTAAAATAATACTGAACTAGATGATGATGTGAATAATGCATATTATCCTGGAGACAAAGCATATTTCCTGGGTTTTGTGGGACCCATAGTAATAATGGTGATCCACTTATACAACAATAGGGAACTCTCTTTTCTGGAGTTGAAAAATGCGAGTTTCTGTGCCATCAGTGCAAGGAAACACTCTGGTAGGCTGTTCACAGGGAGAACAATTGCACTGTTTCCAAATTGTCCTAGTGGTGTCTGAAGCCTAAATTTACCTGATTTCATCAATATGCCTTACAGTTTCTCATATCTGTTTTTCTTAGTCTCCCTAAATGGCAGAAGACAAAATCACAGTCATTAAACCTTCATACTTGGCAGAATTACAGAAAAAAGAAAAATGCTTAAAGTTTATAAAAAGTCACATGAAAGAATGGGAAAAGATGTCACGAGAAAGACCTGTGAAGTACATTGACTTTGCTGATGTGAATGTATAGTCTAATGCTTAGAGGACCAGGGCATTTTGTGCATTGTAGGTGAATTCAAGAAATGAAAGAAATGTTTACAGTTAGTCTGAAGTCTAACTTCTGTAGTATGAAGTAAAAAAGTTTATTTCTATTATTAATTCAGTACCCAAAATTGTAAAACATTGGTAGAGAAATCAGCAGATAAACTATTTTCTTAAACAGACTTTGAGTGAGAATAATAGTTAAATATGTGGAATGGAGAAGACAGAATTACAGTGTCACAAATGAAAAATTATTATTACTCAAGTGTTATTCTTTTTATTTCATGTACTCCTGCATCTTTGCACACAAAAGAGACAATCATTGGCAAACCATTGGTAGCCATTCCTTAGAGATTGCAAGGTACATTTTTTTTTGTTCTGAACAGTCGGGATTGGATGACTAAGAAAAACAAAAACAGAGAGGATACATTAGTATGATGGTCTTTAGAGACTTAAATGAAATGGGTTGGAGTATTTTAGTATGTTTAGGCATCCTAAGTTTTCCTATGAGGAGGCTTTTCTGTGCCAGTGCTGCAGTCTTTTGTGAGTAAGCACAGGCTGTCTCATGGATCCTGTATGTCTTCCAGCTTTTAGCAGCACAGGACCAAAGTATGTTTGTGGATCATGTGCTGGAAACAATTTTACCTGTCTAGTTGAGTATCTAGGGAAAGAACTTCTCATTTGGAGAGCTGAAAATAGGAGAATTGAGTACAAAAGATTAGCCAGATGGCACAACTGGGAGAAACTACTGTGAAGCAACTGTGATGTTTTTCAGGAAATGATCCATGCACCAGAGAAGGTACAGAAGAAAGCAAGAAAATGTGGGAAAGCAATATCATGAATGTACTAGAGAAAATGATAGAGAACACAGCAGTAGTAAAAGCTGAGTGTAACAAGAGAGGCTGAGTTATAAAGAAGTGAAGTTTGATTTTGGTTTGCTGGCCATTTGAATTAATTTTAATTTTTCTTTTCAATGCAGTTTGATTCCCCCTGCTTTAGTATGGTGGTGGGGTTTTTTGTTGTTGTTTGTTTGTTTGTTTGTTTTTATGTTGGTTNGTTTGGTGTGGGTTTTTTTGGTGGCTTTTTTTTTTTTGTTTGTTTGTTTTTTCTCAAGACATAAAGGCTGGGGCACAGCTGAGGTGTCTCTGGAGGTTATTGGGGCTCTGGTCATCTCAGAAGGCAGTAGTATGGTACATGGCTCTCCACTGCTCCAGAAAGAATCCATGCAGTTATTAACTGTGCCTGGAAGAAATTATGATCAAACCATTAGGTAAGACCACAGTCTTTTTTTTTTGCACTCTCATTATTTGTCATTGTGGAATATGCTTTTCTGCCTGCTGGATTGCTAATATATCACATTTCCTTTCACACACGTGTGAAAATGTTCAAAGAGTCCCAATTGTGCCTTAAGCCTGAATGCTCAGTGAGGCATGTATTGGTAGTGAAAGCTAAATATATTGGAACATAAGAGGGACTGAAACCCCAGCATGGTCTAGCAGGATGCCTGTGCAGCGTTGGATACTGAAAGCCTGACCCTGTGACAGCCTTTGGCATGGACTGCAGATTTAGGAATGCAGCTGCTGAGGCAAGTAAGCTAAAAAAAGCAAGGCAGGATTCTGTTGACTTTTTTTTCTGAGGAACCTCACCAGAATCAAGCATTCTCCCTAAAATACTGACCTGGAAAACACCAGTAAGAACATACTTCATATTTTCCTACTGACTCTAAAATCCAGAATTATACTTCTACTATGTTGTAGAGTTACATGAGTTCTTATTACCTAAACAAATAAGAAGGAAGATTAATGACCCACGGTTTATACAAGGCTGGTTTTCTGGACTCTCTGTAAAGGCTCACTTTAATTTTCTTTATTTTTTTTTAATGCATTGTCAAAGATAATACTGAAATATAGGAGGAAGTGTGTTCTTTTTCCTCAAAACCCAGAACTGGATTTTCTTCAGGTGGTACCAGCTTGCTCAGGATAAGTTCATGCCAGTGCCCTAGATAATGAGGATTAAAATATTTGAATGAGCTAACAATACCAATAATAGAGACCGTAAATAAAGGTTTAGCTGTTTTACTATTATATAAATGCTAGATATAAGCCTAGGTATCTGTTTAGATCTGTTAGATACAGTTAGAATACAAATATCTATGGCACTGTGATCTAAGTGAGAATATTAATATATTAAAATCTTTTCATTCTACCTACCTTTTCTTTCAATTTTGTAAGGACACCATTAAATTTCAACATGGAAAAGGTGGGAAGGAGACACTTTTTAGAAATAATTTCTTTACAGAGACATTAAGATTAAGTAATATTAAGATATTTATAATTCTTCAGGCTTGCCTTCACTCCAATAGATTTTACTAATTTTAGTGATGCAAGTGTCAAACAATCCTCCCAGGTACTATGCACATAAAATCCAATCGTGAACATTTATCCCAGAGCACCTGATTCATGAGTGCCACGGGGAGCACCCATTAGGCAAACTGCATTCCAAATGGTGCATCCTCTGACTTTGGATATTTGCTTGAAATGATACAGTGTAAAAAAAAAAATAAAAATTGAAAACCTTTCTGCTGTCGAAATATAGTATCTAAAAAGCAAAGGACCATAGCAATTTGCCTGCGTTTTAGTTTTAGAAATCACAGGCAATACATTGAGTGAATTCCTGATACTGAAGCACTCATGGCAAATGCACAGTAGAAACAAGTTGTTTCACAACTCTGTTTATAAGGATCAGCTCAGCAGTAATTACACAGAACATTCAGTTTGCCTGAGTGTGAAAAAAACATGATATACCTCTGGCCTCTGCTGTGCTTTATCATCATAACATGATTATAAGACTGTAAAGATATGCCTCTGTTGTAGTCCTCTAAGAGATGTTTTTCCTCTTTCTACACTTAGACCAGAATGGTGTAGTAATACTGTCTCCAGGTGTGGATTTGAAAAGTCCTCTACTAGAATAAGCAGAGTGCAAAGATCAGACAGCACAGTGTAATTTCCCCCCTCCCCATTTCTTAGTTTATTGGCTCTCAGAGCGAGGCACATCAAGTGTGAATGTGCATCGTGGAATTTGTGGTTTGTTGCATGAAAATTCTTACAGCCCTTGGTTACTTAATGTAAAACTACAAAAACATTTAGAACCTGTTACAGAAGCAAACAAAGGAAAGAAATCCACTGGATAAGAAACAATCTGCTTACGTTGATGTTATGCTTTAATGGACAGAGGGAGAAAACAACTGATTTTTTTTTCCTGCTTGGTCAGGTTCTGTGTGTAGAAATGGCATTTGTAGAAGCTTTCCAGTTCTGTGAACCATCACTGAATGTCAGCTGGCCCTTGTGCTCTTTCTGCTTGAAATGTGCTGAACTTTGATGAGGGAGATGTTCAAAGGCTGCCTAAATTTCTGCTTCTGCAGGGATATCATGGTGTCTTTACATTTTATGGAAGTTCTCTCTATTAGAGAAGGGAACTGATTTTTGTCTCCACAAACTTCTACAATGTTCAGGTCTTTGAGCTGATATGAGGAAATATATTCCCTTCTTCCCATCTCCCTAAGCAGAAGTAATCTGAGTGCTTCTCTCGTTTTCCTTCTCTGACAACATTGAAGTAAAACTGTAAAAACAGAGCTGCACAATATAGTACAAAATTACTAATGTTCTGATTTTTTTCAGTGGGGACTTTTTTCACAGTGAACCAATCTTTCTATAATATATATCAGATAGTATATCTCTCACTCTACAGAGTTTAGAAAGATTTCTGATTTTCAGAGTACATTTTAGAAATACATCATAGTTCACTCTGGTGTGGTTTTGGGTTGGTATAATTGACAGATCTGTTCTGAATGTTACCTTTCATGTGTTTAAAATTTATCAATAGTTTAATTTATCCCAGTGTTTTTTCTGAATATTGAACTTATGCCATTTGGTTTACATTTTTATCTTTTCTCATTTTTTAAAAGTACCTTTTCTGTTTCCCATGGCTTTATAGAGAGAACTACTTATGGCTTTGAGTTTTCATTGACAGTTTGATACAGTATTCTAAAATGCAGTCTGAAACATCTAATTTACCTATATTTGCTTCAACCTGTTCTCTCCTTATCCAATACCTACCCCTTAAATACAGGTGTGAAAACTAACAGCAAGTCATAGTTGACTTCTTAATGTGTATTGACGAACATGAGACAAAAAATACTTTTAAAGTGGGTTAGGAGTTTGGTTTTAAGGTAGATTAACACCCTGAATTTAACCTCAGTTAATCCAAGAGATATTTCATAGAGGTAAAAACTGTAGTTAGTAGTTAACCTAAATCATATAACTTGTATTACTTGACTTGACACAGAAAGACCCAGAAGCTATGTACCACCCTCTAGCACATATTCAGATTTCACATGTAAACTCAGTTTGAGAGCTACTGGTTTTCTTCAGTCTCAGTACTAATTCTGTTTTGAATTGGAGTTCTTTTAATCAGTTGGATTCAATAAGTCACATTTTAAAACTGGTATTCCTCTTCCTGTATTTGTGGAATGGTTTTAGAGTACTGCAGTATACCAGGATTTGAAACCTGACCTCTTCAGCATGAAACAGTTTTTTCCTTGAAAAACTACACTTGAATCATGTAATGCTCTTCTCTGCAGGTAAAACATAGAAAGAGAAGGTCCTGCCCTCTTGATTTATTACATCTGGACTGCCATTTTATTATCTTTCCTTAATAGGTATAAGTGTCTACATAAGGTTCTAGGAAGTAGTTGAAGTGTGTCACTTCCTCTACATCAAATTCTGTTGTTTCTGTTCCCTTGTATTCATGTCTTTCCAGGAAGAAGAAGAAGTTGCTTTGCTAACTTTAGGAACTTTTGTCATGTTTGGGGGCAGATGTGTTGTGTGTAGGTATGTTAACAAACACTCTGAATTACATGTAAAATATAGTTATAATTCAGCTTGAATTCTTTTCTAAGAAATTTAAGAAAAGTCTGTGAAAATAACAGTGTGGCTTGAGTAGTGTTGTCCACAAGATGTCCTTACACCAGTTTCAACTGAACTGTTTCAGAGCTTAATGAATACAGGTTTTTCAAAGGCCGCAAGACTTCTGAACTCTCTCCTTGACATTTGATCAGTGTTGGATGATCTGAAAAAGAGGTTCCATTCATAGCTGTGCAAAACATGTTGAGTTTATAAATTTTTAAAAAAGGCTTTAATCTACTTGCCTTTATGTTCATTGAATTTTGATTTAGTGTTTGGATTCAGCTGGATCCCAGAAGTCCAAGTAAAATACTGGTTTCACCCAATTTCACACTGCAACCATGCAAAACCCACAAATTTCTGACAGGTTTTGATGTGAAACCATAACATATCTTGGCCCAAGTTCATACAAAAGCTATGTGAACCTTTCAGTTAATGTGGGCCGTGTTCTCAGTTTGTAATGAAACATTAAACCAAGCATGGCTTTATATATGTTGTACATGTTTTGTTTAGAACCCATGTCAAAACATTTCCGATACCTTAAAAGCAAGTCTGTTCTTTATAGCCTTCAGTGTATAATTGCTTTTCCAGCTGAAATCGGAAGATGTTGAGCTGAAGCCCTTTGAAGGGAAGCTGCTGCCAGAATGTCTCCTATTCAGTTACTGTGGATCAGAATCTCATTCTCTCTTTCTTCATTAGTCCATTTGTTTTAACATTAGTCTTTGTTCATGATTTCATGGGAAAGAGAAATAGGGCCCTGGATATTCTCCTGTGGTTTTGTTCCAGTTGTTAGCTGGGTCATGGCCCACTCATTGTTGGTTCAAGGTTTTAGTGGGACAGTTAGAAATTCTGACTTATTTTGGGTCCAGTGTATCAGTAACTAAAATCTTCTTTCTATTATTGCAAATATTATGCTTATTAAGCTTGGACAGAGAATTATTCTTATGGGGAATGGGAGAAGCTAGTCAAGCAAAGGGCTTTGATTCAATAATTTGTTTTGTGATCCAAACAATGTGAAATCATGCATATATCAAGATAAAGCAAAAGCTACAGGTATTTTCACCAGTGAAAAAATGTGATTCAATTCTATGAATCATTATCTATGTATTCTTTTTTAAATTTTTTCCTGTGCTGACATCTACAAAGATTTAACTGATTGTGAAATATATTGTTGTCTTTATTATTTTCTTTTAAATCTATGGCAGTATTACATTCCAAACTAATTATTTCTGCTAAGAGTTTTGTGAGAACTGTGTCAGTCTCTATGAATCTTGTGGCATTTAAACTTGATTGAGTAAGGCTTTCAAAATTTACAATTTTATTCAGTTTGTAAAAGCAGGTATTTGTTTTACCTTGCAAAACTCCTAATTTTCTTAAACTTGGAAAAAAATTCTTTCTTTATACTACTAGGGATTTTTTGCAATTTCCTGTTGGACTGAAAATAAGTAAAAATGACATGCATTTATTATGAAAAAAAATTCTGTTCTTTTTATTTAGGAAAGCATCTTCTCGAAGCTATCACCAGTGGCCATTGTGACTATGAAACTTGACACTTTTAGTGCTTTTCAGCTTCAGAGATCCCCAAATACCTGAGAAGTTTAATCGTCCATGTGTGGGACAAACAGAAGTTGTAGCTCAAAGAGAAGTTTCTCGGTGGTGATTATCCACCTTAACCAGACCTTTCATTTGGAGAAGCATATGGAAGAGTGGCACTTTGCACTTCTTATGTTCCATAGTAGGCTAGTTGTACCTAACCCAGCCCGTACCTTAAAAGCAGTGAAAAAATGGGGAACAGGTTACATTCAACTCATCACAGGTACCCATGGAAGCCAGTGCTGTAAGGAGCAGTGAGAAACATCTTAAATGAATTTAATAGAGGACATATAATTGAGGGGTTTTTTTGGTTTTTTTTGAGGG
>VZDJ01007747.1:5974612-6024627 GCA_008694505.1 Cyanoderma ruficeps
TTTTGTTTTTTTTTTTTTTTACTTGGCACTGCTGGAAATGCCTTTCATAGTTTCCAGTCTATCTTTAGTCTCATCTTAGGCCTAAACTGTGCACTGCTTGGGGTGGGGAGGAGGCAACCTTGTTTTCTTGTTTCATATATCCATTTTTAATCACATAGTAACACTTGCTAAATTCAGCAAAACAAGAATTGAGCTTAAAAGTGCATAATAGGAGTTTCTGATGACTTGAAAAAGACAGTGGTGAAATCTGCTTATCTATTAAGTCTCTTCGCTAAAATAAAGTCAGTGTTGTTTATAAGAAGAGACTCATGTTACTCAGAAGTCTCTATAAAATTCTCATGAAAAGCTCACAGAGGTAAATTGCTGTTACTGGTTGTAAGAGGTGAGAGTTTTAGTTGTGGGGTCTATTTATTGCATAGCAATGGAGTTTGAGTAGCATGTAATTATGCACCATAAAGAACACCTGGCTGGTATTTTTCCTTCTCTCTACCAGCAGGTGAGGTTTCATATACTTTCCCTTTTTTGATGAATGTCAACATTACTCTTCAGTGCCATTCATGAAGATAATTTACACAGGTTATAGCTGCTAACAGTAATTTTTTGGTTAATACTGAAGTTTTTTCCTTCAGTTTTACTAAACATTTCAGTGTTATCAGTAAGTCTGTATATAAGAACACTTTGTTCTAATTGATCTCTCATTTCTGTATATCCCATCTACTGGTATATTTAGGTCATTGTTTGAGTACATATGGTTGCTTTTCTTCCTGTGCATCAGAGTGCTGACCCTGCTCCAGGTTCAGTGTAAGGAGAGTTTTAATGCTGATTTAACTAAGTGAGGTCTAATATCTGTTTCTATAGTATTGTTTATAGTGGTTTAAATCCCACCTAACTAATAGTCTGTGGTAAACACATGCCACAGAAATCAAGGGTGTTCTCCTTTGTGACATTGTTTTGCTCCTGCAGAGAGAAAGAATGTAGAGGAAAGTAAATCTTATGGCTTTCATTTGCTCAGGTTAAACACTAGCTATACTGCACCAAAAATGCATTGTTTTGTTTTGAGGGCATTTAGATTGAATTCCAGGAATTTCCTATTCTTTCTTTGACCCAGGTCTCAGAAGGAAGACAGAGGAGGATGGAAATAAAAAAGAACTCAGCTATGCCAGAATCATCAAGATACAGATTTGCTTCAGCTAGCTAACTCCAGTAGCCCTTTCTCAGGCCTGTGGGAACCATGTTTCCTTCACATTCCCCTTGTGAGCTCATCTTTCAGCACTCTCCCTGTAGCACTTGCTGCACAGGAAAACCCTATGGCTTGTTACCACCTCCATTATCTGTTCCTGCTCAAATGATATTGTCAAGGGGAGACCCAATGTAGTTAAACTGGTTCCTCGACTCGTGTCATTTACTTTTGATACAACCCCTCAGCATTTATGTGAGAGCTGTAGTGAATGACAGCTACAATGAATGACTTCTGCAAAGCATAGAGCCAGAGGTAAATTTCAACCCTTCCGAGGCTACACTTTACCTTTCCCAAACTGGCACAGTGGGATCCATGCACAAGCAGCATCTGCCCTCCTGAGGCTGAACAGAATTGTTGTGCCTGCTCTGTACTGTATACTATAGATCGTATTCCAAACATCCCTTTCTGTCGTACTATTCCCTGGATGACTATTTGCAGTTTGAGAGTGGGTTTGGGTTGTTTTTTGGTTATTACCATAATTATTCTTAGTCTTTATATAGCTCCTATAGCTATAGTTTTAAAGGCAGCCTCACTATTCTACTGTGTGTAGCATGTGAACAAGAGATAAACAAATAGATGTTTAATGATAATTATTTAATTAATTTTTAGTAGAACTTAATAATTACTGTGATTATGTTATTAAATGGAACTCTTCAGTTAGCTCATAATAAGTAATATGGTTTAGATATTCAGTAAAGTATCAGAAAAAAATCCCAGCATACCTTCAATGTGTACACAACTCTAGTTTGATGATTAGTTCTCTTGGGATTGCTACTGGCTGGAGCAATGTACTGTAATTAAATAACTAAATTATAACCAATCTGAAAAATGTAATACTGAATTATCTTAAAATAGTATAAACCAAAACCAATCATGCTGAGAAACTAGTAGGCCAAACCAAAAATGATAATCTGCTACTAATTAAGATGACATGAAGACAGGCAATTAAAAACTAATTGCTAGCTGACTTTTTCATTTTTAAAAATGATTTTGATGCAGTTCATTAAAACTGATTTTGTTTTGAATGTTTACTGGCATTTTGTTAAAGTCTGGTATTAAAGAAGGGAATTTAAAGGTGTATATCTGGCATACCCTGATACTTTGTTTATTTCTTACTAAATTTAATTGCATATGCAGTATATGGCGGTTATGGGACAGAAGCTTTGGTAGTGAGTTGGCCATATGTTCAATTTACTCACTTATTTAAAGTGATAGGTTAAGTCTAGAATTCTTTTTGCCAGCTTTGCTTAGAACAGTAGCAATTTGAAACTTGGCAGTAGAACCATGGGTAAAACATTGAAGTGATTATTCTTCAAAAAGCAATATAGAAGTATAATAAAAGAGGGTGTTTCTTGCTTTAGGAATTAAGTCTTAATTCTCTGCTAGTTTTTATTATTTCATTCAGCTTGTTACTCTTAATGACATTAGTTATAATTTCATATAAACTAAAAACTTTCTAAAAACTCTCTCATTTTAAACTAAAAACTCTCTCATTATAAAATATTTGAATGCATTTATTGTGACAGATGGTCAGGCTTCTTGTCCAATAGATTTTTTTTTATGATGATTAAATATTGCTGACATGATGAGTGGCATTTCATAGCTTTTATCTTTTAGAGGGGTATGGAGACTTTTTATTCTATCAGCTTCACATAAATAAGTAAAACAAAATATAGGAAACTTACTTCTTCAGATGCTTGGGCTATTTTAATTGCCATACACCTAAAATTTTCAATATCCTCAAATATTGATACAGACACTGTTACCTCCATGGAATAAAAGTACTGTAAGCCGGTTGTTTTCTGGCCTGCACACGCAAAGGACTCAAACTTAACCGAGAAATTATAGAAGCCTCTTCTTTTGTGGTGCACAGATTCCAAGATAACTATATTTACTGAGTCTGAACACATTCTTGCCATTTTTAAAAATCAATGAGCATTTCTATTTTTTAATCATAAAAAGACAGCCAAAGTAGCGTATGTTGACTACAGCTCAAAAATCACAAACCTACCAGTTAAAAAACTGGCTGTCTTTTGATTTTATTTATTTTTAGAAAAATTAAGAAATCAGAAAACAAGAATTTTAAAAAATTAATTTTCCCTTACTCTTAAAATAGATAAATGCAATATATTTCATCAATTTCTGTTCATGAAGGATAAATTTGTATGTGTAAATATAAATATATATATATTAAAACATAATATATGCAGAATGCATTCTTAAATTCAAAAAGCTTTGTTTGGGTGTTTGGAATTTTCAGTATATAAGGCTAAACATTTCAGCTCTGTATTGCAAGATGGTACAATCTGGCTAAGAGAAACATGTTAAACCACTACAGCATACAAAATTCATTTACCATAAGCATAATTTTAAAACATTTGTTTTGACATATATTCTGTCAATGCCAGTTAAAGCGGTGAACTCTGCCCTTCAACAGTCAAGTAAATAACAGTAATGATAATGATAATGATAATGGTGTTTTAGCATCTGTTCTTAGGCACTGCATCAAAGAATAATAGAATCATTTAGGTTGGAAAAGACCTCTAAGATCATTGGCTCCAAACACTAACCCAGCACTGCCAAGTCCATCACTAAACCGTGTTCCAAAGTGCCACATCCACACATCTTTTAAATACCTCCAGGGATGTTGGCTCAACCCCTTCCCTGGCATCCTGTTCAACTCTTTAAGCACATTTTCAGAGAAGAAAAATGTGTCTAAATACCTGATCTGCACAGTTTTGAGGCTGTATATTGGAGAAAAATACTTTGGGGAACAGAAATTACGCAATCATACCATCATTGAGGTTGAATGGGACCACTGAAGATTATCTAGAAGCACATTTTGATATTGATTTGACTTTGAGAAGTAATGATTTTTCTTGAAATTAAATCGATCTCAAAGGGTAGCTATTTTACATTTAGCTGTTTTATGTTCATAGTGAGACAACAGTAGACAGATAATACTGAAATATGCACTAAAGCAGTTGGACTGTTATGAATTCAGTATCAGTCAGTGAGAGGAAATCAGGCTGACTGTAGATATTTTGCCCTTAGGTGCACTACAGACAAAAAATGGATGAAAAAAATCTTAATTTGGTCTTGACCAAGAAGTTATGACTATCAGAAAATATATTATTAGCATATTTGCTGCCTTTATGTAGAAAAAAAGAGTAGGTTTTTAATATTTGAGGCATATTTATCAGCGCATCAAATGTATGTTTTCAAGTAAATACAGGTTTTCTAGAATGCCTTGTTTTGTTAAAATATACTATCTAGAGGTGTTTTTTGGGTTTTTTTTTAATTCACAAAATATGTGAAAATATATGAAAAGAAAGGGGGAATATGTCCGTGTATGTTAACTTACTTATACATATGTAAACCAAAACATTTTACCTTCCCTGTCTGTTTTGAGGAATTCATTAATGCTACTAGCTATTTCACTGCAGAAGTAATCAGTCAATGTGCTTTTCTTCTTATTTATTGCTTCCTACTCCATTTATGTTTCTGCTTGATTGTTTTACTCTTTCCAACCTAAGAAATAATTTTGGCCATTGTCTGAAATGTCCAATATTTCAAAGGCAGTTTAAGGAAAGAAACGCTCATCTGCCAAGCATAAATTATTGAAACTTACAGCTTGATTAGGTGCCAGCATTGGGGGCATGGAATATTAAAGTCTACAGTTTACTTCTTGCCAGTTGCTTAATGGCTCCACACCAGTCTGCTCCAAATGAAAAGGTTAGTTATTGTAGTAAATGCCATTTTCCCAAACTTTTCAGTGATTATAGAACCAGTATAATCCTATTCTCAATACTTAAATTTTACTTCTCACAGTCATAAATTTGGTTTATAAGTGAACAAACAAAGAAAAATAGGTGCCCTAGCTCTTGTGTTAAAAAAACCCGAAACAACCAACCAACCAAAAGCAGATTATTATATGTAGCATAGTTAGTATATCCATCTATAGTGACAATCGTTTAGCTTGATAAACATGATAAGGCTCTGTTCTAATACTGACAAGTTAAGATCAGTAGTTAAGGCCTTGGTACCTAGTATGGGTATTAGGAATACTGTGTGGAATGAAGGTTCCTACGTGGGCTATGAAAGACTAAGTGAAGTCTTGTGGCTTTGAAAGCAACCAAAGCACCAAGCAGTTTTAAGTTTTCTTTCTCACATTTAGAGCTAACCAAAAGGAAACAAAAAACTAAAACCCCCCTCCCTCCCCAAAAAATCCATGTTTGTAGTGGTGTGTTTTGGGATTTTCCCAGTTTTCTATATGTACCTGTTTGTTTTATACTATTTCACAATGGTTTTTCCCATGTACCCCAGGTTTTACCCCATTATGGTTTACCCCAGTTATTGTTATTAATCAGTCATCATTTATGTGACACCTGGGTCTTGTCTGTCACTTTGGGGCCTCACCCAAATGTCTAGAAAATTCTGGTGAGGACTTTGAATGATTGGCGGGGTCTAGGTTCCCCTTCCCCCTTTGTTCCTTGATTTGTTCTATGGATTGTCATTTAGGTTCGGGGTCACTCCCTTCCCATTCTGGATTGGTTCCAAGCTGTATCCTCCCCACTCCCCCACCCCAATATTTAAGATGAACCCCGGGAGTTCAGTGGGCTTTGGCGGGCTGACTCCTGGGTGGAAGGAAGTCATGCGAATCTAATAGTTTGAAGTTCCCAGTTGAAGTTCCCCACCAGAGTCTCATCCCTTTATTTCTCACATTTGTCACGCTGCTGCTGAGACAAGGACCCACCGGATTGGAACTGTGTTCCAGAATACAGGACTGTACCTTTTTGCGACGCCAGTGCCAGAGCTAGCCTGGAAGACCGGGCAAAAGCCCCGGGAGAAGCACCATTGCACATGTTAAATCCTTATTCAGAGGTGGAGAAAAACTTTTCCCTGTAGTTAAGGCAGCTATCACAAACTGTCTTTCAGAAAATTGAACATGATTTTTTACTTATTTTGGAAAAAAAAAAAGAAATGTGCTAGTTCTGCAGGTGTTCTGATTGAAAAAAGAAATCTAAACTGCCATTTTCCGTCTTACATACTTTATAGAAATGAACCAATCCCTAAATAGAATGGGTAAGTGAACCTTTGGAGTGAAGTACTGTATAGAAATATGCCTACCAGGATGCAGAATCTCTTTTGAGAGAGAATCTTTCTTGACAGATTCAGCTGGATAAGTGAGCAATGGTGTTTTGATTAAAATAAATACAAATTGATTGGATTTGTATAGAAGATAGTCTTGGAGCTGTACATCCCAACCAATGTTGGGATGCTCTTAGAAGTATAGTAATAGGCTCTAGGAAGCTTTGTAGTGAAAAAAAAGATGATTTAAAAAGTTCAGACACTTCTATGGTTAAGCAGCCACTGGTGGGGAGTTTACAGAATCACAGGGAACTTTCTTGGGAAGATTTTTTTTTGGCTGCAAAAGGTCAAATTAAATATGTGCCTTTCTAAACTAACTTACCTGCCATCCTTTATTCAGATGCTCACATAATTTCTTCAGTTAAAGAAAAAATTTAAGAGAAACTGACAAGTGGAGAGGTGGGACACCAAAAGTCACAAGAGGTGATGGATTTTATAATGGTTAAAGTTCGAGGAGGTTGAATAAAGCATCAGTAATAGGGGTACAGTTATGGTCTACAAAATGCATAAGAAAACTGCTAGTGTTTTCTTGCTCTGCAGCTGTCTAATCTTATGATTTATCTTTGAATTTTCCTGTATGTGACATCAACCCACTTGTCATTGCTATTTCTTTTTGTTGTCATTTGTTTACCTTCTTTCAGAAACAGTCTTGAACTTTGCATTGGTTTTAACCCTTTTCTTTGTTTCTTTTCTTACATCATTCTATTCTTCAGATGGTGGGCAATTAGCTTTGATATATAGCTAAATATGCCCATATTATTTTTTTCTATGTCCTCTGAAGTAGCAAATGTTGCCATCCTCAATGATATTTATGCACTTGCTGAGCATCCATGGCACTTTTATATGATGTAGCACTTCAAAATCTTCAGTCATGGCCTCATCTTCTGCCACCTGGCTTCATTTTACTGACCTGATTGGATATAGTGTGATGTAATTCCTCAGTCCCAAATGCTGCCTCATCATATAAACATGAACAAATCNCCCCCCCCCCCCCCCCCCAGCTATTGGCATTGTTATTTAACCAAGCAGTTCAAAGGACACACCAGAAATGTGCTTGTGGTAATTAATTCAGGTAAGACCTTTGGACTTAAACAGAGAATCAGGTGTTGCAGTAGCAGTTGTTTATGAACCACAGCTAGTTCCCAACCAGAGAATCAGCGTCTGACAGTGGGAGTGCAAAAAAAGGGAGATGTGGCAGATGTTTTCAGAGCAGCAATCCAGTGGTGCCATGATTAAATTTAAGGAGCTTGATACTCTTTGCAGAAACTCGTAATGTTTTAAAAATACCCTGAAAGGCTTTAAACCACTGGAATGAAATATTTCCCAAAATGTCATTACCTGTTGAAATACAAGGTTAATGACTCCAAACTTCTCAAATGTGTAACTCTGTGTGTGTGATTTTGTCTATACTTTACAATTGTTCTGTTCAATTTTAGGGAATATCTGTAAGTTTTGGCCAGTAGCATAGAATATTGTGCTGGCAACTCTTCAGATGTCCTAAGGTAGCAAAAATTTCTATATTCCTTTGAATTATTTTACATTTCTAATATATCTATTTGAATTCTCCATTAGATAAAAGTGAAACTTTACCATTGGTGCATTAGGACCTTTCACTATGTAGTTGTGGGTGGAAAAAAGAGAAGAAAATACCTGAGAGTATGCTTAATATACTGTGTATTTTTTGTCTCTTTGGTCCTTTTGTAGCAGTTAAAAACAAAAAAAAACCAAAGCAACCAAAAAAAATAGAAGTAAATCCTCAAAAAAAACCCACTCTAGATGGTATTGATGATGATTTACCTTTCATTTTTTTCATTGTTAATTTTTTTCTTTGGAGTATCTCATGTCACTTCTCTATTAAGCAGTTTGTCTTCCTCACCTCTCCTAATGACTTTCTTACTTCTTGGGTTTTTGGTTTTTTTGGTATTTTTTTTCCTTAATATCTTTCTCTGTGACTGTTGCAGAAATGTGTATATAAACTTCTCCCAAACTAGAGCTGCAATTTGTATAAGCAAAGGACCCCAAAGTCTCTGTGGCTTTGCATGAGGACTGAAGTCTCCACAGGTCTTTCTAACAACTTTTACTATAAATGCTACCTAACAGAAAAAAATAACCGATTCATTTTTTGACAATAAATCCATATTTTATAAAAAGTTGGGCGGTGCATATAGTGTGTGTGATAAGAATCGCATGTATACAGAGAAAAACATCAATTTTGTAAGATCTGTTAGTAAGGTAAAATTCTTTATGAAAACTTGGCTTTTTACTAAACTATTTTTAAGCCAAACAGTGTGGCCGTAAGTGATAACAGATATTGGTGATTTGAGATAAAATATCAAATGTTGCTGTGAAGAAAGTGCAAATAATATTTTATTAATGTCAGTTTTCTTTCTCTCACCTCATATATCTAATTATGGGTGAAAGAGAAGTTCATTCTTCATGTAAGGTTATTAACTTGACAGTGTCCCTTTAAGTTGTGAGGATGTGCAGAGTAGTTAGGAATGTGAGATACTGTAGGGTACTAAATATGTGATGTGATGTTGCTAGGCAACTCCCTTATTGTTCTAAACAAACCACATAGAGCTGGCAACAGCTGTCAAAGCTCTTGGCTCCTGAGAGTAACACAGACCTCAAAAGAACTTAGAACAAAGATCTTCCAAAATAAGCTCTAATATATAATGCAATCCTGTAGTGCTAGCAAATGTATGAACCTATTTGTTAAGTTAGAAGATACAGGTATCTGGTACAATTCTATAACCAAGTATTTCATTACAATTATGTAATTTGTTTACATATATTTAAAAAAACAAACCCAAAGAAACCCAACTGTTAGTATGTCAATTTGTCTTTTTAATAGAATGCCTTTCAGAGCTGCCAGTGGTAGCAAATCTGTTTGCATGTGTTCAAAGAGCATCGTATGTGTGCAGTCAAGAACGGCAAAATGTTACATAGAGAATAGCTATGTGTATATATATGTGGATTTTTTCCTTTTCTCTGCTGTTGAATTTTGTATATTTTGATATATCAGAAACAGAGATCATTTTTGTCAGTATTACAGTCCATAAAAATAGATTGCCTGTCAGTATGGCAAAACTTTTAAAACAGGAATCAGTCCCCAAGATTTCAACAGAGAGCCCAGATCTGTACTGAAAACCCAAGATCTTTCAAAATTTTTCACAGTAGGTAATAAGTAGGTGTGTAAACAGCCTGGAATGTATTTCCTTGTCTGGAAATACATCCAGAATGTTTAAAATAGAGAGTAGCTCCTTACAGGTTTTACACTTCCTCCTGACTGATCTAAAACAAACCAGCTTAAATCCAGCAGTGGGACAGTGCTGAGGTTCCTGTCTTAGTGCAGCATCAGAGTTCACATGCAGCATCACACAAGTTTGGCTGGCTGGCTGTTGCATTATTCACACCCTACCAAAGTGCAGGTGAAGTCAGCGTCTAAGTGTCCGGGTGTTCTCTCAGATCATTGCTGTGTGAATGATCTCACCATCACACTACTGGCAGCAGCATTGCTTTATCTCTGCCTCTAATTGTTCAGTTTTCTCTATTCTGGTCAACAAAACACAGACTTGGATGTCTAGCTAGTTAAAGCTGTCGCAGGAATCTTCTGAGCTCTAGAGACGCCCTCTGTGGCAAAATCAATGTTTAAATTTAGAGAGCAGCTGTTTTTCAAGTAGGTGCTCATCCTAGAAATGGCAGACTAGCAGAGATTAAACCTGACTGCCCTAGACCCTAGAATGTGTGCTTTTCTACTTTGTTTGGTGTTTTTTCTCTCTATCTATCCAGTTAAGATTTTAATTCCACCCTAAAGGGAGAATTTTTTCCAATATGAATTTTGTCAAACCTCAGCCTTGTCTTTTGGAAAATTTCAGAACATGAAAATAGCTCAGTGGTTCAGACTATGAATCTACATAGCATGATATCCTGACTCTAAGGTGTGCATATGCTGATACCTGAAGAAGAATAAAAAACAGCATAAAAGGATATAAAACTTCCTCAAGATATTCTCTTGTACTCTGACTGTATTTTGGCTAACAGGATTTCCTGAGCTTTGTATCATTTAGATATTTAGGTGTTTCGTGTTGAAATGGTTCCTATTTAGAAACATTCAAAAGTTCACTTTGCACACTCTTCCTCTGAATCCACAAATCTCTCTGCATCCTCAATGTCTTCTGGCTAGGGGTTACACAATTCAGTGTAGCACTGTGCAATGAATCACAGCCTTTTGTTTGTTCCGAGCCTGTATCTCTTAGTTTCACTTGATCATGCCCCATGCTCGTGTAGACAGAGGCAGTGAATAATCTAGTCGGCCTTCCACCATGTCTATGCAATATATATTTCTGTAGGCTTTGAACTTCTCCTTACTCAAATTGAACAATCCTGGGCTACTTAGTTGTTCATATGGAAAGCGTTACTTATCTTTGCTTGGCTTTTTGCAGTTCTTTTGTGTCCTTTTTGGGAATAGCAGAGAAGGATATTCAAGGGGTATAGGAAAGATATTTTTTACTGTGGTGTAATGGAGGGGTTTTTCCATTTTTTCTTTCATAGTAATTCCTAGAATTTGTGCTGCTTTTTTGTTTACTGCCTAGCACTAGTCCACTGTTGATCATGACAAATTGCTGTTTTCCCACCTCAAGCCATTTCATTATAGAAGTAATGTTCATTTCTTCCCCACAGTACAGATTTATCACTTCTCCAGCAACTTTCTCTGACAACAGCCAATCTAACTGTTTGTTTGTTGTTCTTTTCTCCAGTGTCAAAAGGAGCGAAACACTTTTTTTAAAAAATTAAGTATTGATTGAGGGAAGAGGAGGTCAACCAAATGTCTTTATCTGTCAATGTTATCTGGAAAGCAGGGTTTTCCCTTAGCGGGATCAAATGGAGGGCAGCAACTCAACCTGAAGTCTCTGTGGGAGCGTTACAGAATATTTGAACATCTGCTTTGAGAACCTACTTGAAAAATAACCATGCACAACAGAGGAGGAACATATGGGCTGCATGCTGAAGACCACTGGTAATACTGCTGGCACAACCAAATGGGCAAAAAACTCATATTACAGGTTACATGGAGGTTCTCCATTTAATAATATATGTAGTTTTGATTTTTTTATATAATAGTATAGTAGTTATGAAATTATAGTTAGGCAAATGATCACTATGATGTGGAAGTTGATGGAAATTTAAGTGCCCTGAAAATTAAGCAGAAAATATCCATATATAATAATGTTTTCTCTGTTGTTTGTTTGGGACTAGTACTTTGGTATTTGCATTTTGTTTCTGCAGGAAGATAATTAAGCAAATAGAAAAAAATACCACCATTTTTATGTAATGAAAAGATGGCTATTACCAGATGCTCTCCCAATATAAATCATAGCCTGTTTTTAGGCCTGCTGAAAAATAGAGTTCTGCTTCATCCCTTGGTTTTGAGTCTCCAACATGGACAGAAGTGTTGCAAATTCTAGTATACTATTGGGGTCTGTCTACATTGCTCTTGCATGAGTTGGCAGGCTGATGTACAAAATGTATTTGTGGTTTTAATCCTGTGTGCTGTACTATCAGTGTTATGCCTGTAGATGTGTCAAGTCAGCAAATGTTGATTTTATGGCCTGAGTCATGAGAGGGCCCATTTTCCCTATGCTAATTGAGACAGGTTTTGAATGTATTTCAGTTTAGTCATTCATGGTTTTTAAATATTAAATTTAGTTTAACATTGTTTTAATATAGCTGCAGAAAATAGCATGCTTTATGTGGCACTAACACAATTGGACACAGTGTGTAAATTATATGGTTCTAGATTTTAATTATATGCAGGAAATTGTACCCTTACATTGAAATTCAGTGTCTCCTTTTACGGAAGTTGAAAAAGATTTTGCTATAACTTTTTTTCTGTGGTGCAGAGATAGTTATAGGGAGCTTAAGGTCTAGGCTTCTTACTTTGGAGGACTGGTTACATAAATGAAAGATTCATAAGGATTACAGGCTAATTTTTTCTGTGAGAAGCTTCTGCAGTTTTAAGACCACCTTGAGCTTATGGTCAATAAGTAAAAATAAAATCATTTATCTAAAAAACTGAGTTACATTTATGTCTACAGTCCTTCTTACTGGCCCAGTTTTTTATCTCCCAGCATGAGTTAGAATCAACATCAACACAGGCATCTCAGGAAAAGAGATACAAGATGACCTTTTAGCCATTCTATCCTATACTAGTAGCGAGATTTGTTGTTTTAATACTTTTTATTCATTTCTGTCATGGTTGTAAAAAAGTGAAGTCTGGTAGTATTAAGCTATGGAATATGTTTTTTGCCTAGAGCACCTACAACATTGCACATTGTCAAACTGAACCTTGATAAGTAGTGGTAAATGTCCTGACATGAAAAAAATACGTGATCTCAAGTATCATTTTCCACAGGTTGAATTACCAAGTAGTGGTCATCTTTTGTCAAATTCTATTTGAAAATATTTACATTTCTTTACACAGAGCTTTCAACAACTAGGTCTTTTCCATTGGGTTAAGTAACACTTCCCATTTTTTTCCCTTTTGCCATTAAGCAAATCCTGCTTAATGTAGTAATAATTGCATGAATAAATTATCCTGATTTCTCAAGTCATGTGAGCTATTAGTATGAATATCTAAACTCTTAAGATTTAACTTACTAATTTAAAAGGAACATCTGTAGCACATACAGGATATTGTAAACTTCTCAAATTAGAAAATTTCTGAGTAACATATAATTAACTTTGGGTGAAACTTAATACACTCAGAAACTTGCTGTTTCTGTCATAATAATGAAAAAAACCCCTTCAGATATTTACCCTTACATATTTTGTAGTTTGAAATGAAAACTTTAAAAAGTTAATTGCATTCATAGTCACTTGGGAGGAAATAAGGAACAAACCAAAATATATTTGTATTTCTACATCATTTTTGTAGCTGTATTGTTACAACAGCTGAAGGTGGTTTCCCCCTAAACGTTACTAATACCCAGAGACTGAAGGGTACCATTTAATGTGATGCACCAAAACCATATTTGGCTTAGTTATGTTCCATTCCTCTAAATGCTATCCCTGAGCGAATTGCTTTTTCAAAGCAGGAATTTGTGTCAAAAAAGCTTGCAAAATCACTGCTTGAAATGTCCTTTTCTTAAAAAAAAAAAAAAAGAAAAAAGTAGTAGGAGCCAAGAAACATCAAAGGATCAAGTTTGCAATTACAGCAAAACTGTAGAAAAAACATAGTATGTAAATTTTCTGTTTACAAATGTACAGTGCTGTGAGGAAACCTATCTCTGGGGTACTGTGGTTCAGCAGAGTAAAGATTTAGCTCTCCAGCTCTTCACAGCTCATTTTACTTCTGAGAGAGTACTGTGACAGAGCAGTTCAACAGACTAATTACACTATTTTGCATGCAAGTGGTGAAATGTGTAGGTAAATGCTGATTTACCACATTAGCACTTCAGAGAGCAGTGATTTTTTTTTTTTTGAGGATGGAAAATGGAATAAATAAAAGTGTATCAGATTTTATTTTTAATCTCTCTTGGTTTTTCACCAGGATCATTAGGAACCTTCTAGTTCCAGTTGCAGTACTGGATTGATGTACTGAGTTAATCAGTGCCTTATCTAGAAGGTGTTGATTGCTTTGTTCAAACTTAGTGAAACTACAGCAGCATGAATTTTCACCTCTTCAAAAGGTCATTCGTCTCCCTGGACGCCTCAAATCCTCTACCCTGCTTCAGAGCTGCTAAAGGGGGCTTGGATATGCTAATCAGATATCCATCTGCAAATACTCTATCCAGCAGCAGAGAGTAACTTGTGAGTCTCTCAGCATTTGCAGCTCTCCAACACTTAGGGTGTGAGTAGCCACAGCAGTAGAGCCATTAAAGCTGAAAACATGAGTGTTTGGATGCCAAAGTACTGCTGAAACCCCTAAGTTACAATTTCCCTATTCTATTTTGGATTTTTTTTCATATATCCTCAGTTTTATCTGCTTGGTACTAAACAGTGGCAGTTAAACATTCTCTAGTAGGAGCCAAATAAGGTACAAACCATGAAGAAATAAAATGGCAAAATGAAAATAGCTTTTATTTAGAGCATTTTCTCAAATTAAAATGCCTCATTTTCCTAGGACTGACTGTTAACAAAGTAAAATAAAGAAAGAAATTCCCCATGCTTGGATGGAAAAGTAGAGGTGGACTTAGGAGAAAAAACTTATGCAAGGAAGAAGAATGTACTTTTCCCATTCTCTGATGAAGACAAATTAGATAGTTACCAGTTGAGTTAGTTTGTTGGTAGATTTCCTGAACAGGGAGGGAAGTGACAAAAGGAAATGTCCAGATGTGTTGTCATATTGATTTTTCGTTTATAAATCAGGATTTCTGAGAAATAAATGTAGTTATTTACTTCAAAAGAATTAGTTATGTCATTACAATATTAGTTGTAAGTCATTACAATGTCAGAGGACGTTGAAAGAGAATTTTAAGTGTGGTACATGGCTACATCTCAAAGAGCTAATTTGGATAATCTGGCTTTAAGTAGCATAAGGTTTGAGAAGCCAAGTCTATCATGTACTAGTGCACTTGAGAAGAATGTTTTTCTGACACCTTGTCCTTAATGACTTTATTATCCATAGGTACTAAATGCTGTTTAAAAATCTGGCACTTGCTGCTTGATGAGTCATCATAAAGAAGCAAGGGAGATGAAGGGTGTAAAACTGGCTTCCAAAACATACTGACACAAATTTCACTTTTATCCTGTTTGTTCCTTTTTTGTTGTTTTCCTTGTGTTTGTTGTTTTGTTTCTTTTTTTTTTTTTTTTTTTTTTTNAAGTAAAGGGTTGTAGAACCAATATGTGTACTAACTACAGAAGGTAAATCACTAAAGAGGGTCTCACGAGTGCTGAGAGAAAGACCTGATAAAAGATCTTTACCTCACTGTCTAATACTGTATTTGAAGGATTGCAAGAGCAGTATGAGGGCACAGTCTCCTGGTTTCATTTACTGTTGGTCTCGCCAGTGCATTTATTGACTCACATTAAATACATCATTATTTGCACACATGTAAATTGAGGCAAACCAAGGCACTTTATTTCTAGTTGTTTATTGACGTCACTGGTTGACAGTGAAACAGGGTGGATGAAATAAAGCATGTCAGTTGCTTGAGGATGACACGTGCTGATGAAGGATGATTTCATTGCCTTTTCCTACCTAAAAGCCTGTAACTAAGCATTGCAGTCATTCCGGGCACTTATCAGTTAGGCTCTGCTGGGCTGGTACTTCACTGGAGAAAACTTATATAAACTGTGCTATTCTAAATCTCAACCTTTCAAAAATATGAAACTTACAAAGAGAGACTATTAATAACCCTGGGATATATATTTTGAAATGAATCATTATACACTTCTAGGAGCATATTGGTTACCATTCCTGCCATATGTTTATACATTCTTGATTCACATCCATCTGGCACAGAAATCTGTCAGAATGTGTTCAAAAGTGATTGAAGGATCTTAAAAGCCAAGTGCAAATTTGTACTCTGCCTTGTGTAGAATACAGAGGGAAAGAAAAGCCTTTTTCAAAATTCAGTGTAGTATTTTAAATTAAACAGATTGCACAACTTTAAAAATTGTCATTAAACAAACTTAAAAAGAAGTTGAAGTGATTAATTAGCTATATTCTTTGAATCGCTATTTGAAAAGCAAATAAGAGTAACTTGAAAGTGTCTTTGGACATTTCTCGGGGCAGAGCAGCCTTGTCTTTACTTTTAGTTAGTATACAAAAATAATATTTGATATTGAGCTTTAAATATTTAAGAGAAAGTTTTTTCTTTGGAGAGGAATATCAGGATGTAAAATTACAAATGGTCACACTTTTTCCATTTGCTAATTAAATTGAAACTAAAATTGACTAATCTTGATACAGGCTTGTATTTTAATGTAGATGTGCTATAGCACAAAGTTAGATTTTTTTGGAACTGTTGGAGTGCCAAAAATCCCTTCTTATGGTCAGTTCAAATTAATTAATTTTTTTTAGCAGACACGTACATTTTATATTTAATTTTAATGTTCTTCACAACAACTGCATGCAGCACTACAGGTAGGAGGAAGGGTGCCTGGAAAACTGCCCTGTGGAAAAGGACCTGGGAGTGCTAGTTAACAGCCAGCTGAACATGAGCCAGCATATGCCCAGGTGGCCAAGAAGGCCAATGGCATCCTGGCCTGGATCAGCAATAGTGTGGCCAGTAGGATCAGAGCAGTGATTGTCCCCATTTGCTTGACACTGGTGAGGTCACACCTCAAATCCTGTGTCCAGTTCTGGGCCCTTCATTCCAAGACGGTGCTGGAGTGAGAAGCTTCTCTGGATGCTGCTCCAGAGGACGGCAGTGGAACTGGGGAAGGGTCTGGAGCACAAGTCCTCTGAGGAGCAGCTGGGGGAGCTGGGGTTGCTTTGCCTGGAGGAAAGGAGGCTCAAGGGTGACCTTATTACACTCTCTATGACTCCCTGAGAGTGTAGCCAGGTGAGGGTCCGCCTCTTTTCCCAGGCAATCAACAACAGGACAAAAGGCGATAATCTAAAGCTGCACCAAGGGGGGTTTAGATTGGACATTAGGAAGAATTTCTTCAGAAAAAGAAATGTCCAGGGAGGTGGTGAAGTCAAAATTCCTCAAGGTGTTTAACAAAACACTCAGTGCCATGGTGTAGTTGACATGGTGGTGTTCAGTCATAGGTTGGACTCGATGATCTCAGAGATCTTTTCCAAGTGAATTGATTCTGTGACTCTGAATGTTAAAACCAGCGTTAAGAGCATAAACCAAACTTTGGATCAATGATGACAACATCTTGTTAGTGGTAAGTTGCAAATGTCTCCAGCTGTATCCTTCTTGCACTCTGAAATGCTTTGTATGGTATCTCTGAGCACAATTTGTGATGGAAAGGTACATGATGAGTGTGTAATTAAAAGTATCTATGCCACTGATGTACTTATGCAACCCCGAATTCCAACTGTCTTCTCAATTAAATACAAATAATTAAAATGCCAACTATTAGCATCCTGTAATTATGACTCTTACCAATTCCATCATTATCTACTCATTTCCCTACATGATAATACCCACCTGGAGAGAATCTTGTATCTATGGTCTTCAGTAACCAGCAGGGTGTTGAGTTTTTTCTTTATTTGATAAAAGAATAGAAAGTTAATAATAATCCTTCAGACATGGCTTGCATGTTTCAATTCCAGAAACTGTTTCACTCTAAAATAGTAAGAAAACTTGTGTTTGATCCAAAGTTGATTTAGTGAGTTTTAAATAATGTCACATATGATCTAATACATTATTATTTTAACAAATCCCTATCCATTTTCACGTGTGCATATTCAGTAATAAAAGTGGATTTTTATACTGAGAATAGGTTGTTTTTTACTGATATAATGGGTGGTTTAAAATTAAGTACATTGGATGTAGTTTTATGCATAATAAAATTATTGTGCAATCGGTACAAATGTTTTGAATAACCTGAAAAGAACATGGTTATTCCTACCCTCACCTTTAGTTAGGATGTTGATATTTAGGGTTTGGTTATTATTGCATTTGCTTTAATCCTGGAATCTGACATTTTCAACTGAAGTTGCTTTCCTGTCTGATTTCAAGTGTTCAGGTGCTCTGGTGGAGTGGAACTTGTTAGGGTGCTGCTTACTAATCAGGGTCTGCTGACCAGGGAAATGCCACATTAGCAGTGTAGAAAGTTATACAGTTCATCTGCCTAATGAGCCATTCAAAATACCAACTATCAATTCCAGCTTCAAGCTCCTGTGTGCTGAATTTGAATAAGAGACCTGACTGCACTGATCTTAAGGGACCCAAGCAAGGGTTGCCTTGTTTCCATCTGCTTATGCAGGTCCTTGGGCAGTGCCCTTCAGGATGTATCTGCCATTACAATACCCACCACACAAGTGTCACATGTGATATGAGAGATTTTGTTTCTAGATTTTAGCATCTTTGTATTTTAATAAAATTCCTTTCTCTGCTACACTGATCTCTACAGAAGAATGACAGTGAAAGCTTGAACTCACTCCATCTTTGGCAGTTCTAGGTGTATTTCAGTGTTGGGATTACCCAACACCTTTCATGTGGTATGATAAACTGGATGTTGGTAATTAAGGGATATTCTGGAAAATGTCACAGTTTGGAGCAGTTGCAGCCTGACAAAAAGTAAAGGTGGCACAAGGATGTCGTGACATGGGCTACATGGTGTGGGATAACAAGGGATTCTGTTGCTTCCAGATATGAACTGTCCCAGCTGAATGGCCACTTCAGGCTCTTAATTCCTGGGGTGAGTTCAAGCTTTTACTGTCATTCTTCTGTAGGGATCAGTATAGCAGAGAAAGGAATATTATTAAAATACAAAGATGCTAAAATCTATAAATAGAAACAGTGATCTTGTGCTTCTTTCTTCCTCCTAGTTTTTCTCTGTTTCTTTTTGCCCCTCTTTTTCTCTTTTTTCTCTTTTACTGTCATTGCAAATGTTTAAAAATGCTAAAATGTAAAATGCCTTGTTGAATTCTGGGAAAATTAATAAACATTTCCATAGTAGCTGGACAGTTGGCTGTATAAAGCTTTAATGTCATAAAATGTACTTTCAATCAGTATCAAATGATATATGAATACCACCATTTCCTAAGTATCTCAGAAAGCATTAGTCAGCACAGCCTGAGTAGGAACAACTTAATTTTTTTGTCAGCAGTGCTTTATCTTCTTTAATTTGGTCTGTATATATTTCCATGACAACTAAGGGAAAAATAAACTCTTCACCAAAATTCAGTGAAAGCAAGACAAAACAAGCTGCTTTGATTCATGCTGCTCTGATAAATGTCAGTTTGGCAATCAGCTGTGAATTTTTTTCTGTAACAGACAACTTTTATTTATTCTCTTAAGAAAACAAAAGTGAGGCATTTATGGAAATGGGGAGTTTTGTTTCTTCATAGGGTTTTGGTTTGAAACATTTACATTTATAGACTTTCTTTTTAATGCTAATGATTGTTGTCTTGGGTTTAAAATCCTTTCTGCTATATCTGTTTTTCTAATCTGTCTTGAAGAGACATTTAAATATGACTGAGCTAAAAATATAAGACATAAAAGTAGAATGTTCTGTGCTATGATGTTATGTTTCCTTGAAGAGATGCATTTTATGTTTGCCTGGGATGGCTTATATTTGTCCTAAATAAGTAGATCAACACCCTCTGGAAAAAATGGAGATACTCTGGACTGGGAGCATCACATCTCACAACTCATTGGCAGACTTATTAGGGACAGTTTTATTGTGTCTTCCTACAAGCTAACAGCACATGCAAATCATTGTAGTGTTTCATCTTTGATTCTCTGTGATTGGCATCTATTTAGTAAGCTTAAAGCTATAAATGTCTTGTATAAATACAGTTTCCAAACATACGGAAAAGGAGAAACCTCAAAAATAGAAGTACTAAGTGAAGCTAGAATCCAGGTCCCAACTTTAGGATTTTAAAAGCCACCTATATTTCTAGGTGGCATTGACATGAACTGTTATTTGTCCTCTGTCACAAAACCTTTCAGTTAAATTTTGAAGTTACATGATTTGGACACAAAGTAGCCCTGGAAATTAGGGTTTCATGTCTACAAAAGAAGTTGTCCTATTTAAAAAAAAGAGGAAAGCAGAAAAGCCACAAACAATACCAAGTAATTTTGGTAGATCCTTTGACAAATAGAAATTTTGGTATTTTTGGGGTTGAGAAATATTTTTTCTTTAAAAATGTGTATTACTACTTTCTCAGATGCCCTTATAGTTAAAATCTACTGAATGTATATTTTTGGGAAAGAATTTTCTTTCTTCACATAAATGTGACTGCAAACAGCTTGCTGTGCAAACTAAATATTGACTGTTTGCCATCCTTATTATGCTTGGTAGTTATGACTTCTTGCCTAAATCGTATGATACTCCTGCTCTCTGGATACCTGATGACTTCAAAAAGGACTTTAGATATTAACAAAAGCAAACAAAAAAGTCAGCAACCTCCCCATAACTCAGGAACAAAGAATTATAGCATTTTGTACTGTTTTGTACTATTCCCTGTTTTTTGATGACAAAACTGTTAAAATTAGACTGGTTTATGATTTAATTTGTGAACAGATACATTTTGAAATAATTTTGCTAAAGATAAGTGTATTTGCATGTATAGCTATCTCACTATAAAATCTGAGGTCAGATTGTTTTTGGCTGATTGAACCATATTTGCTTATTTTTTGGCTGATTGAACTGTATTTTCTTATGTGGTGTCTTCCCTCACTAATTTACCACTATGTGCAAGTATCTTCCTGCCAAACCTGCCTTATTCATGTAGATAGATCCATCTGGGTTAGAGTTTGCTTCCAAATGTGAGAATTCATCCAAGAGGCAGTACTTGCTGTGAAGAAAATGGAGTGTGCTCAGTGCAGGAGGCAAAACAAAAAACCCTAAACTATTCTTCAAAATTTAGTTATTGTTTCCTAAAGGTAAAACTTGATGAGCAAAATATTAAACAGAGGAGATTCATCCAGGGGCAAAGTGAATTCATTTTAAATTCAGTAAATAATTATTGTATGATGTTGTTCACTGAGCTTCACAGATTAGTTTGGCTGACTGGGTCTTTGAATATATTTCTCAATAGTCTCTTTTTGCTGTACTTTCCTGTGTCATAAATAGCTTTTTTAAATAGTTCAGTCCAATCTATGTGAAAAGTCAGGAAACACAGTTTTGTGTTAGCAAAAAGTAATAGCAGACCTACATTTGCCATACATTTGAAAGGCAAAGTGCAGCTTTTGCTTAAAGCTGAAAGATGTTGAGCCTGGTGACCTCCTGCAGCCAAGGGCTTGACCAGGCAAGGGATTGGAGTCCCAGTTGAGGGATGGATCTTGCACATGTGGATGATCTGACTGCCTTTGGTGGGGTTTTACTCCTGGGTTTCTACAACAAAGCAGATTGCTATGCTTGGCAGCACCGTGACACCAAGGCAATTTAGACATAATGGGTTAGTGGTTGTGGGTGATGAGAATTCATTTTGGCTGCTGATCAGATATTGCAGGAAGTTGCTGGCTGCAGGCTCGGTTGCAGTCCATGCACCCATATAAAAATAAACTGCTAGATACAAAAGGCTCTAAATCTCTATTCATGGTATCTCTTAGTGTAAAATAACCACATGCAACAGCAGGTTAATGCATAATCTCAGTCTGAGTTATGCATTATCTGCATAATTGGGCTGGGCTTTGCTTACCGAGAAGGCTTGAAAAAAAAATAATTGAGAACTGTGGGGGCACATGGATGGCATTCAAAGTATAGTCACCCTTTTTGCCTTTGGTTTGTCCTGGAATTTTATTAATAGACATACTGGGAGTATTTAATTGTTCATTTTAATTGAGGAAAAAAGCCTCTGTGATTTATTCAGATTATTTCAGAAGACAAATATCTATGGCTGTTTTTAAAATTGGATGTAAATTATATATTGGTTTTTAGGTCAATACCATTTTATATCTTAGAAAACAAACCACATACTGCAAAGAAATCTTACTTTGTACACGCGGTTTCACTTTGTAATTTTCTATGGTCATAGTAAATGTATGCAAGTCTTATAATGCACTTTGCTTTCTGTGGTGTCATCTGTGGAAGCATTACAGGCCAACATAAAGTTAGGCAAGACACTCCTATTGGTCCTTGTTATTTCCACTGCAACAAGTGTTCTTACAGCAAGCCCCTGCATGTCCTGGGTGCCCTTCAGCTCTGTCCTTTGTATTCTTGGAATTTAGCTGGGGCACCCTAGCTGTGTTTCAGAGGATGTTATTTTGGTTGTGTGTGTGTTTATATTTAAAGGAAAAAGCATTAGGTAAAGCAATGCCCTAGATTTTTGTTTCCTTTTGTTTTAGACTCTGGTTAAAGCTTAGGTGGTGTGTAATCATACTCTGCTCATGATGATTGCCTTTGCTGTAAGTTGGGATTTATGGAAGAAAGAAATTGTGCCTTCTACGTTATTCTGTTGCATTTCTGGGCTTCTTATTGCTGGCATCAAGACTAGTTGGATTCTACTCTTATGCTGTCATGGCTGTGACTCCTGGGCTGTGTGCATCCGGTTAAGGACAAATAAACTGTACCCTTAATCAAAAGCCATAACTTAACATACATGTTATATATATGGAAGCAACAGACTACTATAAGCAACTGTTTTGTTCTACTCTGCAGGTGTTTGGAATCAGGATTTCAGCCATAATCAGGCCCATTGGAAGGACTAGAAATAGAAAGGAAGTTGAAGCAAATCTCAAAACCATTTTGTTTTTCATACGTTTTTCCAGTAAGAATGAAGAGTGTCCCCTGTGTGACCTGTAGCAAGAAAATAATTTGGGAATTTTGGTTTATGGTTTGAATTGCCTTCTTCTTAGTGACTTCTTTGTGTAAAAGAAATTTGGACTGAGAAAATTAATGTGAGCTGTATAATAGGGAGGAAACTATAGGGAATGAGGCATATGTGCCCTAAAAGGACACAGAATTTGAAAACATTGTGACTACCAATACCTAAAGAAGGAGAAAAAAAAATTAAATGCCTAACTGGTTCAAAAATGAGGGAATCCCATAAAGTATTAAGACTTAATCCTAATTTTCCTATAATTGTATTAAAAGGCCCAATGATTCTGGCCTCTTTTTTCATTTTTTTCCCTGAAAGGGGAGGCAAAGCTGGCAAAATGTCACGCAAGTTATTTTCTATGTGCAAAACAGTATTTAGAATTTCCAGTGCTTCAGCAGCATATGGGCTTCTATTTGGAAAAACAGGGAAAGATCAGCACTGATATTTGGAGAGAGAAGCACTGATATTCTCTACAATTGTTAAAGTTGTTATGATGGCTAAAAATACCACCAGTTGCCATGGCAACTGGAATTTGAAGGCTCATATATTCCTGCTGCTTCTACTCCCTTTCAAAAATTTGTCAAAACAAACCTTTTCTTGTCCATAAGTTATAATCTTTAGCTGTTATATTAGTTGGTTTACATAATGCTTACTTCCTTCCTGCTCAATTATGCGTTACTTTAGGAAAAAGCACACTGGAACATACTTTATAAACTGTAAGCATACATAGGTTACTTACAAATGCTCGGATTGACGACTAAATAATTTCAACATTCCAAAGAATTTCTTAAGCACCATAATAAGCATATATAAATGGATTTTTGATATTATAAACATACTATAAAATGTTGAATATTAAATGTGTTATATAAGGTAAGTGTAAATATCCAACATCTGTTCTCCTAAATTCTACATCTGGCTAATTTTATTGGGGTTTTTTGTTGATTTTTATTGTATTATTTTGTTGTCTTTGACATTCTTCAGCCTTGCAAAGTCTGATCCCTTGGTTTTTGTCTGCATTTTACTAGCTGTGTCCTGAGATAGCTTTAAAGAAAATTCTGTCTTAGGCTTGATGATATTTCATTAGTATCTTTGGCAGTTCCTTTCACTCTGATTTTTGCTAGGGCATGAAATTATATAGTAAACAAAGCAGCATCTCTCCAAAAGGCGAAACCATCGTTATCAATTAATAGGCTTGGGTTTTTTTTAGTGTTCTCACATCCGTGGTGTCATTTCTAGAAACACAGTTCTTGAAATGTTTCAATATTTCTTACTGATCAGCTTTTTTCCTCCACTTGCCGTTTCTCACCAGTGGTGTCTGTATGGAATTTCAATCAACTTCACCCGATGATTGGCGGCAGTAAGGCTCTGTAGATTGAAGTTGGCTGTAAAGGCAAAGTCTCAGGCCAATGGTTAAAGGATAGCATGAACAGTCCAAGCCAAACAAAACTCTCTCTTCTGGGTCTAAAATAAATCCAAAAGTTGTGTAGTCCAGAGTAAGATTTGTATCTTAGTATAATGAGTCAGAGGTTTGAAAATTTTGAAAAGGAATTTCATAAATTGCTTTTCTGTTACTGTGCTGGTTTAAATTCGTAACCGGGCAGAAACACCAATTATGTAGGAGTTTCACATTCACCGATTTCGATTTCCTGGCCAAAGTACCATTTTGTAGTGGTTTAAGTGTCTTTTCTGCTGTGAGATAGGATTAAGAGAAAAGCAAAGCAGGCTCAAACTTAAAGGGTATAAAGATAGTTTTATTGACACACACTAAAAGAAGAAGAAAATGAGAATCAAAATGAAACTTTCAAAACACTCCTCCTCCCCCCTCACAAGTGTTCACTTTCCCACAAACAAGGTAAAGAGACAGAACTCTTAGTCAGTTGCCACCCATAAAATACTCTTGCATCACTTCATTTGGAGAGAGAAGTCCCTTTAGTTTGGTGTAGAATTTCCCCACTGACAACATAGGACAGTTCTCTTGTGGGTGTTAACTGTCGCAAAAACCAGCCACCCAGAAACTGCTTTTGTGAAGTCTCTCCCGTTGGCAGCTTTCCCGTGCTGCATATGGGTCGTGGACATAACTGGGGTGTCATTTTAAAATGGACAGTTCAAATGCAAAGGATTTTCTTCATCTCTTCGAACAGAGATCTCTTTTCACTTCTTCACTGGCACAGAGGGCTTCTTCTCTCATCTCTCTCTGCTAGAATATCTCACGGGATCACAGGATCACAGCTACTAATTCAATATTCACTCAGTCAATTACAGATATCTTTGCTCAATTCATCTCCCCAGTCCATACTGTCCACGGTTTAAAGGAATATTCTAGCATTTTACTGTCTGATACCATGGTGCACAAAAGACTTTCAGCCTAAAATGCCAAAGGATCTTCTCCATCTCCTCATCACTTAAGATACAACTTCTTTTTCACTGACCCTGGTATCTTCATAGTGTCTCTTTACATGTCTCCCACTCTGACCTTTTCTTGCACTCTAGAGAGGATCAATGTTCTGCAAGTTTCATCTGTGCAATGACCGAGTTAATATCTTGCTCAGGGTCTGCAGTGGTCATATGATCTCTGCCGAGAGGCAGCCGCTAGGATTTCAAAGCCGCAAGGAAGCAGGGAACTCAGGAACCGCAGCCAGGATCTCTCACGTGCCTGGGCTTTACCCCTGCCAGCCCTTGGTCTCATGGAGCGGGTCGGCTTGGAGCTGCTCCCTGAGGCCTGAGAACATCTCCCTCGGCCTGGCCGGCAGCATGGAGCAGGCCTTAAGGTTGGCTGGATGTTAACAGCCATGGTTTCCCCTTCCCCTTCGGCAGCCGCAGCCCCGGCCTGGCCCCGCCAGGGCTGTGACAATGGCAGAGCGCAGGGACATGGCCAGGCCAGGGCCAGCTCCCCCACAACAGGGAGGAGCGGCAGGGCCTGGCCAGCCTGGGCTGCTCCATGGAGGCGCCACAGGGGGGCCAGTTGTTACCTGCTCCTCCAGCCGGAAGGAAAAGGGCCAGCTTGGATGGAGTCTCAGCTTTATATGTGCATTCTCAGTCTCATCCAGCTTCCTCAGTGGTTAAACAATATGTCAGTATCTAAAAATTGGCCTCTGGTAGGTCCCTTCCTTTCCACAGGAAATTAACAGGTCCTCACAGGGTTACAGGGAACTGTTTCTTCTTTAACTAAAAGCCAAGCTATGTTAAGCCATGACAATTACTAATCAAGAATTAAAAGAATTATGTTTTTAATCCCTTAAAACTGAATAAGTGTTCATTAACTATGGTTCTAATTGGATGCAATATTTTTTAGGAGTTTTTTAAGAAGTCAATGTATTATCTGGTAAGTATTTTGCATAGTTGATTATATGGTTTACAATTATATCAAATGACATTGAATCTGAATCCCTCTACCATAGTTGAAGGAAATTTGAAGTTTGATCTACCCAAAGACAGAGGACGCTTGCATTTCAGTTTCAGAATAACAACCAGGTATTTCTACTGGATTTTATCCCAAATTCACCGTGATCTCTTAGTGATGGGTTATTTCAATGACTAATCTAAAATTTTCCTGTTCTAAAGCACACAGATTGATACAAACTTGAAAAATATATCAGGGAGAAATTCCAAAATGATGAGTTAGTGGTGAAATAAAATCTCTTTTGTCCAGCTACTTTAAAAGAGTAAGTTAAATTTAAAAGCCTTATCATTCAGATACCATTTATTTTTTTCCTTTTTAGAGATCATCGTTGTTATGTGTGCAAATTTATTCTGTATTTCATATACTTTAGAGCAGAGATGAACTTTATTTTGTTTGAGGGTTGAATTTCCATTATCCACCTAGTAAAAACCAAACAAAATTTTAAATGTTATCTGACTGGAGGGTGAAGTACCTTGCCTTTTTTGAGGACCATTGTGGTTTCCATAGTAACAGAAGAGGAGCCTGCAGAGCTTAATATTACCTTCTATTTCTGTTTTGTATGTATTTAATAGTAGGACACTTAGAACTATTTGTAGGTCCTTAAATATAGATGTCAGACTGCTAGTATTTGCACTTCTATTTACTGTGAGAATCAGAATTGTACCTGTAAACTGCAGCTCAAGGTCGCAATCACCAATATATTGATATGTAAACCACTATAACTGGAATTTCTTCGTGAACCATGTGATATCTCAGTTTTTACGTAAGAGGATCTTTATAGTTTAATCAGTGCCATTCAGTAACTGAGAATGTGTAGGATTACCTTGAGCATGGGTAGACCCATAATGTATGCATGGTATTTTAGAATCTATTCCACAGAATTAGAAATCAGGTGAATTTCATATGGTGAGACCTGTAACCTCTGTCCAACCTGGCTGGAGATACAGAATATACTATAACGATAGACTACACCTTAAAAACGGAAAGCATTTCAGTGAAATATGTGAAAAATTATTAGGGTTCTTCCTAGAAGGAAGAACTAAGTCCACTAGGCTTATCTAACATAAAGAGAAGAGGAAAAAAAGGCTTTCAGAGAACACTATTGTTTTAAAATACATAAAAGGCAACAGGAAAATTGAAGGCAACTGTTCATCATAGTGAGGTAAGATCAGGCAAGAATTATACAGCTCAGATTTCAGCAAGGAAGTTTTCTACTACATATAATTGGAAACTTGCTGAGGGTGAAGATAATAAAGAACTGAAATAAATTGCCTACAAAGTTTGGATTTTCCACTTTGGAAACCTTCAAGAAGTGATTGCTTGTAGATCTGTCAAGTTGATTTCTGTCTTCAGGCACAGTTAAGGACAAAACAAGTTCTTTAATTCCTACCTGCTATGATTCCTGGATCATTTTCTTTGATAAATTAACTGTGAGACTTCTAAATAAAGTTAATATATTTCATCAGTGTGTGCTTCAAAATAAGCCAAGAGAAAACAAAGAAGCAATATTAACAAAAGGAATAAAAAAGAGAGTGGTTCAGAAAATAGGATTTATCTCAGAGTGTTGTTATACTACTGCTACCATAAAAAGTGTTAAGGTTTTGCCAGTGAGTTTTATGAAAGATAATCTAATACTTCATAAAGAATACTTTTGAAATGCCCATTTCTGACAATATATACACTGTAACTCAAAATAATAATAGAATATAAGAACATTAATACCTTTCAAAATCAAATTTATTAGACAGCATTGTTTTGTTTAGAGATACTTCCCTGTTTTATTGCTATTGCATACTGTGTGCTTTCAGCAATACATATATTGAGGTACTTCAGTACAAACAATCCTCACTCCTTCACAAGATCTTTGTATATAAATAGGTTCAATGTGCGTCAAAAATTCACAGATTGCACGGGAGGCAGGATCACTTGATTTTAGAATACACTTCAGAATCTGTACAGCAGACATTGCAGGTTTTGAAAATGTGCCATTTCAGATGTTGTTTCCTAGTTATTGACTTCTCCCTTGCTTCTGAAACCTATAAAGACATTTCTCTATGATTGTTTTTCTGTGAGAATTTAGAACAGCACACTAGGATCTGAACATGCATATAATCTCCAAATCACACTGTTGCCTCCTCATAAAGCCAGCTAAGCTAGGTAATAGTGCTTCTCTTACTCAGTTTTGTACTGCTTAATAGTCCACAAACAACTTACGATAACACAGTTGAAGCAATGAATAATAAAACAGCAGATGGAAATAAATGTCACTGCAAGCAGAGTAATATGTATGTCTAGGTCATACACTGTAACTATCTGCTGCTTTGGGAAGGGATGTTTCTAGAACACCTTTTTAGTAAACAGAGCAGAGCTAGTCAGCATTCTTACTTGTGGGAGTTGGATGACTGGGGACCGGGAGCGGTTGGCCCTGGTCAACAACGAAATGAGCATCAATCTAAGGCCATGGGAGACAGGATTCTAGGAAGGGAAACATCTGGTTAGATTGTGGAAATTAGAACAGGATTATGGGAATGGTTATGTTAATGCAGTTGATCCACGTAAGGTAATTTTTTGAGTTCTTGTTAATGATTGGTTGGTAACATTTTACATATATGATAATGTAGTTTATTAGTTCACTGTTCTTTACAAAGGTTATAAATTGGTTTTGTTTACCCTATAGTCAGGCCTTCAAAGATTGTCCCATACAGTGTATGGTTTATTCTTTTGTTGAGTCCTTTATTAAAATTCTTTTTCAGACAACCTTTGTCATACCTGTCCCTATTCAATTGCCACCCTGGCTGGTACGGTTGAGTTGCATTGCCAGCAGCACTTACTAGTTTTAGATTTTGTGGTTCATCAGAAAGCTCATTCCCCTGTGCTTGTTTTTGTGTCTGGTCTTCAAATGCTTCTCATGACCTCGCCCATGACTGATTCTCTACTGCCTTGATACATCTCAGACATGAGACAGCAGAGAAAATGGAGTAAAGAAGAGTGAATGAAATACACACAGCTAGGGAAAGAGTTTTCTCCCAGACACTATATTCTCATAGTTTCAGAATTCCTACAGTTTATCATTTTGTCTCAGGCAAAGTGACACACATACACTAAATGTGATAGCTTCTTTCTTCCATACCAAAACTTCATGAGTGGTTTGCCTTGGTTATGTGATTTAATCACATAATATGCTTTGCTATGTAACTTATCATGCTTATGTTTTCTCCTGTTTTGGCCATTTTAAATTTCTCAATTCTTTTGCATCATGCCTTTTTTCTTTTTGCTGTGGGAAAGCCAAGGCATGTCCAGCAGAAGTAGCTAGAAAGGGTGCCTAGAGAGCAATGGGCATTACTGTTAAATCTGAGGTAAGGAAGGCATTAAGTACCTTATCTTTGTCACTGTGTTTCCCCCCATATCCAATAAAAGATGGAGATTCTCCTTAGCTCTCCTTTCATTGCTAATGCATTTATAAAATCATTTTTATTGTCTTTTATGACAGTAACCAGATTAAGTCCTAGTTGGGGTTTGCCTCTTTTACTTTGCTGCCTGCATAACCTCACAAGATATTCGTAGTCCCCCAAAGATGCTTGTCTCTTCTTCCAAAGGTCATAAATTGTCTGTAACAGACCTCCACCAGGATGTCTGCCGTGTTGGTCTATAAATACTCAACCCTATCATCACCATCATTAGCTCTAAACAATTAAAGCACTCCCTAGTATACAGGGCCACAGCACTGCATCCTAAAAGGTAAAGTTTGGAATAGGAAAATGAAATGATTGCATTCAGAAATGTAGGGTTCTGATTGTACTGTGTTTTAATGGAAGTGATTAGATTCTAGGTTTGAGAACAGAAAATTCTCTCTTGTCAATAACCTTCAAAAGTGATTTAAAACTATTTAAAATTTAATTTGTTTTCTTGCTTGTTAAAAATCAATATACTTTGTCTTGACCAACTTGAATAACTTTGTATCACTAGCTACTTTTTGAACATACTATTCACTCTCATTGCTAGTGATTCAATTAATGATTTTTCATTAATAAGTATGCTGAACCACATAGACCCTCTCAATTTTCCAAAGGTTAATTCTCTCCACCGAAAAAATTATCAATTATTCTACATTTCTATCTTGTGTCTTTCCCTTAGTTATTTATTCAGGTGAGAAGCACAGACCTGGTTTGATACGAATCACTGAAGCAAGATGCTTAATAGTATAAAAGCATTGCTGCTGTGGTAGAGTTTATTAGAATTGCTCACTCTGTCATTATCCAAAGAAAGGATTAATACAGATTTACCTATTATAAAAATTTCATGCCAAGATCGTGTAAGGAAAAAAAAGAAATTCCCCATCAATGTCTTCAATGCAGTGCAGCTTAGTGTGATCTCAATAACATGAAACGTCTCAAAGTGACATTAGAAAAGATAAGTAGATGGCAGTAGTTATTCACTAAATAGGTCTGACTTATCCCATATGAAAAGATTTAGTAATAGTTCTCCCTAGAACAATATGAGCCAGGACAACTAAGTTACTTGTTGTTCTTCAGTATTCAAGAATAACTCAGAGAGTTGTCTGTAAAGAATGCTACTTTATTATATGTACTCCACTGTCTTTTGGCTACCACTGAAAATACAGTGAAACAAGACACCTCCAAGACCGAGACACACACAGGTATTGTCACTTTCATTCCAGTGAGATGAAATGGTCAGAAGTCTCAATAGGATTGTGGTGAATAAAATAATTCAACATTAATGCAAGAGATCTACATGTGGGTTAAGACATGAAATTATTTTTTCTTCCAGTTTTGTGCGGTTTGGTTGGTAGGTTGTGGGGTTTTGAGGTTTTTTTGTTTGTTTGTTTTGTTTGGTTGAGTTTTTTGGTTTTTTTTGGTTTTTTTTGTTTGTGTGAGTTTTTGGTTTGGTGGGGTTTTTTTGGGTTTTTTTTGTTTGTTTGGTTGGTTGGTTGGTTTTGTTTTGTTTTAGTCCCAGTAAAATGTTTTGGTTTCAGAGACTCCCAGGAAAATACTAGCTTTATTGTGGAGTAAATTTCTTGCTTTTTACTTGTTGCTGGTTGAGGGTTCATGTTAAACAAAAATGCCCCAAATCTGTGAGTGCAGATGCTTAAAAATTAGCTTGAGTTTGCATGGCTTACTAACTTAAGAACTAATTCTCAGCATTGAAAGTAAAACTAGGGTAAAAATAAAAGTAAGTGATTTCATTGCAATTATTGGCAGAATATTAAAAAAAAAGAAAGTTGAAGGACTACTAGCTAGCATACAGGTAAAATTTGCTGTGTAAATAACTATGAATATAAGGAATCATTCACAGAGAAGCAGGGAAAGCTCCTGATAGTAGAAGGTAGATAATTGTAACAATCTGTCCAAATATTTCACTATAAATTAACTGAAAAGAAACTATAATGAAGAAAGACTAGGATCATAGTTCATTGAACAGTTCAATGTAATTGAGTTCCTGAAGTGATGTGGTATGGATTAAGGGCTCAACTTTATTGGGTCAAAGGATTAATTGTCCTTTTAAGTTGAAATTTCATGAGGTTGCTGAGCCAATTTAACAGAGAGTGGACTGGGGGAATGAGTGCCACTTTTAGCAGCAACAATTGCCGGTTATCTGGTGAGACTTCCCTTTTCTAAAACTTTAGCTATAATGCCTTACAGCATCTGAAATGGGAAAACTATGTAAGTCAGGAGAAAAAAAACCTCACAAGATTGAGGGGGTAGAGAAGGAGAATTTGTTTAAGCCAAGTGGGCACTGCAGCAGTTGAAAACCTCACTTGTTCCTCACTTAGTCTGGATGACATTCAAAAGTCTTGTTATGTCTATAGATAAAAATGTATTTGTAAGTGATTTAATTGTGAAAAAAAAACATGTCTGCATTGTTTTTCTTAAGTTTACTTTATGGCATTTGTAATATTTGCAACAATTTGTAATAATTCGTAACTTTATGGCATAGTGTATTTTTAGGTTCTTTCATGTATTTGATTCCTTATTCAGAGAAATAACCGTAGGACAGTTTTAATACTTGAAGAAAATAAACAGGAATACACGTGACCTTGCCTAACACCACCTGTTTGTCACAATGATGACTGAAACTTAGGTCTTCTCACTGTCAGCCAAGTACCTATCCCTGCTCTGGTTTTTTCTAGGTAAATTTAAAAGAACTAGTCATGTTGGTGTGAATAATACAGCAGCTACAGAATGCTGCTTTTTTAAAAAAGGAAATATAACCCTTACCTATACTGCAGTTGTTGATAATGGGAACAGAAGTATGGCTTACAATTATGAATCTCAGCTTTTGACATTACAAAATGCATATCCAGGTGAGGAATTTAAAATTTACAATTTCCTTTTTTACTCCTTTGTAAAAGCTTCATCTTGTTTAGTGGCATGTATCTTGTGGGTCAGAAGATTCTCTAAGCAATATCTGGTGTTTTGAGATTTCGAGGTTATGATTCCAAGAAGTTAATCTTGTACCCTTTTCTTGATATACAGCTTCTATATTCTGGTTCATGGTGGAGTCTTGCATTTGTTTGTTTGTTCTGTTTGTGATTTTTTTTATCCTGTGGTTTTTTTTACTTCACAGTATTACTATACTATTAGTAGGGGAAAATAACTTTAAAAGTCTGATTTGCTTGTCTGAAGTCTAGGGTATATAAACAATTTTTTTGACTCACATCTGCTTAGTGTTTTCGCCTTTTGAGAATAGGTGATTAGAGCAGCTCCAGCGTATAAATGTCATTTATGGAGAAACGGGAAAATACCAGATGGTATTTTTCTGTAACAGTGTGGTCACTTCAAAGCTCATGGAATTACTGCTACTGTATAGTATCCTGGTCTTGGAACTAATGACAACGCAGATCCCTGCTGTGCTTAATTTTTCCGAGGTTTCTATAAATGGTGCAAAAAGCTCAGTAGAATTAAGTTCTTTGTGCAGGCCTGAAACCTTTGTATACTTTTCTTTTTCTTGATAACCTCTTTGTGGAAAGGTTTTTAATACTAGACATACACATATTTTTTTGGTATGTGTATTGTCTAATGTATTTACATTACATGCTTCCCAAAATCACTTGGTAACACTGCAAATTGGTTAGTCCCATAAAATGGAAGACCAAAGGAGCTGAGTTTCTCAATGATGGAACAACTCAAGCTCACAGTCTCTGTTTCATGTCATTCTCTTCTGTATGCTCCATGCTGCTCTCTGTGCTCAACTATTAAGAGATATACAAGATTATATGATAATGCTTTCATAATGTTCTGTATTGAACTATTTTATCAGTAGAAATGTTAACTATTGTCAGCAAATACAGTGGAAATCCTATCCTAATACTACTATGATTGAAATCAGGTTTGGGAAACGGCTCCAAATCATCTCTTTTTAAGACTTCAAATTCATGGCACCTTAGAAGGATTTCTGCCTGTGACTCTAATGATAGAATTGTTTTAGAGAGTCTCAAGCATTCTAGGGACTTGAAAAAAATGGAAGCATCCAGTGTAAATCTCTTCAGAAGCTACATATACAAATCTTCAATTCTTTTGAAGTTTTCAGATACAATTTTTAATATCTTTCCCATTATATTATTCCAAATGCTGGTTAGAAATAGAAGAAAGAAATGCCTATCATTTTCTCATGAAACCACTCTGTCTTCTTTGTGTATCCTGAATGAAGTCACTGGCATTTAAACTGAGCTACATCCACAGGAGGCAATCTGCCTTTCACTTGCACTTATTTCCTTAGAAGTAATTTGAAATACACAAATAAACAATCACAAAATTTCAAGTAATTACTGCACTTAATTTTGACATTTCCTGTTAATTAGTAAGACATAACAGGTTTCCGTTTGTTTCATTGTATTTAATTTAATAAACTTTTAACACTGGAGAGGTTTCTGAACAGAGAGCTGTTACAACCTGTCAGCAAGGGTAACTCAGGTTCTTGTAATAGATTTCTGAGGGGTATCTACTAACCGCTTAGAGTGAAATGACACTGAATGGCTGGTGTTTATAAATAAGCATATATATATAAAAATAAATAAATATTATACAAATGGTTTACTGTAGTACAGTTTGGTTGCAATGGAAAGTAAGTATGTAGCCATTTTGGTTGTTATTATCTGCAGAAAAGCAGTAATAGAAAGGAATAAAAATAACACTTCAGAAAATGTATATGGAAGAAAAAGAGAAAGAAAGAATAAGGGTAGAAAGACATCACCACCTGTTGATCCAGAGATGAGACTTGATTGTTGCAGTTTCAGTGTCTGTTTGTCAAAGTGATTGTTGCAGTCTTGATCTGCCAGGAGTGGGGGAAATCGTGTGAAACACAAAGTCCAGTTGGTTAGAATACACTGAGACAAGGTGGGAACACCCCAGTATCTCCTCTGGGCAGTTTTACACTGTCTGTTGCAACACTGTGGATCACACACAGTGCCCTGCTGGAAAACCCCAGAAATTAGTCTGGGGCATGCTTTGGGGGGTCTTTGATGCCTTATGAGCCCTTCTAAGACATGAAGCCACCTCTCACATCAGTGCAGTTGAGCCAGCTATGCTCAGTGAGAGGGGATGAGCGTTCTCAGGCCTGAGAGTGAACGTGAATATCCTGTATGGATGTGACCTCGCCCAGGGTGGGGTGGGGGAAGGACACTGGCATGATGAAAAGCAGTATCCAACCTCGCAGGATCTGCTAATCATCAGCCATTTCCCTTATCTGGCTCAAACCCCATAGCCCCTCGTGGCGACTGTTGACCTCTCTGTCTTATGCAGACCAGAGGCTTCGCCACTACGTGCTCAAAACCTCCCCTCTTACCCTTCTGGGGTTGCAAACCTGGCCCCAGCAAAGCACCCTTCCACCTCTACAAATGGCCAAATATTTGAGCCATTAACCATTAACATCTCAGTCACTCACAAGTGCCAAGTCTTAAATGTTTGAGAATGACAGATTGCACACATTTGCTTTTCTGACTCACTGTACATTGTGTATTTTGGCTTGTTAATGTTATATAAGCACCAGATCTCAGCATTTTGAGCATTAAATAATTGCATAACAAACCAGTCAAGTACTTGAGGTTGACCTGTGAGTATGTTTTTTTCTGGTATTACATTTCTTTCCAAAGCCTGTTTAAGTCAATAGATTCTTACTGAAAAGGCTATTTTGGACACGAGCTAAAAGTAAACCTGTCTCATTCCTCACTAAGTGTTGTTATTGAAGGAGGAATTACTCATTATTGCTGATTTTCAAAACTGAAGTTCTACTCAGTCTTGAGAACCTGAACTTCTCTGAGTAGGATTCTTGCTGTATTTTAATGACCTGGATGTTAACCATCAATGTTTAACAAGTCTTTAGACTATTTCTGTGCTTGCTGTAGATAAATATGCACCTTTACCCTGAGACAGGAATGAAAAATAGATGGGCTGATTTAGAAGAATGTAGATGATTTAGCATCATACTTGGGTAAGACTGAATCCCAATTTTTATTTAAGTTGTCCTATTTTCACCCCAAAATGAACCTCTGATTAGTTCTGTAAGCATATGTTAAAGTAAGTAGCTGACTATGGACCTATCAGTAAGGAATTCTTGAGAAAGAATGTAGAATAAATAATAGCCATTAGAAATACTGAATTCAAGTCTCTCTCTTCTATATTGAGTGCTCTGGTTACCAGCTTGTAAAGTTATTTCTGTTTTTTCTTTATTTAGCCTGTAATAATTCTGTACTTTGAGAAACAATTTTCATAGGAGAGTGCCTTGTTCCAGGTTAGGTTACAGTCTGATTATCAAGGCTCTTTTCCCAAGATAGGTGCATATTTCCTCAGTCAAAACACATATTGAACCTTACGGTCTTCTCTGTTAAAGGTGCCAGAATTGTGCAAAACACAAGTGAAGCACCACTTCCAGTTAATGTACTCAGAATCCTGGCTGCCTCAAGAAAAGTGGTATCTGAGCAGGGTTGTGTAAAATCTAAGTTATATGCTTGAGAACTACCCTGAAAATTAAGTGTTCAGTCTCCATGCATCTGGAACAGTGCTTCTGCTGGCTTGATCATCTGCTTCTTTCTCAGGATTTTTTCTAAGATGTTTCCTCACCTCTGTAAGTTCCCCAGGGAAAGTTGTCTGCAAGTTTTCATTTTAAGTCCAGCAGAGATTCAGTACTGGTAAGGATATTTCAGAGAGGTAACACATTTTCAATGTATCTCACAACTAATGTGTGAATCTTTATTTATGTCTTGATAAAGTCTTATTTTCTCTGTGTTAGGATTCAAAGAAAAATTAAAAGTCTGTTTCAACACTTGATGTTTAAACATGACAGCAACAAAACTTGTCTCTTTCTCACTACATGCTCTTTGTAAGATAGCATTGAATGTGTTTATATTTCCATTCTATTGTTTATGAATAAATGCAGATAAATAATGGCAAACCAAACTGGGATCTATTGTGATAGACTGAGTACAATGTTACCACATGCTCTTAACCCTTTTTTCCCCATCTTGGTATTGCAGTCTAGAATTACCCTCTGAAGGAGCACAATAAGGCAGGCTGGAATATAGAATCAACAGAAGGAAATGGCTGATCATTTGCTTCATGATGCTACCCTAAATTCTGTCCTTTGACAGTGAGGCTTAAACTGGATTTTTCTTTTTCAGATACATATAAGACTATAACTTCTACAATGATTTTATTATTCTAAAGTCTTTTTACCCTGTTTTCAAGGTCTATTAAGTAACTTTAATTTTGCTGTTACAACCATTTTAAAAAATGCTATTGTTATCTATAACATTACAGAGTGATATTTGCATGCATTTAATTGTGTGACTAGATGCATTAAGGCACTGATTTAATTTCTGCTTGTCTTGAGGTCTAGTAGATAAAAAAATCTCTGTTGGTTTTGAATTTTGTATGTATTTGTGTGTGTGTCCTTACATTTTCTGAAACCCATCATGGACAGCTTAAATATATGTACCAAATTATTTACATAGAGAACTAGCAGTGTGACTTTGAACTAATTCCCATTTGCCTGCTAAATGGAAAGAATAATTGGGCATCATGATAAAGTATTATTTACCACTGAGGACAAAATTTTGCCTCTCAGGGTTGAACAAATCATTAGGCTGATTTGAAAAGCATCTGTTTTACTTGTCAATCTGGAATGGGGATTTCCTGGGTAAATAAATGAATGGCCTTTCTAGAAGCAAGCATATATTTGCAAGTTGTGTCAAAGCTCATGTGTATGCTGTGTCAGTGTATGTCATATTTATAGATGGATATAAGATGATGGAGAGCTAATAGCTGACTGCGTTGTGGCACTTCTCAGTATGAAGTTAGTGATTCACACTGATTGAAAGAAATACTAATTTAGCAATCTCAGCTTTATAGATTTGCTATTTTTTCAGGGGCTATAGATATTTTCTCCAAAATCTCAGGTTTTCACTTTCTCAGCCTGCCATGTCATCTGCAAGATACCCATTTTTCTTGCCTCATTCTGCACTAAATTCTCCTGAATGTGTGATTCTTTTAAATGTTGTCTCATGCATAGGCTATTACTGTGTTCTCTTGGTGCATGACTGCTTGTTAAGTTGTGGCAACTGAATTATGTGCCTTAGACCTGAGTTTCTTTAATACCTGTCTTTTAATCAGTCCCTGTTTCTGGATTTTCAAATTATTGTAATTATTTGCAGGGTAATTATTTTGCAGGAGTGAAGCAGAGGAGTGGTACTGCTGCCCTTTTTGTCATGTGTCTAGAGTAAAGGGAGTTTGTTCCAGTGTAAGGAGAGTACTTGGTACTGCTTAGATACAGCTGGGGCAGTGTTTTTTTCCTGGATCACATATATTTATTTCTCACTTTTGTGACACAGAAAATAGAGATGAATTTATAGAATCCATAAGGTAAAGACAGAGATTTTGCAGGAAGGAGGATCTATGCTGCTGAGTTCTTTGGGGTGGGGGGTGGGGCAAAGAAGAAAATAAATACTGCATTCTCTTAGCAGAGTGTAAAGAAGTAGGGTTAGCCAAATTCTTTTAAAATCTCTTTAGATAAACTGAGTATTTTACTCAGTTTGATCTTTAAATTTGAGTTCTGGTACATCTGAGACTTTTTAGATGTTGACAGATATCTTTAGCAAACTTGTATATGTAATTTCACACATCGCCAACATCTTGAATAATGGGCAAGCTGATATAAGATGATGCATAATAGACTTTTTACAAACCAGATGATCTCCTGCTACAGAGCATCCATTTAAGGTAATAACATATATCTTAAGAGGAGGAAATTTATAATGATTATCCAAATTATAGTAATATTTCTGGTACTTTCCAAACAAAATTTTATGGTGATAGGTGAAAAGGAAAAAAAACACTCAAGAGAATAAAAGTCTGAGACAAACTGGCATTCAAAAGGGAGTAGCTGATCTCCCTTGGATGTTGCAGATGAATGCACTTAGAGAAAAAAAAAGACTGATGGATTACATTTGATCTTTGAAAAGATTTGACAAGCTGAATATACTGGAGCCATATAATATTTGTAATTGCAAAAAAATCGTGTAATTTATAAATGTTTAAGTCTTGAACATGTGATCAAATTGAATAATAATCCAGTGTGAACATGCCTTTTTATTGTTTCTGTCTGACACACAGCTGTAAAATTGGCCTAGAAATGCTATTTATCAGACATGATAATATTCTTCTGAAAACTAGCAAATGAAGCTCATAGTGTAGACAGCAGATTCAGTGTGAAAATGAAACATGTTTCTCCTTCTACAGTTCTATGAAAGTGGAAAAGATGAATGGAAATATGCTTCCATAGTGCTAACTTAATTTACATAATTGCCTAGGATAACTATGTTTTTGAATATCTGTGTTCCTCAAAGCTTTTTAAAATGCACAGAAGTTGAAAACAGGAGTTTAAAATTAGGTATGGTAGTGTTCAGGACACTTAGCTGAAATTTTACATTCTATTGTGCTATAGATGGTATTGCTATCCAGTATGGTATTGATTTTTTATTTAACATGAAAATAGTTTTCAAACATTGCTGAAATAGGACTTAGTAGTTACTTATCTTGAGTTCTCAAAATAGTAAGAGCAGTCAGGCTTACTGTGATCACTCTTAATATCAGTGCAATTAACTGAAAATTAATCTCAGTGTTTAAATTCAGCCATTGCCGTAAGTATTGGGGTAATGAACTTCATTCAGATGTCAAAATTGTGAAGCTTTTAATAAAAGTTCTCCTTTAATGGGTATGTATATCTATGCATTCCAAATGGGAGATAAAATCCAGTATTTAGGTTTGAAGTTGCTACAGAAGATGAGTATGAATCATAACTCAGTAAATAGGGGCAGTGTGTCTTGAGAGTCTTTGCAGTGGTCAGTACTCAAGTTATGTGATGGAATATTTGGTGTCTCGCTGATTGAATTTGCAGTCAGTGCAAGTCACTTCTGTGTGTAGCAGCCACATCAGCTTATTCAGCTGCTGGCCTGTATGCCTGGTGTTATGGACTACTACAAATTGGATGAATCTGGAGTTTTAAGTCTAGCATGAGCTAGAGTGCTTCCCTTAATGACTTCAAATCTTCTTAGCATTCATCTTTCCAGACAAATTTTCTCTTAGCTAATGTAATAATGCTGCCTGGTCTTTCTAATTCACAGAGACCTACTGACTCTTGTTCTCCTTGAGCTCTGCAGACATTTTCCATTCAGTGTGAGGGTGAAGCTTAATCTGTGATTTCTGATTATATGCCTCTTAGCAGTACTGTGGTGATTTGTCACATAAGGCCTGACTCCATAGAAAGGATTATATCCCTTTATGCTCCTATCAGATGTTCTGTACATACTTTTCTGGAAACTAAGGAAGTAATGTAAATAAAAAAAAAGATATTGTCAGTCCTAAAAACCTGTAATAAACCATTACCTGTTTGCTCACTTTAAGAGTCTGAATGTTCCTTGTGAAGTTACTAAACTAATTTTTCTTGTTTCTTGTACAGCTGCCAGTTAATTTGAACAACCTGAGGTATTAAGCAAAAGAAATAATAAAAAAATATTTAAATGCAGTGTATTCTATAGTTGGGCACAGCTTGCATTGTCCATGAGACTATGATATGTCCAGTAATTTATACTTATCTTAAAGTTCTGTTGATTAGATTTACTTTGGATGCAACTTAATTTGTCACTAAATTCAAACATATGGGTTGTAATGATATTGCAAGGAATTTTCCACACAAGTTGTACTAATGCTTTTTGGTAGTGTATTTGTTGCATTAAAAGCAAATAGTCTAAATGTCTCTCTGATAGTTGAAAAGTTCCATTAATATGCAATATTCTCTGTCTTTGCTGTACAAATATAATAATGCTTGGGACCAATTCATAAACCAGTTTCCTTTAATCTGTAGGATGCCCTTGGACACCATGCATGTGGCTTTCTTCTTGTTTTGCTGTGTTACCAGCAATCTTATATTAAAATATTAATGGTGGGCTTTTTATCTTTTACTAAGGTGTCATAGAGTCCTTTGAGGGGTCATTGAGTGATTTTAATGCAGGTGTCTACCATCACAAGATAATAGGGATGTTGGTGCCATGGCAAGATGATTTGTGATCATGCAAAGGGGGCTGCCATCCCTGGTCAAGGTGGCAGGAAGGTGGCAGAAAGATTTATTCACATTGCAGCCTGTCATTACCTGTAGTGTCTTTGGGAAGAGATTGACAAGCAGGACATTGCGAGCTGTGTGAGTTGTTCTGATGAGTTATTGCAGTTTTCACCCAGGAGATTGTGTATTTCTTCTTTTTTGTAATCTTGTTACTTCTCTACCCATCTGTAAGTGAGCTGTCTCTTGGTCTTTGAGCTTTTTTCTGCCATTGCTCTGCTTTGAGAGCACGTCGGGAAGTTTCCATGTTAGATGATTCCTTCATTATTCCTATCTGCCAAGAGCGTTGTTCTCATTGCTGTCTATATTATGCTGCTTTTTCTCTCATTATATAAAGTTCCATGTGTTTCCTTCTCTTCATAGTGTGAGAAAGGTCATAGGTACCCAGGGGTGTGTTATCTCTCTATGACAGTAGAAAATGTCAATGTGAAAAAAAGAATTTCTCTGCATTAATATCCACTGGGGGAATAAAGCCTGAACTACGAAAACTAGTGACTTGTAATGAAAATCACACTGTTTATGTTCATTTAAACCAAATTCAGCCTTTTGGCACTGAAAACATCTGCACCTGCAGTTTTTGCATACTATCAATTGCTGCTTGTGTTGTCATTTCAGCCCTTATGGATCTATTTCCATTTATTCTCCAGAAAATATTTTGCTTTTTGAATTAAAAGTTTCAAGCTCACAGTTTGGGTCTTATATCCTCAGAAGATGTCTGGACAGAAGGCAATAGCATACCTTTTAATACTATTTGTGCTATTTAGTACTTTACCTGAGATTTTGTATTCTGAGCATGTTTTGAAAACATTAATCATTTCCAGAACTCTTTTTTTGGAAATTGTATATTATTATTACTATTATGTGGAGTACAACATTAAAATAGAAGTGGACATTTTCTCACAAGGAAATTGCTAACGCTCTTCAGGTTTGGAAGTCACAGAGCTGGTAGCCAGAAATCCCTTCCAATCGATTATTACATCTAGTGAAATGAAGTTTGAATAAAAGTAGTACCTCAGCATTCTGTAGTGGTAGACTTGTGGGAGAAGTTGAGCCTATTGATTTGATGGCACTTTGACTTGATAAAGAAGGAGTTGAGATACATCTATAAAGTCATATACACACAATCTGCAAGTGGCTTCACATATATTTCAAGAGACTGGGATAGAAGCCAATTTTCTTCTGGCAGCCATGTAAGACTGTGCAAAGCTTGAGCTAAGTCATTCATCTTCACATCGTGACCATGTAGGCATATCTGCAAAGAGAAGGGCTTGTTTACGAGGAATGGATTGTACCCAGAGCAGTGACTAACCCCAGCTAGGATCAAAGGAAGTTCATATGTGACACTGAGAATCACATGTGGCACAGAGGTAGTGCTCTAGAGAAATTAATCTGCTTGGCAGCTCACTATTGCAAAATTGTTTCTGTGCTTTTTTAGACGGTTGCATATTTTACCACTATTACAGGAATCTGCTGTATCATTAATCATATTTGGATTTTTTTCCTGGAGCCTTGGCTGTCGTAAAGTAATGAGAAAACCTGGTAAAGTATGAGCTCATCATCCATTACTGTTCAAATATAAATGGTTTTGATAAGATTTGAAAGAAGATGAGCCAAAACCCCCTGTTGTATTCTGCAAACGTTCAGCTTTCAGGTAACTCTGGAAAAAAACACCCAGGCTTTGCCTATGAATAGAATTGGTCTTTGTCAGCTTTTAAAAGCAGGCATGCAATTTTGTTAAATGTTAGTGACAGGCTCCTACCTAAGTCAACAAAATCATTTTGTGTATGAACAAATTGTTCAGATTCCTTTTTGTAGAGCAGTGTTTATCTAAAATTTGGATTCCATGAGCCTGGGACTAAATGTCAGTGAAAAGTAGTCCCACAATAAAACTTTCTTCTTAGAGAGTTGCAAAAGATATATCTGTTAATTGTGGGAAGTTCAATGAATTTTACACGTACAATATTTTGAGTAGAGACATGTTCTACCTAAAATGCTTAAATGAAATACAAACAATAGTAAGTAATTTTTTTTTCTCATTTCTTGTTTTTATTTAAACAGATTTACATTAAAATCTTTGTCTGCCTGCTAAACCTTACATCTCTGGATTTTCATTTAAGGTAAGATCTGACAGATAAACAGACATATTTTCCACATTTTTATTTCAGAGTAAAACTATAAAAACATGCAAAGATGGGGACTAGAAGTGGGTATAAGTAAAAAAGGAAAAGTAGGAGATTGGAGATAATCACTTTCAAAAATCAAGAGGATTTCCCTGCAAAATTATTTACCCATTTTCTGTGACAATTTATTGGCAAAAGAAGGGCATAACTATCTGAGAGTTCAGCCAGTCATCAGTGTCTGCTACAGTAAGAGTGCTGTTAGCAGATTTTCAAATAAATATTTTCCTGCTTAGTCTTTTCTGGGTTTCCTCTTTTCTTAGTGGGATTCTCAGAGATCCAGACATTTCACATCTTCCTTCTTTTCTTTTCTTTTGCCTTCCACCTCCCACCTCCCCTCTAGTAAGCTGCAAATTAATAGTATGAACATCTTGCTTTTGCTCCTTCTTATATTGCCATAGGCACTTTTGGTTTTATCCTTTTGCTTTTAGATCCCATTCTTGATTCTCATTTTCTCTGTCTTGATATAGTAGCATATGGAAAAGTTATATGGAAAATATTTTTTCTAAAAATTATACACTTTGTAACAGTAACTTCCAGCATGTAAGGCATAAAAATGTGCCATCAGAGACCAACCCTTCCTTTGCTGTACGAGGACAGGTGAGGTCACTTGGTCTGTTCGGCCTGGAGAAGGGGAGACTGAGGGGAGACCTCATTGAGGTCTTCAGCATCCTCGCAAAGAAAAGCAAAAGAATCTGATCTCTTCTCTGTGGTGACTAGTGGCAGGACCCAAAGGAATGGCCTGAAGCTGTTTCAGGGGAGGTTTAGGTTGGATATTAGGAAAAGGTTCTTCACCCAAAGGGTGTTTGGGAACTGGAACAGCTTCCCAGGGAAGTGGTCGCAGCACCTGGGTGACCACAGAGTTCAATAAGCATTTGGACAATGCTCTCAGGCCCATGGTGTCACTCTTGGGGCTGTTCTGTGCAGGGGCAGGAGTTGTACACAGTGATCCTTGTGGGTCCTTTCCAACTCAGCATATTCTGTGCAGCCAGTCACCTTGATTCAAAAATTAGAATTCATAATGGAACTTAAAGCATATCCTTATTCTCTGTTTCTCTAGAGCCTCTATCTCGTGAACAGAAAATAGGCAAACCTTTAGTATTTGAAACAATATTGGAGGACTTTTTTCTCTATATGCTGTACAAATGAAATACTTGAAAACTCAAATTTGTGTTAATAGTTAAAAAACCTCACAGTAAAAAGCCATAAGCTAGGTCTCTTCCAACATTTCAGTTGAAATACTGGTTAAAATAAACTACATTAAAGAAATAAAATGGGGAAATGAAATTTTGATCCATGTGGATGTCTTTTTATTTTATGTGCCTCAAATATCCAGTCTCAAAGGCAGTTAAAAAGTCCAAGAGTGTGGCTGATTCCTGACAGTGATAAAAAGGCTGAGGAAACAGACATTCTGCTGCCACTTGTCAAAAACATGAAGACAATATATTTTGGATAAAAGCCCATGCAAAGGACATGGGTGTAGCAACATGACAGGACAAAAACTAACTTGTCCTTCATGAAGAATGTCACCGTTTTTCATTAATACTAATAGAACCCAAAGTCATTCTTTGCGCAATTCCTAGTTAAAATATGTATTTTCTGCCTGCTGGTAGCATCATACTGGTTGTGTGTTAGCTCAAACTTCTCTGATTGACTGACATGTTTCATGCTAACTCCTTAGGATTTTATTAGCATATTTGAACATGGCTTTGTTCTTTCTGTGATGGAAACTCAAGCAGACTCCATATGGATGATTGTGCCTAAGTGTGATGTGTCTTTTTGTCCTGAAGTGAAAGAACTGAATAATTAATTTGAAATCAGTGGGAATTATTGTATGCTGAAAAGAAAAAAAATAGAATCCAAGTAAGTTGAATCTTCATTTCTGGGATCAATTAAAGAGTTGGATGTTGAATAATGAATTACGGAGACAAGATCTTCATTGCTTTTTATGAAGTTGTGGTTAGTATAGTTTCAGTTTTACTCTGACAATTTTGTTGCCTTATTCTGTATGGATTTCAAACAAATCAAAACAAAATGTCTAGACAATATTTTATTTTTAGTTCTGGAATAAGGCACAAGTGAGGCAAGATCCCTGCCCAGGGATATGCAACGAAGAAAATTTTTAATAATCAATTGACTTCTTATAAAGTAACAACTGCCATCAAAGTCAGGACAAATGTATGACAGAATAAATAATTACATTTTGATTTTAGATATAGCAAATTTCTTATGATTTTGTGGATCTATTTTAATTTTGGAAACAGGAAATCTTAACATGAGTGTTAGTCCAGAAGTTGACACACCACAGCATTGCCATATTCAGCAAGGAGCAGCTCATTAGATAAGTCACATCTATGTATATTTAACAAATGCTTATATGTCTTACTGTCCACCAACTGCTGGGTAAGAGAGAAGAGGGAGTAATGAACAGTGCAGAGTTAAAAACTTCCAGAGACAGCATAGTGAAAAAGGGACCACGGCGATAAAGGAACCAATTCCATTCCTGCTTAGTGAGTCTAATGCTGCCCCTGGAAATGCAGATTTATGACTAAAACATAAGTGAAACAGCCATCGTTGGCTCTGACTAGGTATAAAGCACTGAACAAATGGAGGATTAAAAACAAAGGCAAATACTCTTTATGTTACAAAATGTCTTTTAAATAAAAAAAGCTGGCAAAAATATACTAGTATAGAATGGAAACATCAAGAGAAATGTTGTTTTTATAGTGATTTACTGGAAAATTCCTTGAAGAAAAACAATTCCTTTACATAGAACATTTAATGCTAATGCCACAAGAATTTTCTTAGCTATGGAGTTTTCATTGAGGTAATTCTCTAAAATGTTTCATTTCAGTTACGTTGTAGACGATCCAAATATGGCAAAGGAGATTATTTCAATTTTATTAATAACTTTAAATAATACTCAGAGAGCAGGAAAGATAAATCTCAGGGCTAAGCAAACATTAATGCAGTGAAAGACATTCAAGGCAGAAAATAGTGTGAGGTAGATGCCAAAGACAAATACTTCATAGGGTGATTATTCTTTAAGCAGATGGTGCATAGAGGACTAGACTGGTTTTTGTGGCACAGTAGGTACCGCACAGCACATGTTGCTCTAAGAATAATGAAGACATTTGCCATCCCCAAAATTAAGGGGAAAATGCATCATGCTATAACTAATGAGCTGTCTGAGTTATTTTTGACTCAGTTTATTAAGAAAAGATTGGAACAAACCACAGCAATAAATCTCTAGGACACATACATCCCAGACTGATTTGCATTGAAGGTCATGACAAAGTTCAGCAAGAATGCAGATCTGAGCAAAACAACTCTTCATGTGTCGTGGATTGCTGTGTTTCTTTTCTTTTTATGCGCCTCTAAAGAATAATGATGATTATTATATCATGATGGATAAGATGTTAGGGACAGTATGTACTTGTGCATTTTTATCTTTCACATGCCCACCTGTAGCTTTCTAGCTAGAGAGGAAAACATTCAATACCAAACTCCACAAGTTTATAAAAAAACCCCAAAGTAGCTCTTAAGTCATAAAGAATATTTTTTTCTGAGGAGGCATTCATACTGCTTGATTTTATTCATCCAACCAAAAATGCCTCACACAAAGACTTCTGTGTTATGAATGAGGAAAAAATTTATTTGAAGTTGTAGTTTAGGACCTGGGAGCTCATTGTGTATCTGACTCTGGTGTCAGATATGTCATCACCAGAATCAAACTCCATTTCAGTGATCTGATTTCTGTAGCAAAACCAAAGTATTTAAAATACACTTCAGCTCATCTAGGATCTTAACTTTCTCCATTAATTTCACATGGAGATAAGTATCCCACCTTAGTAAATTATTTAGGTTTTAAGGTTAATCAATTAGACAGTTAGATACCCTCTGAGCAGTAGTTATCCATATCAAAAATATAGATAATTTAATTTACATGTGATTTTAGATGGCACCATTTTATATATTTTTATAGTTCAATCAGGGGATAAATGGCAGTAATGTAGATATATTAAAAAGTAAAATGTGAAATATACCAAGTCTTCAATGAAACTTAGAATGAATTTCTGGGTTTGTTGTAAGTAAATCTGCTTATTTTTGAACATGCAAGCCCTAAGTTATACTCTGTGGCTAATAATTAGTCTGCTTTTCTCTCTGGAGTTCATCAGTGTGGTCCTCATCAGCTTAGAAATGCTGCTCTTGTTGTGTGATAACTACACTGTGTATTCTTTGCTTCTATTTTATTTCTATGCCTGCCAATATGTACCTTTGCATTTCTGAGATTGTAGTGCTTGGATAACAAGGTTGCAGTAGATGAGAAAAATATTCTTTTTAAGTAAGAGAATAATTTCTTACATATAGGGAGAAACAGTCCTCCAGAGACACCACTAATCTGATAGCTACTGTATATTTTTACAGAAATATAAATATATTCCTCCATGTGAAGGAATCTCAGGAGTCATGCTCATTATTGCTATCACTACCAAAAACTTCTGGAAGAAAACCAAATAATTAAAACATCCATCTGCAATGAAATCTCTAGTCATCTAGTCTCTGCATTAGAGAACACTGAATAAAGGATGAGGCAAAGTCAATTTAATTCATTTCAAAAATACTCCTATAAAAATGAAATGAGAAAAACATGAAATTGAAGCATAAAGAATAATATTTTTTGAAACAGGGAAATGAGGTGGATGCATTCTTTTTAATTCAAAAATATCAAGCTATTAATAAAAAAAATCCCAACTAATGGTGTCCAGCTAAAAAGATAGAAAGGCTTTTTTTTGTCAGTTGTTATGTTTCTATTCAATTAAAATTAATGCCTTTAGATTTGTCATGGAGAGAAAACCCTAAAGTGGGTTTCATTTAATTCCTTCAACAGGTTTTAGTTTAAAAGAAAATTCTTACAACTCTTGTGAGTCTCTCTTTCTGCAGTGTTGAAATATATGACGTGAACAAAGGCAGACAAGGATGCAGTGTGTCAAATGAGTCTCTTTCCTAAGTGCTCCCGTGCCTCTGCTTTTTTCCCATAGGCTGATTGTACAGTTTGCATATGAAGCATTTCCCTGCCAGTGGTATTTTGCTGAAATAAAAATTCCCCAGGAAAAGCAATACTTTTTTGCAGAAAATTTCCATTTGGTTCAAGGTCAGGTCAACTTTAATCTTCCTGTTGCCTGAGTCACATTGTTCTTTTGTATTTGTTGCAGAGGGCCCAGATGCACCACAGATCATGTGCCCAATTATGTCCTGCCTCCATATTTGGATAAGTGGGTCAGATTGCTACCATCATCAGAGATTGCTTTCCATGGACAGAAAATGGAACATGAAGATCACACAGGAGGGTGAGGTGCTGGAACTGGACCCCTGATAAACAGAATATTTTGCTGTGATAAACAAGCCTTTCCCCTTAGCAGCCTTTTAATACTTTCCTTCCCATATCTACATTTCAGAAGGAAGAGGTGCTGATGATTACTTTTCTACTACATATCAGCATGATCTTGCATGTCTTATGTATCACTTTTTTGGGTAGAAATAGCAATGAAGATAGCTGAGGATTGCTAGTACTAGCAAATGTAGGGTCTCTGGAGCACTGTTGCCACCCTGTCTTCATTGCTATTATCTCCTCCATAGATGGAAGCTTGAATATGTCTGTGTCTTTTGTAGTGATGAACGTGCTGAATTTCTCCTTAACCATAATAATCTCATCTGTGTTTGACATATTTTGGTAGCTAGAGTGACTCAGAATTTTCTCTCTTTTTCTTCCTTCCTTCTCTACCAGTGATGTAAATGATTTTCCAATAGAAAGTAGGAAACCTGGGCTGGTATATGACTTTGCACTGCACTACTGCCTCACTAATAAATTTTCTGGAAACTACAGCAGCAACTGTAAGGGCTTATAAAACAAGTTGGACCAAAGGTGCTGCTGTACTGAGACAAGTTGGAAGTCTTAAGTAATAAGTAATTTAATTTCCCTTTGTTTTGCAAATTTTTTTACCATTACTCATGAACTAGTAAGGCTATATTTTTTTTTATCATGTATTTTAAGTCAACTAAAATTTAAAGTGTGTAGAATTAGATACATTGAATAGAAGACTTGAAGTCTTACTGACACTGTCATTCGTTCCTCACTGTTCTGTATTTCAGCAGGCAGAAAAGTTGTAGTTGTCAGACTTATTGAATAATTTAAGCACCTCACAGAGATGAGGCTGGGTAAAGGTGAATATACTGAAGACACAGTTAAAAAAAAGACCCTAAACACTCTGTTTCGGGAGTGGACAAACTGTCTCCAGACAGTTCTTTCTGTGGTCCTTGATGGGGTTGCAGTCTAAGTGAAAAAAAAGTCTTCCATTAACATCCAGGTGTTATTCAATAAATATTCAAAGTGTCACTGTTTTGTTTTGGGTATAGGCTTGAAGATGGGCTGGTAAATGCAAGGGAAATAGGCAACAAATGAGATTTGTAAGATATTTGTTTACATCCTTAATTTGACAAAAAACTGATAAAGAGAAAACAAAGAAGAAAAACAAAGAGAACATATGAATGAGGGAAGAATTAGAAAAAGCTTGAGACTGGAGGAGAGGATTTGGAGGTGAGGATATAAGCTTTCAAATTTTTTATGGGAGAATTTGCTTTTAATTCTTTAAGGGATAAGAAGGAAGAAAGTAAAGCACGTTGTGTAGACTAGAAAAGTACAACCTTTTAACCACTTTTCTCTTTAAAAATAATAGCTATAGTCATTACAGTGTTATAAAAGGAAGCAGGATAAAGGGATAGTTTGAGCAGTGAATCAAAGGTGACATGAGGCAGCTAGGAACAGAGAAGTTGTATTGTCAACTGGAACAATAGAAGAACCAAATTAAATGGGTTTGACTCAACTTCAAAGCAAATCCACTGAAAATCATTTGAAAATCTTTTTTTTTAGTGAATAGTATGTGTGCCTAAAGTATTAGAATTATTCCATTTATTGACTTAATGACTTTCTTTAAGGTATTCTATTTTCTTCCTTTTTTTTTTTTT
>VZDJ01007747.1:6024668-6055742 GCA_008694505.1 Cyanoderma ruficeps
GGAAAACATGGAGTAAGCTCTAAGTGGTTGTGCTTTCTGAATCATCTGTATTTAAAATCCAGAATGCTGTCTGTCCTTCAGACCTGATTTGTTTCCAGGGAAAGTCAGAATATCATAACAGAGTTTCTGCAGTTCTGAGGTTTTACGATCAGTTTTTTCCTGATTTGTGTACGGCTTCTTTTTTTTAATTTTATTTTATTTGTGTAACAGGTAGTATTTATAGACTGCAGATTGTCTTATGAATTAGATTAAGGTCCTTCAAGGTTATAGAACTGCCTTAGCAACACAGTTTCTCTCCTGAGCTGTGTTTCAGAGAAAAAAAGTAATACTGCTGCTGTCATGGCTGCTGAATTCAGTGCTGCCAGCAGCTCTGAAAGCCTTTGTAGCAAACAGCAAGTCAGTAGCAAGTGTAAGACACAATATACATTTTCAAAGCAAGTCCACTAGCAGCAAACTGCGAACACACAGTGTAGGACAGACAAAAGTGTGTTACATCATGAATCACATCAAAATAAATAATTTTGGAAGTCATCAGTAACAGATGACTGTGATGAAACAGTAAGATAAGGAATGGCAATTTCAAATAATAGCAGGTGCAGTAAATTAAACTGGAAATGAGGGAATCTTAAAATATTGTAATTGGCTTCAATCTCAGATGCTGGGCTGCACTCTGAATTTTCAGTTTGAAGACAAAATAAAACCTATGAAAAATAGATATGAAGAACTGTAACGTTTTGCTAGGTGGAGAACAGGAAAGATGGAAACACACTGTGCTTTATAGGAGCTTTTTTCAGCTGTGGTTAAAACTGTAAGTAATTGATGACAGGTGACCTAACTCAGCAGGCAGAAGCCCTAACCTAGTTCTGGGAGAATTTTGATAACAATATTTTTTAAACGTACATTGAATTCAGGAATAGATTTTTAATAACCAGTTGCACAATATATCACCAGCTGTTATCAATATGGAAATTCACTTAATCCTAACACATTTGGAATAGTTACAGTAATGTTTTAGCTGCTGTAAGAACTCAGTTGGACACAGGGCATTTTCTTCTCCAGCTGTCTCTGTTCCAATACACAAGGCTGCAGTACAGATGGAATTACAGCCAGACCAGGCTTGGCTGTGCTCTTGCAGAGCTTCTCGGCTACTTTTGCCACAGGGAGAAGCTCTGCAAAAAGCCACGTTGAGGACATGTTGGCACCAGTATCCCAGGGGTGAAGTGCACCTGCTTGACCAGTGACCCGGATCATTGCTGTGAGACCAGAGACTATCCTGAAAAGAAGGTGCTTAGATTTCAGGGCTGCACTGGTGTGATATAACCTGCATGGTGCTGGGAAAGGGAACCTTCATGCTGTGTATTTCCCCGAAAATTGTTACAGAAGGAAAGCTGTGCCTCTTAGTTGTCTGTGGTAAGAGCTAGCTTCATATCTGACTTACATGAATTGAGGGTCGTTTGTATGTTTCCTTAAATCACAGCTTACAAGAAACCCAACCACTTTCCTCCCGGTAGCAGAAGGGCCAACATTTGCCTCCAAATTTGCCATATCAACTTCATACCCACATACAAAATTTTTGCCTGGAAGTATGCAGCTGTACAAAACACAACTGGGGAAAACAGAAGAATAGCATGCAGTGACTCTTGCCAACCCTGAGACTAAAATAATCCATGTCTCAATAGCAAACACATGATATGTTCTAGTGAAAGGTATTTGTGCAATACATCACATACATTTATACTTTAATGAGGAGACTGTTATGACTAATACATAATGTGTATGGTGTTTTAAGGCCAACAGATATGTACTGAGCAAAAAAGGTAGATTTATAGTTTAATAGTCCCTTTTGAGGACATATAACAAGATAAATTTGAAAAATGTAAACTATACCCTCTCCAGATCAGTAATGTAAGAAACCAAATGTTTCAGTTCAGAGGAAATTTTTGTTATTTATGTAAAATCCCTAACCTTAACTGTTACTGTGAAAAAAGTATCAGTGCAGAAATCTTTAGTATGTTAGTAGTATTTCATAAATCACCAGGTAAATAAATATTTCAGCTTCTGGAAAGTTCAAGTGTTGCCACTAAGAGAAAAACCTATTGCATAACAAGTTACTGTGCTGTAATTAAAACTAAAAAAATACCCATTTTTCAAGATCAGTATACAAAGTGAATATATGACTTCAGAGCTGTGGTATGAGAAATGAGGAGTTGTTAAGGTCTTTAAACCTAAACTTTGATAAGGAATTGGAATTCTTAAGCAATTTTTAAAGTTGAATTGCAGTTTTTGACATTTTGCGTCCAAACATTTTAGCAATTTTCTTTTCCACTGGTATTACTGTTATTTTATTATAAGCCAGAATCCCATGTAAAGATGGAGCTTTACTGTGCTAGAATATTTGTCGTGTTAAAGTAAGAGTAAAGTGCAGCTGTCAATTTACAGCCTTTAGGTTCTGCTTGGTAAAAGCTGTTAAAAAGTAATCTGCAACTTTGTGATTGCTCAAGTCCAAAGCGTGTGTATTTGTGAGACTAAGAAGTTAATATGTGTGGTTAATATGTAATAGTAGTTCAGGGAGTTAAAGGGGAATAGGTATTATTGCTACCAAAATAGTTTTTGAGGACACTCAAAATAAAGCATATAGGAAAGAAAAAACCCTGTCTTTTAAAATTTTGTTTTCTGTGCCATATCTTTAGTTTACTTGCACAATTATGAAACTGTTGCCATCACAGTTATTAAGGATTAATAGAAACAGAGACTGGTCAAGAAATCACAGTGTTTAACAGTCACAGAATTGGTCAGATTGGAAGAAAACACAGTGGGGTGATCTGGTCCAAGCTCTCTTCTCAGTCAGGGTCTTCTTAGAGCACATGGCACGATATTGTGTCCACAGGGTTCTTGAAAATCGCCAGTGAAAGAGATTCAGTGTTTTGTGAGCTGGGTCTTCCTTTCTATGTGGTGGTATTTTTTGTTATTTTTGAACCAAACTGAAAAACTGGCAACATAACAGACATTGTATTCCAGATATTTCAGGGGGTGTGTCACCTTCCGATCCTTCCCTTGATTTCTAGGCCAAATAAAGACTGATTTTGCTTCTGAAGTCAAGGGAAGTTTACAATGCAATGGAGAACTTGAATTACATCTTTAATCAAACCAACAGGCATAGGTAATGGAAGCATCAGCAGAAATTTTGGTGTGGGCTGGAAAGGAGAATGTTTTTTCCCCCACGCTTCTCTTGGCCATCCCACAGTGAAGCTGGAGCAGGTTGGCCTATACCTGGTGACATGACACCCTCTGCCCACGGTGCAGTCGTACCTCGAGAGCGGGGTGGCAGCAGCAGTTCTAAATCTGGTGATGGACAAACAGCCCACAGTGTCTACTCTGCCATCTGGGAATCGCGGCTGTCTCTAAGTGCCATCCTACTAAACCGAGTCATGTTGTTGCAAACCCTGAGCCTAGTAACAGGAAAAAGTGCTATGAATTTTTAAAATATAATTTACACTTACACACAATTTTATATGCTTTTCTTTGTGCCAAGTTTATTCAATTCTACACGACAGTGAAATTCTTCCTAAACATGTTTGAAATTGCATGTTTATGAGAACATATCTCAAAGTTTTCTGTTTAATTAAAGCCTAAGGAGTCTTTGTTCAGTCTGCATTTATTTTTCAATTGTGTGGGTGTATATGTATTTTCCTTAAATTGTATTTGTGCAATCTCATTTCTTCAGTGAAAGATTTTGAAGCAATAAAATGTTGCAAGTGTTACCATAGCAATAAAGACCTTAGAGTATCAAAAATAGTATCTTGTTAAATCCCATGTAGGGTTGGTACCCCTGCAGTTCCAGAATCATGTCTTTTTCCAGCATGTCTTTTTCTCAGTGAATTTCCTGGTTTCTTCTTTCAAATATGGAATGAGTGTGACATCATATGGTAATCACATATGAAATGGACACGTCCATTAGCAAAAGTACTTCACATGGGAGTGAAATCTGACTGGTTATGAGAATAAAATAAAGCATCATTCCAAGTCCCAGGAAAGATACAGGATGTGGCAATTTTCTAAATTATGCTAAAGGAATCTAAGAATAAATATGTTAAGGCCAGATTAGTTGTGTAGCTGTTAAATGAGTAGAAGACAAAGGAGCATGTTAGCAAAATCTTATGATCCCTGCATGCCAGTTATAAGTGTAGGAACTTATTATGATATTAATTAAAATCTTACAACAATGAATCTGCTCAGGTAGGAAGCTTTGGACAAAAACATTTGAACATTCGGCCATTGGTATTAAATGAGAAGGGGTTTGTAACGCTGCAGAGATACTATGCATGTATATATTTGATTCATTAATGTTAATAGTGACAGGATATTTCAGTTTGCCAAAAGTCTGTCTTGCAAAATTACATACCTTTTTTTGATAAATCAACCCCTTGTTTAAAAACTTTTTTTCAAGTGTTGGACTCAACATTTGAAAATTGTGAACTAAATTTGGTATCAAAAGATAATTAAAGGACTCCTAGTGCTCCAAGTCATCCTGCATGTACTCAAATTTGATATGTATGGTGTAGAAATTACTCTACATGAGATGAAAGTTATGCCGAAGTAAAAAGCATGTCATATTCACAGTAGGAAAAATTTTGATTTACATTCTGATTTCTTTTTTTTTTTATTTTAAATATTATATATTGGAAATTTTTGAGTTTCCTCAGTGTATTTTTAACTAGTGCATAAATCTCCAAGTAGTGAGGTTTCTGAAACTTTCCACTGCTTTTCTTCCCTTGCAAGCCACATTACCTTTTCTACAACAAAATGTAAATGCTTTTATGTTTAACATCAGGTTAAAGGAAAAATCAACTTCCTTAGATCTCTTCTTTCCCCATGCCTTTCTGTCTTCAAGTGGTTTTTGAAAGTCAACCTCCTTTCAAGTTTCCTCAGGTGCTTCGTAACACAACTGTGAAAGCAATGTTGTGGTTTCATTCATAATGCATATCTCAGATACTTTACTCTTTTCCTGTCGACAAAATTAGGGATAAAAGATGTTGGATTCTGTGACAAGACTTGGCATGACTTACAGACCCGTTTCATTTAAATCTGCAGGTGTTTTCTTTGGAAGGCACTTAGGCATCTCTATTCTTTTGAAGTTGCCCATACATTAATATCCCCATCTGTCTCCTTACTCTTTGGGTTTTTTTTAATGTGTTTCATAACGTAAAGATCAATATTGAAAAGGTAGTGTCTTCTCAAATCCCTGTGGATTTGTGATGATTTATCAAATATAAATGATTTACCTAATAGAGTCTGAGAGCTATACTAAACACTTTTTTTTTTGTATGCAGTTACACTGCTATTTAGTACTTCCTTGTGGGATAGATGTTTATAGAGTTTATTAGAATTATTTACTATATTAACTTTTGTTAAGTGACCCTAATATTGGTATATCTTTTCCTGAAAGAACATAACTGAATTCCCTCTGCCAGAGTTCGTTCCACTGTGGCAATTGGCAATGCTTTAAATGTCTGCTGAAGTCCCATTGCTTAGTCAGTGGTGAGTCTGAAAGCCTTGAAATAGCAATATTGACTTCTGCAACAATACTTCAGTAGGAATTACACATCTACAGTTGTATATTGACATGCTGCATCTCATGGCAGTATTATCTCAGGAATCAGAGTTTATATCCAGGAAAGATATCATAATGTATTAAATATCATGTGGTGCCTACAAAAGAAATAAATTCTCATATATCTGGGTTATATTCATAAGTTCTTCTGTTTGTAAGCAATAATGCATGATTTGCAAGTATTTTCTAGCTTTTCATTCAGCACAGGGGCACCATCATCATGATAAACTTATGGACATCCTTAGGAGTGCTACTAAAGTAATCTATTGTCTATGTAATTATACAAATAACATTTTTTCCAATTGAAACAAATTTTATATGAATCAGGAAAATATCTATAAATATCAGAGCTAATAATTTGTCATTAGTTGCAATCAAATTACCAATGCATCAGAGCACTGTTAGAAATTAAAAACATTTCAATCAATACTTTATGACAAAATCAGTTTTTATGTTGCTGATGTGCTGTACACTTTTCTTTCTGTATATGATGTCATGTATCATGTGGCAATATTTTCATTTTTATTGTTGAAATAAGAGGAATAAAAAATACCAATGGCATAGAACACAACAATTTTGGGCAATACCTTTGTACTTTAATAAGGATTTACATTTTTACTAATAAATCAATAGTAATTTTTGTGGTAAGTACTGATTAAATAGGAATAGGGCTGACATCATGCGTATTTATATATTTACACATGGATTTTTTGTTTGTTTGTTTAGAAGTAGGAAAAATGCTTTAGAATTTGGATATGTCAGCATTGTTTTTCTGTGTCACTCATTTGACCTTCCCTGTGCCTTCTTTGGTAGCTGAATATTAGCTTCAAAAGATATGTATTAGTGTATGTTTCAAGTGATCTGGTGTTTCTTTTGAATCCCATATTGATTAAGCCTACTTAATTATTTGGAATGTGAAGTGTCTTGCTGACAGGTTATGAGAATTCCAGCTGAAAGGGAAACCTAATGACATTGCATAGGCTGATTGCTCTAAATTACGTGGTGTGTGCACGGTTTGTTTACAAGCTCTCAGAAGGAAGACACTATGGTTTTCCCACTGCAGGCTGATATCAAAAGAACTCTGTGATGCTCCTATTGTGCTGCGGGATATGATTTGGTTATGTCATTGGATCATTTGGTGTGTTTGATGACAGTGAAAGTGAAATACCAGGAACATGCAAATAATGTACTTACAGTGTTTTGTAATTCTTCCTTAATTAGCTGCAGGGCAAAACCACTCTGCTTTTGAAAAAGGCCCCGGAGAATTTTAATTTTGCTAAAATGATATCCAAAAAATGGTTATGAGATGGCACTGAAAATGGGGAGTATGCCTTGTTCCCTTTACATGTGTTAATTTTTAAAAAAAATCTTTATTCATTTGTTGCTTCTAAATAAAACTTCAAGATAGGCCCTAGTGTTAGATTCTTTAATATCCAGTATATTGCACTCCAAAGATCCCAATGCAGTCAAAAAGGGACTGTTTTAGAAATATTCTCTCTTTTAGAAAGCTATGCCTTCATTAGGTTGTTCTCTCAAATTCTCTAATAACTTTCCCCAGAAACAATAGATTTTTCCATTAGGAGCACTTGGGTTTTGTTGTTTTTATTTTCCCACAAGTTAATAGTAAGTTCAGAATTACAAGGACACTAAAAACTGAAAATCTGCAGTTTTTCAGGGATGCTTCATTATCATTTTTTCATTCATTGCACTTAATCTCAAGAAAAATGAGAATTTTTAATAACTCTTCCAGATAGATATTCAATTTACTATTACATGCATATACTTGTATTGAAAGAAGAGCTAAAGGTTTGCTTCTACAAAGGCTTTTTGTTCATGGTAAATGATGCACTAGGAAAGTAGGTTAAAAATATGTTGCTAGGAAACAGAAGAGGATCCTAGCAACTGCTTCTGAAAATGAAGATTGTATGCCTCTGTAAGGATGGAGCTTCAACCCACAGCAATCCAGCTAGCTAATATTGTTTTCTTAAAGATGATTAATTCTGTAGCCTTGATCTTTGATATTTTATTAGTAAAATAGTATTTCTTATTTAGAATAGTGTTCTTAGAGAAGGAAAATGATTTTTCATCCATTATAGTATCTTACAATGTACTGACAACAAACACAGTATTTAGCTAGGCCAGAACTGTAAGCTTTTGAGATCCATATTCCTCATTTTTGTGCAGGACTCACCAGTTAGCAAGATGCTTATTAACCTATGGCTTTATGCAATCAATACTCTAACAGAGTATTTATTTTATTGAATTTTTGCTGTTATGTTCAGGGATTAAACATCTCAGGGAGGAAGTATTCAGTTTTGATCCCAAATTATTTTTAGGAAAAGAAATAATAAGGGATTTTTGAAATATATGTAGCTTTCTCTTCTTTCAGCACCAGTGTCATTTCCTTCCTGGACTTTCATTTTCCATCTTGTTTCCCCTCTTGCTGTTGTTTTCACAATAGTTCACGTGAAAGCATTTGTACCTTTGCTTTTCTATTAAACCTTTTCTCCCTTCCTCTTGCATTTCTTACACAAACTTCCTTCTATTTTTCCACACCTTGCCTTCTCTCTCTTACTCCCCCCTCTTCCCTGATCCACACAGTAATCTTCATTTTCCCAAGTGAACCTTTGCCTTGGAAAATAGGGCATTAGTTACAGGACACTGTGATGCTATGATTCATTCTAGTGTTGCTAACTCCTTCAAGGCAGAGAGGCTTTTGTTGGTGAAAGCAGCAGAACAGTAGAGAAAAGGCCTTTTTATCTTCAGTGTGTAGGCTAATACTGTGCAAGCTCAGGAACACTTATCTACATCCACGTGGCTTTTCTATCTGCATATGTATAGATACTTAAATATAGTCACAGACAGCATATATGCATGTGTGTGTAAGGCTGTCCTGATCTTTGCCTCAATGTCAAGATAAATTCTGATATAGGAGTACCATAAAATAGGTCAACATGCAGAGCTGGTGTAGGTTCCAGCATGTGTTATTCTTCTGTATTATACACTTGAGTCAGTCTTGGAGCAATAGAAAGAGTTAAGTGTGTAACAAACCCAGGCAGTTATTGTGATATGACATGCTGTACCCTGCAGGTGAAGGCCTGTTAAGGAGTAGGAAATCAGAAGGAGATTTAAATATCAAAAAGGATAGAAATAAGGGATGACAGGTGAAGAAAAGACAATCAGATGCGAATTTACTTTCTGCAGCTATCTTAAGTAAACTGCCTGTGCATATAGGCAAATATTGCTAAGGAGTAGCTTTGGAGAGATCGTGGTTTATGAAGTGGGAGATGGTAGAAATCACTGGAAGACAGCAATTTCTGAAGTAGGAATCATGTCCATGGCTACTATAGCATCCTGAGTATCTCCCTTTTAGAAAAATGTTTCTCTTCTATGCTAATTTCATGGGTCATTGGAGAAAGAGATCCATTTTATAGCTGCATTTGTGGTTTTGTTTTTAAGGCTTTCTTCAACACTCCTTTCTACTGTGGCAGAACAAAAGCTATGGTATGTGCACTGCAAACATGAGAAATGTACCTGCCTTCGGTGTCTGTATAGTAGCTGGTAAGATAATAATGAGCATTGTTCGTTTAAGAGAACACACCTATTTTGAAGTGACTAAGAATGTAGTCCTTGTGAACACAGTAGAAACCTCAATAAGTTAAGAAATACTAAAAAATAATTGGCCCTTTTTCAGGGTTCTTGATTAATAAGTAATTGAATCTCTTAACCTGCTGAATATGGAGTTGAAGTTTGATGAAATTAGATCTCTGTGGTGTGAGCTGATCTCCCATTTAAGTCAAATAAAATCCTCATTGCAGAAATTAGTTTGATGATCGTACTCAGGTCCTGAAAATATTTCGCTTTGCTTTACTAAACCATTTAATTGTTTATCGAAAGTTGGTGAAAGTTTTGATTTACAATATATTAGGTCAGGATGAAACAGCTCTGTTAAAAATGGTGCTAGCATAGAGTAAACTCCAAGTATATTCCTGGTTTTTTTTGCTTCATTAAAAACCAAGACTGATCACATTAGATTTCTCCTTGTGTATGTAGTCATGTATTTGAGAGCATGGGGGATGCAGTGGGGGAGGTGGATAAATCAAGATTTAGAGATGATTTCTCTATTTCCCACCATGTGTAGTTCCACATCTTGTTATTTCCTGCAGTGTTGTCATTTGGCTTATTTCTATTTGAAAGAAATACCTTGCATTTCATATATTCAAAGGTATATTTTTTGAGGACCTTGACAGACAATTGGCTGTCATGAATAATTTGTCTGTGAATGTCAGTCACCTAAGTCTTAACACGACTGAACACACAACGTGTTCAATGAAACTTTAACAGACCCAAAAATTTGGTTGACATGAGCAAATGTTTATGATTAAATTAAGGATTGTTTCCAGTCCAAAACCCAGCAAAAACAATCTTTAATGGCTCCAGCACGCTAAGAAGGATTAAAGAAAATGTGTGCTAAAGCTGACAGTGATCACTGATCAAAACTTCAGTCTTTTTAGCCCTAAGGTAACTGGGTCAGATTTCATCATTGTAAGCCTTAAGGTATAAAATAGAAATTGAACTTGCATGGTGATGTAAGCTGGCTATGAAATTAGGATACCTTGGCTAACAAAATATGAAAAGTTGGCATACTCAATGGAAATGATGTTCAACGCAGTTCACAGTAAGAATGAGGAAAACAGCTTGTCCTGCTTTGGAAGAATAAACAGCAGTTCTTTTCTTGCAGTACTCATATTTCACATATTAATAAGAAAAAAAGCAAAATTAATATCAAAGTAGGCATAAAAATAATGATCCTTTGAAGTTTCTAAATGTTTAGAAATTGTCTATTGTGAAACTTGTGTGTAAAATATAAAAGGTATTTTTTTGTAAAGAAATAAGTGTTTAGGAAAAGGTTCAAGTAGCTACATACAATAGTATATTTTCTTCCAGAAAAAAAAATCTGATAAGAAAACTAGCACTTGAAAACAATTTGAACAAATAATGAATAAAGACATTTTCCTTTTGATACATGTTTTTATGGCTGCATTTGTTACTGTACCAGAGAAATTTCTTCTGGGGAGACAGGAGGACTATTTATTCTATCTCAAAAACATAACAATTAATTCTTTACATTAAATCATAGGTTTTTAACTCAGCAAGAGGACCAGAATTTGAAATGTACAACAGAAGGAAGCATTACCTGGTGAGAATATCTGAGCTGTGAGCACACCATGTTAGTTCTAATTTTACTTTTCTTTTCAAAATAGAAGTAGTGTATTGTGTCTGTAGGACTCCTCCTGAGATATGGGCAGGGATCTCTAAAAGAGCACTGGTTAAAAAAGAAGTCCAATATCTTACCACATTTCCCATGCTCTGGGTGTCAGCCCAGTGCTTATTGGGAGCATCAGCATAATCACCTGTCTCAGTTCAACAAAAAACCCATCTCAACTCGTTGTGCTACTGCACTTACTGAGGACCACAGGGATCCCAACAGCCAGCACTTAATCCTGCAAACAGCCAGGTAAAACTCTGAGCCATGCACGTGGAAGGAATAAGGCCCTCTTCAGCAATTTATGTGAAAGTGATATTTTTCTTTTTGAAGTGCTCTACTATGTCCCTCTAAAGACAGAAAGTAGAAAGGGTGCATGATGCACTGTTGAGTAGGTGGACTGTGACCACCTTGCGTTTCTCCTGAAAAGTTTCAACATGATGTGAATTTCTGCCAACTTTTTTCCCCCTCTTTATTTTTACCTCTTGATCTTTTGAGTAAACACCCAAGTTAAGGCGATACAGTTTGTTATATGTCTCTAACGAGGAGAAAAAGGATGACAAAAGATGCTAATTTAGAAAGACACAAGTGAAAAGTGATGATGAGAAACTGCCACTAACCCGATATGAACTAAAACATGCCTTCAAAGCAGTGACTGGCCAGTGAATCGCACTCCCATCTAAGACTTTTTGAAAACAGACTGGATACCTGAGGATGCAGCAGGACAGGGAGTGGAATATGCTGCAGTACTGTTACTGCAGGAGCTGGAGCCTGTTTTTTGACTGCTGTTGAGCACATGCACGTGCCTTACACTACCCTGACAGAAATACTTCCCTTTCCTATATACCCTGTGCTCCTCCCCTGCTCCAAAGATGCCAGTTGCAGCAGGCATGTGTATTTAGCAGCTAAAGCATGAATAAATCAAGCCGTGCCTTGTGGCTGGGCACATTTATTTAGCTGTTAGAGGCTGCATGTGGGAAGAAAGCATCAAACTGGAAATATCAGGAAGGACTGTGATGTTAAGGCTTATGAGCACGTAAAAGCTGAGCTGGCAGGGGTTTAGAGGGCAGTCCTCCTTGGAAAGAGAAGGCAGAAGGCTAGATTCACCTGAAAGACCTGACCAAGAATTAATTTAATGCCATGGACTTTTGATTCTGAACCTTAATGATCTGTGTATACTTCCTATTAAAATGTAATTATTTTTGGCTAAACTTATTGTCTGCCACCTATTTTGGAAGTCAATCTTCTAATAACTTCCCATTTCTTGAAATAAACTTAGGATATTACCAGTGATGGAAATTTAGTTATTTCCAGGGACTTCTGCCTAGAAAAAAATATCAGCATAGAACTGGAAGAACAGATCTCTCAGGCACATTTTCTCTCTTTCGCACACACAACATATCTTTATATTGCAGTATGTATTTAAATGCAAATGCATCCAGACCCATATAAGAAATTTAGGAGGTGATTCAGGAAATCAGCAAAATGATAAACAAGCATAGCTTTCTTGAACAGTACTTGCACACAATATGGTAATGTGTGCATGAGAGATGTAATTAGGAAAAAAGAACAGAGCATGAGCACCGTATTTATGGTGATACAAACAGAAATAAAATATGCAAGAACATTAAGATTCAACTGAAATGTGTAAAAGCACTGGGAAGTGGAGGCGTGCTCAAGCAGTGGGCAGACTTCTGCTGGAAGGAGCACTTTCACTGAAGTCCAGAATACACTGGGAAAAAAATACCATTATGAGTAATCATACTTTGACAGAAGATAGACAGAAGTAACACTGTTTCTATTTCTTTTGAGAAACAACTGGTCAAAATGAAAGACCGTTTTCCTAAAAAAATTCAATACAGAGTCAAAAATGTGGGAAGGTGTTACTCATCAGCATTTCCATAGATTTATTGATAGAGTGTCCTGTTCTGCTTTGATATATATGTTTGATTAAAATGATTGGTTAAGTGCAATGATGATTATCTGATGCTAATTTTAAATGGTTAAGGTGAAGCTCACCAGTGGAAATTGTTGGTCAATCTGCAGTAACCTAGTGTAATATTTGTTATTCCATTTTTGTACATTCATGCAAGCTTTGTTGAAATCACTCCTTGTATTAATGAGGAGGCAAAATTGCAGTAATAGTTTTCATTTGCATAGGCTGCCTGCTGACAGCTCCTCCAGGAACGCTGAGAAGCTCCAAGAAGGGTTTCAGCCTGACTTGAGGGGTGGGAGGTTGTCTTCTTCTGCCAGTGAGTAAAGGAAAAGGCCAGATAAAAAACTGGTGCTGAATGTCAGCCTGGGGTTTTAGCATGGATATCAGCTAGGTTTATTTATTTATTGTGAGGGGCTCTTGATGTGTTGTATCTGGCCTTTTTTTTTTTTTTTTTTGCCNTTAGCCACCTGGCAAAGGGCTTTTAAAGGGTTCAGCCGAAGTTGAAGCAATAGAACCAATGTACACAGTAGTTAATTAAATTGGCCAAAGTACTTTTGGCTCCACCTTTAGGGAAATGCCTTGTTAATATTTTCCAATTTGCTTTCAATGATCTGAAAATTAATAGCAGCACACTATTCCAATATAGAATAAGGTATTTTATCAGAAAATTTCAAATTGACCTCTATAAGTTTGAATTGACCTCTGTCTGTGAAAAAACTCTATTTTCAGTGTGCTGTGATAGCAAAACTTCTGTTAAAACAATAATTTATATAATGGATCTTTAAGATTTCATACAGTTTTACTGGACATTTATAAAATTACCAGCATGTACTTTTAAAAAGAGTTATAAGGCTGAACCTAATTTACACTGGGTTTTAGTGGAACAGTAAACTGCAGCAGAAATTAAAGGAGTATAAAATGTGAAAATATAATATTTATTATGCTTTCATGCTTTTGGTGCCATTATACCATCATACATCTCTTATTCTTGTTAATATTATGGTTTCCAAATCAAGGAATTATTGAAGAGTGGACTTATATTTTAAGAAAATTATTTTTGTTAGGAATTCAAGGAAACTATTTAAATGTTCGTTTTAAGTAGGATCAGTTTTAAAATGGAGGAAGAACCAAGACTTCAGTATACACACAGAGGTATGTTTCTGCTTTGATGTATTCTTTTTTCCCCAAACACACTCTTGTGTATAGTTCTAGGTCATTTGAGCAGAAATTTAAAAATAGGCACCAAAGATTGTTTTTTCCCTCCTAAGAACTTAATTCAGCAAAAGCATTCAGGATAGAGTAGATCTGTAGAACACTGGTTTTCTACCTTTTCATGTAGAGTAGTGAATCTTGTCAGTAAGCTTAACCTTCCAGTATAATTCTGGACAGAAATTTTCTGCAGTAGCTTTCTCTTCTTTGACAAATATCTGAGAAAGCTCTAAACTGTATTCAGTTTTTACAGTAAAGTCTTTAGGCTTGTGCTTAACTCTATGCAAAATGTTGGGGGCTTTTTTTCTGATTAAAAGCGAGTACTTGTTGACATTGTTCAGGCCATCCCCAGATATTTCGTGCTGTATGTTTGTATCCTGAATTTGAATCTACATTATTTCCCTTCCTAAATTTCTTTAAAATTATATGATACTCTACAAGCAGAGCTCAGAAATCTGAAGCTGGCTAATGAATTTATATGTACTTTTTAGCCTGTTAGACTTTACCTTTTTTTTCTACTCTATTTATTAATATGAAATTAGCTATTGCAGGTTAATTTAAAGAGGTAATAAAGTCAAGAGCTAGAAACATGACAATGTAAAAATACTTCAAAATGAAGATACTAAATGTAAAGGCATATTAACAAAAATATGAGGATTGATAAGGAAAAGGATGTAATGGGTTCCTTTCTTGTTTATTTCATTTAGTAAGTTTAAAAATCCTGTTTGTTAATGTTTAGTTTATATCCTGGTTCTCATCTGTTTGTGTATTGCTTTGTATGGGTTCCTAGCAGTACCACAGTCCTTTAGCAGCAGAGGAACTAAATAGCTCACACTAGAATGCTGGGCATTATCTAGAGTTGTATGAAGCTGGCCTAGAGGAAAAAATATTTTGTGAGTTATTTAGTGCTATAGCTATGACATTTGTTTTCAGTCAGTCTGCTCAATGATACAAGTTAAATATTGATAGCCTTACTGAAATATCAATTGCATAATTAATAGGGGAATGTTGTAAACTAGGTAGGAGGCTGCCACTAAGAGATGTAGGTAGGAGTTGGAAGATACGAATAAATTTAGAGAAATTCATAATTTTAGAACAATTTTTTTCTTACACTTCACATGTAAATTCTTTACTTTTTAATGTTTGGTTGCCTTGGTTGGGGAATTTTAATCATTTTTATAGAATAATTGTGAAGAATAAGATTCTGATGTTAATAGGTTAGATGTATATTGTGCACACATATGCCTACAGAAAAATACTCTTATTGTCCAACAACTCATGCAAAGTCAAGGGTACTTGAATATGTCATCTGAGAGAAGGGCTCTGTTCTTGAACAGTTTCTTGCACCAGAGGTCAGACCTGCAGTAGCTTTAAAAACTGCTAAACTCTTATGTATCTTTGTAGTAAAGTTGATGTGTGAATTTAGATAATTGCAATTTGACTTTCCAAACCCTACCTAGCCTAAGCAGGACTATTACACATATTTTGATGTTCTACTAAAGTGTTGCAAAAGTCCAAAATGACATTTACTGCTTTCTTATCTGTCATTTGGCTCTTACATTTCTGCTGTATCTGATTACAACCAAAAGATTTCTGAACCTGGCTGCGCCTAAGGCCCTGATGAAAACTGCTGTTAATTGGTTTAATGATTATCTAGGTTTTTAGGTCTTCACCTTTGGCCATACACTTGCCTCTCAATCTGAATTATCCTCCTGTAATTTTCCTTTCAAAATCAGTATGCTTCCACAAAAAGGCTGTATTTTGAAGAACTAAAATTTCATGATGTTTCACCAAAAATTCCAGACAAGTTCTAACCCTTTTCTAGACCCACCCATTTTCTACTGATTATAGCTTGCCTAAAATCACACTAGAAATACGTGAAGGAGGACATGCCTGCACTGGCACGAAGAGGCAAGTCTGGGCCCCATTTGGTTGTGTTAGCCTGCAAAAGCCAGGGAAAGACTGGGCAGAGACACCTATGCAATGTTCAATTAAATTCCAGCTACTTTAGTGCAGCACTTTCACACAGCCTAATCTAACCAGATGAGAACTCACTGTTAGTTCATTGTGTTCACAACATCATGTAGAACATGATAATTTTACTTGTGTTCTCCACCATCCTCTGTTTATGAAATTTGCTCCTTCCTCTTCCAACCTTCAAAATGGCCCTTTTTTCCTTCCATTCCAAGTAGTCTCCAAAGGGGTGGAGGATGATATTCTCCCTTATCTGTATGTGAATCTGTATGTGCACACTGGAAATGAGTGATTGCTTTCATTACTTGAACTTGCTTAAACTAATTCTATCCCCACTGATCTTAGCTGGTAGATGAGGAAAGGTATGCTCCTGTACAGGGTAATTATACAAAATACCTACAGTAAATCCAAAGCATGAGGGGTTTTGAGACTGAATTGTGCAGATACTTACTGGCTACAGTGTCCTTCATCATGGCACTTTGGCTGGAGCTCAGATATCAGAAATGTCCGAAAAACGCACAGCACTTTGCTGTGTTAATAATGGATGCTAGGATTTCTTACATACTGGCTTCAGCCCCACTCCCAGCTATAAATCCAAGTTTGACTAATGAAAAAGTCACACAACTAACAAGTGGCATGTAGAGCTGCAGCATGAATGAAGCCCCATTTCCTATGGACTGGTGCCTTGTGGTTGTTTGGCCTTGATGGTTAAGGTATGAAAATCCTGTGGCTTTTCTTACGACTGAATATTTATAAGTGCTGGCATGCAGATTCTTAGGTATCATAAAAATTGTGCACTCCTGCAGCTTTTCCTTCAGCCACAAACTTAGAGGATCTGATCTCAATCCTCAGTTTTATATTTCTACAGAATGTATGGAAACATAATAATCTTTGAGATCAATGTCCTTTTGTTTCATTTCTGCTGAAATCAGACTGTGAGTTCCAAAGCTATTTAGGAAGCACACATGGATATGTATAGATTCTACTCAGACAATGTACTCAACAGAGCAAACTATGGCAGAAACAGCACTGCATTTTTCTCAACTGTCATTTGTGAAAAGTTAGAGTATATTTTTCATAATTCTGGATGTCTGTAGGGGAAAATTGTTGTCTTAAAAATTTCCGCTTTGACAAGTTTGGACTAAATCTTGATTTGTGCCTTAGGAACTAATGCCAAATGAACTAGCTGTCTTGGAACTTTCAAGACCCAGAAATGGGATGATGGACAATAAAGCAGGAGATTACAAGACTAGAGACTTGTGAAATTTAGATTGGTTTTGAAGCTTCAATTTGGCACTAGCCTACAACCCAATTGCCTGAAGTTCATAAGAAATGCTTTGCCTTTCTTGTACAGTAACCTTTCTCTTCTTTCAAACAATAATTTGGAAGTCAGTTCTTAATATTTCATAATTTTTGTGACTTTTAAACCTTACAAAGTAAATTCAGATACCTTGGCTAACTTTTAAAGATCAAAGAAGAAACTTTTTAGTGAAAATAAATATTTCTGATTGTGTTCATAACATTGATTTAGTACTGATTAAAACAGAAAACCTAGTTTTTCTCTGAGATAATGTATGGCTGTGATGCATATAAATTCTGGTTTGAAAAATATAATTTATCGGAGCCTTTAGCACCAGTAAAATATTATTCTTGGCAGACATCAGTTTCAATGAAATTCAAACCACAGTTTATGCAAAGTTCTCATAAGAAATTAATGCATTCATCCGTGTAAGGCTAAAAAAATCAGACCAGCAATGACCTGTGCAAAATAGGGAGAAGTCTGGAGAATGAGCCCGTGGAAGTGGCACTGATTACCTGAATTTTACTGCCTCTTCACAACTGCTCATGTCTAACACAGCTCACATTTCCTCTGCTTTAGAATGTGGCCACACAACAGCCCTTTCTCCCTGCTGATGTTGCCTTGTGATGCTGCTCCTCTGATTTCTGCAGATTTATGGAGAAATCTGTCAAGAGAGAGCTGAGTTATGAGGCAGTATATTTATTTCTCAGGGGAGTTACCTCATTAGGAACCCTCTTTGCATTTGCCAAGTCAATGCACGTTCGTTCACTGGACAGCGAACAGGCACTTACACGTGTACTTACTTACACATGCACATACACAGAGGAACAGTAGCTTTGAATCTGCATCCTAGAAGCAAAAATATCATATTTCAAACTGAGTAGCCTCTGCATTTGTGAATTAAATGGCTTTTTTTATAGCTGAACTTAATACTGAGATATTTGCAACCCATTTACCATACCCCTGCAGTATAGAACAGAGAAGTGGGAGTTTCTGAAGGAAGCAAGGGAATATGTGCTCTGGTTGCCAGCAGCAATAGAAAAAAAACCCCAATATTTTTGAGAAGAAAGAAGTGTTATTTATGTCTGGGATGTTTTTTCTTTTGCAGCACACATTATACCTATTTTAATTTCTGACATCCTCACCCTTTTGATTTGATCTCAGTGTTCAACCAAGCTATATTCCAATGCTTCCAATCTGATAAATATTAAAATTCAGGAGTGTAAAAAAAAACCTGTCAAAATTCATAATCAGAAACTAGTGATTTCCAGACTAGTATGCTACATCTGTTCTAACTTCCAGCCATGGACAATATTATCTTGTGGCCATGATGAACAGTAGAGGATACTGAGGAACATGTGGAAATCAATATGCTTTGCCGTAGGGTACTTCTGGAAAGCCACACAAACTTGTGCAGACTCAGATGCATCCACAAGCTCTAAAAGTAACTTCTTTTTTTTCTTTTGCAATTTTCAGATCTTACTGGAATATCTGAAACGAATGATGCTAGGCTGGTAATCAGATAAGGCACTTTGTTAGTCTATATCAAGGTACAAAAGGATGCTTTGAAGTTCTTTAAACATGCTCAGATAAAAAACTGTGAAATATATCTGAACACTTAAGTTGTATAGTGGTGACTTTTTCTGATTTCCTTTAGAGTTGTCAAAAATATAATACATTTTCTGTGCTACCTCGAGGTCCTGCTACTCTTATCTAAAAACCCTCTCAATCTGCATTTCACTCTTTCTTCTGAGTAATGAGATTTGCAAAAGTATCTCAATTACTTAGATTGTTATGCCCATTAAATAGTTTTGAAAAAGTTATCTAAATAAATTCAGTTTCCTAAGGGTGTATATGAGAAAGACTTGTAGAAGCAAAAAAAAGAAGAGATGATCAAGGGTTGGAGAACCACTCCTATGGACACAGGCTGAGGGAGTTAGGATTGTTCAGCCTGGAGAAAGGAAGGCTCCAGGGTGAACTTAGGGCACTTTCCAGTGCCTAAAGGGGTCTAGAAGAGAGCTGGAGATTGACTTTTCAGAAGGGTATGTACTGAAAGGAGCTGGGGAAATGACCTTTTGCCGAAATGAAAGAGGGTCCCTGGAGACATTCAAGGTTAGGCTGTCCATGGCTCTGGGTTCTGATCTAGTTGAAGATGTCCCTGTTTACTGCGGGGGGGCTGAATAAGATGAGCTTTACAAGGTCTGTAACAAGCTCAAAACATTCTATGACTATGAATAATTTCATTAATCAACACCTGAAATTTAGCCTGAATAACATGATACTACATTCCTATGGAAACAGTGACTGCAATGTGCTTCTGTTTGGAAAAAGCTGAGTTGGTTCTTTTTAATCAATGTTTTCTAAAGACTTTGATGAAGCATATCCAAATGCTTTTGAGGATCAATATAAATGTTCATAAGACTAAATTTTAGTGAATTTTGGTGATTTGAAAACATCGGGATTTTGAATTTATCTTTGTTCTCTTTGTACAGTAATCAGAGTATTTAGAAACACAGGAACTGTGACATTCATGATTAAGGGCTGGAAGGAAATTCAGGAGAAGTATTGTGTGTTATTTCTTATGCCCTTCACAGACCTCCAGTTTTGATCACTGTCAGGAGCAAAATTTGAACTAGGCAGACCTTTGGTGGGACTCATGTTCTTGTAAGTACTTTCTGGCATTTTTCTGTCACTTGAATCATATTCCAATACAAATAGTGAAGCTTGTAAGCTCAGGGACTGTGCATGTTTTTTCACTATGCCCAGGCATTAACCTTTGCCACCTCTTGGCTTTGCCCTGGAAAAATAACAATAGCATGACTAACAACTATACTACATTATTTTCTCCTTCTAATGTAAAACTGTAGGGGATTTATTAATCAGTTTAGAGAAATAAAAATGAACTTCCATTAAAGTGATGGGAGTGGAATTAAAGAGTAAGCTCAAACACTAAATCAGTGTTCAGGTAAGTATGTGATCTTTTGCTTGTTTGGTGAACCTAAAATAAACCAGGACATTTGGGCTCCATTTTGTATACACCCATAATACCAACACCTCTATTCATATTTTAATGCTGTTATTACAGTAACCCATGATCCTTCAACCAGATCATGATGTGCTGGTATCCTCTGCTTAATCAGATTTCCAGTAAATGTGGTGGTTTTTATTACTGTGTAAATAATTTGAAAATAAATATTGTAAAGTTAACTTAAAGTAAACCAAAATATATGCATCACCAATATGATTGACAACTTAGACTGAAGTCTAAAAATATTTCTCTAAGATTATTCTGTTATGAAGTAGTCTTCTGGCTTAGAGAAATTCTTGAGGAACTGGATGGATGTGGCAATAAAGTGTTTCTATATGCTCACACCTCCCTTATGCCTTAGCTGGGGATTGAAGATACAGGACTATATGCATATTTTCTGTGACTCAGAAAAGCTGTTCTTTCCATAGACTGTTGCATGCCACTGATATGTGCATCTCCTCTTTTCTCCCTGTTAATTTCATCAACTAAATGAAGGTTTCAGATAACAGGGTCCATTGAAACTTCTGATAGATCAGTACATTATTTGAATGATTCAGTATTTCTGGCCTGGGATTAGATGTGTTGCTTTAAGGATCAATGGAAGCATGCGTGCATGACCTTAATGTCTCTCAGAACAGAACAGAAATGAATTGCCACTTCCCTTGTTCATCTTGACCATTCTTCTAGAATATACTCTATTGTTTTACTGCTGTAAGTCTTTGTCAGCCCATGTTCACCCTTTAAAAATAATCCTGCTGAAGAAAATAGATGTAAGGTTTCTCTCACCGGACTCACTAATTAAGTGAAATAATTGCTTTCAATTTTGTCTTGCGGACTGTTTTTCACAGTTAAGTGACATATCATCAAGTGTGGCACATCAGAGTGTGTAAATTTCATTCTTTAGCAAGGACTCTTAGGACATGCCACTGCTGCCAATAATATCCTATATATCTATCATAACTGATGGGTGTAGTTTCTTCTTGAAAGACTTAAAATACTTAAAGTACAATGCCTATGTCTAATTGTAAAGTATATTCCTAATAAAATGCTTATCTGGCAAAGAGATATTTGAATATTTCTTCCGTAATGATACGAAAACATACGTTAAATCAATGGGATGCCTTTTCGTTATGGCTGAATGTGTATAAATTAAGAAGCATATAATTTTTTTTAATATTAAATACTGATTTATATTGAGTTCAATTAAAGCAAAATTTGGCATGTATTTTTATATTATCTTGCAACAATATTCATGCTGTAGAATAAAATATATTTCCCAAAGTTTCAGACCTTGTTTCTGCGCTTTTAAATGTTCTTTCTTGAATTCTGACATTTATTTAATCTTTTACAGTTCTCTAAGGCAGAAGAAAAATTATTGAAAAATAATTCCATGAGACTTCTATCAGAAATCCAGGAATTTTCCAGAGGGAGACTTCTGCCAGAGGGGTAGCAATGCTGAATCTGATGGTCACGAACATTAGGGAGCAAATCAGGGACTTCAAGATTGGCGGCAGCCTGGTGGAGTTGGTGGTGTTTTCAGTCCTAAAAGATATGACTCAGGTAAGGATTAAAGTTTGGCACCTGAACTTTAGGGAAGTAAACTTCTAGCTTTTTAAGGAGATAGTCAACTGGATCCCCTGAGAGACTGCCTTCAGGGACAAGGGACTGCAGTGGAGCTGGCAGATATTTAAGGTAGTCTTCCATAAAGTGCAAGAACTCGCAGTTGCCAGGACGAAGAAACTGGGCAAGGAAAGCAAGAGACCGGAATGGCTGAGCAGGGAGCCACTGATCAGACTGAAGGGAAAGAAGCAAATGTACAAGCAGTGGACAGGGGACCTGGAAAGGGCATAGAGTTAATGTATAGTTCTGTACTTGGCAAAGAATAGCAGGAAGGGCTTCTACAGTTATGTAAACCAGAAGCAGAGGGTCAGAGAAGGTGTGCCCTCCTGATAAATGATACTGGTAAACTGGTAAAAATGGAGAAGGTTGAGGTAGTCAACAGCATCTTTGACTGAGTCTTCAATGACAGCTTCCCTTCCCACACCTTCCGAGTGGATGGATGTCAGGATGGGGGAGCAATGTCTCTCCCATTGTAAGAAAAGATCAGGTCCATGACCGCCTGAGAAACCTGAATGTACATAAGTCTATGGGATCCAATGAGATACATTACAGAGTCCTGAGGAAGTTGGCTGCCATTTACCTGAGCAGTGTTATCTGCAGGCAGTGAATAACAGCTCCCAGTTTGACATACGCCATTATTAAAAACTTGTCACTGGACTGTTAATATTCATGCAAAAATTTGCAAAATATATTTATTTTGTTACTTTTTAAAATTATGCTTTAATTCTGCAAGATTTAGTCAAAATTACATTCACAACATTGAATTTATTGCCCTGATGATTATTTGGAGTGGCTGAATCAGTGAGAGCATTTGAATCCCTGGTGCCAGAGAGTCTAAGCTTGCTGTCTTAGGATAACGCTTTCCTGATTTCTTCTTGCTTTTTAATAGAGTGTCTTTTTTTAGATTTACTTGGAAATTCCTATCTCTTATGCTAGAATGTTTGGCAGCTACTGGAATGATTTACTTAGTTGTGAATTTACTATCTTGCTTTTAATCCCAGTGAAATGATCCACCTGCCTGATATTGACTTCCCTGTAATTTCCTCTAATAAATCTCAGAAATACAATTGGTATACTGGTGATTTTTTTAAGTCTGCTAATATTGTGTATATTTTAGCTTTGTAATCAAATAGTTTTGTTCAAATAATATGTAAAACCAGTCATACTCTGCCACTATAATTGTCATATAGTATGAGATATCCATTGAGTGACCAAAGAACTCACATTACTTTGCAGAAGGTTAAACATCTAATGAGTTAGTATTTAATCAGATAGGCGTAAGCCCAAGTTTTAGGAGGAGAGGTACCATGCTCCACATCACAGAGTGCGTGCTGTGCTACAGCATTCTAGAGCATTAGAGCTCTGCTGATGATCAGGGATGCATATCCATGCTTAGAGTGAAGAAAGATTCCCTGTTCAGAATGTTGGAGATACAAAGTGATTGTTCAAGGGTGTAGCAGGATACTTCAGATTGGAGCATCATCTCCCTAAGAATCTCACCAGGGTCTTGCCTGTTTAGCATTTTTCTAAGGGTACAAGATTTTTTATAAAAATATTCCTTTGTGTATATATTTGTTGTTTGCAGAAAAACTAGCATCCTGAATTAAGTAAAGTGTCTCAAAATTATATTGGTAGCAACCAGTGAGTTGAATGGATGGAAAGTGAGCAGTCTGGGAGCATCATTTCCCAGCCTCTCAGATTGGAGTTGCTAGATTTTGTAGAAATAAATGCTAATTTCAGGAGTCACTTAAACCTCTCTTTTCATTGACATTATTAAGTGGCATGGTTATGAAACTGAAGAACCACTTTCTCATATTTGATGGTGTGGGTGTTTCTGTCTGTACATGTCTGTCTCCTGCCACCATTCAATGACTATTTTAGTTTGGGCAGAGGAGCAACAGAAAGTGTTGGACAAACACTAAACCACTGAATTTTTGTGTAAAATAAGAAGCAAAGCCCCTTCTAAATCTGGCTTCATGCCAAGCCTTTTTGTAGAGGTATCAGTTGTGAGTATGCTTTCAGAGCATCCTAAGGCCTCCAAACAACAGATGATTACAAAATCTGTTGGCATGATTCATACCAGCAGCATCAGAATTTGAGAATTTCAAATATCTGATGAGATAGGGAGCAAATACTGTGTTAGGCAAGTACAGCCTTTGGATCACAGGGAACCAAAGTATTTATTCTCCAGAGTATCTATGCTTCAAACCTTCTAACATGAATGCAATTTTTAAGTCAGAGGGGATAGCTTTTTCACTGCCTTCTTCACAGATGCACTGCTCTTAGTTCACTGGTAACTGTTTAAATCACAGTAGGTGGCTAACCTTGGACTACTTCATTTTGTGTTATTTTCTCCAGTATAAATGCATAAAGCAATATAATATGGTAATTGGTAAGGAAAGAGAACGTGGCACATGTATTACAGGAAAGAGCACTTAAAATGCAAGATGTAGTTTTCAAAATATTTAAACAGTAACATTTTCACAGTTTTTATTAACATCAGGGAGATTTTTCATCTTATTCATTAAGATTTTTTTTTCTTTAAATAGAGGTCTTATTTTTGTAATAAATTTCAGTTTTTCTCTACTGTTATTCATGCATATATATGGTTGGTTTCCAGAACAACATAATGTGCAAAATAGTGGGAGTCAAGTGTGTTCTACAATGAGCACATACAAGTCTAGTCAGATGATGACAGCAACACTTCTATTTGTAATCCAGATTTTCTGTTCTTTTTTCTTTTAACCTTTGTTTCTTTTACTTTTCTGTACTTACGACAAAGTTGCACCAAAGTTTGTATCTTCAAAGAAAGCTCCTTGGTTTTGAAGTTCAGTCCACTCAGAAATGGATGACGTATTACTGGTTTAGACGCAGAGTTTCAAAGATTTTATAATGAGAAGTTTTATTTTCAAAATGTAAGTTTTTTTGGTGTGTTCAGAGAATCAAACATCTCCAGGAAAACTGCCACTTTTTGTTTTCTCCCCTTTCTTTTAGTGGTGCTTTCAGAGACACTAAATTATTTCATTTCTTTCTGGAGGATTTTGTGTTGAAAAGCTGCCTTTGCTGAGGACAGTGTCATGCTTGCATAACTGCATGCCATATTTTTCCAATTTGCACCGCAAGAGAAGAAATAAAGTTTATAGCATTTATCAGGCACTGGGTAGAGTGCCAAATCCCAGACAAGGTTTTTCTGAAGTCTGCACGTGCCAGGAAGGTAATGGATTGGTAGTAAAATGTCGATGCCAGGGGAAAATACTGGCCTGCCATGAAAGTCCCAAAAGGAAAAAGGAAAATTGTAGCGTAAGAAGTCTATTGCCAAAAAGCAATGAGATCAGGTAAATGAGTGCAGCTGCCAAGCAGCAACATGAGTGACATTTTTATGGTTGTGAGCCTGCTTTTCTAATTCTGATCTTCCCAACTGAATAAAAATGCACTAATGTTAATTCCTCCCATCAGGCATACTGAGGTGCTTTCTCCCAGTGGTACTGTGAGCACTGAATAGGAGCCATCAGCAATGGCCCAAAGACGAGACATCCCTCAGCAGAGCCACTCACGGGTTGGATAAAACAAAGGAGTCCTGTGGAAAAGACAGAATTTATTTTCCCTCCTCGAATAGTTCTGTCTTTGAGAGCTACATTTGTCTTCATGTTCACTCTTAACAGGACACAATCGCATTTCAGCTTTCATATTTTAGGTATGTTTATCATACCATAAAGACACTGCTGAGCCTCTGCTAAAGTGGAAGGTGGGAGGTAGATTGTTGTTCTGTGACTTAAAAGAAAGAATGGATTTATGTCTGATCTGATCTATGCTACCTCATTAAAGAAAATTGGAAAGACAGAGAGTCCTAAACACTTAATAGGGCAGTAATTCCATATTATTTTTTAATTCTAGTTTGGTTCACTGCGATACGATAGTGTATAAGATGTGAAATTCTGTTATTTTCTTAACAGAAGAGAGGGACTATATAACACAGCAGGCTTTAAACAGTACCAAGAACCAAATTTATATGAAATTGATAACTGGGAAAACTGGGAGAAGTATTTTGGGCAAATAATACTTTTTTCTGTCCTAAATTTTGTATTTCCTAAAACACTATAAAGCACTATTATTTTAGAAATGCATTAAAATGTAGTCTTTATTGCATTCTACACGTGTTGCAAGCACAGAGGTGTTTTGGTGGGTTTTGTGGTGTTTTCTTTTTGTTGTTGTTTTCTGGGGGGTTTTTTCCCCTTTGGTTTGTTTTGGGGGGGTGGTTTTGGGTTTTTTTTCATTGTTTTTCTTTTCTTCTGCTAAAGAGATAATTGAAAGTACTACTCAGTATTTCATCAGTCAAATAAAATCAGAGAAGAAAAAGCAAACTCCATGGGTAGGACTCTATCTAGAATTCAAAACACGAACTAGATTTGCTGTGCTACCAAATACTTCCAATATATTCCTGAATATATTGCCTTGTTTCTGTTGCACTTTGACTTGGCTCGGCAGAACTCCTGTACCTTACAGGCCATTCTGAGACAAAGCTGCAATAAAGGCTTTGGAGAACTCAGTTTCACAAGCACAATGCAGACATCCTCCATGGGATCTTACAGGTCTAATGATGTGGTAAGGAGAGACCTTGCTTAGGGAACCGATTACAGAAAAAATGTATCATAATCAGGTAGCATGGGCTATAGAGCTTCTAATCCTCATTAATAGCATACAAACAGGAGCTCACAGTTTATAAAAATGAGTTTAATCAATAAATTATGGCTTTTGCCTGTATGTTGTTAGGTGTCCCAGCTGCTATTCAAGCTGGTGTTTGCAAAGGCCCCTGGATGCGCAAGTGTCTCCATAACCAGAAACCAAATAAAGGAGGTGATCGTGTGTTGGTTTTAACAGTGAGGAGTAACAGAGTTCATAAATTACCATAGGGAATTATATTTTATTAACATTCATCCAGATATTGCAGGTATTCTTTGCTGTAAGTGAATCTTGCATACCCTAAAGCTGCTAAGTTGAACTCTCTATGATAAGATATACAGGGGTCATTTCACTTGTATCCATGGCAGCTGAGGGAGCTCAGCTCCACCAATTTCTCTCCTTGAGAGGCAGAAAGAAAGGAAAGTTTCTTGCTTGCATGCTGACCCTCCTTTGTATGCCTAAGCAGATGGCACTTTGAAAACTATGATTAGTTTACCAGATTTAACTGCTTAAAACTATTCTAGGAACTGGTGCTGCTGTGTCTTGTTCAGAGATTTCCAAACAAAAAATATTCTAACTTGGTTCTCTGGAAAATAATTTCTCTTTGGAAGTGAGTATGTTGTAATCACTTCTGTCATCTGCTCATATTTATTCCTTGTTAATCCATGGTAGTAGAGATTTGCAGTGAATAGTTTTGTCTCTAAATATCATAATTAAATTTCTGCTGTATGTTCCTTCTCTTGTTGCTGTTGCTTTTAGTTACAATTTGCTTCCTTTTTGTTTTTAGTAGATACAACTATTATCTGGGACTTTTTGGATGTATTCTGAAATAAAGAGGAAAAAAAAAATAGATGATTATAGTGTAAGGCAATGTATTGATAAAATATTAGTAATGTAATTTATTCCTAAGTAACCAGTATGGGATCAAATTTCCTCTAAGAACATATGATATTGAATTTATATGAAAGAGAAATCCTGAATGTTAGTGATATATTTTAATGATAATTTGGTAATCCTCACAACCTGACCTCATAGCCTTAGCCTTACTTGAAACTGTTACATTACCTTAACTGCTTCCTTTGCTCAAATGTCTGCTGTTTCATATTCCGTGTTTACTTTTAAACTAACAAAACACTCACTGCAATCTTTTTCATTTCCCTAGGAATCGTATTTGTCACAAAAGTAAAATTGAAATTTTTTTTGTGTAAAGTTTCAATGGGTATGTGAGAATTGTTTTTATCTCCCTGAAACTGCTTAACTTAATTTTTAGGAATGGTTAGGAACCAGAAATGGTGTAGAAAAAATACTACAGTTTAAAAAGATGTGAAAGGTTACTTTATTTTTCATTTCTCATTTGATCTAAGCTGAGCTGCCAGGGTTACTGGTGATTACTGCTGATTAAGGCTGCAGTCTGGGGTAGTTTTTTTCCAGCCTAAATCTGGGAAAAGCTTTTCTTCTCAGTCTCCTCTTCTGTGTTGTTTTTCGGATTAGCGGGAATGAAGACTTGCAGTATCAAAATGTTTGCTGTTGAAAAGTCATAAGTTTGATTTATTTACTTGTATTTGGTGGCGGTGGTGGCAACTTGTGTTATTCCTGGTGAAGTTAAAAAGCACAGGGAAGAATGGTGTCTTGTAGCTTCTTTGTTTCTGTGGGCCGTGGTGACCTGGCAGGATCTGAGTAGCTGGTAAGTGAAGGCACCTGCTACAAATTCCCTCCATAAAGTAATTTCTTTTTTCTTTTTTTTTTTTTCCCAAGGCTGCTCTTTGATTCTCTGCCAGGGAGCTTTCTCAGTCAGTCTGTTTTTGTTCAGACATGAGACCAGACATGTTTATTTCACGCATTTTCCATGTTGGGGTGATGTGGCTTCAGACTGCTCACTGAAAACAGTGAGGCCCCAGCCATTAATGCTGGCTGATGGGAGAGCAGTCTGTAGCCCAAGAATCTGGGATGGCATCTGAAAGTAGTTTCAGACAACCTTCATTATTTGGTGGTTTTCAGTTGTGTAAAGTAATCTGAGGGTTCTATGGTGAGTATACGTTGTTCTTGGAGGTGCTGTGTCATTTGTGAGTGACAGTGGCCATGGTTTAGTGGGTTTTGCTTTTGGTGCCTGTTTGTTTCAGTTTGTTTTTCTGCCTGACTAGTTGATGTGGGCGCATGTTAGAAGACCGGACAATTGGGATTTGTTATTACCTTATGAGGCCTTAAATGTTAATTAGTGTTGGCTTTAGGTTATAGAAGGAAAAAAAATCAATATCTGGTTGTGAAGAACAATGATGAAGTTTTGGACGGTAGGGAATGTGTTTGGAGATCGTGATGGACTTAATTACTGTGTTTCTTTAATAGTGATGGGGGAAGCACATTATACTTGAAATAGCTCACCAAGGCTTCTTTGAGTTGTTTTAATTTAGAGAATTAAAAAAACCTTTTAATGGGAAAGTGGCCTCTCAAAGGAGAGAAAAAATGGAAATCAGTAAATTCTTTTGATTTTCTTTGTCTTGTTAAAGTGTACAAATCTTTTCAACAGGTATAATTGTGTGTGTATCTGCATATCCATATCTATGCACTTATGAATATGTACATATCATAATGAATTTTACCAGGTTATCAGGGGTTGGTGGTACTGTTCTTGGTCCTTCTGATAAGTGGCAGAAGTAGCACCCAAAATACAAGTGCATCATAGGGCTTATTTAGAAACTTCTAAGAACTTTCTCAAATGACATGGTCAAATGCTGCGTATGTAGGCTTTGGTATGGTATGGTCATAAGAATTGTCATGCTGTTAAAATAATTGCAGCAGCATGTAAGGACCAACCAGTCACGCATTTTCTTTTCAAGCTTCTAAAAGAATTTCAGTAGCATGAATTGAACTGTCACAACAGTGGTAGATGTTCTTATAGAATTGAACTTTGCAGTAATTCTCCCTTTGTACTATTATGACATTGGACATTGTGAACCTCGGGAGACTCAGTGAGTGAAAGTGGAACATCATGAAAAATAAATTCCAAGGCTGTCAAATCAGGACACAGAAATAATATCAACTCTTGTAGCACTCTACATCATAAAACTCTTCTGTGTAACACTGAAAATGGCAACAACTTTGGTGATTGCTAAATGGGGCTGTGTCTTGGTTCAAAAAAGCAGTTATGACTAATAACCTGAGCAGAGACAGTGGGGAGTTTGGAGAACTGGGTCATTTCATTTCAGAATTACTAGCTATTATGGCAACTAAGTGAGGTTTCCTCAAAACAACGTAGGCAGCTTTCAAACTGAACTAATCTTAACTGGTCCAAGTGTCAGGGCATTGTAGCCTCTGTTTTGTTAGGAGTTTCATAGCCTAATCAATTACAAAAAAAATTAAGCACGTCTCTGAGTACAGGCTTCATTGATCTGAGTCCTAATAATTTCAGTGCAGAATTGAGAGGAGATTTAACATTGCAGGCCTTCCAATTTGAATTTTTAGGACAAGGGTAGACTTCCAAAGAGATTCACTGGTAGCCCACTCCAAGGGCAAGAAAAATTCCTGTTACCCCTGGAGATGTTGTAAGAGGCCTCTAGATTTTGATCAAAATGCAGAGGTAAACTGGGTAGAAGAACGGACTGACGATAAGGCAAAATAATAGCCTTCAGCTGAATATTCAGAGAAGCTTAAGTATCTTGGCCAATAAGGCTTTTGACAGTCCTGTTATTCTGTTTGTCAGCTTTTAATCTGTGTTGTCAAAATCTTGCAAATCACTTGCAAATAGATATAATTTTCAGGCAGGGTTCTTTAAAGGTAAGTGACTTTGAATTTCATGATTGCAAACCAATCAACAGACACGACTGCAGTTGCCATAAAAATTTATTTGAAGATTTAATATGGTAGAAAAAGTGACATGACTTTGGATTGAAGAAACATAATGAAAACTTTTTGTCATATGCAGTTTTAAAAGATAGACATAAGCAAAACCGATAGAACAATCATATAAGCATTCATTTTCCTGTGGGCCATCTTCAGTCTATATTAGATGCAAAGAAGCCAATATAGGCCTGGCAAAATTCCATTTTCTAGACATTTATAAAGAGAAGCCTTTTGCTTTTAGATGAGATATGCCCACAGTCTGGAGAGGATATCAGAAGGGTAAGCAAAAGTTTCTGAAAGAAGACCAAGAAATTTGTTACACTGCTTTAGTCATTGACCTGTCTTATTTGAAATGCTTTAGTTTCCACAGAGCCTATAAATTCTTTCTTGAAAGTTCAGTAAAATTATGTGGCCCTATAAACATCTGAGCTACAAATCAGACTTTGTTCAGAAGTTTGGGTCTGTGACAGGAAGAAAATAATTAGAATGATTCCATGAGAAGAAAGGGCAGACTGAATATTTTGGCAGAACCTAAGACATTTTCATTACTGGTATTAAGGGATGAAGATTCCCCTTGTGGTAAGTATACCTTGGGTTCTCCAGCAAAAGCGAC
>VZDJ01007747.1:6055770-6195375 GCA_008694505.1 Cyanoderma ruficeps
AAAAAAAAAAAAAAAAAAAAGGAAAAAAAGGAGAAACAAAAAAAAAAGGAAGGCAGTAGAAAACATTTGAAATGCAACTGAATTTCCTTGTGGATATTAAATGACAGTAGAGAAGAAGGGTTCTCATTACATCTGAATCTATTTGCCTGGGAAGATCTGGCAAAAAATATTCTGCACTTTCCTCACAGAGCTCTGATTGCTGTCACCCCATTTTCCTCATGGCGTCTAATGCTGTATTTCACATAACTTGATCTGGGATGGGACCTATAAAGTCTTCTGGAGAAAAGTAGTTAAATTACTTCAGCTGTTGCCAGATTTGGGTTTGCTGGTTTATTCTAAGTTTTGGAGAGTTGCGTTGCTACTGTATGTAGACAATTTTAAGTAACCTAGCAGAATAAAAGACTGGAGCTATTATTACATTACTGTTATGGGTTAAAGGGGAGGGAAGTGCAAAGTAGCATCATTAGCCATCAAGATGCTTTCTGGCTGAGGAGACTTAATCTAATTTAAGGTAAGAAGTCCTTTCCTTAGGAAGTACTCTCCTTACTGTCATACTGAAGAACCATCCCTTTCAGTTATGTGCTCATCAGCAAAGACCATAAGCTCCATCACCCAGTACATTTAGATCACCTTTTATTAAGTAAGCAGAGCCAAATTGCTCTGAAAGGAAAATGGGAAACACTGGCAGATCTTTTTGTAGAGATACCAGTACTGGAGCCAGTAGCTGCATTTGCTCTGACTCACAGTAAGTTGTTGCCCTTTTACTCCTCCCCACTCTCTGCAAAGCCATGATTAAGTGCTAGAAAGAAAGTCTGTGTTTCAGACAGCCAAGGGATGGTGGGAACAAAGTGATCTGTGATTTAATCCAAGAGGCTTCCTGGGTGTGAATGGGTAATGCAGAGACCTCAAAAGTCTGTAGAATAACACCAAAAAAGAAAAAAAAGAGAAACAACTGGTGCCTTTAAAATTATTTGATGTGTTTGCACACATCACAATTTGAAAATTAATTTTTCTGAGTCTGGAACATTCCTTGTGGGGCAATGTGTGTCTTGAATAAGTCAAGTCATAACCTCAAGAGTTGTGTATTTATGCTTGTGATATCTGGGCTAAGTGTCAGTTGGAAGACATATATCTATAAAATCTGACCCTTCATCTGATACAGAGAGAAAGCCCATTAACATGGGTTTTTTTCCAGATTAGCTGCTTTGGGCAATTGTACCATATCCAGGAGCTTGGAGAAACTGAAGAGATAGAGAAATACAGATTTGCCTTATTTGACAAGTTTGTTCCTTCCATTGTTAATAAAAGTTATCCCAGTAGTCTTTCTGTAAAAATCCGTACAGCCCTGTGTTCTGTGTGTCAGCATTTTAGAATGTGATACAGAAGTGTCTGGTGTGGATAACAAGCTAGCCTGGTAGTAAGAGTAGCACATCTCAATGCTGTGCACTGTGGCTATGGTGATAAACATAGAAACATAAATTTCTTTTCCCCCCCTTTTTAAGTTGCTGGAAAACATTACATTTTTCCTCCTATTTTTTGGTCAGGACACAAGTCAAGATCTATTTTGAAGGATGTGTGAAAGAAATTAACTTTGCATGTAAGAATACTTCAATAAATACTTTGGCATTGAGATTAAAATTGGAGCATGTTCCATCTCCCTGCACATGTCCTTCTCCCTCAGTTCTTTCTGAATTTGCTTGTCTTCAGGTGGCCTGAATTATGATCATTCCATACATGACTTTTGGGCAAGGCTGGTGTCACAGGCTGAGCTCCTTCAGTAAAATAATACCTGTCATCTTTTTTTCTCTATAGTAGCCAACTCAACACAGATCAGAAAGTAGGACAAAGTAATTTTTTTTTTGTAATTCATAATAAATCTAATATGCTTTTTTTTTTATTTTTCTGCAGGTTGCTTTGTCTGAGAATAGATCTAGTCTAGCCTCCACAAAAACATCACCACCCAGCAACTGAAATGGTTTTAAAAGAACAAATAAGGTTAAACTGGCAGTATAAGTATCTCTTGATGTGACTTGAGAAAAATTTACGTGACCCATAAGTATAAAATGATGAAGTCTGTTTCCAGCTGGAAAAGGCAGTTTTTCCATGTGTGAGGTGGGAGAGGAGATGGCATTGAATGGTTTTTGATCATCGTTTCCTTGAAATGCTTCAGATGAAACATCCCTAGAGACCATTTTGCTGAGTGGAACAAGTATTCAGTGACTTCCTAGGGAAAAAAATGGTGCAGTGTGTCTGTCTTTGAGAAGTTATACTGTAGTGCACATGCTTTCTTTCTTCTTCAATGTTTTCAAGCTGCCTCCCAGGACAGTATTATGAAAATTTTAAAATATTTTTATGCTGTCTTCAGTAAATATGTTTGCCCAAGATATTAAACTCCAAAGGATGTTATTAATCAGTGGTACATTTAAGGCCAAAGAAAACTTGTTTTTCCTTCGTGTTCACATTTTTCTCATTTAAAATGTAAGTTTTGTGGATCATCTGGGACAAAACTATTTCCCACTTGAGGCCTTTTAAATTAATATCACAAAACCTTATTTTTGTAAATATTTTATTTTTTTCTTCACAGAAAAAAAATTAGATTAAAAGGAAAAGGGCACCAGATGCCAGAAGCGATGGTATTTTCTGCAACATTGTTAAAAGTCCAGGTGGTATATCCTGATTTTGCCTACAGAAATAAGCATTTGTCTTTGGGCAAATATGCCTATAAATTCACATTCCCTTGGGTCATCATCAGTCTCACCAGATTCCTGCATATAAGCCAAGATATTGAGAGTCCTAGGGACACAGGTGGAAAAACGAGAGCCAGCAATTCCAGAGGCTGGAGAAAATGGGATTGTGATATTTGTTGAGGAGCAGTTTTTAGAGGGGATATTCCAAAGGCCCTGTTTTTGTCCTGTTTTGTTTATTTGTATTTGGAAGACTCATTCTGTCAGACATGGAACTCTGTTGCTTGCAAAGCACTACTGAAGGATTCCAAAAGGCAGCACCTGAGTGAGGTGAAGTAGAGTATGTCTGCTGGTGAGAGGTTTGATGAAGCCCTGGACTGTCCAGAGGCATCGTTCTTGTGCTGCAGCCCTGTGTGAAGTGCACTGGTCTCTGACATGTGCAGTTGCTCCAAACAAGTTCTGGATTTCTTGCCAGGTTGTTCCTGGGGTGTGTGTCTCTGATGGGCCTGTTGCTGTGGGAACTAATAGAGTTCTAAAGTCAGCAAAGATTTCCTTCTGCTTTGATTCCCTGGAGAGGATGAGCAAGTCCTTTTCAAATGCAAATCTTCAGTGTGCAGCATTAGTAGAGGGAATAAAGATGGGAAGGAGAATAAATCTGTATTAAGCTTCAGGCATTTTCAAATTGCTTGTGCTACTGGTGCCCTTTTTACCCTTTCTTTTTTCATTTCTGCAGACCATTACCTTGCATAGGCTCTGCTATGCTAAAATCAGTCTGATGTTTGGGAGTGACTTTTCTTCTGTGTGTGCAGGAAGCTGGTGGTTTTGGTGGGAATCTGCATTCTTCTGTCCGCGACGATGGAGAAGTAGAACGCTTCCTGCTCCCCGGAATGATCAAGTGTAATTTTTGACCTTTTCCAGTAAAGCACATTGTGGGGTTTTTCTGCTTGTTGGTTGGTTTTTATGTAGGGTTTTGGTTTTTTCCCCACAAGTAAATAGAAGCACAGGATGTGGCATGAAGGGAGGAATTCTGCCAGTGTCAACTTGTAGTTCTCTTCTAACTGGGCCCAGGGAGTTACCATTGTCCTTGTTCCCTTCTTTTCCTCTGCCTGTGACAGCCCTCACCTTATGATTTCATCCTTGGCTAATACTGGATTGCAGACAATTAATTTTAGATTTCCTTTTTTGACTTGCTGAAATACTTTGTTCTTCAACTTGTCATCAGTGCTAAGCTACTAATTGCAAAGTACATTCTTCCAACATTCCCAAAGTATTTATTTCCTCAAAAGCCTGCAAATTGTTCAGCACCTTTCATGCAAGAACGTGCAGGAGCCTATAATTTGGGAGCCAAACTATGTTCAGTGGATGTTTAATCAAAAGTTGAAGCTAAAAGATGACTGTTGTTCCTTGCAAAAAGATGTCTGCTTGATGATTTGAAAGCTGCTTTCTCACTGAAAGGCTCAAAATTTGCATGCTTTAGGAAACATTCTTAATTGCTAGGTCAAGATTGCTGCTGCAGTTTGAGAGAAAGTACTCCAAGGGTTGCTTCTGTGTTCCCTTAACCCAGGACTGGTTGTCCAGGGAGTTCCTCTGAGTAAATCAGCCTTTAGAACTCTCTGTTCCTGCCATGAGTGCTACTATTGAGTGCTTGAACTGGAATCATGGGATAAGGCAGTAACAGGTAAATGCAAGAGAAGGCAGTGCCGCGGGGAGGTGTGATACCATTTAATGCTACAGAATCCAACCTGAGGGCAGGTATAGTTCTGTAACACCTCCCTGAATTGCCCAAAATCTCTCTGAATCACCCCAAAAATGGCTTGGATCAGTTAAAGGAGGAACAAATATATCATCTGTCTTGCAGATGGGGCCATTTGGATGTATCTATTCAAATGAATGATCAATGAATCAAAAGACAAGTTTTACTTATCCAGTAGTCCTTATCAAGGCTATTCAGCGCTCTTAATTTGGGGGTACTATTAGGATTTTACTGCTGCAGTTCCACTGACTTCACCAGCATGACTTCTACTTCTCAGGGGAACAGAAAAAGTAGCTGGACTCATGTTTTCAAAGTTTCTTTTAATTCTAGTTACTAAGTAGGTCATGGCTTTTACTTACCATGTGTTTCCCATAAAAGTCCTGGCTGCCTTGAGTGCTATATGATAGGTTGTCTGGAAGCTGCAGACAAAGTGCATGCACTATGCTAGAAAGACTTTCTGAAGTATCTTGTGTACAGTAGCTGAGGCTGCCACATGCTGCTTATGCTACAGTGTCTGCATGTGGTCACACTTACTGTGTTCATGCTGCAGCATTCTCCAGAAAAATATCCAATGATGAAACGGCTTCAGTGCATACAGGGTGATGTAAAAACAAGTTAAAAATAAATCTGTGCAACATCTAAGGAGAAGAAAAAGACTGTGCAGGACAATCCAAGTCTGTGCTATTGTGGACAGTGGCAGGGAAGGGAGAACTAAAAGCACATGTCAAAACAAATGTATTGAAGGATAAGAAATATTCTCTCCTTCAAGATTTATCTTTTGTAACAGAAACCAAGATTGAGAGTTAAAAGAAAACTAATCCCTGTGTTATGTCAATGTAGAATAGCTTGATATTCAGCTTGTAGAAGGGAGGTTAAAGGGTGATCACCCAAAGCCGACACTTTACTGAGCTATTTTATTAAATGTACTGTTTATTTGACATGTGGCAATACAAGCTACCAAGATTTTCATGCTGGGGAGGGTGTGTGGGAAGGGTTGCTTTGGGGTTTATGTTGCTACTTTGCTAATGCTTATGAACTTCCAAGTCTGGAAAACTGACCATTTGTGTATAAAGATCACCTTCCTGAAAGAAAAAAAAAAAAAAGTTTACTATTTTTTAACCTTTATTTCTTTCTAAAAAAGCTATGTTTTTTCAACCTTGCTGAATTCAACTCAAAATGCTCCATTTTGAGTTATCATAGGACCCTATTTAATTTTCACATCATCTCAGTCTTATGGCGTAGATGCTCTTTCAACAACTGCTGCAGTTTCCTTTCATGGGGCAGGTTGTGCAGCATACAAGGGATACATCCCTGTGGCAGCATACTTGTCTTCAATGGTATTCCAGAAGGCTCATTGATGACTTGGTAATATTTCTGGGAAGGAAAGGAGAAAAGTTTGCAGAAATGACTGCCCACAGTGTAATTGAGCTGCAGAGCAGACATATGAGCTGCTGGCATCTGGTGTGTTCCCCCTCAGCAAAGGCTGAGTGCCAAGGTGTGACATCATGGACTAATGGATCAGGCTGGTGCTGGTGCATCAGGACTACTGCTTCTGTCCTAAGGAGCAGTTTCCTGCAAAAGCCAGAGGTAAACGTTTTGATAAGGTCTAGGCAGACAGATTTTGGGCAGAATCCTGTGATTCACTGCTTCTGCAAAGAGGCAACTCATTAGCCACAACTTCTGGGTTTGACTCTATACTGGTTAAAATTTGTGGACTTTCTGCTGAGAAATTTGAAATTATCGATGCTGGAAATCTTAATGGCTTTGAAAGACAAATATTTAGAAACCAACATTCTTGTTATTAAAAAAATAATTTAAATCAGCAGAGCTAATTTCATGTCTGTGAATGATCTCTTTTTGGTTAGTTCTGTACAAAGTTTTAATAAATTGCTCTGTAATTTAGGAGAAGGGGAAGAGAATAATCCCTGGCATGGAATAGAGAATTTCTGGATAAAGATGATGACCGTAAAATCTTTCTGTCTCTGTTCTAGTATGGTTTTCACCATCTGACATAAAGATATGATAACTGAGGAAACTATGTGATGGTTTAAGTGGTTTTTGGAATAGGGAGCCTTTCCTGAACAGACAGAACTTGGATGGATGGATCAGGAAAAAGGCAAATGTCTTGCTGAAAAATGTATCTTCTCTGCATCTAAATGAAGTTGGGACTGTAAGGCTTTTATGAGGAAAAGCTGATGATTAAGGCTTTTCAGTGCACATAAGCACATAATAAATCTGGATCTGAACTCTGCAATGTGACTGACTGTACAGCAGGGTGTATCTGAAAAGCTATAACTTTGAAATCTGTGGAAAGATTTTGCAGTCCATTCTCCAGTTCTGCACCTTGAATTAATCAGTTGCAATTTATACTTCTGTTTTGATTATGGAGCGCTCGAGTAACTTACATAGCAGTACAGGAGCTAGATTTATGGTGGAAATGTATTAATTCTTGTGAGATAAATATCTAAAATCCTATTTGTAGTCTAAATAGAAGGAAAATGTGTGGGAGGGTGAGAGGGAACTGGCTGTGTATTTAGTCTTTAGTATCTCTTTAGCAGGGGTGTTCATAGATAAGTAGGAGCAGTCCTCTTTGTTGCAAGGAAAATTCTCACTGGGTTATATGATTTTCTTTGTTGTCCAGGTTTGTTCTGTAGAATTATTCTGACTTACTCATTAGCAGGCTTATCCTGACTAAATGAGATCCAGCTTGTGTTTTCTGTAATACTGTGAATGTTAATAAATAGTCATGTTATGGCCAGGTATATTTGATCTGAATTCATTATGTTAGTCAAACTCACTTAGAAACTATTATAAACCGCAGGAAATTATTCGAGGGTATAAATGGCATCATATTTTTCAGATGGCTAAATCTGAATTTTGGTTAAGTATCATAAAAAAACTTAAAAGTTAAGTTGAAGGAGCTCCTCTGTTCACAGAGGGGCAGAAAAACAAGAAACTTTGGAGAGTGGTTTCGTTTCTGCTTTGGATTTTGTTGTTGTTCTTTTCTTCACTTCTTTTTTTTTATTATTTTTTAAATTTCTTTGTTGTTCTTCTGCAACTCTATGTCAGAAGACTTAATTCAAAGGAGAGCTTGAATTTCAGACCTAAAAAAGGAAAAAAGGAGGATGCAATTCTCTAGAATTTTCTGTTGTTATGTAACTAGGAGAAGAAAAATGGATATTTTTTTCAAAGATGAAAGGGTTTGTACTGTTTTTCTTCTTCAAAGAGTTATTTATCCTCCTGCCATTGTCAACAAGTGAAAATAGAATATTTGGGTCTTACCTTGCTAAAGTGGCCCCAATTTTTTTTTTTTTTTTCCTTGGATTGTTTGAATATTAATCAGGACCCTCTTCTGGAACAGTGTCAAGAAACTTCGACGTATTTGTGGTAATGTTTTCTGACAGACGTGAGGAATGATTTGATTGCACCTTTCCCTGTACTAAATTTCTCTTTACTCCTCTGCCTATGACTCAGACATTTACCATTTCTGTCTGGAACAGGAGGCCTGTCCATATTCGTCAAAGCTCTTAAAGCTGTCCCCAAGGCATACTCCCATGTCATTGGTAAATGTGACAGATCTGGTGTGTAGAAAAAAATGAGCTGAAAGACACAGGAAGGAGTTAGCATGTCCCTTCCCATCTAAATTAGAGCAAAATCTACCAAAAAAACCCCATTATGGGCTAACAAATCTATGCAAAGGAACTATTCATGTTGTGTACCCATCTCACTGGTTCTTTTCTCAATAGGTACAAAATATTACCCTTCCTGCAAATTACCACGAGGAACTGAGGGGCCACATGAGATGGAACAGCGTGAGCTGTTGTACAGCAATATCATTAGTCACCTATGAATGCTAGTCAGAATGTTTTGTAGCTGTTAGGCTTACCTGAAGGTAACTGTACAGCAAAGCTAAAATATTCCTTTTTTTTTTTTTTTTGAGAGTGAAGCATGCTGTTCTATCAGTCTTGATTGTACCTATTGGATTCTTGTGCACACACATATATGGTTGATTATGCAGTTTGTGCTGCATTTTATTTATCTATTTGTCAGGACCAGTTCTTTATGATTGTATTTATCTTTTAATTTATAATTTGTTTTCAGAACTTTACATCTATCCTGAATAGACCTGTTAGCATTCTTGGGTTTGAATATCCTTTAATTTGGTTTGCTATCAAAAGAGGCTGTATGTATGACAGAAATATACACATCTCATCCTCTTCCATTTTCCATTTAGACTGCATCAGTTTTATTCCATTCACTTTTAGTAAGTCTAAGGGCCATTGTAGAGTGAATGCCAACTGTGAATACAGTTCTTTCAGAAAAAAAAAAAAATTAGCCTGAACTTTGGCTCTTTTTTTTGGTAGAGGTTTGTTTTTGGTTTTTTGTTTTGTTTTTTTTTTTTTTTGAGGCCACTCAGAAGTGGAGTATTCTATTTATCTCTTTTATAATGAATTTTGGAAAAAGCAGGTTGGATGCTGGGAACACACTGACCTCCTTGCCCTCACCACACAAGTTCTAAAGGATTTTTTTCTCCCCAAAGTGTCTTGCTGCATAAACAGATGACCTACCTGTTTACCAGACTCATTTCAGGATATGAAATAAATTTCAGTGACTCAGTACTTCCTATTAAGCAATATTCCCAGTATTCAGAGGAAGGTGGTGGAATTTTCCATGCTCTCTGTGGCAAATCATTTATTCCAGCATGTCTGAAAGACTTACTGCAGATGCCTTTCTGATATCACTTCTTTTTAGAAACTGAAGAGATATTTTTGATTATCTCAGGGCCAGGTAATATACGAGTATACATGAATAATATTACACCAATAATCATTGCCCCAACTGTAAAATGGAATGGAACAGCTACAAACAGACGGTTTTCAGATATGCGATAAGAAACGTGAACATAATGTGAACAGTTTTCTGCAGTCACAATATGAAAGGCTGCTGCTACCTGTGGACCATTCAGTAGTCCATTGTTATTTTTTTTAATCATAATGTTTGATCTTCTACAACACCATTCAGAAATTTTAGGTGGGGTCCTGCAATATCTGTAAGGGCTGACTTTGTTACTGCATAGATCCCCCACATGAATTTGTTGAGGCTGTGTCTATCTGGCCACAACAAAAATGCATGTGGACATATAGGGAATCTTGAACCCATGTGTTACTCATGACTGCATTTTTGTTTCAAAGACTAAGAAATGAGTAAGATACTGTTCTGCCCTTTTGTGTTTGCCAGGGTGCTGCAGTAGCTTTTGTCAACTTGAAAAAGGGGTCAGGAGCTTAGTAGGCAAGAAAGCTGAACTTCTAAGGTTTATTTTCCACAATACAGGCAAGCAGGAACATTATATTTCTCTAATCTCTATTGGTGAAGATTTTTCTGTGAGTCTTTCCTGAGCTGTGTGCTAAACAGTTGGAAGGGCATGGGTGTGTATGTGATTTTTATGTGTATACTTATGTGAACAACAGTGGCTATTTGGTGCTATTTCTAATATACTTTTCTGTTTTGAAAAAATTGTACAGAGATCAATGCTGGTTGGATAATTGCCATGAGTGCAGTTTGTAGAGGCTTCATACCTGGCTGAATGTAATGTTGGTGCAGAAAAAAAAATGCTAAATTAACTCCTTGGTTAAAAGGTCTTACAAGGTGCTCAAATCCCTTTGTATCAAAGCAAACTGCCTTTGCTTCATGTGTGAGTTTACTTACTAGACTCTTAGCTGGGAGCCAGTGAAGCTGAATGAGTTTGCTCTAGCTAAGGCACCAGAACATACCAGTTTGCATCACATTGTGCAGCATGTCCCACTAGAGTCAATATGGGGATTGGTTTTGGTGGAAGTCATAGGTGTCCTATTGTAACTGTCCTCCTCTCCTTCAGATTGTTTTCATAGCTCCACTGAAGTGTGAAAGACAGATCTCTTACATGATCTGTAGTTTGCGTGGTTGAGTCATTGATCTGACCTACAATGACTTGAGGCATGATGTTTAGCAGTGAATGGAGAATAATTGAACTGAGGGCAGTGGCACTGGGTATAAAAAGGGGTATGGAAGACTAATGAAGTCCTGGAAAGCAGAATGAATTGATATCTTGAAAAAAAAATTACAAGGTTGAACAAATTCTTTTGAAAAACAATTTGGCTGAACTCATCCTATAAAAGTCTTGTGTGGCCATAGCCAAGGAGTGGTAATTCTTGTCTTGGCCATGAGTTTACAGTGCAGTTTACTTTTAATGCTAAATATAGAGAGATATATTTAGCATGTATATATAACAGTAGCTTTGAATAATGTATTGTGCTATTACAGCTAAATGTTTCACCCAAAGATGAATTCACAACAGATTCATTTTTCCTCCTCTAAGGATTTTGATTGAATGTCAACTTCATAATTAGTAGCAAAATGCTTATTTGATGATTTAAAATCTGGAAAGTAGATCATTAATGTCAGACTCTGATTTTTGTGAGGGGATGCAATATTCTTAATAAATTTTATCTCTTTTCCTCTGTGTTTCCTTGTGTAAACCTGATTTACTTGATCATCACCATATTTTTAACCTGTAGTTTTATAAGATTGTATGTATTTCAATTAAGGGATTTCAGGGCTACAAAAGACTGTCTTCTGGAATGTTCCCTAGTTTTATTTTATTACAAAGTACTTAAGTGTAATGTTTTCATATGTGTTCCATCATTCTGTATCCTAAGTAACCTGAATGATAGGCAGCCATTATCATTATTATCATTATTGTTTCTTCATAACTCATTTCCTTAAAGTGAAGCTGTGACCATTTGGTCATTTATTTAAGGAGAAATACTGTTAATCTGTCAATTCCATCATGCCTGAGAATACATGAAATTCATTCTCCTTGCATCTACCTACAAACTTGCTTAGTATAATATATTTTTTTAAATCATGCTTGGGATGTTAGTGGATTTTTTTTGGTAGCTTACATTAGAAATTCACCAAAGCTGGAGGCTTTTTAAGCCCATAGCCTCTTTTAATCAGTAAGCTATATGTATTTCAATTTACTGAGCAGTTTATTTTCTTTAAATTTATTTAAAAGGCCACCTTACCTAATTTTAAAAGTAAAAATAAAATTAGTTTTATTTTCCAATAAAGGGCTGCAATTTCTTGTGGGCTGCTGCAATCTTTTTGCTCTGTTTCCAGGACAACTTCAATAAATGTCAGATGTAGAATGCCATGACATATAATGACATTGCTGCAGCAAAGCTTGTAAACTTGTCACGTGTGCCTTACACCTTTGTCACCAAAACTACCTGGGGAAAAAAAAAATCCAGTGTGTTTTAATTTCTTTTTACTTTCTTTCCTCCCCAGAGTGATCTCTTCTAGACACCATGCCTAATTCTTCTCTCTGATATATCAAGGTAAATGAAGACTGAAAAGATCAGTGTCATACATGTAATAGTGTTGTCCTTGTTGAAGGAGAGAGGCTTTCTCCTGAGAATTGTGATGATTCAGCATTGGGTACTTATTCTGGAAGAGTAATTTTTCATTTATATGTGAGGGGTTTTTGTTTGCTTGCTTTTTTGTTTTCTTTGTTTTGCTTTTGTTTTGTGTATTGTGGTGTTGCTTGGCTTATTTGAATTTTTTCTGTACTGATACATCCAAGGTATGAATTCCTTCAATTTCTCTGTATTCAATGTGTTCTTTCCTTTTGGGAAAGAGAATATTGTGTCTTCAGAAAATTACATTAAAGTCTAGCATCAGTCACTTGGAACAAATCTCAGTGATTTCTGTCTGGAGAAGCAGCACAGACGTGGATCACATTTAGTCCAACCTGTTGTGTATCCTGAAGTTATATATAAACACATTAAGGATCAATTTGTTCACTCATGAGGTTGTCAAAGGAACTTAACTGACAAGAGCCACCATTTAAATATCACCAGCTGCCTCCAAACAGTTGCAGAGACATCCATCTAGTGCTGCTGTCATGAATCTCTGTGCCTTCCCTGTGGCCTGCTGATAGCCAAGGGACAAAGTTTAAGCGACACCTTTGCCTCCTAGCTTTGGGAAGGGGAACTTTCACAGTGAGCTCCTGCCTCATATGTCAGGAGAGGTGGAGGCTGGACAGGACAGTGGGCAGGACAACCAACCCTTTGGATGGATTAAGAGAGAAAGGGAGAGTTTGACCTCCTGCAGAGCACCTTGTTGGAATATTTGTCAGTGTTTTAGGATGCCAGTGTCCCACTTCGAGAGCTTTCTGAAAATAAGGGTGTTGTCTATTCTGGGGGCAGGCTATAGAAAAGCAGAACTGTAAGCATGTTTTAATTTTTGTATATCGGTACTGCTACCTTGGAGCCCAGCTGGTGGGCAGTCTCTGGGGTTCACAGCGCATCTCCTCCAGGCTTTGTTTTATTTTTTTTCTTGTGTGGTATCTATAGCTTATCTCTATTTATATCTCAAGTGTTTTACATAAATTTTACAGGCAGCTGTAGCACTTCTACTGTGGAAAAATGAACATAATGTGGGACTCACTTTCCTGGCCTTTTAAATCATGACTTTACGTGATTTTTCCCTGTAGAGTCACCATGTTAACACTTGTCTTTTTAAAAGTGATGTTTACATTTACTAATAGTAGCTATTTATACACTCATTGACCTGCTACTAGAGGGGAAACAAGTGTCTTCACTAAATAAAATCTTATTTGCACAATCTAGATGTTCAATAAAACCCAATTTCCTATTTAACTAACATTCCTTGAATTTTGTAATTTTTAATTTGGTTTATCCTACTAATTGTTTGAAATCCTGATTTTTTAACTTGTGCATCCTTGTTTCTAGAGCGCCAGCAGTTTAAATGACTGTAAGAAGAGTCTGTTCTGTTTCTGCCACACAAGAGGCTGTGCATCTTTCACCTTTTATATGTGCATTTTTAAATGTGTATAACTCTAAAGAACTTGCAGTTCAGTGATAACCACATGCTAACTCAATACAAAATTTTTTAGCTATTAATTATTTTAATTGTGGCTTTATAAAAAAATAAGAGCATTTTCATTAAACAAACAACATGGTATTCATTTCTAGTTTACTTTTGTGGATGTGTGGTGCTGGGAAATGATGTAGAACAAGAATGTAGAATGCAGTATTAATATTCTTGTCATCTCCACAAATGAATGTGAGGTTTTCAAATTGTTCAAGGTGCCATGCTAGAGGGATTTTAATTCCTGATATCTATTTACTTGAGTTTCTGCAATGCACAGCTTAGATGTCTTTTGTCCTTGGACTCTTCATGTGTATATGTATAAATAGCTTCCCGCAATGTTTACAGAAATTTTGTATGGCAGCCACATCCATGTGGAGTAAGGGTGTGGTCTCTGCTGTGGATTTAATACAACTGTTTCTCAGTCCTTGAGAACTTTATCATCCCTACATGACTTATTTGTCTTTTCTTCTCTCCTCTCCCCATCATTAAAAGAGTTTGCTTATTTTAATTAAATATTATAAGTGCAATGTTGTCAGCTCAGCTTAAAATAAAAAGAAAAGCATATCATGGTGGGCAAAACAGAGGCAGAGCTCCATTGCACATTATGAGTGTATATGTGGTTTGGAATTACAAATGAATTTATGTGTCTGTTTAATACAGTGAAGTATTTTAAAGAAGAGGAGATACTGTACAAATTTTAAAAAAAGGATTTTTAGCCAATGGTGATCCTGCAAGAAAAGGTGGAAGTAAATATGAGAGAGGAACAGGAAAACTAAGATTTATTTTTTTTTTTTTAATTTAGAAACCTAAAGAACTGATGCTGAATCACAGAACAGTTAGGATTAGAAGGGATCTCTGGAGCTCATTTAGTCCAAACCCCCTGCCAAGGCAGCATCACCTCAAGCAGGTGACACAGGAACTCTTCCCGTTGAGTTTTAAACACCTCTAGAGAGAGAGACTCCGCAACCTCCCAGACAGCCTGTTCCAGTCCCCTGCCACCCTCAAAGTAAAGAAGTTCTTCCTCATGTTGCGGTGGAAGTTCTTGTGCTCATTACACCTTGTCCAGTCTCTGGGCACCACTGAAAAGAGTCCGGCACCACTCTCTTGACACCCACCTTTGAGATATTTAAGTGCATTGAGTATCCTCTCAGTCTTGTTTTTTCTGAACAGGCCCAGCTCCTGCAGTCTCTCATAAGAGAGATGCTTCCGACCTCCTCATCTTCCTTGAATTGCAGGGACTAGAATTGGACACAGCACTGCAGATGTGGCCTCACTATGGCTAAGTAGAGTGGCAGGATCAATTCTCTGCTTGCTGCACTCTTCCCAAGGTACCCAAGGATCCCCTTGGCCCTCTTGGCCCCAAGGGCACTGCTGGCTCATGGACAGCTTGTTGCCCACCAAGGTTCCCAGCTCCTTCCCTGCAGAGCTGCTCTCTAGTAGGTCAGCCCCCAGTACCAGTACCAGCCTGTGCTGGCACTTGGGGTTATTTCTCCCCAGGTGTGGAACACTACACTTGCCTTTGTTGAACCTCATTAGGTTTCTCTCCATCCAGCTCTCCAGCCTAGCAAGGTCCTGCTGAATGGCAGCACAGCCTTCCAGTGTATCAGCTTCCCCCAGTCAGTTTTATCACCTGCAAATTATTCTGAATTATCCTGTAAGGTATCAAAATACATTGATCTTGTGCCTCTGTAAAAAAATATTTTGGATTTTGTCATGGAACAATAATTAAAAAGCAAAATTGTGCTGAAAGGAAGCAGCCAGAGGGAATTCTTTAAAACAAAGTACATGAAGTAACGTTTGAGCCAGACTTGCACAACAGTGACTGCCAAGACTAACTATTGCTGTGTCTGTCAAATTTGGGAATGTAAATGTCATGCCAAAGATGAAAGAAACCTTCACAAAGAAGTAAGAAATTTCACTGTTGCCAGAACTACACAGGAGTTCATTTAGATGCTTTGCAAAATCTCACCCGGGTAATTCATGGTGAGAATTTAGAAAATGTGAGAGTGTAACTGTTAAAACTGTTGGAAAAAAATGATCATCTGAAGAGAATTATTTTACTAAAGGCAATCTTATGACCAAGCAGCTGATCATCAGTAAAGATTTTACCTTAAATATTTGACATGAAGCGACTTTTTATGGTTGATTTCCCAGACAGCTAGGAGTTAATAATGAGCTAGGGAGACAGCAGGGAGGTGACTGAGTTTTGCATTTGTCTGCCTCTTGTTGGTTTGGGGATGGTGCTTGCCCTCTGCTTCTCTGCTTTTATACTTTCACTTCTGGAACCTGGAAGACTATCTTATGGTTTAGGGGGGAGGGCAGGGCAGTTGTGCATGGCTGTGTTTGAATTTTCTCCTCTTAAAGACAGACATGACTTTTGAAATTCAGAGAGTTGGAAAGTTGGAACTTGAAATAACATGCAGGTTGAATTTCTGTCATGTGGAACATATTTTACTCCACAGCAGATTTAGTGTAATACATGAAAGAAACCACCATTGCAAAATACTGTTATTGAGGTTTTCCTTGATTCTTTATGGGATTGCTCAATCCTCATTGTTGGTCCACAATCATAGCTCCTAATATAGTATATATGTGAAGTTTTATAATGGTAGTTGGTCTGGGTGTAAATACAACAGTCTGAAATGCTGTGCTGTGCCTTTTGGTACCTTATAGCTGGTTTACACTGATATTGTAAATTTGTTGTTTTCCCACACCTAATTCTAATACATGTAGACTATAAATTGGCTTTACATAGAAATCTAGCATGAAGGAGCAGGTGGAAGAAGGAGCATAAAATATAGTAGCACAGTGGCAATTACTGTACCTACTTCCCAGCTAATAATGAGTTTTCATTCTTCAGTGAACAGAGAGCAAGTGAACTTAAAAAGTTAAAAACTTTTCAACTGTTGAAAAACACGGCTGCATCCACTGAAGAATAAGATCAAAGGAGATGCTTGAACAGTCTCTCTCTGAAGGCTGCTCAGTCACAGCCTTGCTTGTGGAACACAGAGCTTTGAACCCCTGCTCAGTTCTGGCAGCTGGCAGCAGTTTATGAGGCTGTATTTTAACCCTCCATCTGCCTTCCCAATGCTGTTTTTGGTCTGGTTCCATGGTATCTCAAGGATTAGCTGTGTGCATACTCCAACAGCTTTGCATGTCTCTTGGCAATATCCGGCTTTAAACTTAATACAGTGGGAGGTCATTCTTCCCATTGCTATGCTTCTTATTTGTTTAGATTTCATGCAGTCACTGGATCTGCCACAAGCCTTAAATTCTTGCATGATTGGTTGGCCAGTGAGAGCACGTGTATAACTTACTGATAAGTGACACATTTTTGTCATTGTTTCCAGAGTGGTGTAGTTTGTTACGCCTGTCGTTTTGTGTTCAGTGGTAATCTCTTTCAGCTGTTGTATGCTAACGTGTCTTAATAAACTATTGCTTCAGACAAAGTACCTGAATAATTTCATTATGCTTATATAAACAATTATCTTGGTTGTTTTAACACTTATCTTTCTAAGTAGAGATGTTAAGGCACAGCTGAGATGAGAAAGCAGTAAACCAGTTTTCAGGGCTCAGATTTGTAGAGTGGGTACGTGCCCACCACCTCCCCCACACCCATACCCAGTGAGGATAATGGTACAAGAGTCACCTAAGGAGGCTCAGAGTTGACATTGCCTTAAAAATTTCCATTGTGCGAGGATGTCTGTGAAATTTTATTTACTTGGCTTTGTACTTGCTAGAAAAAAACCAGGTATTTGTCCAAAGGAAAGAAGAGAAAATATCTTCTGTGATAGCCCTTGTTGCTATAAAGAGATGTAAGGGCATCACAAGGAATTTTGACTCTGATCTAAGAAATATGTAAGAATTGACTAGTAAAAAATATTCTGTTTCCATTTCACTTTCCAGAAGTCCTACAAACATAACACTGTAAAAACTGTACTGAATATTATCAAATAATTTTTAACAGCCTGTTACTTAAAAAAAGCTCTGCTCTGAATCATATGGTACTTAATCAGAATGAAATGTGTCAAGAAGCTCTTAACTCTTGCTGATGTTGCCAATTGTTTTTCTAGAGCATGACTCCTGGCTTTAAACTTGATGACTTCTTGAAATGCTGTTACAGTTTTACTTTATACAAATTTCTTTTAAGCCTGGCAATGTCTCGCTCTAATTTGGATTTCTTCTCCAATAACTTAACACTAAATAAATGCATTTCAGTCCTCTAACATTTAAGAATAGATAAACTAATTTTCCCTACCTTGGAATAGCAGTATTTAGTTTAATCCTGAACATGCACAGTCACGCATTGGAAATGCCACTCACCCACTGCTAGCTCTTTCCAGGAAGAAACAAGAAATTTAATTCTAAGATTTCTGAAACCATTAGCCACTAGTCTCATGCGACTGTACAAAAAAGAAAGAAAGAAAAAAAGGTGCATAATTAACCAAAAAATTATGTGTTACTCAAAATTTGTACGCATCTCAATTTGAAATTCACACAGGGTTTCCCACGTTTTTCAGATTCTGTGATGAATTTCCAGCTGATGCCCGGCTGTCACAGAGCGATGGCTCATGCCGTTGAGCCCAGCAGGGAGGCTGGAGGGCGGGGATCACACCGTGCTGTTCGCTTTGGTGACCACCGGGTGTCATTCTAGGAGCAGGCTTTGGCCAGCCCTGGAGCACGACTGTGGCAGCAACGCTGGAGGCTTCACACTGTAATTTGCACAAAGTCGGCCTCTAAAGTAATGATTATTTACCTTATGTATCTATTTTTTTAACAAAATACTTATTCTAAAGGATAATCAGTGTTGTTAACTTCCATCTCTGCATTCAGAATGTGAAACGCTGGGATGTAACAAAAAATACTGAGGGAATCAAAGGCATTTATGTTAAGATGTTCTGTAAATGCTACACATGCAGCTAGGGAGAATTCTGCATCTACCCATCAAATTTGCATAAACTTTAATACAGCGTTTGTGAAGATTTTAATGTGTATTTTCAATTACTGTTTCGTGGGCAGCTGTTTTGAATCTGTACATAACTGACATTTTACAATTAAAGTGCAGGAAGAATGAGGAGGCAGCATGACTTTTAGACAGAAAAAAAATAATCCCTTGGCAGTTGATTCTTTTTTCCCCCCAAGTCATGTCCAATAGAGAGGGAAACCCTTGGAAAGGTCCATAGCACCAAATAAGGCACCAATATGGGCTTAGGTGGGTGTTATACTGAAGAATGAATTCAGTGTTTAACATATTGTTGGACTTGTTTTAAATCATTTTTAGGAGGGGTTCATCTGGAAGAATGAGCAAGAGGGCGCACTGGATATCTTCAAGAACAGAAATGGTAGCATGAGCAGAACATGTGAAGAAAAGGAGATGAAAGGTTTAATGAAGTGGAGTAAGGTGCATAAGGCAATAAGAACAGATTTTGGTTCTCAGGGCAGAGAGTTATGGTGCTTTAAAAGTGAAAATGTGAAGCCTGAACTTAAAGCTGGAAGAAAACTGGGTTGCAAACAGGAGTAGGAGTCAGGATATTAGAGAGCACTTTCAATGTACTGTAATGAGGGGAAAAAAGGGTTGTTTTGTCCTGTATGCCCCTGTTTATCTTCAGCTTAGCATATTTGCTTCTTTAAGTGGTAAAATATAATGAAGCTTTGTGTCAATCCTAATAAATAAATCTGGAGACCCATGTAGAATGCTAATAAATTGCTGAGAAGTTTTTCAGGAAAACTGGGAATGAACTCATAGTGAGGCTTTTCCAGTAACATGTACCTGAATCTAAGGTAGCATTGGAATTATTGCTCCATGTTGCATATGATCCTTAAAAAAAACCAAAAAACCCAAACCCTCCCACCCCCCTCATGAAATGTTAGTTCTTATTAATTCTACTTGGCATTTATCCCTCAACAAAGATACCTGGTGTTTAATTTTTACATGTACTTGTATATAATTATATAAAAAGTCACATATTTAAATGGTTTTCTTCCTAGGTGGCACACAGAGACCTGCCAACTCCATCTTGACCTACAGAATTAAAACCATTGCCCTTTGTCCTGTCACTGTCTGCCCATTTAAAATTGCCTCTCCTTTTCATAAAACCCTTTTAGCTACTGGAAGGCTGCAATGTGGCAATGGTTTCAAACTGAAAGAGAACAGGTTTAGATGAGCTATTCGGAAGAAAATCTTTACTGTGAAGCTGGTGAGACACTGGAACAGGTTGCCCAGGGAAATTGTGCCTGCCCCATTCCTGGAGGTGTTCTGGGTCAGGTTGGGGGCCTGAGCAACCTGATCTAGTAAATGGCATCCCTGCTCATGGCAAGGATGGGGATGGGCTGGAACTAGGTGATCTTTAAAGGTCTTGTCCAACCCAAGCCATACTATGATTCTGTGAATGCCCAGAGGCTGTCAGGGAGCAGATATTTTTGGTCTTGATAGGCTGAGAGCAAGTTTTATGATGAGTTGATATGATGCAGGGGGTTTTGGGGTGTTGGTTGGAGAAGGGCAGACACATTTGTCTTCCCTGTGGAGGCTGATACTCTTCCTGCCATCTTTGAGCTGAAATAGTTCTCATACTTAAAATTCCCAAATGCAGCTGGGTTAATGTAAAGATTTTTTCTGAAGCAGCTGTGCTTTGGACTTGTGATTGTCCAAAAACTTGTGATTTAAGTGAAATACAAAGTTTGGGTTTTGGTTGGATCAGACAAAGGAGCATTACATTTTTTTGTCATTTCATTACGGTTGCATTTCTAGTAGTGTCAGATCTTGAAAACTTGCCTCCTTTTGAACTGTCATATCTACAGTTTTCTTCTGAAGGTACTTCCACAAGAATATGGAGTAAGGCTCTCAAATAAATTGGTCTCATTTGAGCTGTTTTTACATTGGAAAATTAGTAGTTTTTAAAACCCACATTTCAGAAAATATTTGTGCCCGTATTCTTTGTGCTTTCTTGTCTGTACCATGCTATCTGAGAATCAGCTCATATTGGGTTAATCAAGATGATTACTCTCTCATGTGATGCTTTTCTTTCTCCTCTCTTTTGCCTCCCAAATTTCTCTCCAGGAAGAAAATGGTGTATATTATAATCTGGACATTTAAAAGGTACATACACATGCTACTGAGCAGGTGTTAGAGATAGCAAAGCCAAAGTGGCATGTGAATTTAATTCAGAAGAGACATTCCTTACAAAAGTTACTGATGTGAGGGAATGCTGATTTTAATTCAGGCCAGAATCTGCTTTCTGGGGATTTTGGACATCTTATGTGTCAGGCTTTTGATGGTTTGAAGGAAAACTCAGGAGACTCAAAACCAGCTGGATGGCAGCTGAAACAACTGTCATCTCTCAACAGCTGAAAGTCACAAAACTGATAAACACAGGAATCCGGCAGGAGTGTAGTGTCAGTGGCACCTGAGGGACAAGAGGGTGAATCAGCCAGGTGTGGCTGAGCAGTTTAATACCCAATGGCACAGCACTGCGCTACCAGCTGCTCCAGAACCTTTTCTCTGCACGATAACATACTCCTCTGTTTCAACTAGCTCATTTTAATTAAGGTATGAAGTCATTTAAGTATTTCTTTGGCAAAAACAATATGATCAGTGATTGTGAATGATCTTACTGCTGCTATTTTCCAAGTTTTAGTGCTCTATTAAAAATCACTCTGTGGTATTTCTAATCACTGCTTTAAAGATTGTCACTTGTACTGCCAATAAAGTTGCTTACTGGAATAATGCCATCAAGAAAATACAAGCTACATCTATTCAATGGCTATGGATAAGAGACTAGAGGTTGATATCAGATTTTAAAATGCATGTTGGTGTTCCTGTTCCCTCCAAGGTTTTTATTATTTTTTGTGTGTTCTCCTGGATGCATGCCACCTGTTTGGGAGTGGAAGCATTTGTCAGCTTCATTTTGCCAGGGGTATTGCTGTGTATTATAATAATACACAGTTCACCCAGAACTGTTGGTGTGTGTCTCAACCACCTTTCCTTTGCAACAGAGTCTATTTATTGACTTATACCTGCCTGAGGGAGCTTCTTCCCAGAAGCTGTCGTGGGCAGTACAATTCCCACCCGGACTCTTTGCAGGCTGATCCTTGACAGGAAACACTTCCTAGCCCCTGAATGCTGTTAAGAACTTCAGTTTTCTTCTGATTCATCTCTCATCTTCCTTCTCCTCACTGCCCTAACTCCAGACAGGCTCAGCAATAAATAAGGATCTACATATCAAATGTTTACAAACAGGATTTTAGGCTACAGATTGAAAATAAAGATATTTGTGAAAACCTTTAAACTAGAATTTTGTTTTATAGCTCAGATTCATAGCTGCCTAGCTTGCATAATCTTCTTTCTACTCCAGCATCAGTGCTAGGAATTCAGTGTGCTGTGATGCCTTATTTCACAATGGTTCCAGTTGCTTTGAATTTTCTTCCAGTGCCTCTTTCAGCCTCAGTGGTAAATTTTAGGAAATGGATGAATTGCCATGAAAAAAAAATGACAGCTGCAAAGAGAAAAGCTGGATCTTTTGCAGTGAATTCAGCTACCTTGACTGATGTGCAGTTTACTGGGCTTTAAGTGAAGCACTTTTGACTGGATGGTTACTAAAGAGCTACTCATGTTTTACCCAGTTCAAGGGGTTGCACAGCAGCTATTCACTTTGACTTAGTACTTTGATTTATATTAAATGTCACCACACACATATTCTATGAAGTCTGTGATTTTTAAACAAATACCAAATTTGTCTTTAGTATATAAGGTCTTATTGACACAGATATCTGATGTAGCCAAATATTGGTGGCTCAGATGTATCTATGAGATCTGGGCTTGTTTTCAAGTGTGTTTTCTTAGTCCTGTATTGGAGAAAAAGGGTTTGTTTTTTATTTTTATATCTTTTATAGCAAGTTATGCTAAGCAGTTTTGAGGGGGGTTGCAATAGGTCTAATTATACTATTGTGTTCTTAACGAGACAGAAAAATGTTATGTTGCATACAAGTTGTAATTACTGGAAGACTTAAAAGATATATTTGAAGAAAGATTCACTGGTAACAGCTTAAAATATTGTAGCTGCTGCAGAGTTTGCTTTTAATGTTAGGTTGGTTGTATGTTCATACACAATACATCTAGTTACCAAGTCTGACTTAACTAGTAGTTGTCTTGCTTATGATGTTGAACAAACAAAACAGAGAAAAAAATACCAGGAGATTTTGAGGTTTACTTTCAGTCTTGGTTTTGTTTGTTTGGTTGGTTTTTTTCCTTCTTTTTGAAGGAATAATCTTGTTGAAAATCTAAGAACTACAGGGTTTGAATGTGTTATCTTGAGCTGAGTGCTGCTGAAGATGAATTTCACCATCCGTCTATCCACTTTTTTCAAGGTGGAACATCTTTAGAAGATTGGGGAGGGGGTGAAATCTTACTTTTACCAGAAGAGAATATTCTCCACAAATGTCTGCCTATATAGAGGCACAGAGGAACATCTGCTACTTTCCCAGTGGTATTATCCTTTTCTTGAGTAGTTACGGACCACAAGGACCACGGAAGAAGGGAGAGAGTTTAGGCAGACCCTGTTAAGTTTCCATTGCCATGTTTAGGCACTGTTTTGTACTCAGGAGCACTGGAAAGTGAGTCTTACCTTCTAGCTAAAAAAACTTTATTGTTTCTTTCTGGTAATATGATTCTAAATTGAGATCCTGCATCTGTGCATGTATGGCCTGATCTCTTCTTAAAAGACAGAATTTTGTGGGGTTTCCTCAACAGGTGAAAACTCTATTTGTAGTTGTTAATTGTTGCATGTGATAGAATATTCCTGCTAATCCAGTGTGGTGCAGTGTTTCGAGTACTGATCATCTTTAACCCTGCTCAAATATATTTGAAAAAGCAAGTGTATATTCACATGTACCTTGAAGCATGAAAATGCTTGAATCCAAGGGTGACCACCTGTCTCTATTGGAAAAATAAGAATAATAAACACCAGAAAATTGGCTTTGTCTTTCTGCCTTATTTTTTAGTGTCAGACACAAATGAGAAACTGATAACTCTTATAGTAAGAGCTGTTGCTTGAGAGAAGCGAAAACAGAATTATTTCAACTTCCTCTAGTTCATAAGAAAATGTAACTGCTAACTAAAGCATGGAGGTTTGTGCTTGCTGGGAAAATGGTGTTTGGTGAAAGTCTTTCCTTTCAAGTATAAATTAACTAAAAGTTAGCTAACAAACCTATGCAATAAAGTTCCATTCAAATAGTATATAAAATAGCTGCATTTAGTAATAATTAATACTGTGTAAATATTCCCAACAATTAACTAAGATATAAAAATCTCTTTAGTTTAAATATTACTTTGTAAGGTCTTACTTTGCTTCAGCTCTCTCCCAAGGCTTTCAGTTCTATCTCCAGCAAACAGCCAGAATCAATATGCACTCTAATACTGTTGGATCTGCACTTCCAACACAGAAATTTACTGCTGGTCTGATATGATTATAGCAATAATAAGAGATTGGTGTGCTTCATGGTTGTGCAATTCATGCCTTTCATGGTTGATTTTGCCCTAATCCCGCTAAGTGCTGTGCAATATTTGTAGAGAGTTACTGAGTGACTGGAAGACAAGTTCAGTTACATGTGGCTCCATTTTGGAATTGATTTAGTTCTCTGGAGATATTAAGTGAAGATTTATTGAGGGTAGTACAGTTTTCCTTTGAGAGTTAATTGTCTAGCAACAGAGAAATTCTGAGTGGCACTCATTTTTTCTTTTAGAAGATTACAGATTCCTAATAATTTTGTACCACCACCTTTTTCTGCTTCTATTGGAACAATTACTCTAGTTCGTCATACTTACAAGCATAGAGTTTCATATTAGTTTTACTGGCTGACTTTTCTCAAATATCTGTAAAAATTCTACAAATTCTCTCAGCTTTGACAGTTTTTGCAACAACCATGGCATGTCCACAAGGTCAGCTGTAATACTTTGGAAATGAGGCCTGGAACATTTCTTTAAATTGTGTTGTAGAAGTCTACAAAGAAATATCATGTCTTTTACCAAATGTTTGAAGACTTGATTTTAGAGGCTGTAGTTACAAATCATCACAATTTGTATGTCTGACGTGTGGAGGACCTAAAACTGATTCTAGAACCAGATGTTTTCTCCACACTGTTTTAACAGACCACTGATTTTTAAACTTCAGGTATAAAGCAGTAAGGTAATATGTATCAGAGTGAGGGTGAGAAGAAGAACTTGATCAAAACCTTATGTGGAAAGGAAGCTGCAGTTTATAACATTGAAAATAGCAAACCAAATACACAATTAAATAGGGTTGATCAAGATTTATTTCTTGAAACTGTTTGAGTTGGGTTTTTTTTAAATTAAAGTCACCACAAGATTGTTAGGAAAAAATTGGGCTTGTAGGTTTTAGTATGCACTGCCATTTTGGTAAGTTCTCTGACATTTGAGTTGGAACCATACACATCCGATTTGTTTAGTTTTTGTTTGGGTTTCATTGTGTTTGTTTGTTTGTTTTCCTTGCTGCGATCACTTGGGACTGAGACACAATGTGTTCTTCAATATCAGTGATTGTTTTATTAAAACAATAATAAGCTGGGTTTATTTTTGTTTTCTTCCATGTATTTTGTTTTCTTCCATGTATTTTGCATCTGTGCATAACATGTTTTCTCTGGTGCAGATCATAGGACTGCTAAAATTCCAAGTCTTTGCTGAGGAAATCCCAAAATCAATGTTTTGGGAAAATAAGGATCAAGGAGTGGGTAGAAGTACAGACTCTTATTGGGGAGAGGTTAGATGCAGTGAGGGAACAGAATTATTACCCTTTCTTTCTAGAAAGCTATTAAATTTTCAAACAGCTTGATGCATGCTTGGACTTCCTATGTATGTTTTTTAGTAACATAGAGTAGAAACCCACACAATTGTCTTTTACAATTAATTTTTGTATCTTCTCAATGCCGCCAAAAACGTATATTGTTTCTTTGCCAGGAACTTCAGAGAAGATGCTGCAGGTTAAACTTCTGTGAATATACTGGAATAAAAACTGGCTTGGTTTAGTTGGTTGAACCATGCATTTCCCCAAGTCAGTGGAAACTTGATCCTTTTCTACAGGTGATGTAATTTGTATGACTGGTTGAAGTAATTATATGAAAACTTTGGTTATAGGGAATCTGGAATTCAGTGACTTATGACTTTCAAAGTAAAATACATCTTTATACAGCAATCCTCATTTCAAGGCACTAACCCAGATGTGAAGCACTGAATTTTGTGTATAGTTATTGCAAACACTTAATTGGTAGGATGGGTAGCTTGTTCCTGCAGACCACAGTACCAGCTGGCACCTGCAGAGAATGGCATTGACACTTGTGTAGGGACAGGTAATAACACTGATTACATTTTGTGCTCATACACAAATACCATACTATGCATAAAAAATTTAAAAAGCTAAAACTCTCCCCAGGTCAAGTACCATTCTCTGTTAGTTCAGCTGTGTCCTTTTACAAGCTATCTTTAGTGTTTTCATTGGTTGTGTTCTTAAAAGGCAAACACTGCTCCCTTTGGAGGCAGTTTCATAATCAATAGACTTCATTACAGGCAATGTTTTCCCTCACTTTGTTCGTTTTATTAACCCTAGATGACTCTTGCAATCTCTTAGGAATCTAATCCCTAACTCTCTTTGGATCACTTCCATTCCTCAGCCCCCACCCTTATCCCACATAGTTTGGAGATACCACACAATGCCTCCTAGCAAAAACTTTCAGGAATTAACTTCTCTTTGCACTGTTGAACAAAGAGTGCATATAATTATTCATCTGATATACTTGCCAAAACTATTGCTTTTTTTTTTCCTTAATGACTTTGTTTCCTATTATCTTTCACTACCTGGTCCCATTAGGAACAAAAATATCCTTTTTTTTTTTTTTTTCCCAAACGTTTGGGAGAACAGAGTTCTTCATAGGACTAGGTTTGGAGGATGCAATAAAGATACAGCTGTGAAGGATGTTAGATTTCCAATTGCTTTCCTAACCAGCACTTAAAATCTCTTGCAATGGGAGAGATACAAAGCCTAAAGTGATGCAATGTAGTGGAACACTAATTAACCTTTTTTTTTTTTATATTCTTTATTTGCATAATTTAATGGAATAGGTTCTTTTACAAGCACAAGATTAACTGGAAGTGATTATTGGTATGGAGTGATTTTGATTTTTTTCTTTAGTAATCATGTATGTGAGGATTAGCTCAATTCAACCTGCCTCAGTTCATGAAAGATTTTTAAAAGGCGAATCTCAGGTAGTTCACACAAAAGTGCTGTGAGGAAGGTGAACATTAAGCAAGTTTTTTTTCAACTAGAGTACATTTATTACTTACATGAGCCAAAATATTTGCAGGAACATGTTGAAACTCTCATTCTTTTTCTAGCTTGCCGTAAAAGTATATCTCAGTATAATCTTGTTAATGATTTCTGTTCTTTAATAATATTTTTAAACCAGAAGCCAGTATATCTTTTCTGATGATGGGAAAGATGGTGTTTACTATGGTAGAAAACAGCTAAAATTGGAAACTGAATTCCTTGAATGTTCACCCAGATGGAGCAAATTATTGGCCTTTCTTTATTTTGTAATTAGAATGTAAACATTGTGAGAGATGTCTCTAACCCTGTGAGAGATAAGGGTATGCTAAAATTAAAAAGCAGATTTCTTACATTCTACTTGCTTCTGATCAGGTCAGAAAATGGCATAAGCTATGTGTGGCCTGGCAGAGTGGGAAACAAACAGTAAATAAACTCTCAGAATCAGTCTTAAAGGTACAGAACACACACAGCACAGACAGAACAGACGATTGGGAATACTGGCATCATAGTCACCCTAGGACATTAACATAAAAATTATTGTTGGTGTCTGAAGTATTGCATAGTTGCCACAGACCTATCATGACATTTGTTTAGAAGAGGGCAAGAAGCTGCCTTACTCAGCGCTGCCAGACAGGGCCACACCCCATACATTCTGCTGCTTAAAATCAGATTCTACAGGTTTTGACATAAAAGCAGTAGTAATTTTTTATTCTTGTAACTCTTTATATTGTTTCAAAAGCAAAATTTAATACTTCAGGGGAATTAAAATAAACTCTCCCTGCTCACTCTGTATTCTGAAGTACTCATAGCCCAGGACCCGAAGGGATGATCAGCACAGGATTCTGCCTGTGCTGTTCAGTGCCCTGAAGTTATGAATATTTATTAAGAACCAAGCCTATTTCATAATTTACTGCTTTCTCAATGAACAGATTAAAGTCTAGGAGCATAACTATAGTTAGTGTGATAAGGAGAATTATGACTACGAAGTTTCTACTATATTCCCAATTAACTCCCAATATTTCCTGCTAATTTCAGTTTCCCTCTTGTTTGAAAATATGGATAAGCCTTAACTTGCTCAGCTATTTTCTGATTTTTTTTCCAATGGGCAGGAAAGGGAAAAGATTAAGATATTTCTTTATTGTGGGATTTAATGCTTAGACCATTATTCCAAAAGTCACTTGTGACTTTTCCTTCAAAGACCAATCTGCTCCTCAGTGACTGAATTCGAAAGGTCACTCAAGATCCTTTAGTAAGTAAGCTGTGTGCATTGATCCAGTTCATAAACTTGTACAAAATATGATTCAGTGTGCATGCTCCCATGAAATACATGATTAATTATGTGGAAAGTCTTCACCCTGAAATCTGAACGCTGCTGTGTGAAGCAGGAATGAACATTTTATCTCTCTGTGGGCTAATCATTTATTTAGAACTTAGAGAAACATCTGTTTGAGGGCAGCAGATGACCATGGCTCATCCAGCCATGGGACATTAGCATTTCTAAAAAGGTGGAATCAGTTTATATTCCAAAAAAGAATATAAACCTTCAAGCCGTTCTGTGAATTAAAAACTGGTGCCAGTTTTAGGTAGTTATCCCTCTTTCCCAATGTAGTCCTGGGACGAACTTGAGGTTTTCAAATGGAGAGAAAAAAAAAATAAAGAAATGAGGAGATTGAGAGGAAGAACTGTTAGTTCACATACTGTGCTTCTGCTTGCTGATAGCAAAGTAAAAGACAAAGCTCTTGCAATACATGGGCTTGAGTTACCTGACGGAAAAACATGAGCAGCTTCACAAAGTGTTCAGTACACAAAGTGAGAGACCATGGGATATGATCCAAAAAACTTAGCTTGATTTTTTTTTTTATTCAATACCCTTGGTTTACCTGCCTTTTTAATGCCTTGTGTATGTTCAGGATTGCTAATGAATATTTTATTCTTTTCCATTTCAATCCCTTTATGTAAGGTTTCTTCAGAGTAAGAGTAATACACACAATTCTGTTTTACTCAAAGAGATGATTAAAAAAAACCCAAGCCAACCAACCAACACCAAAGAAAACAAAACGGAAATAATGGATGGTTGGATAATTTTATAGACATCTAAGAAAATTTTTGTTATGCAGAAGAGGTTCCTTTGTGAAGCTGGAAATACAGGTATGGGCATTCAGAAAAAAATCTATGTCTGGGACATTTCTGGTGCTCAGAAATATATTTGGCACAAAAATCATAAATGGGAAAAACAATAAAATATTCTTTTCACATCTGAATTGCAGGAACAAAGATGGATTTTTGAGGGGTTTTTTTTGTTTGTTTGCGACTCTCATCTTTAGCCAGACTATTATTTTTCTAGACTATTGCCTTACAGACAGGCTGAGTTCCAGAAGGGACAATTATGATTTATTTCTTTTTGGCTCAGGCATTGGACTGTCACACAAGCCTTCTAGAGACTACAGCTGATCACTTATCTAAGGTTTGTATCAATTCTAAAGCTGCATTTATTCTAGTCCAGATGGAGTAAGGCACTCATCTGCAAGCTACTTATTTAACAAGCGCCTTCTCTAGACCATATTGACAACTGTAGTATCAACTCTGTCCTTATAGGCCACCATTATAATTGAATATTTCATCCTTCAAAGTGAGATGATATACATGCTAGTTGTAATGTTACAGCACTTCTGATTGCCCTGCTTATTGGTAGCTTGTTCTGTTCTACCTGATAGGGGAAGAGAAAAAAACTTCAAACAGGCATGTTTTCAATCAAATCATATCAGATCAAATAAATCCTGTTTTGAAGGTTATTTAATAGTCATCATCTCTGGTGACACTAGAAATGCAAACAAGTGCTCTGGCAATGCTGAAGAATGAGTCATGAATAGAAAAGTTTATTAGTTTGATGGGCTTTTTTTGTAAGTATCAGGTATTCGTACTACTAGGACATTGTTTTGATATCTCTATGCAGTCTGAGTCCCTGGTAAACATTCAGACTGAGTTTTTAAAATATGTAATAAAGAACAAAGTGGGCTACATATAGGTATCTTACAGACCTACATCTCATCTCTCTGCTGTTTCCATGTAATTCTCACTGTCTACACTACTCCTTGCTGCATCATGTGCATATTGTATATTTTCTGGGGGAAATAGCTGAAAATAGTTTTATATTTGGAAGTTTAGAATGCACCATCCACCCTCTGTCTTTGCTGTATGCGTGCATTATATTCTAATTTTCTCTTGACTGCCAGAGTAATTTCTGTTGTCACTATGAGCAATGCATTAATTTCTCCCCTTAAATGAATTACTAGAGCACTCCAACAGTAATGAGGGAAGGATATGAGTCTGTGCATCCACTAAGATTTAGGACCCAAGATTTATATCACTATAAGAGGGAAGAGGGTATGTTTCCATGAGAGGGAAGAGCAGCAGAACCTGCTATAAGAGTTAAAAAGGAGTATTCATAACAGTGCTGGGTATAAGAGGAAAGGCAATAAAAAGCTGAGCCCTGGCTCTGGATGCAGAGAACCTGCACCTGACACAGGAATTTCTGCCAGCAGCGCAATTTGGTTTTACTCTGTAGTCAGGAAGTTCAAGCAGCTGCACAATGATTACCTTAAATGCACACACTCTAAGGTGGGGGCTACTGATGGTTCTTTCTTTCAGGTGCATCCAAGTAGGAAAAGTCAGTATTTGGGTTTCTCTGTAGCTAAATTGTAGATCTGCCACAATTTACTGTACATTTTTCTGCTTTTAAGGTAAATGCTGAACCCAAGAGCAGTGTACATATTTTGGAAAGTAATTGCAGAATAAGGTTTGTGTTCCCTAGTGAATATTTTGTGGGCCTATGCAGTGCAGTATCTGTGATTTTTCCTTTTTTTTCTGGTCTGTGGTGGATGTTTTAGTTTTGCTTAGTTTTTACACTCAGGAAATTATCCAGGCTAGTGGATACTGCAGCTGCAAAGCTCACTCTGCCCTGAAAGAGAAGAATGCAGAGCTCTTGAACTTTATAGATCCAAATGTATCAAAGGAACTCTCACTGTCCACATTTGTGTAATATATGATGTATTAAAGGAAAGCAAAATTTTTCTCCTTTCTTCTTACCATTACTAATTTTATCTGGTTTTATCAAGGATTAGCAAAATATGAACCTGGATCTACTGCTTAGTTTTAAAAAAAAATTCTGCTCAGGAAAATACCTTAGATTTTTTTTTTTGCAGTCTGTGAAACCTACAGAAAATCATAGATTTTATTTGGCAATCTTTTATTTGAACTAAAGGAAAGTAAAATAAAGGTAATTTAAATGGAAATAAAAAAGAGAGAAAATGGTGGTCTGATGGGGTTTTCCAGAGAAAGCAGACTAAAATGTTTGCTTTGGTTTAGCTAAAATAGATTTCCTGACTCTTCCTTAACAGTTGTCTACTTGTGTTCCTTTTTAAGAACTTTTTGTCTTCTAGATAAGATATTGCATATTTAAACAGCTGTTTTAAAAAAATGGAGCTGATTTAGAAATTCTTACCTTGAATAAATAGTTGTAATTGGTTCCACTCTCTCCATGTACTTAGCAGCTTCTTTTACTATTTTTTAGCTCTTAAATGGCTAAGCTGCCAAAAGTATGCACATAACATGTCCTGATTCTGGTTTTTTTGACAGTTAAATTACACACAACTAGTATTTTGGCAAATATTAGGTTTTAAAAATTCTGCATGCATCACCCCTGTCTAATACCTAAGTTAATTATACAAATGAAGAGAAATGGGGCACAGGGAGTAAAATCCTTTTTTTTTTTATTTTGTAAGGCCATTTCCTGTCTAAAAGCAATAAGCAACTATTAGGACTTCTGGTCGAGAAATGAAGGCACATCTTTTATTTCAGCTTTTGCTAGATTTTAGTACATAAGTGCATTAGCATTTATATTAGATTTTGACTTGTACTTCTTCCTACCTTGCAGTTCTCCATGGTATGCTTTGGCCATCAGTTACAGTTCAGGATAAGAACTCTGGTTTATTCCAAGCATTCCTCTCAAAATTATATTCTGCAGTGAAGCTGTTAAGAAAGACAATAGGTACGGCAAAGAGTTTGAGGTACAGATGGGTGTTAAAAACATTGCATGTCCAATTTTTGGGGGTGACCTTTTGTCAGATTAGGAAGATTACTTTAGAACTGTGTCTTTTTTGAAACAGCATGAGGTTGCTGGGAAAATAAATGTTTACAGGTGTTTGTATTGAAGCAAAACTAAATTCACAAACAGCTAAGCTTTGCATCTTCCTTTGTTTTTACACCACCACTGAAAATAAACCTCACACTATCAAAATGAGCAGAAAACCCCCTCTGCTTTGGGGGGTGGTGGGTTGTTTGTTTCTTCATTTGTTGAAATATTATTTTATTATGTGGAAGAGAAAGAGCAGAAAGAAACTGAGTTTCTGGGAGATGATGAGGTAGCTATTTTGGCCTGTTGCTGGCAAAGAACCAAAGAGTGCAGAGGTGGTGGCTGTAGTAAATGATTTTACTTTTTAAATTGCCTTAAAACTAGGGTTGTCTGAGGAGTTACTGCACCAGAATTGTCTTCACTCATCCTTAGTAAAGGTAGACCTTTTTTCTAGAGGAGATCTGACCGTCTTCATAGTTAAGTTTCTAGGAAACCTGGACAAAGCTTTATAGGCAAGCTCTTCCAACAGCACAAATAAAAAAAAAAAAAAAAGCCCTCATTTCTTGGAGGGAGGGATGACCATTTCTATGGTGAAAAATTGTTAATCTTGTAAGTTTTGAATTCAAATTTTGTAAACATGTAGAACTCCAAACTTATGTTCATGTAAAAGCATTCTGATTTTGCTTCAGTTATGTTCTCTATAAATGGTTTTATATAAAATGACGATGTGAGAGTCCACAACTTAATTTTGTGTGTGTAGAATTGTGTCAATAGGATTTGGCAGATACTTTGATACATCCAAATATATGGTCTGTGCTTGCTTTAGTCTGATAACTGATAAAAGAGAGTCAGCTCTGCTGTAGTATAGGTAAGTACAGCACTGAAATCCATTGAGCTAGACTTCTGCAGCATTAAAGAAGGACCACATCCCATAGGAACAATGTTGATAGCTCATCCGTCATCTTGAGGGTACTGGAGGATATTCTGTAGTCAGTCAAAAGAATTACTCTGTAAGTTTTGATGAGGATCCTGGATTTTTTTGCTTAAAGGGCCCCACAGGGCCAAACACATACACAGAAAAGGGATATTAATATGAAGTCTTTTGGACATCAAGCACTCTGAATTAAACAGTGCAAAAATGGAGGCAGGGTGGGAAGAGAGGAACAAGATTTTATAGCTGTATTTTTTATATAAAAGGAAGTTGTTTACTGTTACATAAGAACACAGTACTAAAGGGAGTCTTAAGGCTGTGCAACTGGTGAAAGAGGGATCATTTTCCTCTGCATGTTCCCATGACTTTTCTGTTTCTGTGTCTCTGAATATAACAGTGTCAATTTAGCCAGTTTTCATGTCAAAAAAGCTTTTTTTTTTCTAACTTGGAATATGTGTTCTCTGCAGTGAGAATCTATATCTATATGAAATAGGGAAATGTGTTCACATTGTCAAATTCCAGCTAGAGTCTTAAGCATCAGGCTGTATACATTCTTTGTTACCTTTCTTTCATGACACTCCAGCTCTGATGTGTCTGGGTATGGGGAATATCCCAGTAAAGCACACAGAGCACACCTCACTCATGAGTCCCATCAGGACTTTCCCAGATGTGGCCTGAAGGGTGTTCAAGGTATCCTGAACTTTGGGGCATTAGCAGTACCTGGTCAGCTCCTCTGTGCTTAGATGGCATCTTGGAAGTGCCTTGGTCTTCTTTGAAGGTCTGTGGTACCTGCATGGTAGATTCAGATCCCATGAAATAGAATTAGGTGGGTCTGCTGAGGACCTGAGCCTTGACATCTGCTGAAGAACAGTGCTGTGGCAGGGAAAGCTGTATGTGCATTCTGATACGGATTAAGTGGTAAAATTGATTGAAGGCTTCTGACAGACATGTTAGGGTGGATTCATTGCATGCTTCAATTCTACTGGAAAATATTCATGAATCTTGCCAAGACATGTACCTGTTAGATTCCCTTCCTCTTTTTAAGTTTTGAGCTATTCATGTTACTGCAATCTGAATTTCCACTGATGTTACCTTGCAAGCAAGTAATTCCCAAAAGGTAGGCTGTAGGGGTGAATGAATATTCAAAGACATAATCTATATAAACATAAACTCTTCAACAGATGACTAACAGGAAAATTCAAATCTAGTTCTCGACCTAAATTGAGAACTCTTTCTGTTGAAGCTGATGAGTAACTGCTGCCATGTTCTTCATTGCTAACTTTGAGTAGAAGGAGCAGCATGAGTGAAATTAGGAGATTCAAGGATCTTTAGTAAAGATATTGCTATATATCAGGACACTAGAGTTCAATTAGCATTTATGATATGGAATTTTGTAAGTTAGGTTTTGATCTACTTTGACTAGAGAGTCTTTAACCAGAAACTGTATAGGAGATTTCACAACAGTTTTGAAATTGTTAAAATGTTTTTCAAAATGGAAAACCAGTTAGATTTTGTTCCAAAAAAGAAGCATAAGAAAAAAAAGCCTGTTTAAACAGTCTCTGCTGAAAGACCTTCTTATGACTGTGAATAACTATATACACCCTGGAACTGAGAGAGGAAAAGGGCAAAAGGTGGAAGATTCCACCTCTCAAGTGGATGAACCATATTTCATGGTTCTGGGAGTCACTGTAATAGGGAACCTATTTGTGAAAAGGAGGATATGATATGGAAAAATAGGGCAGGAAAATCAGCTTCTTGTAAAAAAAAATCTCAGCAGTAAAGGGAGAACAACTAATATCAATATTGGAAACTTGGAAACATCAACTTGGAAAAAGCCAAGAAAGTTGGAGTTTATTGTGTAAAGACTTCTGGTATTATGGTAAAAAACGTGTTGCCACTCAGTTGATGTCTTACTGAAGACAAAAAAAAAGCTTTTAATCTGAATAATTGGCAATGTGAGCTCATTTTCTTTCCTCTGTTTTTAGCCCACAGAATCCTGTGTATCAAAAAGCTAAAGCTGAAACTGAAAGGGATATGAAAGGGAGGGATCATCTTTTTTGTTTTTATGTTTCTAAGGCAACTTTCAATGAATGAAGATAATTATTTTTTAAATATCTTCTTTTATTATAAAAGTCTCATGCTTGCTTTAAAAAAAAAAAGGGTTTCTAGTGCCGGGAAACTTCCTTGTGAGGGGTAGAATCTAAATATTTTGGGTCCTATAAAAGAAGGTAAAGCACAGCGCAAAATGTTACAATAATGAGAACTGGCAAAATCCTTACTTTGGATCACAGACTGTTCTGTGTTACTGAATGCAGCGGGCTACCTAAATCATCACCACATTTTTCCAAGCACCATGTTATTAAGTAGCAGATGCAGTACTAGAAATGAAAGAATGGGTCATTAAGGTTCTGTAAGGGTGAGAAATGCAGGCTCCATGCAGCAGCAGGTGCCAGCTGTTGCAGTCTTTTAGGACAGTGGTTGTGGGGATGGTTTTGTAGACATTTCTGATTGGGTTGTCATTAGGAGAGGTGTTACAAATGGATTTGAGTGTGCTATGTCATAGCTTCAGATTTGCAGCACAACAAGTTCGAAATGAAATATGATTGCTGTAGGATAACTAATATTTTTTATGTATCTTTGTAATGTACTGCAAGATTCCATTCTTTTATCAGCAAAGATAACCCTAAAAGTGCTAAAGTTTGTAAACATGAGCAAGGAAAGTGAATGAAAAGTTAATTTACCAGACATTTCAAAAACAAAAGAAAATGATGATGAGTGATGCAAATTTCTGCAGGATGCTACAGCATAAGTTATGCATTTTTCAAAAACCCAAATGCAGAGAATTTCTTTGGTATCCCTCCTGTTAAAAGATTTAAAGGAAGATGAAAAGTGATGGGCTGCAGTACTTCTGCATAGTTAGCTCTGGACATATGCTGCAATTTCCTCAAGCCAGTAGACAAACCCACAGTTTTTAACCTTTAGGCTTTGTATCAGAACAGGAGCTGGAAAGTTCAGTTTTTCCAGATCTGATTCAGCATGTTCATTTGGAAAGTCTGCCTTGCTCATAATGTGAGTACCTTATGGTTTCATCATATACTGTCCCAGTGTCTGTTTTTGTCAGTTCAGTAACATAATGTACCAGCATCAATGTGTGTAGTTGAGGATGAGGACCAGGCAAGATAGAGGCCTAAGAGGTAGGCTTTTTTCTGCATATTATACCATATGGCATCCATCCCCCAACAATTATATTTTTCTGTAAAGGAGGTAGTAGAAGAAAATGTCTAAATCTGCATTTAAATTTACAGTTGCATTAGAGATGCCTGTATCAGGGATGTTTATTAGCAGTCCTTGCTCAGCTTGTTAAATCTAAGCTCTGCAATCTCTGAAGTCAGTTTGCTCATACCCCATCTCCCCTCCCTGGAGCCTAGCTACCTGTCCCAGTCTTGCTTGGGAGAGGTTTCTCTGCTGGAGTTACAACTTTAACCACTTCCACTTAATTTGGACGTAGCAGGGCACTCCTATATTTTCTCACATCCTGCTGTTTTCCATTCTGTAGAGTGTAATTGTCATCTGGAGTAAAACAGAAAAGCCATAGCAGTTGACTGCTGGATGTGTTGACAAAAGAAAAGGAATTTGTCTGAAATCTGTTAATTGGAGAGAATAAATGGATAATGAAGAATATAGGAAGGTAAGTGATTGTTGAAGCTTGTAAATATATAAGAAATGTCAAGTGATATAACATAGCACTGAAGGATAAGCTGTAGGAGCAGAGGTCATTTGAGAAGCTTTGTACATTTAACCACTAAAAAAAAATAAAAATAATTTTGTGTATAGTATTAAAAAATGCTCCAGAGCTCTCCACTTAGGCTGCACAGTTCAGTCACACCTGAATTCTGCTTGATGTGGTTCAGCCATGGAGAACTAATACTTGGTGTTTCTTAGATAGAAGCACATTGCAGATCTGTAGAGGAACAGCTGTTTAGCAAAACAAGAAATGTAGGTCTAGAAAAGTATTTTATTCTATTCTTAGTATTTGGGTGATCATCAGATAAAATTAACTAATCAGATAAAATAAACTAACTTTTTTAGGGAGAAATGCTAGAGATTGTACTACTTTTATCTTCTTAAAAATGGAGAGAAAAAACAGAATAACCTATTGTTATGTAACATCACGTAAGTTAGAATTTGGCAAAAATAATTACTACAAAAGATGTGAATAAGCATTGTCTGTATCAGTCCTGTTGTGAGCTGCCTCAGCTGACTCATAAAACACAAATTTAACCATGGAATTGATTATTTGCTGCACATTTAGGTAACATTTACACCGTAATTGGTCATGAAAATTCCTTTTGCTAATGATTTTTATATCACCTGGTGTAGCTGTGTCTTTATATTACTATGCCTTGTGCTTTAGGACATCCTGGTTGTACCAAAGAATTGCTGACAAATCAGATCATTCAACTGTAAAGTTCTCCTTGTGATCCCTGCTTCTCCATTATGGCTTACATTATCACAGCGCCTCTAATTTAAGTTCTCACATTTTTATAGAGGGGAGTAAGAAATATTGTTTAAATTATATAGCCCAAGGAAAGCAGGCAAGGAAAATTAGCATAGGATAAAGCAGGATCTAAGGTACACAAACAACTGCTAATTATTTCTATATGAATAGCAGGTAGGCATGGGTTAAGGTATATATACCTCACAAGGTAACTGTGAAGGCCAGCCTACTTAATTGTTGTGAAATGCATCAAAAACTTTTAAAGTAAAGAAATATTTAAAAAGTGCAACAGCTTTGTGGGGTGTTTCTCCACTCGTTCCCCTGCTCCAACCCCTTCCAAGTAAGAGGAGAAAGGAGAATACCATCCAAATAAAATAGTCCCATCATATATGTATTACAAAGAGAGAAAAGAGGATTTTTATAGTTTTCCATTTTAAAGCATTTTTATGGATTAGAGTACTGGCAGATCTCTTCTTAGCTGTGTTTTGTGCCAAAAGCTTATACACTCAGTACCAAATAACTAATAGAATATAATTTCAATGTGTGCTATTAAATGTGAATAAGTGTGCATTGAGGACAGCTCAAACTTAATTTCATTAATGTTAGTAAGAGCTTATAGAATATAGAAATAGAAACAACACTAGAAAAAGCAACATTTTCCTAGGATAAGAAGATTTGTAAAGAGACAGTGCTGGAAATGCAGTATTTTCTTCTTCTCCTTTCATTGATCTGACAAAAGCATTGGATGTGGTATGTGGCTGTGGTCTTTGCAGCCTCACAGAAAATCCTAATCTGTTTAAGTAATTTGCAGAGGACTTTAGAACTGCTTCATGTAAGTACCAAATGACGCTCAACAAACTGATACTTTCCATAGGATAACTCAGAGAACATCTTGTAACTAGTCTTGTTCATGCTGTTCAGTACAGTGAGGTACATGATTGCTGTGACCTTTAAATGAGCTTTTGGATTTTTGAAATTCAAAAGTGTCACTCATTCTCTCCAAATAGTCTAAAAAAGCTAAAGGGACAAGATAAGAATTCTTGATTGTAGCCACACATTGTTATCCACTCCAATTTCTGATTTACAAGTGCTGGTACAGAAAATTATTCTTCTCCAGACAGCTTTTAATTTGACTGTCAGATGAAAACTTAGGGCTGCTAGAGGAAACAACAAAAAAGAGTGTCTGTTGACCCTCTAAACTGAAGTCCTTGTCTGAAAGCTGCTTGTTTTTTTTGGTTTTTGCTGAGTAATAATGAATGCCTACTGAGAAATGGACCCAGGCGAAAAAAAGGTATTACTGACAGGCACTTTCAAGAAAACAGTAGTCTGGGATCAGGCTCTCCACCAGGTGTATTAAGGTTTTGAGCTTCATTTGTCATGCAGAATAACTCTTTGGGAGATGGACAGAAGATAAATCTGTGGATTGGACTCCTGCTATGGAAACAAGAGCTTTTTCCTCTCTGGAGGACGCTGTGCAATGAATTGATCAGTGGCAATGTTGAGACTTTACGTTCACCAAGGTGTTACTGACTGAAATCCAGCTGTGAGAGACCAGACAAGTTGTCCATTTGAGCTAAATGCAAGTGCTCAGTTCCTGCACAGTTGGGTCGAATGAGTCACCAGGAAGCACATTTACTGCCAGAGGGACTTCTGAAGCTGCAAATGTGCTCCTGACTGCTTGCAATACAACATGAGATCCTTCAAGATCCCAACCACGTGTAATGGTGCAAGAAGCCTGGCTTTTTGAGGGAACACATGAGTCTATCCAAACTCTTTGGCTGGAAAACCAAGTCCAACGCTGCACCTGGCAGCAGGAGTGCCTTGGCCCACAGACTGAATGGCAGTGTAGGTTATTCAATGCCTGTGTACTCACCAACCCTTGATTCACCTATGTTTCAAAATGCTCTAATCCTCAGCTTTGAAAATTTTCCTCTAGTGACATCAAGAATTATATTAACTATTATATTGTCCCTAATTTTAAACTTGCCTCAAACTGTAAATTATAAGCTTCTGACTACTTGAGTCAGAGATGAACCTATCAAAACCACATTTTCTTCAAATCTAAGTAGAATTAAAATTGTATTTTCTCTCATGAGATCTCCACAGAAATTTCAGGGTTGGGAGGGAAATGTGAAAATTACATGTGAAATTACACAAGGTTCTCTGGTAGATGTGTGTGCAGCTTTTTGTGAGAGTTTAGAGACTTGAACTGTCTTCTTTTTTCCCTTCAGGACAACACTGGACATGCTTATTTTAATATGGTAATTGGCAATGTAAATAATAGACTTAAACTGACAGTGAACATAAATGTGTGCTAAGACTAACTATGCAAGATAGAAGTTTGTTTTTATGTGGGTAGTTGTTTGCAGCAAAGGGATGGTATGAGGTGATTCAATAGCACCAGTGCTTTGAAGTGTTACAGCCAAATATGCCAAAACTACTTCTGTCTGAGACCTAGGTCCCATAAATACTACTTTCTGCAAGTCCTGAGATAGTACTTTTATACCTTAGACATTTTTCCCCTGAGTTTACAGCTAAAAACAACTTAAGTTTTGCAGAGCTCTCTCTACCTAATAAAATGAGACTAAAATTCTCCAGTTAGGTGTCCCTTAATATATTGTATTATAAATGTCAAAGACGCCCACCGTTGTTCAAACAGGAGAAAAAACTCACTATCTTCAAGTGCTTACAATCTTTGGACTTTTTCCTTCCTGAAGGAGGGTTCTTCAGTTGCCTGTAAAAGGTGCAGGACTCAAGTCTAAATCATCCTAAAAAACATTAAGGCTCTATTAAACAAATGTACTTTTGCTAAGGAGCTGAGGAAAAAGCCACCAGTCTAACTTATTCCATATAACCAAGAGGGTGATTAAATGTTCCAAATATGCAGAAGTCAGATGTCCCATTTCTGCTTTAAATCTTTTCCTTTTATAGGCTGTGGGTTATACTCCCTGCTTTGAAAACCTGTGCTGTTTAGGAACAAGAATTTATTTACAGTTTTAAAAACTTGCAACTAATCTTGGATGAATAGTCTGAATTAACCTTTGGCAGAGAAGTCGTAATTTCTAAGCCAACACATAACTGTATTTTGCATTAGCTTAGGAATATTGGGTACTTTGAGGGGTTAAGAATGAAATATTTTCCATGATTCATATCTCTTTTAGCTTGAAAAGTCAACAACTCAATTCCAGTGTAGCCAAAAGGGGTTTTCAGTCCAAAATGTCTCATTGCTTGCAATTAATTTGGGCTCTTGCAATTACGGTTTTGTATCCCAATGCATTAATGCATGAAAGCAGCTGCACAATGAGTAGTGCCACATGTTTGAACTAAAAATAATCTGTGTATATTGTGGCTGTGCAAACAGTTGTACATTTTGGTCGCTGAAGATAATCTCTATGTTAGAACAGCAGAGATGCATACAAGATGCAAAAAAATTGTACAACTGTGAGGGAACAATTGTCTGTGCCTGCTTGTGCCACTTATGTCTTAGCAAGTATGCTGAATCCTGTTATTTAAATCCATGGAAAATTACATCAAAACTTTTAGTGATAAACGTACTGAGGCAAATGGAAACAACTTTATTTTCCATGAAATAAGGATTTTGGAGCTTAGACAACAGACATGATGCTTTAGAGAGGGGGGGAAAAGGCTGTGCTATTTTAGAATGAATTCTGTCTTGCAGATACATCTATGGGAGAGGGTAAAAAACCCTTTCAGCTGAAAATGGCACGCTTTCCAACTTTCTGAGCTCAATCCTTCCACCGTGCTGGGTTTTGGCTGGGGTAGAGTTAAATTTCTTCACAGCGTCTAGTACAGGCCTGTGTTTTGGATTTGTGCTGAACACAGGGTTGATAATATAGAGATGTTTTTTGTTATTGCTGAGCAGGGCTTACACAGAGCCAAGCCTTTCCTGCTTTTTATACTGCCACGATGACGAAGACATTGTGGGAGCATCAGAGGTTCAGACAGGACACAGCCAGGACAGGTGACCCCAACACACCACATAACATCATGCTCAGTATGTAAAGTGAAGGGAAGAAGGAGGAAGGGGGGACGTTTAGAGTGATGATGTTTGTCTTCCCAAATAACCACTACATGTGATGGGGCCCTGCTCTCCTGGAGATGGCTGAACACCTGCCAGCCTCTGGGAAGCAGTAGATTAATTTCTTGTTTTGCTTTGCTTGTCTGTGCTGCTTTTGCTTTCCCTACTCTCTTTATCTTAACCCACTAGTTCTCTGACTTTTACCCTTTAAACTCCCTCCTCAGTCCTGCTGGTTGTGGGGGTGAGTAAGTGGCTGGGTGGTGCCTGACTGCTGACTGGGGCCATTCCACAACATCCACTTACAGGTCAGTGTTTTGTGGCACCATTGAAGAGTCTTTGCCTTCCAAGAAGCTCCTGGAAATTTATTCTGATCCCCATCCTGTTAATATTCATGAGTGGCTTGCCAATGGGTGACTCCTTTATCCAAACTTAGAGTAACCTTTGGGTCTCAAAAGCACTTGCTTCTACTTCCAGCCTTGCACCTTAATCTCTGTTCCTCATTCCAAAGTAAATTGTACAGAAGAACAGATTATGTCTATGTTTTTTTTTCTTTTGTTTCAGTTCTGTGGCCTATGTCTTACACTATGTACGCTGGTGTGTGTCCAGAGCAATACTGCACTAGACCAGAGCCTGGGTCTTCACATGCTGGGAACTGCTGGCAAAGTGCACCATAATGAAGAAGACTGTACCACATTCCATTTGAAGATAAGAGGACTGCCAGCTATCACTGCTTTGTTAGTAATAACATCTTAGGCACGTTGTCTGTCTTTGTTTTCCAAGCTTCAGTACAGTGCAATGTGCTTGACTGCCAACAGCCATAACTGAGAGACTTTGGCTGCTGCCTTTCAGCATGGACTCCTGTCTCCAGTCAAACAGCTTGTATTATAAATTTCCAGTGGAAATTATGAAACTCCATTCCTGCAAGTAAGTCATGATCTTATTTGATGGGATGCAGTTGCAGGTGGCTGCTGAATACCAAGCAAAACTTGAGCAGTCTGTGTGTGCCCTGTCCAAGCACAACAGAATGGAAATACTGGTGAAAAACCACACCCAGTTATAATACTAGCACATAATTTATTACAGAGGATAATATAATTATGGTTTATAAACTAGGTGCTTTTAACCATTTATTAGATATATATCTAAAGTTTTCAATAGATCTCTTATATCTGTTAAGTTATGTTAATGACAATATATTATCAAGCTGATACATACACTTTGTGGTTGTCTTTCTCCCAGAAATGCTGCATCAGTTGAATACTGACAGTGGAGAAATAGGAGCTGGGTTCCTGTGGCTGAGCACACAAAAAATGCAGCAGAGAGACAGAGAAGTGTTTAGTTTCCCATTCATAAGGAGTCAAGAGAGGAAGTTTTTAAGTCTAGAGTGTTAGTTATAAAGAGACTTTGATTTGTGATTAAAGAAACTGATTGCTATTGCATCTGTTCCTGAGAGAATGGGAAACAAAAAGGGATATATTCCCTCTAATTAGAATTACAGCTAAATCTGGTTATTAACTCCTTCTAAAGTTGAAAAACTTGACTATTTGAGCCAGAAAGAATGATGGTATTTGAGTATGTCTTTCTCTTATTTTAGACATGGCCTCTGCTTTTAACTCTGTGTTCATTTTTTCCTTTAATTTTTTTTTTCTTTTGTTCCCTTTTGAGAGTGAGACAAGAGTAATGTGTGCCCATGGAAGAACTTGCATTATACAAGGGTTTCCACTCCATGTTGGCAGACAAGTAGATGCAGTTCTGGCATCTCATTTGTGCTCATTTGGGTTTGTTTACTGACCGTAAACAAACAAAAAATATGCAAAAATCTGTGAGATAGCAAATATTTTACTTGTACTTTTGCCAAGATGTGTATGTCTCTGTGCCAGGATTTTCAGTAACGATGGCATTAAGCTATACACTCTTCTCCCTTTATTTGTAACAACTAAGCTCATTTCTTTTTATTTAAATTGGCTATTTTAGAAATGCTCTTATCAGTTAAACCAGCTTCTCTTTTTTAGAATAATAACACGGTTGTGTGATTAAATCAAAAGTTCATACTGCAAAAAAGGATTTTGTAGAGCTAGAGAAAATGACGTATTAATTTCATAATGCATTAGAGATTTCTGTGTTTCTCCCTCTCCTTACCAAAATAGTTTGTTTGGACAAATTTTAAGGTATATTTTGCCCTAGAAATTTCAAGAATCTGAATTCTGGATTTTTATTTCATTTTTTTTTGGGGGGGTGGTGTGGGGGGGAGGTTTAAAGACCTTGTATGACAGAGGAGTGTCCCTACACTTATACAACCAGCATTCCTTTAACTGAGTTTTGTTCTCAAACTTCAGTTTATAGACCATGAAAAAAGGAACTAAAATATTTGTAAACACAGAAAAAAACAAAAGGATTCTTTAAGAATTCCTAGAGTTGCAAGTTGTCTGCCTTCCAAAAAAATAAATGGTAGCTTATTAATTCATAAGAATTTCTCTGTTGATTTAGATGTAAGTTCTGAGAACCAGCCCTAGGCTTCAAAGCCTACCTTCAAGGTCATGTACACTGCGGGAAGTACTCGGGAGGGTTTCATAACAAAAATGGAATCCAAACATTTACGAATTGTCTGTTTCAAAATGGATGCTTAAATGTGTCCTGTTAATAAACCATCAGCTTTATATTTTTTTGCATCTAATCCTCCACTTAGTTCTTGGTGACTTTTTTTTCATCAGAATCTACCTCCAAGAACCCTCTCTTTGTAGGCTGTGGAAAGAATATTCTTTTGAGTAGAAAAACCTCCTTGACTAGACTGCCTGTCCAACATGTCCAGCACACAGGGGAATTTCCTTCTCTGCTTGAAGAGATATGGAATTAGAGAGATGCAGACTGTCCTGGAAACTGGGCTCTCTGTACCCTCCTTTTTTCTTTTTTTTTTTTTTCCCAGAGGGTGCACCAGCCCAAAGTGTTGGGATAAAAATGCATCATCCAGGAAATCAGAGAGTGATCATCAGAAGGTATGTGATTATTTATTAGCTTGTTGTTCATCATCTCTCTGGGATGGAGAATAGCCCAAGTATACCATATTTAATATTAATATTTACTATTAAATAGTAGCTAAAGAAAAGATCTATTTAGTGTTGGGATTGGGAACTGAAAGTAGTTCTTCTGTCACTACCTTTCCCTAACCCCAGTTCATTACTGCTTCCTTGTTGACTGTTCCTCAGGCTGTGTGCGTCTAACATTCACTGTTGCAGACACACTCTGTCCCAACAGCAGAAACAGCATGTCCTCCCTCATCCTCATTTTTGTACAGCAATATCCATGGCCTGACCAAAGTCAAACTGTCAGGATTTTAGATTCGGTGAAAACTTGCTTGTGAATCCCAAGCCCCCTGATATGTTTTATAATCAAGAGAGTTTTCAGCTCAATCCATGTATCAATGTTTTTGGCTATGCTCAATTATGGAATATTTTTAGGCTTCATTTTGGCTTTGCTAGTAAATAAATAAAGGTGGATGTTTACTCATAGTTGCTTAAACCTATGAGCTACTGTTCTTACCTCTGCTGTTTTTACTGCCTTGTACTTCAGTGCCTATATACTACCATCTGATTTGCTCTTTTTTTCCCCCCCTATCCTTGGAAAACTCAGCCTTGAGGAAAATTAATGCATCTGGAAACATTCAAAAAGTCAAAGTTCAGACACAAACTTTGAAGAGAAGGGCTAAAGTACTAAGGCATTTCAGTTTCCAGGCTAAAGCAAGTAATAGAGCAGTTTTAGACATTTCAGTTTTGAATTCAAATGCCTAAATTCCATTTCACGCCCACATTACGCACATAAGTCTTGCTTTTTCTAAACAAATAATAAGGGTTTTTTTTATCTTTATTGATATACTCAAGTTCCTAGTATTGTAATTCTCTGTAAAATTGAACACAGAAATAAAGAAATGTTTAAGAAAGGTAAAATCCCTTTTTAGAAAGCATCAAAATGCCAAAACAAAATCTAGACCCCCCCAAAAATCTTAATATCTATAATTTTTGTTGCATGAACAACTGGACCCACTTAGCTACTGGTTCATTTAGACTCTCAGAAAGCTGTAGTGTTCTAATAAAAATACACATACTGCTCACAGTGACTTGCACTAAAATGGTGTTCATGTAGCCCAACTGCTGTATGAAAGACATTTCTCTCCCCTAGTAAAATGTGTATACCTGAATTCAGAACAGAGGATGAAGCTTGGCTGCTACAGACTAGCAGTTATTCCCTTCCAGGAAAATATTAGCTAACTTCTAACTTTCTGAGTATGAGCTGTGGCAAGAAGCAGAGGTGTGAGAAATCACAGGACAACAGTGGAAGTCTTTGGCCAAAACCCACAACAGAGGAGACCAAATAATCAAAGAGGAAATCTCAGAAATTTGTGAGTACAGTCCTGCATTCTCTGCTCAGCAGGAACAGAGGTAGTGTGCTGCAAGCTCCTGGTCAATTAGAAAAAGTGATATTGGAACAAGAGACACAAATAATGAAGCAATTCTGCTCTGCACTATTAAAATATGATTCAAGTAATGGAAGACTGTTCAAGTCAGTGTATCAGGCCAGAACTACCTGCACCTATCCCATTTCAGGAGCTTAGGAGAGAAAAGAACGGAAAATAGCAGATGTAAGAAATGATTTAAAATGGAGGGTTCAAAATGTGTGCAGATATCTAATTTTTTTTTCTTTGAAAAAGTTCGATAAAAAATGGGACAGTGTGTGAACAATCTGTGATTGAGCTGAAGCCCTTACTTGTATTTTAGATAAGTCATGCTATCAAAAAGGGAAACTAAAGTACTTTGTCTGAACCACTGAATAATGCTGCTTAGAAATATAGATTTGACTAAGAAGTAAGAATAGTCTTCTAAAACATGAAGTCTCCCTAGGGGAAATCAAGCACTAAAGATTAGTCTTGCTTTCCAATGGTAACTGTTTGATGAGTAGTATAGAAGGCTAGTCTTAGCAAATAGAAAAAAAACAATTCTATTTTTTTGTTTGTTCAAGTGAAAGTATTTATTTACAGGCAATGTTTTTTCAGTAAATAAATTTATTTCTATGTAAATGTAAAGAGCAGTCGTAGCAATTCTTCACAGATCATAGTTTGGTGTGAGTTGTTTTGCTTGTGGGTTGTTTTTGTTTTTTTTTTTTACTATGAATCCCAAAGGAATCTAAATATAGATAGCATGGACCTGAATCAAAAATTGTTTCCTTTCTGTTTGCTGAATTAACAAACTGCAAACAATTCATGAAAGAAAAAAGGCAATTCAACTATAAAATGTGAACTAGTCAATTCACCTGATTGAAAGAAGGATGAAAAGAAGCATGGAGTTCCATTAGTAACAGTAAGGCACATTATGGGGGAAGAACAGAATACTCCTATGCTGATTAGAAAAAGTATTTTATAATAATACTAGAGCATTAATGGGTCATTTACTTTAAAACTTGCAAAGATTAGTGCTTTGTACAAATGCACTTGTGGCTTTTTCCTGCAACACTTTGTTGCCTGAGCATGCTTTCAGTCAGCTGAGATCATGCAATCCCTTCCAGAGGGCTGGAGGCATGGCCTGCTCCTTTCCTTCCTCATGCTCTCAACAAGTCACGCTTCTGAACTCCAGACTAACAGGTTCAAATGCTGTGTCACAAGGGTAACAGGATAAAGGGTCTGTTTGTTCCTTTTTGTATTTGGGAAAGCAAAGAAGGAAAATAAATAGTTTTATTAAGAAGACAAAAATAAATGACCCTTTCCCACTACAGCACAGTAATGAGAGTGAGTTGGAATTAAAAGCAGGAGCTGGAGAGGAATTTTTTTTCCTGTTAGGCCAATCGTCTCACATGCAAGCCCTTTCCCTAAAGAAATATTGCTTGATTTCTCCATTTTTTGCATTCTCAGAGAATCTCTCTTAAAGAGAGGGGACCTACTCTCTCTGCAGTATAATGTCAGGGCCTAAGGGTACGGGAACCTATGGTTCAGGGTGCTCTATGCTCTAAGATACTGAGGGAGAAAACCCTACATCTATCCTCTCTTATACTTGGGAAACTTATTTAATACTGGCTTCCTTATCATATCCAGAGTCAGTGAAGGCCATAGAAGCATAATAATCCCAGTAATTACTGTAGAGCAGAAGCTAGACTAGCCCTATTGCAAAAGCAAAGCATACTCTTTGAGGCAACAATTCCTCAGATCTGTTTGTGCTCGAGCAGTATATGTTAAGGCAGCTTTTTTCAACTTTATACTGTTTCGGCTTTTTTTATATTATTATTGTTATTTTTAATCTCTGACCAGAACAACAAGAGAGAACCAATTGTCTGCAGAAATTATCTGGATGTGAACAGTGGCATATTGCCTAGAGAAACAGGAGTTTGGGTGGGGGCAGGGCAGGAAAGAAGGGTCTAGATGCAGTACTTAGAAATGAGCCTTCTAAATTTTATTAGCTTTATTATGAGATGATATACAGACTGCCAACACTTGAGGTTTTTCAATGAACACTTCTACATGTTCGTATTTTTTTTTTAAATTATTTTTTCTCCCCCTCAGATTTAACCTCCTTTCTGTCTTACCTTTGTTGCTGCTCTTCACTTGCATAGTTTTTTCAGTCATGGACTAGCTGAGAAGTGTGAAAATATGAGTACTTACATGGCACAAAATATTCAGTGATGTGACAGCATTTTTTACTGTACGAGCTGTGGACATAATAGCAAAGTATATGTTGACTAAACCCTCTAATTTCTGAAACTTGACAAGGAAAGCTTTCTGGTACCATACCAGAAAGAATTTCATCATGGAAAGGGTTGACAAGCATTGGAATGGGCTGCCCATGAAGTTGATGGAATCACCGTCCCTGCAAGTATTCAAGAAATGACTGGCTGTGGCACTTAGTCCTCTGGTTTAATTTACATGGTGGTTTTCTGTCAAAGGTCAGACTCGATGACCTTGGAGGTCCTTTTGAACCTTAATAATTCTATGATAAGGAAAGCAAGAAGTACAATCCTCTGTTCAGCTGTAGCTGTTTTAGAGCTAATTCTTTGGCTTAAATACGTTGGCAGGTCCCTGGAGGTGCAGTGGTTACTTAGGGCTGATTGATGGGGCAGCATTACACAGCTGCTTTCCTCGAGAAGATCATACTCGCATCAGTGACGTGACTGTTTGGATTAACAAAGGGGCACACAGGAGATGTGGGGCAGACTTAAAGATAACAGACAGGAATGGAACAGAACTTGCCCACAGGAGATCCTAAGTCTTCTTCCCAGGAAAAGAAAAATTGTCCTGTGCTTTTATGGCCATATGTGTAGTAGGTAAGATTATCCAATTTCTGATACTTCCACCAAGTATATTCTTAATGACATCTGTTTTTTAATAAGTTTGGAAATTATCTGCAATTTATTATAATGTTTTAAATTAGAATAATTGCGATCCATTGGAGAGAATTTGTAGTTGATTTGGTTGGGGTTTTTTTTCCAAACGGAATTGTTGCTATTCTTCTTTTCTATTTCAGTAATGTGTAATAAAAACAGAAAATAGGAAAGTCAAATTTAAAAACACTGCTACAATTACTAATGACCCAGTTTCATTGCAAGATGCAAAAATATCTGGAAAGTCTTGTTTTATGTTCAATATGGCTTCTGTCATTCTTAGAAGATGCAGCTATATCTGATAAAAAAATTGTACCTAAAATGTAAGTAGGCTTGTTCCAGTTCCACTAGTGGAGTCTGCAAAGGTAGGAAAAAGCAAAATGGACCAAGTTAACATGAAAAATTGCTTACCTGACAGAAATTAAGACTTTTGTAGAGTGTCAGGTTACCATTACTTTGAGCCATTGGCAGTAACCGGTGTTTTGAACTTTAATGTAAATTAATCCTTCTCCAAATTTACAAATCGGTATAATGTAGGTCAGGTGCAGATTTTTTCTGTCTGTTTCCTCACCAACCTACAAAGAGAAGGGCAGGGGCTTGAGTAAGTCTGTAAAGGGAATGTTGTTTTGGCCAGGACAACTCGTATGCTACCAGGCATTGCTCCACGTAAGTGTACCTGAGAAGTCAGTAACATTTTTGGAAAAAGCATCTATGCTGAAACTGCTACTACATAATTAAATTAATTTCTATTTTGCTTAGGAAAAAGTAGAAAAGCTGCAGAGAAATGCAGTTTTGTTTTCGAAAACTAGGTGAGCACATGATAATTCTTCATCCTAGGTACAGCACTTCTGTGTATTAAATTTTTATTAAAATAAGTGGTAACTAAACATTAAAATTCCAAATGCTATCTCGGTTCCAAATTTTGCTTTGGCATATGAGTTTGGAAACAACAAGGCAACTGGTTCTGTATATCTACAGAACGAGTACAGATTGTTCCATCTGAGGCTTCCCTGCCATTCACTGTGGCATGGTAGGCTTGGCTGAGTAGATATTCTTAATGTTCTGTTTAGCTGTCCACAGGGAGTACAAAGGAACAGAATTCTTACATGTTATTCTGAAGTCCCTTTTAGAAATACAGCTAAGCAATTCCTAGTATTAATTATAGATATATGACTATACCATGAATGTATTTCATATTAACTCTATTCTCAATATCATACTGAACAATGTGAAAATGAAGGTAGGTCATAGTTATTTGAAAGGTTAAAATAGGAGGAGTTTCAAGAGGGTAATTATTGTAACTAACAGCTATTGCCTTTTTTTTTTTTTTTTTTTATATTTACANCCATGCTGATATTGAAATACAAAGCTCAGGTTATTCAAATGAGAGTAATGGAACTAAATATAGAGGACACTGACCCTTTATGGATGGTAGTTAAAATGAAGTACCAAAAGAAATTATCGCAAAGGTTTGGTTTATAAGTCTTGCTACAGGCTGACATTTCAGTCCTTTGTGTGCTCTATCGTTTCAAACAGTATTTGTGTTGGCACTTCATTGTCCTTTCCCACACGGCCTCACTAGGGATTTTGGGAACTGATGCTATCTGGGAAAATTTTTTTCTTTAAATATCTTCCTCTCTAACAAAGTTTGTAACATAAGGGAAGGCCAAGCCAAGAAAACTAATATAGTTAGCAAAGAAAGCAGTGTAGCCAAAGCCAGTACACACTGGCTGTGGTATGTGAGCGACTTTTCCATTTGAGAGATTTTGTGGATTTAAGCAGGTCAAGTGGAACAACCCTCTTTTATGGAACTGTAAAAAAAATGTAGAAATCCATTCTGGTGCACCTTTCTTGACATTAGGTGCTTAATTAGCAGAGGGAAAGTATAAATAAGAATTAAAGAAGATAATTTTGACTATACATGTTACACAGACAGGAGAATATTAGACTAAGGAAAACCCTGACCTCATGGAAATCACTAAAGAAATGTTTCATTCATAGGGAAGCATCTTCTACTTATTGCTTTGAGCATTAGCTCTTTTTTAAAATCAAGCTTTTATTCTGGCTGCAAAGGAAAAGAAAATTAGTATGGGAAGGTTTATCCATCAAAAAACTGCCAGTGGTATCACTACTACTCTGTCATCCTCAACAGAATTATTTTCATGGTGTTCTTTGCAAGCATGGAGAACAAATTGTAAGAAGACCATCTGTTACTGTGTTAGACAACCTGCTTAGTTGTCTTCTGGTGTACAATCTAAAAAATTAAATGTCATCATTGGTATTGCAACTGCCACAGCAAAAATAACAAAAATCTAAAATGAAGGTTGTGCTGAAGTCTTAATCTACAAGTAAAACACAAAGTTTTCTTCTGGAAACTGATTGGGAATGTTTCTCAGCTAGAGACCTCAGACCTTGCTCTAAAACCTCTAGGCATTCTAATAACTCCTGGTCTGGTGACCTGTGAATTCTTTTGCTGTAATGCTACAGAGTAAATAATAATGGCTTCATTTTGGGGATACTGTATAGTTAAAACAACATTTGTAGGGCATTAAAATGACATTGTAATATTGAACATCTGATGTATCAAAGCATATTGCATAAGATGAGCATCTCAGCGTTACTAACTTGCAAGGAGGTGCTCTCATAATCTGTTGCTTCCCCCACCCCAAACTTCATTAAAAATGGCTGAAAAGAGTCACTGTTCCTTCCAAATTCAGTCAGAAAGCCACACAATGAGAAAGGGCTGCTCCTTGCCACACTGAGAACCTCCTACATTACATTAGTATGTCTCCTGACAAGGGAAGATCAGGAGACCGTGCACATAGGAATATACTTAGACTATGGGAAAAGAATGACCTTCCTGAGAAAGTATGTGAAAACAGCAGAAATGCCTATAATCTGGCAGAAATAAATAACATAATAATTTACACATATACTATGTTCATAGTTGATGTCAATATACCTGTTAGCAACACAACACAAAATAGTGTTTAGATGTGAGATGTTAGATCAAGGTTTCATGATAGACATTTTTTGTCTAATATTGTTATTTATATTAATAATGCTTCTGTCATTAGAATACACATACACAGAGCTATTTCAGATGCTAGGAGACAGATAGAAAAACATATACCTACTCACTGATACACTTTCCACAAGTTTTAATAACCTCTGTCTTTCATCTTAACAGACAGAAAAATACCTTCCCACTATGTGAACATATGTCAGATGGGATTATAAATGTTCCCTTATTATTCTTACAGTAAAATATTGCATTAAAAAATATTAGCTTTTAACAATGTTCCCTTTTTCCTGTTCTTTCCTTGGCCATTTCCTACCTCATTTGTTGGTTTTGGCTACAAATGTAAACCCTGAACTTTTATTTCACCACATACGACAGGACAGATTTTGGTGACAGAAGCCTCCTGAGTGTCTAAAATGAAATTAAAAACTGCATTTGGCATGAAAACGTTAAGTCTTTGTTTTAGAGCTGGGTAATACCACAATGCCTAGGGAAGGATATCAGTTTAGTGTCTTCCTTCCCAGTCCTCCTTGTTGGCAGAAAAGGAGATTTGTTATCAGCAGCCTTAGGGACTTCCTCTTATAGAGCAACCACTGGTCGTGCAGGTGTGAGCAGGTAAGGAGCAGTGACTGTCAGGGCTGGAAAGCAATTGAAGTGTGCCACAGTGAGTGTACTCAGTGCCAGGCACATCCAGGCAAGAAAAGTGGAAGCACATCAAACAAAGCTTCGTACCTCACCCACACAACCAGCTCTTGCTCAGATCCTTAAGATTTTGAATTACTGGATTCTTATTCAGTCTTTGGATTCACTTTTAATTTTCTGAAAATCAGAATTACTTACATAGGAAGTTGTTCTCCTGGGAACTATAGGCATAGGCTAGAACAGACCAGTTCACTGTTCCTGAGGCACTAAGAATGCTCTGCATGCATGAACAAATCCCGAGATCCATCTCCTTCATCACTGAAAAAATACTGAAGGAGGGGAAAGAAATGTAAATACTGAAGGAAAAAAAAAAAAAAAGATAATGCAAAGGCTTTAGTCTCTCAAATACGACAAAGATGATATTGTTTCCCTGATGTGAAAGGTCTTGAGAGGAGTGGATCTACCACATCTTACCTTTAACATTTTGCCTCTTGGTGTAAGCAGAAGAGGCAGGACACAATATCCTATTCAATACTGCCAGATGCATTTTCTAAAATCTAGAATGGCAAGTTAGAAAATGCATTTGGATTTTATGCTGTTGCTGCTGAAATGCTTTACTAGCTCTGAGTTGACCCTGTTTACTCCCTTGTGGCTCCAGCAAAAAAACCCCTCTAGTTTTGCAAAAGTCTTGATTGTGCTATAACTTCTTTTCTATTAATAATCAGTCAAACAACAGAAAATTAAGTAAATGTGTGATGATGAGACCCTCTGATCTACTGCTACAGTATGGGGGTGCTACAGCCCCTTGCTCCATAGCCATGAAGGGCCTTTACACCATGAATGAAAAACAAATTAATAGAACCCTTTGATATCCTCACCACATTCAAAGTCTTATAAATTCTGTTACTTGAAAAGCAACAGAACATACTCATACTGCTTTCAGTAGAGGAGCTGCTGGAAACAGCCTGTTGTTACCTGTGGATAACTGGAAGTGTATCATAACTTGGTTTTCTGCTGTCTTTCATATTGACTGAAAAAACTGCTACATCTTTTGGGGTATAGAAAAGATGTGTAGGTGGTGTACCACCACCTACAGCTGAACAGCAGCATCTCCATGATTTGTTTACAACCTATTGCTCATATAGTTTTTACCACTGGAAATCCAAGACAAGCCTTGAAAAAAGCATTTTTAAAATAAAATAAATAATAAATGCAAAATGTAAAAAAAAAAAGAAAAAAAAAAGGGAAGGGTACTTAAGGGAACTTAGTCCAGCTTCACTTGCTGCCTGGGGTTACTTAATTTGATTGCAATATTCATGAGCGACACAGTAAAAGAGTTCTTAACATGGCAAAGACAAAATAAAACCATTTGAATTTTATCAGCTCAACCACCACTTGGGACTGCAGTGTACCAGAAACACAGAGAGAATCCCAAGTTCCACTTCTGGCACAGAATTTCACCCGATTGATGGCACCCTGTCTGCTAACTTGATGCTTGTCTGAGGTAAAAATCACTTTTCAGGCCTGCCTACTCTTTGGTTCACATACCTCAAACGTCCCTGTAGACCATATTTTATACAGTGAGCCTTTATGTAGTTTTGTGTAAGGTTCCAAGGACATGGGTATAAGATTTTTTCTTTTCTTCTTGAATTTATTTTGGTCAGGTTAATGTTTAAAATTTACTTTGTTCCAAAGTGTCTGCAGGGATGATTGTTTGATCGCAATGTCTGAAAGCTCTTAACCATTTCCTTATTTGCACAGTAGACAAAAAAAGAAAACGGAAGAAAATTTCTTTTAATGAGACCATTCCCCATGATGAGAATATTTTGAAGGGTTGCAGACATTACTGTAACAGTGCCCTAAGTCAAACCATACACCAAATGCTTCACAATTTGTAGTTTCCTTTGCTAAGCATAATACCTTATTCTGTCTGGAGTTCAAAACACTTTTCTAAGATGTTAAGCCACTTCCCAAAAACTTCCCTCTCAGGAAGTTTGAATTGGCTGCTTTTCCAAAGAGGTTTGAAGGATGCTAGTGTTCTCAGCTTTGTAAACTCAAAATGAACTTGTATTCATGTTTCAGATCAAATGAATGGCTTGAGTTTTATGTTTTATTTTTTAATCACTGTGGTGGCACTTTGGAATTCAAATATCCAGTTCTCCTTTTCTTATTTTTTTTTCTTTTTAAGCATTTGCTGTCATATTTTGCCTAGTCTGTTTGACAGAACCATTAGCTTCAGACTTTTCACAGCAAAAATGCGCAAACACAGATCTTGTATTTCTAAATCAGAGGCTGAAGGAGGACTCAAAAAGACAATTAAAAACCCCAATAATAATCTAATAAAATAGATGATACACAGTGGTCTCAACACACCAGTAAAGATCCACTCAAATATGTCTCAAATTTATTTCTTTTTTTTAATATCATGCTTATTAAATTTATAAATGTTAGACATTTTGATTAAAATAATATATTAAGTAGCAGTGATAACAGCAGTAGCAGCAATATACTTTTCATAGCTCTGGAGGAAAACAAACTGAACCAACCAAATAAAAGAAAAAAACCCCAAAACACCTCTGCAGTTATCCCAAGGACTTCAAGAGCAGTAACAGGTCAAAAGCAAATTTTCAGGTACTAATGGATATAAAACGAGAATTTTTATACATACCGCAAATAAACAGCGAGCAAAAATGAAACTAATAATACAAAAGGAAACACACTTGAAAGCTTTAGGCATAAAAGTCTTAAGTTCAGATTCTAGCACAACCTTATGGTGTACTACTTTGTCTGTAGAGTTGAGAGAAGGTTGTCTCAAGGCCCAGCCAAGAGCAATCTATTCTGAAGGTATGTACCTTGTCAGCCAAGGGGGCATTGTCTGCACAGAAATAATGTGAAGCAGCCATAGTTCCTATTTACAGCCATGAACTAAATGAAGACAAGGGTATTTAATGTCTCAAAGCACTTCCTGAATTGCTTTGCACCAGTTTACTCTTCCACAAGAGCAGAGCCCTGAAGTTCACCATCCTTTCAGACCCTCCTTTCAGATCTTCTCTCCTACTTATGAGTGCCCTCACTTTTTGGAACAAAAGCCAAAGTGTCTCAACTGTCAGGTGTGGACTTAAGAGACTACAGAATTTCCATTCAGTCACTAGATAGGATTATTTAAAATAGGGGGTGGAAAATAGAATGAAAAAAACACAGAGAAGCAATGCTGGTGCCTATTGTCTGTCAGCTGGTGCACACAGCCCATTACACTTTTGGAGACAGCCTAACAAAGATCTCTTAGTTACTGGATGTGCAGCTAAGCTGAATATATTGCTTTTACCTTTATCCCTTATATGCACCAGGCATCACCCTGACATAGATTGGGTCCTTCTGAAACATATTTGGATCAGCAAATTTATTACAGTTGACAGAAATAGATGCCAATACCCAGAAATTAGACAGAAAGCTTTCCAGAAGCTCAAAGTGTCTCCCAAATTATTGAAAGAACTGTAGGGGTTAATGCTTCACACATTTTCCATGTTTATTCATATGAAAGGTTGGATGTTTGGGTGCTTAAGAAAAAAAAAAGCTTTAGAAGAAATGAAATGGAAACTTTAAAAGTCTTCAAAGAAACACAGCTACTACCAAACATAAACCAGCACTATAAAACAGTCACGGTCACATAATTTAAAAATTATTCTTCATGTAACTGAGCTGCACTACAGTAAATATTCTGGACAGTAGATGTCCTAATTGTAACTTGGCAATACCTTTTGGCTGCACTAACATATTTAAATAAAGTGTCAGACAGTTATTGACTAAAATCCACCTTATAAGGCAAAGAAAAATGCTTCAATTTGAGATGTGAAATAAGCAGCAAACACATACTACTAGGTTTTGTGTTAGAGATAAAATGAACATATAAAATGTGAATCTGATAAAAGTTCCACTACTGTCAGGTTAAGGTTCTTTGAAAATATATTTGTGATGTTTTCCTACTTTTAAGGATATGGGCATGTAGAACAACCCCTAAACTGTGTTAATGTGAAGTTCCCGGCCAGGCAATTTATCAGTAAAACTGGTGAATTTATTGATAAGATAAAAATAACGAGATCAAAGATAACCTCCATCACCAATCAGCATTGGAAAGGCAAGTCCATCACACTGTGTTAACACAAATATCAGATAAACCCTTTCTTATATAAACAATTGGCAAAAGTACTCTGACTCTGAGAGCCCATAAAACTGAGACAAATATATATAAAAATGGATTCAGATTGCCTCCAGGTACCATCCAGCCAATCAATCCTACTCTCCAGACTCAAGTTCGGTTGGCCAAATAAAGGAAAACAATAATTTTATTTAATCTACTGTAAGGAAGAAAAAGGTAAAGTGTGAGGAAATTCTACAAGTCACAGTAGGAAGTATAAATAGCTTTAGGTTTTAGAAAATATAAACCAGGGAACTGAGCATTTCTGGATAAAAAATACAAGGGCTCATTTTAGACAAATGCATGCAGAAAGTCTTCAAATAACTGACAGTTTTACTTTGTTTGAAATCTGCCTTTTTGGTGGAGAATAAATTTCAGTTGCAAGAAAGAAAACTTTTTCCACCATTGCATGGGTTTTTTAATACCAAGAGACAACTTGCAATGTATTCAGAGTACTAGCTTATCATTGTCTACAATTATCCAATATATCCAAGAGAATTTAAGTGGGTAAAAAATATCACAGAGCTAAGCAATCACGCAAAGTTTGAGAACTCCTTGCTTCTGGAAAATGCAGAGATACCAAAACAGCTTACACAGGTCAGAAGCAAAAATCCAACAATTTTTTTCTTGATACAGACACAAAGAAAGTCAGATTTCTTGACTGATGGATTCCAGAAGAACAGGGAAACAAAAGATATTTGAATACAGACCATCAAATTATATGAAAAGTCAACTAAAATGTGTGGCAGAGTTGGTACTAGAGTTCAGACAAAGATTTGAAGGTCAGGTAAGACATTTCATATGTTTATCTGCACTAACCACGCAAAGCGGATTCACGTCAGAGCAGATATTTCCACCTACTAATATAACTCCAGTATAAAGCTCACGGCAAATGCACAGTGCTAAATGTTAAATGAAAAAGTTTCTGCTCTATGCATTGAACCAACTACATCTCTCCACCCAAATACCTGCAGCTGTTGTTCATGAAAGCAAAGCATGCCCTGAAAAAGGAACTGTTCCTAGATCTGAGCAAACCCACTGGGACCTTTTGTTTTGAATCCAACCTAAATTAAACTATACAAGTGGACCATTATGATGTCCATTTCAAATACCTACAGATTCTAGATGTCAATTCAGAATACAATCCATTATATAAGAAGATAGTAAAACATTTGCCTTTTGGTAGTACATGCTTTTATTGCCAGGTTATACTCAGTATTTCAAGCTGTTAAGCCTTATCAGCTGAGATAAACAGGATTAGGGGGACTGAGGATGGTGGGAAAAGGAGACTTTCTATTTTCCTTTCCTCTCCTTTCTGGTCATGTATTTGCAGCTAAACAGTTCTCTCTTTCAGTAAGTCAAATGATGGATGTTAGCTGTTAACCCAATTTAAACTATTTTTCTTTCCTTTCCAGTACATTCCAATCAGCAGCATGAACCACAGAGTGCCCAGCAATTGATGAGTGGCAGATGCCCGAATGCCACGTTTTTCATCTCCTTTCAATATCCTTGACTCATGCATCCTGTCTGAGCTAATGTTAGTTTCCTGATTGCAGTGTCTGTACCCTTGGACTCTAAACAAGGGCCTGACCCATCCCAGAAAGCTCACTCTTCCTTGCTAGAACTTCATCTTCACTGTGCTTGTAGTGACTGTCTCTCAAAACTTCCTTGTTTTGCCAATTCACAGCTTGAATTTCTAGATTTGCATTGATTTAGCACTCCCTATATTTTCCTCTAATTTTAAAGTAATTCTGGACCATAGTATGAAAAAAATACTATTCAGTTCCAACTTTATTTGACCTCTAAGAAGAAAATGAGCTGCCACCACCAGGAGTCATACTCACTATACTCCCATTATTACTTTATAATATTCCTCCACTTGAATGAAGTACCCCCAAAACAGATATAAACCAGAAAAAACAATTTCCTTGTTTGTAATGTAGTTATACCTTTCTTTGCCCAATACCCTGAAATTCTCCAAGTTACTCTCACATTCTAGATACTTTAGCAGTGATTTCACCCTACTTAATATTATTTAAAATTTCTGTATGAAGATGAAGTGCAATGATGCCTAGTCCAAGAACCCGAGCTTCAAAAGTAAAAGGATGCCTGTTAAAACAGAAGGCAAAATGAGAAAAAAAAATACAAGAAAAGAAGTAGCTTTATTTTTAGCTCTGATTCAGGAATATCATCCAGGATCAGAAAGAAAAGAACAGAGTTGCCAAGTACCAAATTTTCTTAAGTACCCTAGCTGTGATTAAAGTACAAAGAGTTATAGTTCTGTAGCAAACTCAATATCATTAACTAAGGATGAAAAACAGTTGTCTTTTTTCATCCTTTAATGCCACACAATTAGTACAAAACGCAAATTAGGGTCATTGCCTTTATTATTACATCCTATAGCAGTGGGCCATATAAACTATATGACAGAGTTGGACAAATGCTTTACTAAGCTACTAATGTCAAACTTCAGCTGTGTGTACTTCCATGATCAGTTATTTGCCATGGAGTCATTTTTCTTTCCGAACTTCTCACTGTTTTTTTAAAATTAAAAATATTTCCCCCAGACCTTGTGACAGGGAAATGCTCTCACGTCTATTTTACAGAAGGAACCAAGATACAAGGTCCATACAGAAAGTCTATGGCCCAGCCAAGACTTATCCAACACTTTCTCCTCTGTAGCCTTTTGATCTTTCTTTCATGAATGATTAATCTATAAAATATTTCTGTCTACAAATTAGGCTTTAGATTATTTACAAAAACTAATCAAACAAGCATTTTAGACAAGATTTGAGTCTTACCCAATTCCAACTAGGTATTCAACATAGGCAAGCTTATATGAAACTATAGGCACCTAATGTAAACTTGTTCAAATATTCAGCAAATCTGAATTCATGGCAAATGAATTGTGCTCAAAGAGCTCACAAAAAAGCATATCACCATCTTTAGTTTTCAGAAGATCAATGCATGTGTGTTATTTGGGCAAGGAGAAAACATACAAGGTCAGAAGCCTACAGAGTTCCAATTCAAATGTATTTACTCAAGTAACAGACTGTACATCTAAGCAATAGTTGCCTCAATAATTAGTGGGTGGAGGACAAGGTCTCACCTTAAACTATGACAACAAAGGAAGAAATAGTAACAGCAGCAGCTGCATAGTCTAGCACTTTGATCAGAAATTTTAGGTAACAGATACAGCTTTGTTTCATCAGTTGTGTTTTTAAAATCAAGAATAATGTTATTACCCCAAGGGACTGTCCACCCAAAAGAAACTCAAAAATGAGGAAAGTGAAGGCAGGAAGTGGCAAAGCATGTTTTGCAAGGTATAAAATCATACCTTATTTGTTCATAGACTTCTGGTTGGGAAAAAAATTATCGTATTTTCTTTTTTCCCTGGGCTATTTTCTGCTGATTACTCACAGTGTTTATTCTCCCTGCCAAAGGGCTGTGAAGGCATTAGCCACTCTACCACTATGCAGACTGGTTGTACACAGAGCAGAATCCCACTGTGGAGTTCTGCTTGAACAAGACTTTCTTCTGTACCAAAATAATCCAGTAGAAATGCTAACTTTGAGACCTTCAAAATAATCTCCGATTATTGATGCTATGATGACCATGATAGGTAGCTTTTCCTCATTTCTGCTTTAAAGCACTGGTCACTCTCCTTTATTTGTGAAAACAAACAAGAACACAACCAATCCAAGCCCAGCTTTCAAATAATGCCATTTTTTTTCTGATTGCACTATCTTTAAAAAATAATACAAAATTACTGATGACACAGTTCAGTTTACCATAATGCAGTTCAGCACTAATGAAATGTTGAGTAGAGTAAGATGCTAAGTATCATAATCCTGCTCATCCCAAAAAACTGTGTAAGTTGTGCAATGCACAGCAGATTTCTATTGTGATTTTCACAATCTTTTTAAAAAGACAGTGAAAAAAATCCAAATGAGTGGGCATTCTGGTTTTGTTCTGATTTAAAATTGTTCAGAAAAGTTTGTACTGGAATCCATCCTTTGAATCGGCATTATTCAGATGGCATCTAATTGCTCAGTTTATGGAAGGAAATGATAGCTCATAGCCCTCTTGATAGCTGCAAGGAAGCTACCAAAGATGTAAGAGAATGAACTCATTATAATGCTCATAGTATTTTTAAACTTCCCTATTCTTGAAACAAGGCATAGATTGTCCTTGATTATCTGTTCAGCCCATTTATAATGCATATTGTGCAGATTAAGACAAGAAATCTTTTTTTACCCAGCGGTGCAAGCATTGATCACAATAGCAGTCCCCGAGACCCATAATTTTGAACCTCATTCACAATTTTTTTCCAAGCTGTATTCACAGATCTCATAGTTATACACTTCAAAAGTTGATTCTCTCCTCTCTGAAAAGGCAGTAGCATGGAAGTGGTGTGCAGGCAGGGGAGAAGTCTTCCTAAAATGAGCAGTTTATAAAAAAAAAAAAAAAAAAAGTATCTTAACTGAGAAGTAACTGTAAAGTTCAGTTTATAAAAAGTGCTTTAACAGCGATGTGTCTATCTAAATATCTTTTTGTATAGGTTTACCATGATAGGTGTGATACCAAAATGGATACAAAACCTATGGAAGTGAACCAAACCTTTCCTAGATTTTGGAGGGTTTTTGTTCATTTTGGGTACTTTTTTTTGTATGGGTGTGTAGTGTTGGTTTGGTTGGTTCATTTTTGCCTCTACTGGTTGTAGTCATTGAAAACTATTGCTACACTACCTTGACAAATCTTTGGTGAAGGTGTCCTTTGTATGTAGAAAAGTTTTGAAAGGTTTTGCGAGTAAGAACACCACAAGTTCTTACTTATTCTAGTTCTTGGACAAATTTGGCAATCATATTTCTTCAAATCAAAGGTCAATAGTTTCTTCCTGGAAGCTGTTTATAGTGCAGTGTAGAGTTTTCCAGGAACTGAGCTGCACAGATATTATAGAGATATTTCTCCATATACAATGCAACCTACTAAGAACTCTACTCAAGTATTATGCTGTTGCAAGTGCAAAATGACAGAAAGTGACAGAAGTGTGACATTTCACATAAGCTGAACTCACAACAGAAAATAGAGCACATCTGAAGTTATTCTGAAATAGTCTGAATGTTAGAACTGACCACAGTTATTTGTATTACCACTAGCTTTTTAATGTATATTTAATCCTATATTTTATCAGAGAATGCAAATGAACAAAGATACAGAATGCCCACATTCATGATATTTAGAGAGCTTACAGTATATATTTCTGTGGGTGGTTATGAAATATTTGTATGTGGCACACGCAGCTGATCTGATTGTTGCTAGTGAGTTGTAGTGATAAAGTCATGGGAGACTGGTGGCAGAAACTCATTTCAGACTGGGAAAAGCTTACTGGATATGCATTTACATCCTACTGTATGCAGCAATAATTTAATCAGGAGTAGCCCAAGCAGGCCTGAATATCAACTACTGTTTTCAACCTAGTCTCAAGAATGTAAAGAATTTAATTTTTAAGATTTATACCTCGTTCTTGTCCACAGGGAGCAGGAGCCTTAGTCTTCTGTTGCTCTGGATTCCAAGATTCCTCTCATATCATCTTTTTAATAAAACTGTCAGTCACAAGACTGGTCTTATATTTTTTTGTAGATTTCTTTATTTTACTCTGGCATAAAGCTCACAAAGACTTTTAATTGCTTTTAATTTTAATTTTCTATTAAAATGAAAATATACCTGCTCTAAGGGAAAAGTGCATTTAAAATCAAGTTATATCATAATATTATGCTGCTTGGGGAAAAAAACCCATGAAGTGGTTTGAGACAGAGAAAGTTTCTACCACATGGAAGACTAATCTATGATCGGTATCTGATATACATTTTTCACTGCTTATCACCAAATTCACTCAAATCTATACAGATATCTCCCTTTTTTCTGTTTTGCATAGATTTATTGAATTTGAAGAAACCTAAATTTCTCCTGTTGTCATATTCTCTCGCCTCAGATATTTTATGAGCTTTTAATTGAGTTAAATAAAATCAATTGGTATAGACAATAACACGGAAAACCTAAGACATTTATTAGGGCAAGAAAAGTATTACAGAATGTAATAGTATATATCCCTTTTTTAAAATGTCCAAGTATCTCAACTAGGTTAAGTCAGCAAGGTACCTACATTTTAATATAGGCACAAACTTATAGGCAATAATGGGCCTTTGTTACATATGTCCTCCCTCTTACATGGCTGGCACAAAGACTGAAAAGTCTAACAACAGATTTGAATCCAAATAGGACAACATTTGGTCTACTCTCAATGTTCTGAGCTATCTTGTCTTAGATATCTTCTACCCACATGGTTTATAAATCACTCCATCAGAACCTGTCTCATTTGGGGGGGGAAAGGGGCAAAGGGGAGGGTGAGGAAGATGTTTAAGAAGTTGTCCCTGTGTGAATTATCTGTATCTCACGTGATTTGCTTAGAAATTTGGCTTGTGAGACTGAAGCAACTCCTGCTCCCCCTTCCCCACACAGGAGTGACTTCCACCTTTCCCTGCTCTCTGTTTGTATATACAGAATTTCACATCTCAAGCCCCAACTGCTCTTTGTACACAAGCCAGTTGAGGTTCATGACTTTAAGGCTTCAGTCGCATCCACTTAATAGCTCAAAAATCCAGAAGTATATGCAATTCTCATTCAGCTACTGGGAAGAAGAGACAGAAGATTCAATTCACCATAATTTATGAGTTTTCAAGACAGTATGATGAAGTTCCAAGGACATTTTGGACTGATTTCCACTGGGATTAAAAGCAGAACTTGCTTAGAAAGGGGTCAGCAAATTCTTAGGGATTAGGAGTTACCTGCTGGATTGGACCTGTACCTATTCTTTCAAGGAGAAAACTTTTTTTTTTTCCCCCCCGTGGGTGGATGATCACAGAGATCTAAGCACAATTAGATTTCTTCTGACTACTGGTTATCTACTGGGGTTTTTTATGAGAAGAAATAGTATCATTACATATGATGAGGAAAGGAAATCTGCCTAGCTTAAAAATTGTTTTAAAACTCCCAAGAGGTACATGAAAATATTCTGTAAATGTGATTAGGAAACATATGTCCTGACTTGTTATTTATATCTGCTGGGCTTGAGTCATTCTTTTAAGACTTAAAGACAATGTCAATGCCAAAATGTTTTTGTTGCTTGAGAGAGAATTAAACCATTTACTCCCTTAATAATTAAACATTGCTACTATCCTACAGAAACTGAATTTTAATTCTAAATAAACTGTGGATGCTAGGTTTTTTTCAGCCTAGTGCTGACCCAAGCAATTAATTAATTCCTGTTCTTTTTTATTTCCATTCTCATCAAAGCTCCCAATATCCTGGGTATAACATGGAAAGAGTGCTTGTTATGCTGTTCATGTGACTTCTTTGGGAAAGCCACATTAGGAGTTTCTGGGCAAGAACTGACCCTAAAAGCACTGTCTATTCTAATTCTTCAAGTGGGCTGCACCAGCATTATCAGAATCTGTCTAACAGCAAAGTCTAAACACACTTTCAAGGGAATAATATGATTATACCAAAAATGTTTACAACATTTTCTGTGCAGCATTCAAATTACTATCCTAGTAAGACATATCTTTAACTTGCTAAATCTTCCAGTTATCATCATGTTGGGTATTTTTTGTCTTGTGTACTTTTGAAGTCATATGTTTTTTATTTCCAGGGGAAACTGTAAAGACACATGCATATAAAGTGAAGATTATCAACAAATAATAAACCCCATGAATTCCAATGAAGCAATATCCATTAAAAAGGATTCTGTCCTCTTAGCTCAGCCTACACACCTTAACTGAAATCAGAGTATAACACAATTTGAAGCAATGGAAAGTTTATATACTATCTTCTCTTAATATGTTGCCAGCCTGAAATACTCCTTATGACAAATATAATGATTCCTATGCTATTGCTTCTTATATACCTTAATTTTGACCTCTAAACATTAGTGTTTCCAGCCAGTCTGCAGTTCCTTGCAGTTCTTTTTGCTGCACATAACTTGCATCTTTAAAGTCTCAATCCTTCAGCCACAACACATCGTCAAAACTTGCAAGACTACTGTTGATCCCACACATCTGGAAGCCATAGCTTCAGGACAAAAAACCCAACAAAACCCAAACAAAATGAAACAAACAAAAAACCGCACAAAACATCACCCCACCAAAACCAACCAGAAAGTCCCACTGCTAGTTTTGTTTGGTCATACATAACATATGTTTAAGTAGTTTTGTATTTCAGGATTGCACTGCTAACTTTGCAGTCCATTTCCATTTTTTATATATTATACATTATACTGTTTAAACTGCCTCTCTATTAAGCAAATGAAAAAACTCAATTTTCTGTCAGAAAAAAGGTCTTTTCTGCAACTAAAACAGACTTTAACTTATGATAAGAATTATGATTTTTAGTGATTCTTTACAAACTAATTTTTTGTAAAAATAGGTATGTTCACCAAACTTACAAACAACAGATGAGAAACGAACTCAGACAGTTCCTGTAGTCTTTTTTGGTATTGTTTTGGAGTACGTTATAGTCCTAGACTCTAAGATCAGGATGGCAAGAACATTTTTATTTCCATTGGGAAATGCTATCACTAAGGAGGAAAGGTACTGATCATCAGATAAAAGCCTTGCTTGTACTCCTGCAGCATTCTGCATTTCATGTCCACACATCACTGGTCAAAAGTCTGTAGCAGTTTGGATTTGATTAAGTACCTTTCTGTGGAGTATTTTGATATACCATGGAGAGAGGGATGCTTGCAAATGGTCTGGCATGTGCTGGCCCATAAATAACCCTAAAACAGCGTTCTGATAGATGTTGTAACCCGATCTGTCCAGAAAATATACACAAACAAATATTTCTGTATTTTGTATTAAATTAACAAGCAATTGATTAGCTCCTGACACCCAAATGCTTGGTAGAAATACAAACAGAAGTAGTCTCTGCCCCCAAAAAACATATGTGTAGGTTATTATGTGGGGCAGAAGCCAACCTCCAAAACTAGTCAGCTTTCCCTCACTGTATTTATTCAATAACATCAGCTCAACATCTGAGCTGGGAGCCTCTGCTGTGGCAGCAACCATGAATCCTTAAATAAGTCAGGCAAGGTTAATTACCAGTGTGTTTATGTATAGAGACAATCTGTGACAAGAAAGATTAAATACAGGTAAAACACCAGGTTGTTTGTCTAAGATTTTCATTGCTGTAGAAGTAATTTTCTGTCTGATGATCACAGCTATCAGAGCACAGCTCTTTATTTTTTTTAAGAAGCCAACTCACTCGATGTTACTTTATTTGATCAAAAATCAGTGCCCACACAGCATATATTTTTCCCCTCATAGGCTATCTATGTTGCTAGGTTGGGCAGTAACTGAACAGCTCTTACATGCAGATGAATTGCAGACCTATAAAACATTACCACAATTTACTGAGCCTGGTGAGGATGCTTTTGTTACAGCTTTTGTTTTAAAGCCAGTACTCTGTCTGCCTCCTAGAGCCATGAAGTAAGTCTCTTTAAAAAGAGCTACAGATTTATCCTTCCACTTTGAATAAGTGAAAATGTGTTTTGTTGAAACCTCCTGAGAATAAATGGATTTCCTATAGAATCCCCTTTTGTTTATGGCTTTGATGAAAGCATTTGGCACTTGATGGTTCCCAGGCTATCCCCAGTTTAAAAAAGAAGAAATCAAGTGTGCTGAGTGTTAAAATGGTTTCAACTAACCTCAAAGCAAGTGTAATATAAAGACTTGCATCAGGTGTCAAATTAGTATGGAAGGGTAATGCTTCCTGTCTTGCCTCTTCAACATTTACACTCAGTATAGTGTCCCATTTTGTTCTGAAAGCACAGCTAAGGGCTGAACCTATTCAGGCAGCCACCTGAAATCCAAACCTTTTCATCTCAGTTTCATAATCTACTACTTCTCCTATTTTAATTTCGTCTCTAAACTATGCAGAAATTGTTGAGATTACGGAAAGGTACTAAATCCCCACAACCAGCCCTTTAACAGAAAGAACTGCAGATTGAAAGTTATTTGAACACAATGAACTTCCATTAGATTATTAAACTCTTTGTAAGAGATTTTTTTTATGTTCCACTAGCAAGGTGGTTCAGAATAAAATTTTTAACAGAGAGCTATTTACACTGCAAATACACAGAGGACACAATGAATTGGCACTTCTAAAAGGCTTTGTGTAGGATTGGTTAACAGCTGTCCCAGCTTTTGGTGAGCAAACATTATTTACACTGAATCAGAAAAGTATTAAACAAATCTGCATCAGCTTTTGGGAAAATAATAATTTTTCATAATAAATTATCAGAATCAGCAAGCTCTTTAACACATATCATGTGCTAATCTCAGAACTACCTATTCCCATTTGCAATAGTCAGGACTTTTTCCATTAATTATTTTGAGAAAACAAATACTTATAATTCTAATCGAATTAATTGTAATTATAACATTGAATTTAGCTTGTCTCATGCTTCATTGAACTTTTTTCTACTGTTCTTATAAATAGATATGACACAGTCCTGGCAAATGCATCCTGACTAGCAAACATCCACCTGATTGAATCAACTGTCACAACATCATCGTTCAAAGTCATTGGTTTTACAGTCATTTGCAAAAGTGCCACAGGTTTGTGAACTCTTGTTTGAGGAAAATTTCTATACTTCAGTTATCCCCTGCTCTATGCCTAAAATAACTTCACCTGTCATGTGCTTTGAGACACAGCAACACAACTGAGCTCATAATAACTTCTAAACTTCAAGAAATGAGCAAACTAAGCATAATTTCTTGTTCATGTGCTCTCATTTCACTCTCATATCTTCTATGATACCATTTAAACCTCCTGCCCAGAGACCACTAGCAGCCCCCAACCTATGTGTAAGAGACATGCAAAAATCAATCATGGCTGCAGTTTCATGGGCCCGGTTGATAAGCAAAAGGACTTCATCCTTCCCTTCAGGGAGCTTGGGTTCACATTGCTCCCTTCTGTGAATCACTTAGTAAGATATTGTGTAGAATAACTATTTATTCAGCTTAGTTTCCTGCACTACCAAGTAAAATCAGCTCAAAGCCCAGTCCCAACACAGGCAAGTCATGTGAGTAGCACTTTTTTACAGTGCAGAGAAAATGGTCCATAGTATAATAACTCTGAAAGGTACAGTGAATAACCCTATGAAGACAGCAGGTCAGTGTAAACATGCCTACATTTTTGTTTTGAAGCACAACTACAAGGAAGCACAAGCATCTGAAGAGAATAGTAGAATTGGTAAGTGATAAAACAAATGTAACAGGGATTTTCAGTATTTGTTTCCACACAAAAAATGACTAAATCAATTGTTTTCATCCTAGCAAGGACAACATTGAAGGGTAATGTGGCAGAGGCTCATAAAACCCTCTGTACTGTGACAAAATGAGGGGAAAGAAAATTCACTGTCTGTTTTAAAATGAGGGTTAAAGAAAGATGAGACTATGATCAAAGTAGTCAAAGCAAACCAAAATGAAACTTATTCTTATAACACAAAGTGTAGTTAAGCTTGATGCCACCAAACTGTAATTACTCACATGTATGCTTATTGTTGTGCTTTATTGTTTGTTTGGTTTTTATTTGGTGATTTTTTTGGTGGGGTTTTCTTTGTTTGGGTTGGGTTTTTTCTACAATAATCCATGCAAGAAAATGAATTAAATCCAAAACCACTCCCTCTGCTTTGGATGGTTCCTGAACCATGTATTTACCTAATCTGTAAGAGTATTCAGAGAAATACCACTCCCACCACCACTATGCTCTGTTCCTTTTCCATAGTAACATTATTAGGGAAAGCAGAGGAAGCTTAGCACAGCTCTGACTGGTCTGAAACATTGCTCACTGTTGGCAGACCTATGCAGAAAAAAGTGCACTTTTACTGCAGGACATCCCCAAATCTGAAAATCAACAAGCTAAAAATTACTTACTGAAACAAATCTCTTATGGAACATTAATTATTTGCATCACCTTAATGGCTTATTTTTTCTTCTTTGTTTTCTATTACCATTTGCTCTTAATCATCAAAAAATATATGGCTCTTCCTACTGAAACTTGAAATAATGGGCATACTAAATGTCCTTTATTGAAAAAGGAGCATACTACATGCCTAGATGATATATCTCACTTTAGTGTGTTTGAAATCTATTTTATATGTTTGCAGACCACCCCTTCTCCAACCCTTCCCCCTACCTACCCTCTCCCATAATTTAATCTAAACTAGGGACAATCCAGAGATTTGCTTCAAAAGCACATCCCTGATTTGAAATGCTATTGCTGTCCAGTGTGCCATCAGCATCAGGACCATTATAACATAAAACTGTAAAAAAAAAAAAAGGAAAGAATTTAGAGAGGACAAAAATGGATTTTTTTAAATAATAATTGGACTTTAAATAACTATTGGACTTTTAAATAACAACTTAGATACCCAAGAAAACACTGTCATTTCTGTTCTGTTGCCTCGTTTTTACATTTTCTGTTCAAACAGTCATGAAGCAGAACGAAGAGCAGGCATATTCTGGAGATGCGTGTAAATATCTCAGCAAACAAAGTTGGGAACAAAAGCATTGTCCCTTTAGGAATATTCTTACCTGTGGTAGCAAAGGAGTGCAAGTAGGTAGCTGCCTCTCACTCACTCACTCGTCACAGAGGACACAGACAAGTGTAAACACAAGGTGAACTTTTCAGTTCTTTTATTCTTTTATGTTTTGCGTTAAGGCCAGTGTTTTAAAGAAAATGGGATAGAAATGTTTTTTTCTGTACTTTAAACCAGTACTGACTAATAGTTCAATCTGTCTACCAGCTTAACCAATGGTTTGAAAGTAGCTGTCAGTATAGATTTAAACAATGTTTAGCAAATATTGCCTTCATGAATCAGGCTTGTAGCCAGAATATTTTATCTGCTGCTGACTAAAATTGGATATTTCTGAGGAAGGTACAAACTGGATACTTACAAAATAGTATATTCACAAGACAGCTTTCCCTGGGCCCCATTAACATTTCAGCACTTAAAATCTGATCCATTTCTGTTCTATGCCCCTTTGCCAAGTACCTCGGGCACTTGCATACTTGAGTGTGAGCTAAAGCAAAGCTACTGGCTACTTTCTGGATTGTGTTTCCAGTCTCTAAGGAAAAGACTAGGGGAAAAAATCTGCAAGAAATGTTTGCTAACAACTCTTTGTTGCATTAGCAGAACATTTGCTGGGGGAGCAGCAACCATCAGATCAAATTAGTCTTTTTTTGCCGTCTCATCTCTTCTGCCTCGTTTTTGCTGTTGCTTTTTCCCACCTAAGGAGAGTCCCACATCAGCCTAACTTAAAAAAAATTAAATCCCATTATATCCTCTTGCCCTTCATGCTGTTCCTGTCTCCTCTTTCTCCATTTGGTTCTGGATATCAACATGACAAAGCAGCAGCTGTATGCATTAGCTGAAAACATTTCTGTTGTAATTGATCTGAGACATAATAACTATACTAATGTTCTCATTTGCAGTGCTCTCATCAGAGCTTCAGACACAAAAAGATTTTTACAGTTTTACAGATGAATTCCCTTCAAACTTAGTGTAACTTTCCAAGTGGCTTCTGAGAAGTCAGTCTGTACATTCACTGAGGTGAGTCCTAGTACATAGCAGTAGTGGGAAGGAGAATCATCAAAACAAGGACAGGAGCAAAATGAACAGATAATCCCATATGGCAGGAATTCTCCTTTCCAATACAAAGACACAGACAAAGCATGATAACCACAAGTTTTAACAGTCCCAAAATGTAAATTGCTGTTTGTAATGAACTTCCTGCTCACTGATACAAGACTTTCCAGGCAATTCTTAGGTTTTGATTGTCATCCTGGGCCTACTGCATGTGTAAGACATATTAAAGCAATTTTCTTCTAAAATCACTCCAGTGACTTGAACACATTCTTTATTTTGTTACATTTGTCATTAAACACAGGTACTGCTCATCCTGGGTGGGCACTTACCCTCTTAAAATATTATAGCTACAGGCTAATTACCAGACTACTTCTGTATCACTCAAGTCTGCAGTCATTACACACAGCTGTCATGGCAGAACAAGTTCAAGACATTAAGTGTGATGGTATTATTCACGTTCACCTCTGCAGGATACAAAATCCAACCAACAGAAATGCCTGCAGTTTTGGGAAATTATAAAGTCAGTAGGAAAATCTTCCCTCATGCTCAAGAGTGGTAGCAAAGCCCTTATTTTCTCTATTTTGGAGGACTGCCATCTCCCCCTCTGACTGTGCACATCACAATCCTACCTGAAGGCACTGACGGGATGACCAGGGACAGCCCCACTGATGAAGACATTCACTTCAGCAACACTGAATCAGTTCCACTGTCAAAGAAAATGGACCGGGTTTACTTTCAGAAAACCTATACCAGTGCCTAGGCGTCCTTGTCCAGACATGAAAGAGAAGTGCCACAGCTGGTTAAATAATTCTGCTCAGAAGATTAAGTACGTAAGGCAGGCTGTCATGCTTCCCGTTGTCCTGATAGCCATGCACTTTACAAAAGATGCCAAGTGCTATTGCAAACACAGTTTGTACTTCCATGACAGTAAGTGCTTCTCTGTGTCTTTTCATTGCCACAGGCCAGTGCTTTTGATCCATCAGCAGTTCTCAGGGCACATTCCCAAGGGAAATTCTTTGAAATGTACCTTCATTTTGATCACTGACCTCAAGCTGGTCCGCACCAAAAGCACTGGTGCAAAGAGCTGCAGTTGCTTTGTGCAGAACTTTATCTGATTACCAGATTTCAAAGAAGCTAAACTCGGGCTAATCCACCACATAAAAGAGTCAAACTATTTTTAATGCACGTTTTCTCTTTTAAACCTAACAGGCGACCTAAAATTCAGACCACAGTTTAGCACAGCTATTTTTTTGTCCCAGAGCCAGTCTGCTACAGTTTATCACAGAAGATTATGCTGTATTAAGAATATTATTCTAGAGATAATAGAGCATTAGAAATACTTAGGAAAATCAAACATACATACAGATCCAAGAAATAACCCCCCAAAACCACATGCAGAAAATGAAAATTTAACAGCTTAATCTATTCATAAACAAGTAGCTGTTATTACTTTATTCTGATAGTACTAATATATCTTGCAAACACATCAGGATTTTATATTTTGCGCAAATTAACGACTAACAGACTTCATGTAAAGACTAATTCATTTGTCTACTACATTTGACACAAGAGTTGCTTCATACTAAGTTGTGTGGATTTTTTTACACGTAACATCTGCAACACTTAAAAAAGATCCTTACAATATATTGAGAGCCCCAGCTGTTGTGGGATTGAAGAAATCCTAATGATATCAGAAAGCAGGAATTATATTTCATTCATCCTTTTTGCCATGGTGAAAAGTCAGTCAACATGATCCAGATGTTTGTTCTGGGTGTTAGAGAATGTCTATGTAGTAATTATTGTGTGAGACATGAGCTTTTTCTTTATAGTGCTGAAATAATTGATTTAACCCAGAAGTAAAGAATTCAGAAATACAGCAGTACTCTTCCATTATTTTTCAGAGTGGACAACATGGTTTAACATTTTTTTCATATTTTGATATGGAAACACAAGGTCTCATGAAATTTTCCAGTGGCCAAAAAAACCAAAAGGATAATGATAATCAAATTATGAAGTATTAGAATGGCAAGTTAGGTTTCCTAGCAAGTCGAATAAAATTCTGGTTTTTGTAATATATGCCACTTGTCACTAAAGTTACAACAATCTTTTGTAATTATTTTCAGTTCTATGTGAGAATCCTTCTACTTTTTTTAATAGGAAGAAAAATTGAAGTTTGGAGTGCAAAGCATATTGCAACTACCCAAAAATATATATATTTTTTAAACCCTGTGCACTTATTTGCATCAAACCCACTATATCTGAGCTCATAAATTTCCCAACTCCAGCCCCATGAGTGCTTATGAATATGGAGAAATAGAGCACCAAGGGAGAACTCTCTTACCACAAACCCAGCATGAGACCCTGAAGTGATGAGCTATGAAAGCACACTGCTCCTCCAGAGCAGCTTAGGCTTTTGTAAATACACCAGAGCCAGAAATTTAAATCAGCCATGAGTATTGACATTTAGGCTGACAGAGCTTTAACACCACTATTCTCAGAAGCATCAGATAAAGTAACAATTATTCCTGTGTACCAGAAAAAAGAGGAGCAGTAAATAGCTATACTTGCACTTGCATACAAGTTTCCATCATTAAATTTTAGTAGATTGACAGTGTATGTTTACACCACATCCCCTTTCTTAATGTTTTACAATACCAGCTGTGAGGAAAAAAAAAAAGAATAAAAAAAAAATCACATAACATTTTCCATTGATTTCCTCAGATGATGATCAATGCCGCTATGACACAGACAACCATCACATTTGCACAGCCCATGCAAAGTCAACAGCAGCACAAAAACAATTATACTCTTGAGGAGCTCTTGAGGCAGAAGAAAATGCTGTATTGCAACAGACCTGCATCCTCTTGAACCGGCTTAGGATAAAATGGAACTTTTTCAACTGCAGAAGCCAGATAAATCTACTAAGAGAAGCACCCAGGGAATGCTCTTCCCTTGCCTTTTTTTGCTTTAATCTCCTTGCTGTTACCTTAACATCACAGGCATAAATTAAAAGCCTTTTATTATTATTTATTGAAATGAAAGTGGCAATGATAACTACAAAACTATCCCCCTCCCCCTGAGTGGACAATTGACTGTGACGTCGACAAAGTCTGCTCAGCTCTAGCTTAGTGACAATACAATGCAAATAATTTACACAACCCACCAGGCTGATGCCAATCTCATGTGCAACACCTGAACTCAATCAGGTGGGAAAAAATAATGTGAGCCATTAAATGAAGAAATTTATGTCTGCAGTTAACTGAGTGTTTATTGACAAATACTATTTGTTCCTTGTGCACCTGTGCTATGCACCAGATAGGAATTAGTCAGAAATGCTGGTCTTCAGATGCTACTTAAGTGAACATGTTTGCATTGCTGTTTATTTTGTAATGCATAATTTATTGCTAAATGCTTCAGATGTGCAAAAGCTGTGATGGTGTTTACTCACATCCAACTTACAGTATTGGAATTAATCACATTTCTGCAAAGCCAGACACATACCTGGATTCCTCTGGAAAGAGATAGCATGCATAGCATAAAACTTAAAAGCCTCTTCAACAGGTCCTGCTGCAACCTCCCTGAGGTGATCAGGAAACTATAAACTACAGGAAAGCTTTAATCTCTGTCACCCAGCACATTCATGTATCAGCAGTGAAAGGAGCTCTCCTAGGAAGACAGACAAAGTCTGACCTATTTTTTGGTACCAAAAAACTAAACTGTAGCACCACACTGAAGTTTGACTGAGGACAAAGTAGGAATGAACCCAAAATACTGACACCACACTCAGGGAGCTGTCTGGAGGTACACAACTCAGCTAAGATGCAGAACGTTTCAGGAAAATACCTAAAACATAGATGAAATTCAAGCAATAAATTTCATTAAGAAGTTGGAACAACAATTCCCTTTGCAACAAAAGTTCTTGAATAAATTTCCAAAAAGGAAAGAAATGCAAACAAAACACATTAGAGTTAAACGCTATTTATTTTTGATGTGTTCCCTGACTAATGATTTCTTCAGAGCTTCTTAGATGAGGAAAAGTGTGGGTTAAATCTCTTTTTATATATATTAAAAATTAATTAAAATCCAGTCTGTAACAGCCTGTGCATATGTATAAGATAAAGAATGAAGGGGGAAAAATGAAGAATGCAAACAAAACCCAATATGCAAAATTACATAAACTATTAAACTGCCCAGATTATTCTAAACATTTCTAATATTTTTATGGAGAATGGAAACAACAAGAACATGCCAATTGGCTAGTAGAGGGAAATTTCTAAATTAATTATTTATGTAAACACTCTACTTCCAGTTGTAGCAGTTAACATATCAAGACAAACTTTCCTGTCTTGATAAAATAACAATTTTATATTTATTTATTTATCTAAGTGCTAAAGTAGCAGTGAAGGACCCTGGGTGGCTAAATTTGTGTCAATAAATGTACCAGTCTAGTTTTGAAATAATCTCTCTTTACAGAACAATAGAATGAAATATTTCTGAGTAATAACTCATTTTTTGCCATGAAGGAGGCATCTGAAACAAGTCAGAAGGCTCACACCCTAAAGTTTTCTCTTTCTTTTCCAAGATTTTTGCAATAACTTGATGAGAAGCTAAGAGGCAGGCACCTACATCAGGAATTTTGTCCCATTTCTGACAAAGCCTCTAGGGTTGGAGTCACTCCAGCTCTTAGGTGCAAGGTTCACACCATTATAATTTTGGGATTTTTTTTTTCCCAATATGCATACAAGCCATTTTAGTGCCACTACAAACACCTTGTATCCTGTTTCTCCACCAGAAGTGGAAAAATAAAAACCTCAAAAAGTAGAGCATGACACGTTTGTTCAGAGCACTTTACAACAGAATAAAAACTTCCCAGAAAAATAGGACTCTCTCATATTGTTTCCTCCCTGTTAAAAGATCCATAGCAACCTCCAATTATTCTGTCACAAGAATTATCTGGAAGTTTAGAGAACTGTATGTGTTGCAAAATGGAGATTCTGTTTCAGCACATAAAACCATCTCTGGAATGAAAGAGGTTAGGCATCCACTTATGTTAATGAAATTCCTCAAACGAATATTTACACGAGTGAAGATAAGTTTTCGTACATGTTTAGCTTTGCAAGAGCCTGAGGAAAAAGAGAAGCATGTTTTGTGCCAAACTAAAGATGTCACATTGTGTTTTTGCAGAAATCTTCCTCCAGACTCCCCATCCTGACTCCTAATATAGGGCCTACATACCTTGGCAGGAAGAAAGGTCAAGGAAAGAAAATAAGTGACATTTAGGCTCAAAGTACAGCAAGTTCCTTTTTCACTTCAATGGAATTGAAGTTCATCAGGATCATTATTCTTGTGTCTCATATTCTTGAACCTACCAACAGACAAACCATATTTTCCTTGTTTAGTTTAATTATTCGGCATCTCCTATAGACCAGCAGGCACAAGAGAAAGTCAGGGAAGCTACATGGTCACAGTAAGCTGAGTCTTTGTGAGTCCAGAGCTGTTATTATATTCAGCATATTTGTGAAGCCATGTACCACGGCCCGACAGTTTGGAGCATGGAAACCACCATTCTAGCCCTTCATTATAAATACCACAGTTATCAAATATAGCCAGCACTGAAGTTCACAACAAACCACAAAATGATAGTTTCTGAAAAAGTCATAGTGGTCCTCTGTTTCCACTCACACCTGGTTTTGATCAAAATATTTGCATGGATTTTTGGCTACTTGCAGACACGTACTGGAGATGATACTATACGGAGCTCACAATCCTGGAACAGGGGACCACAGAAGCAGCAGCCCTGCCAGCACTGCACTTCCCAGCTACTTTCCCACACCGCTAGCTTTGTGCTGATACACAGGATTTTTTTCCTCCCTCATTCACATAGGTAAAGACAAAGAATTTTGCACTTAAAAGTCCAAGGAATACTTGGTCATGATAACAAATCAACTATCAAGGGCAGTATCACGCAGGTTACTATTAAAAATCAAGCATTCGGTTAACAAAGGAAAAGAAAAAAATACTAAACAATAAGAAAGTGAAATAAGCTGGACTTAAATAAGTCAACTCACTAAAATCTAGACATGTTTGCTACAAACATATGTTAACGTTGCTTTTGTGCCTTTATGTTTTTGCCGTGCACAGACAGATCATTCAGGGAGATTAATTCAAAAAGAGGTGCATCTTAGTTCTTACAGAATGTTGTTGTAACATAGATGGCACCAGGGGTGGTGTAAGAAAAAGAGAAGGAGAAAGGAGGAAGGCAAAACTCCGAACTGTTACTAAAGTCAGTCAGAGGAGTCTCCACTGCCAGCATAACTTGGGTCAAACAGCAAAGGGCTCTCCACTTGCTGACACAGGAGAAGCCTGAGGCCAAGGGGATAGAAATGTCAAGGTTACCCCAGGCCTGTAAGAACTTTCTCATGGGTGTTGACTAATTTCAGGACTTTGGCAACCTCTGTCCTGCCAAGGCAGTGGTTCTTTTACCACCTAATGTCCTGGTTGGTCTAGAGCTTCACAGGTAACCATAGGTCTTCTTGTGACTTAGTCACACAGAGAAATAATCTGCATTTACACCTATGTGCCTGCACTGTTTGTATGTTGAGTGGGCAGGGCCAAATGCTTACATTCAGGAGAGGACAGCATTAGACACATTAGTTGACCTCAACACTATTTTAAAAGTTAGAAGTTTAATAGTGTTTTCTCTCATATGCATTTTGACACTTCCTAATTAAAGGGAGGTAAAAAATAAGTAAAAAGGAATGGAAACCACCTCTGGAGGTTTTCAAACTGTGTGTTATTTTACTGTTGCCAAAGTTTTTGAAGTTTGATTGCCAATAACATACATCACTGACTCCTGCAAGACTTTGTAAAACAAGACAATAAATTTCTCTTTTCCAAGACTAATAAAAATTGTTACAATGTTACATAGGATTTCAGCTTTTTATACAAATTATTGGAAAGCTGATTTGGCTCCATGGAATATATAGCCATATCATTATAGTTTACTAGAGACTGGGGGGCAAATCATACCCCATGTCATCACTCTCCTGTTTAAAGAGGTTAAATATTTTTTTAAAACCCCTATGATAGGAAAAGCAATAGAAGGCAAACAAAAGCATCTCCATACAAGAGAGGAGATGCTTGCTTAGGAAGCAGATTGAACAAGCTTAGTTCTTATATTCTTCTCAGTAAAATACCCATATATATATACACCTACTCTGCAGGTGATGTTGAAAACAGGAAAAAAAAATACATAGTTCTGAACCTAACTGAACCATGTTAAAGGGGAATAACAATCCAGGCAGTTACAATCTTACTAATGTACAGGTTGATTGAAGTGATAGTGAGAAGTACTAATGCAGCAAAACTCAATGGTCTTTCCATTTACTTTGAAATAGGTATTATCTTTATTGCCTACCACTAAAAAATCCCAAAATGACTTATAAATTGACTCTGTAGTTTGATTAAGTTTGAAATATTTTCTTTAAACATTTAAAATAAAATATTTCTCCCAATTTTGATATTAAACAATCAAAACATTTTCTTCAAAAAAAATCCATTTTTTGCCAATTTATTTGTCTCATTTAAATAGTAATGAAGTAATGCTTGTAAATAGTTTTTCTTGGCATCCTTGTCATATGGCTATAGTGTTCAAAATGTAATGACATTTTGCAGCTCTAAAAGAGCAGAATTTATTTTCCTAATATGTGAGTCAGTAGGTAAATCTGAAGACAATGATTGAAATGACTGAACTTTAACAAGAAACCATTTGCAGTTTCTACTGTGATTTATTGCTTATTTCTGAAATACTGTCAGACAAATCATTCCAAGTACCCAATGCTGTGCATAACATGGCACATCAAATCTGTGGGGGTAGAAATCCTTTCTTTGTAGAACAGGAGTACCTTGGAAATATTCATGCATTTAACAGGCTCCAAACCATTATGCTTGTTCCTATGCTTAACCAGTAACTCACACGAAAAATCCCTACTGAGCAGTAAAAGGCTCCTGGCAATAGTAAAGGAGCAAAGGTTTGCAGAAACACTGTTTTACTCACCTACTTATTTGCATTTATCTCATTTTAGAAAGCCACAGTTAGTGATACCACTTCAGAAGTAGCATAGAGATATTTAGGCAACTTGACTGCACCAGTCTGAAAGTTTCATACTCAGAAATCTCATTTGGCTCCTACCTTCCTCTGTGATACCTATGTTTCTTGAAAGGGTTAAAGAGGTAGCTGAAATTCTTTCTGCAGAAAGGGAAAGATCTTCTGGGCCTGCCTGTAACTGCCCAAACCTTGGCAAAGCTAAACAAAGAGCATAGACCCAAGCCCTGCCAAGATCTCTGAAGGTGATCCCTATCCTTGCCAGGTTTTCTCAGCCTTTTTTTCCTTATCATCCTCATTTGCAATCTTCAAACACCCCCCCCCCCCCCCCCCGTTCTCTACCTAAATCCCACATATCTGGAGAGAATGGAGGGGTATTCTCTATACCAGAAGCACCTTCACTGGAACACCTGGCCAAGGAACAAAATATGGTTTTAAACCCCCATCTCTGCTGAAGGTGATAGAATAGGAAAAGTAAACTCTACAGGTTTACAGGGCTCTCTGGCATCTTTTTCCACAGAAGTAGTTCTTGTGTGGAAAAAGTACTTCATTGAAAGTGAAAAAGAAAGACATTGTAAGTAATTTTATACTCAATGACTCAATGTCAGAAAATTGGGTCCACAGAGAGCAAATGTACTGGCACAACCTAAGAATTAGAACATTTACTCAGGATAGGGATAGCTGGCCAATGCCACTTTGTATTTTATATTACATATGCCATTATTTAAATGGCTAATTGAACAATTCCACAACCAAAACTGAGAGTGCTTTATCACAGAATACTTTTCCACTCCGTGGCTTAAAGCATTCCCACTGGAGACAGTTAAGTAGGGGTCAAACCTTCCCATTAAAGAAGGAATTTCAGCCTTAGCTTTCCAGAACCTGATAAAATATTTTAGCTTCTACCTAGATTTTTAGTTTCTTTTTAAAGGGGTATTGTTCCAACAATGTTTTCTTTCTGAGAAGCTTATGAAGGGTTCAAGCCGCTGATGGGGTCGATATACTGCAATCACATTTTTTGGGAACAATTAGTTCCTTCTTTTCAAACAACCATCTGTGGTTTTTGTCTTGGGAACAGAACTGAATTTAAACACAGTGTAGTATCCCACTAAGTATCTGATTGGCTGTAGTTGCCAAATTATCACATTCACTGACACTGGATTTATTAAATTTGATTAAATGAAATAAAGAAGATTGGAAAAGGAGTGCCAGAGAACAGTACCTATCTGTGTCTTACAGTGCTTCTTCCTTAAGGGCAACCGGAGGTTGCTGCAGTTTCAAAATTGCCATTTCAAAACCTTCTGGATCTTGGCCACAGAGCATGCTTTACAAAATTACCACAGACACAGATCACTCAGATATGGGGCACACAGAGACAAAGCAAACAGCCATCGTAATACAGAGCCACACACACGCAGCTGCTGACTTTTGATGCAGGGCACAGGTGGACTGCCCATAAGCCTAGCAATAATAGTCCTCGCCCCTCATCCCCCATTAAACATAGAAGCTACAAAAAAATTAAAACATCTCTTAACTTTCTCAAAGGCTACTTTTAAATACCTTAAAACATTTACATTCTGCTGTTGCTTTTTTTATTTCCTAGCCTTCTCAAACTGCAGATTTTCTTAATTTAAAATGGACTCTTACTCTTGAGACAACGAAGATCCCAGATCAGCAACTTTTTTCTTCAAAACAAGAATCCCTCACTGCCACAGGAATGCAAAGGAGAAGAGGAATGCAAACTTCTCAGTGCTGCATCTGCTGAAAGATCTTTGGGCTGGTGCAAGGACAAGAAAATGCAATGCCAAGGGCTTTACAGGAGCAGGAAGCACAAACAGGTGTTAGCAATTTTTATCAGCTGAAGAGCATGAAGTGCAATGTAATTGCACCCAACAGCTAAATGACGGTTCTAGCAATTTTGTTTAAAAACCAACAAAAAAAGGGAATATATGTCCTCCTAAGATGAGATTTTTGTCAGGACTTGCAGGTATTCCCTGTGTGCATGTACAACAGATAAGCCTGACTGCTGGGACCTGTGGAGCCAATGCCCATATTTCAGAGAGGATGAAAATGCTTTGCTAAAATCCTCCAGACAAGGTCAGCACAGCTTAAAAATGAACTGGAAGGCCCTAACAAACACCTGGGGGGAACACACAAGTGTTGCAAATTTGAGTTTAGGTGCAAAGAAAAAGAGGATTTTTAAACATTTTGCTAAATTTTTTTAACATCTTAAATCCTTCTAAGGACTCCTCTGGAGTGGACTACAATTTAAAAATGATGTCACTTTGTTTTCCAAGTGATATAGGTAAAGTGAAATGTGGACTTCAGAAAAGAAATATACAAGCATTCTTACCTATCCCAGATGTGACAGGAAATGTCTATGATTTTTTTTTACCACGCAGACCACTAAATTATTTATACAATACTGACAATTTTTTTTCTTGCAAATCCTGATAATTTAACAAACATTTCTTAAAATTACATTTGAGAAAGGGGGAATTCTGTTTCACAAGCAAATTATTGAGAGAAACACAAATATTTCATATAATGTTATATTCCATTTTGTAAACTTTTAGCAAACAACATTACTATATCTGTCCTCCAATTTCAGATCATTTACGTGATCTTTATGTCGATATGTGTGGTCACCAGGTATGCCTGTTTTAGGAGTCTAATGAAATCTTGAGTCATTCATATATTGGAAAATGCCAGACTAACAACTTTTAGGAAATGAATGTATCTATGGCTTAGTATTACAGTACTTCAAACAGTGACAAGCTTCATATCCATCAAGTCTTGTATATTAACTAGTAATTGTAAAACAAATAACTAAGTTTTCAGCTTAGAAGTGGTGGAATTCATAACTATTAGTTTCACCTGTGCAGAAGATGCATATTTTTAATATAAATTTTTGGCATTGATTGATGGCTCAATTTTTCATTTGAAAAATATAGTTGCTGAAAAATTGTTAAACTATACTATTCTGCATCTTCAAACTTTGGTAAATCAACCTGCTTTGTTACTCTGATGAAAACTCTAAGCTTACACAATTTTGCAAACTTAAACCTCTGATACAGGAAAAATTCTACTTCATCCCGATGAAGCAGTAAAACAAAACAATAAGGCTGATTTTCAATAATAATTTAAAAATAATTAATTTGTATAAACATCAGTTGTACTAACTTTTATAGTATTGATGAAAGAAGCAAAATCAAAACCCAAGACTTTTATTGTATAGTGTAAGTGTATTCACATTGTTACTGTATGTTGACAAAGAGAACAAGAGATTAATTTGGTTGATTTTTTCTTCCTTACAATTATTTCTGTGATTTTAATGCATAGGAAGTTTTTAACCATTACTTTAGATTTTCAAGTATTTTTTCTTTTTTTTTTAATCTTACTCTAGTAGTGAATTTCTGTTCTGCACAAAAAAGCAGCAGGATCTAGTTTTGATCACAAGATCTTGACCTTTTCTCAGCTCTTATTCAATAACCCAAACTGGACACATAAAAAACCATGTGCTGAACAAGGTTATGTATTTCTGAAACCCTTCTCCTATAAACAAGTGAAGTAAACCCAGCCAGTAGTGTAATTATTTTCACAGATGATGAGAAAAAATCTGGGGTCATTGGGTCAGTGGAAATTCCTTTGCCTTCTTAATAGGCCAGTAACCAAAAGGGAAAAGACAATGCAGACTCATGCAGAACCAAACAGAAGATCTGAGTAGCCTGGAAGCAAAGCATGGCAATGGCAGTGTCAAGATTTATCAAGGAAAAAACTGAGGTCAGCTCCTGATCCACAGGTCAGGGAGTGCTATTTTTGAGGAAAACATTATTTTAAAAATCTCTGTTGTCATCATAGCTCTCTGTGAGCCACTGAATTAGAAATTAGTTTTACTAGTTGGGGTTGTAGTAAGTTTCCCTCTCTGCATAGGAAGTGGGTCAACACAAACAGGTGGCTTTTGCATTCTCTGCTGCAACAACAAGATATTAGTATTACTTTAAGACTGTATACCTTGCTGTCCAGTATGCCAAAAAGTGAAGGCAAATTTATTTTTTAGGCAATCTTAAACTCACTCTACTACTTCTTAGAGGAATAATCACACTTTGCTGAAAAAAACCCACAGACAAGTCTATTTTTAGCTTTGTAATATATAATTTTTGAATTTGTGTGGTATTCTATTTCATTTATCAAAGCATTAGGAAGTCAAGTAGAAAGTTTCTTTTCAATTGTCCTTGCTGATAAAGTGTTTGTCTGGGTTTTTTTGAATGGCATGCTGAAAGAGAAAACTTGTACTTCTGAAACACGCAGAGAAAGATGCGCACAATCCTTGCCTCTGCAAATGCTTAAATGGTTTTCTGACAAATTAAAAATACTATTCATTGAAATAACAGTTCACCAGATGTCCTGTAGGAGTCAGAAAAAAAAAAGGCATGAAGCAGCAGAAAAATATAAACTACAGTTTATGTGTTGATTCAAGAAAAAAATGGAGAAGGTTAAAAATAGAATGCCCATTTACATGTAAAAGAGTTGGAGTATCTTTACTCTGGAGACAGTGACTGGCAGTAGATGGAACTGTTCCAGAGAGCAAAATTGCTGATGGACTAAATTCAGACTATTTTGAGTGACAGACAAACAAATCCTGCAAGTTAGGGTAGCATAGGTGGAAATGTGGCCTGACATGATGGCGAGGGATGCAGTGTGACACATGGACTCTCACACACTCACCATTGTCTATCCTACAGCTCTCTGCTGTGGTCAGTGGCGGACACGGAAGGACCACGAGGACCACTCTTGCTGGCTCCTGTCTCAGCACACAGAGAGCACTACTTGTGCAAAGGCATGGACAGCATGTGAGGAGACGCCTCCGTCTGTGCCAGTCATGTTACTGCCTAAACCACCAAGTTCAGCTCCCCTTTACCCAGCCATGCATTTTCTTTGCAAGACACTTTATATGAATGAATACAAAGGAGTAAACAGTGAAATACCCTCTCTGTGCTACCAAGAAGAATTTGAATGAGTTGTCCTAACAGGAAATCTTTTACCTGACATGTCTTTCCCAGCACTTGATAAAACTCAACCAACATGGGTGCAGATTCTTAGTTGCAATGTGGCTGGGTTTTGCCATCCTGCACTGCTGCACTTCTTGCCAATGACTGCAATCCAGGAGAATTTTAAACAAGCCTAAATCAGGGCAGTCCTCAGGTTGTTTTATAGCTTGTGGAAGGCAGCCCAGTCTGCAGGGGACCACACAGCTGGAGAAATACAGGAAGTGAAAAAATAGGCCAGTGTTAAAAAAATCGACCATTCTGAGCATGTACAAGAGTAACTGCAAACTGCCTTAACCTGGAACCATCTATCTTTACTTATTCACTTGAAGAAATAAGGAATTTAAGGAATCTTTCAAAGTAAGGAAGAACTTGACTCTTTTCTTCCCAGGCCTTCATAGTGAGTAGCTCTGATGATGGGAGTTCTATTCCTTCACACTTATGGTGGTACAAGTAAGGAAGCAATGGAGGCTGGCTTCCTGCCTCTTGTTATTTGCATTTCAGAAACCATTTTTGCACCCTCTGTGATCCTGTTGCAATACCTACATGGGAATAAAGATTACCTTCAGACTTCATTGTAGATAAGACCACACAGGGCAGAAGGCATGAAGAACGAGCTCCCTGGGGCCTTATTCACAGATGTGGCTAAGTCTCCTCCTCTTACAGGTAACTCGCTGATCACCTGCGGTAAGGGCAGCTCCCTCAGTTCCTGCTCCCCACATAACTGTGAACCACAGGGATGTGCTTATTTTCCCTATTGAGAGAGGAGCTTTTTATGGTCAGCCCTCTGTAATACAGCCTTCCACACTGCCAGAAGAGAGACAAATTGCCTGTACAGCCATTTTGCTCCAGACCAGAACAACACAATAAATCACAATGCTTTGTCAGGGATGGGGATGTGAACTGTGGTGCGTGGTTCAGGTGTTTCTCAGCAGCTTTCAGTATAATCTGCAAAGAAAATGCCTGCCTGGAGTTGCCTCTACAAAGCCATTCAGTTCATTGCCCATGGGAAGCACATACTTCTCACAGAACCCTTCTTCCCCTCACAGTGCTTTGATTTTAGTAGTATGGCAAAACACCAGACTTATCTATATTCAGGCACAGCTTTTGCATGGAAATCTGTACAGTGGGCAGCTTTCTGGCTTGTTTTCCATCACAAATCTTACAGGAGAAGAGCAGCAGTTTCAAAGACTTTAACAAGGAAGCCTCAGGGCTTCTTTGCCAGACTTCAATGGATATGTTTAGAGCATGGTATATGGAGGTTGAACTGCCTGACTCTCATTAACATTAATGGAGTCAGAAGGCTAAATGCCTGCGCACCATTCTGGTGACGTACCCGCAGCATCTGGCAAGTAGTCTGCTGCCTTTGCTAACTCCTTTTGGATATGATGTTTCCTTCTTCTCTATCAGGGTGGCAAAGTAAAACAGAGAGGGACAGCCTACTTTCCTTCAGCTAAGACATTCTGCAAAGTAAAATAACTGTGAGAGTTCTACCTGAATTTTAACACAGTACCTTCTACTTGCACATGAACTTAACATGAACTAGCAGCCTTGCAAAAACTAAATTCAAACCCCCATATCAAACAGACAACAAACTGCAGACAACCTGTTTGTTTAATATGAAAGAGTAGGCTAGCAGTTACACAGGATCCATGGTGTCATGAAAATTCTAGGATGTTTGGATTATATGTGCTCTTTGAAAATTATAGATAAAGGAGGTACTTTTCAAGCGTGAAGCTGTTGCACAGCTGAAGCAAGTAGCTAATTTAAAATTTAACCTGTATTAATATAAAAAACCCTTTATTCCCTGTTTATGAACACCTGCAGCTTTTATCACACACATTTTCACTGGAAACAATCTGTTAAAACTGTAAAATTATTATAGTGTAGTCCCATAGTATGTCACACTGGCAGTACCTTTGATCTCAGCCCCTGGGAAACAGTTTTTCATGTGGGCAGCAGCAGCAGCTGTAAATACAATGTTAATACTGTTGAAGTATTAAATTTCTCTTTTATTTTGGTGGCTGAAGTCTGAGTGCTTATGCAGTACTACACTTTCCATATACTAGCTTTCAAGTTTCTGAAGTTTCAAGATAATCTAGTGTCCGAGATAATGGACTGTCTTAGATACTTTTATAATGGTGTTACAAGTGAAAAAAAAAAAAAAGGACATCTCAGTTTCTTTACAATCTGCAAAAATATACTTTGGTGATAAATCTTAATCTCTCAACGTCTTGATCCCCTCCTTAGCTGCTGGACAATTCCCAGATTTTCTGCTTTAACCTGATTAGAAACAACCTGTTGGCTAAATTACTTTGCTACAACCTACGGATTACTGCATCTTCTTTCTCACACATTTAGTCTTACTTTAACAAAAAATGTCTCTTTTTAAAATGCCTTCTGCAACCCTGGTGATTGTCTTATCACAACCCTAAAATTCTAGATGGTGTACCAACTTTGCCATACACAAAGCACAGGGATCTGCCCTCAGCTTGGCATTGTGCTGTGTAGCCTATCAGCCACCACACACCCATCCCAATCATTCCTGAAGCCAATGATATAAAGACTGGATAATGTCCTGAGCAGTGTAAAAAATAGCTTGATCTAGATGAATGCTACTCTAACCCCTACAATTTTATCCTGATGGAGTTGCTTTGCAATAACATCTTACTCATTCAATTTTTATACGGGGAAAATTATTAAGATTGGGCACTTTTATTGTTCAGGTACTGAGTGCACATCTTCAGTAAGACTATTTCTTAAACAACATTTTAATAAATCAAACAGCACACACATTCTGTTAAGTGAAAATTTACATTTACACACATATCAGTGTTTTAAGTGCTTTACTCGTTTCAAGGGCACTTGCATTAAAATGTCTTAGGAAAAGTGATTCTACCAAAAAAATGCACAAACAATCTTAAATATCAAAATTATCTTTATTTAGCCTCTTCCGTTCATTGCATTTGATTCTGAATGAACACACAAGCTACAAGGCCTGTTCTACTTTGTATGCTCTGTACACAATGCCATCAAAAGTGCATAATAATATGCATTTTTGTTCATTTTCAAATACCACTGTAATAGTCAGTTGTGTGCACACAAAGCTTTCTAAATGCATACGCTGTGGTTTTGTGCCTTAAGGCAAATCTCATTTCATGCTCCTTGGTATCAATATAGCTTGGGAATGCAAGGATTGAAGCCTATATTCAGGGTCTAAATCCAGAAAAGATATAAAAGACCTGTTAGAAGGAGATGGGGATGGAGAAAGTGTGGGAGAGGGGCAAGCAGGAGAGTACACTTCCCACCAAGGCAGGTACATCTCTTTCCTCTTCAACCTGTGAGTAGAATTAGGCATCCATTTGAGAATTAGAATAGCTAAGAGGCTAATGTTCATGGGGTTTTTTGTTAATCAGGCATCAGGTAAAGCTTTTAAATAACCACTTGCAAGGACTGGAAGTCAGCTTTCCCTTTTCCCAAGCAAGAGCTGCAACTGCCCCAGGACACCTAAATAACATGACTATTTTGGCACAAATTCTGTGCACACTCTCCCCCACCTCCTCCTACTAATGAAAATAGGTATTCCTTTTATCCCTGTATATTCCTTTTAAATGTAAAGATTTTTGCAGAGGAAAGCCATATTAGAATAGCTTTTATATGGGATACTGGGGTGAAAGATGGACCTAAACCTGTTCTGCCAGGCAAAGATTGAACCCACATTGCATACTCATGCTCCTGAATGAATGGAGACTCCCATCACCTGCTGCTGCTGCTGCTGTGCTTCATGCACAGCCTGCACCATTAGTCATGCTTGGGGGATGCCAGCTGGATAGAGCCCCTCAGGTGAAACAGACTGAGGAATGCCTTGCTTATGAATTCAAATTAGGCTTAAATGTAAATCACGGCTGGGTCACTCCACACTAAGCTGGTTTGGGGATGCCCAAGAAAAAAGAATTTAAAGCCTTCAGGAAATAGAGGGATTTTGACGTGAACGGGTGGCTAAAGACAGGTTCAGTCTGCACTCCCTCCAACCCAGCTCTGCCTAAGCCTGCTCCATTTGAGAAGCTCAACAGCCATATCGATGTGAAGGCTCAGAAAAATGCATGGCAACTGAAGAACGCAGGTGGCTCCGAATTTGTGTGACCCCTTTATGTCTTCAAGGAGTCCCAAAGGCTGCAGTTTGGAACACAGAACCTTAAAGCAGGTATTAGCAGCTTTGTTCTTTCATCTTCATCTAGTCTTGATTTTCTTCAGACTATTTATATGGTGGAAAATCTTAACAAAAAAAAATCAAAATTTTAGGGAGGAAAATTTCACATGACTTTAGACAGCCTGATGGAAAGATTTACACAAGCATGCTGCAAAAGATGGTGGTGTGTAAAAGAACAACCTTTCAGATGTGAGCCAAGAATGGAAAACAAAGACAACCTACTCAAGTTAGATATGCAGGTACCAGCCCTTGTTTGAGGGGGAGGGCTCCAGTCACCTGTTCTATAAAAAGCATGTCTCATTAGAGGCTCAGTATGACTGTATCACAGCCTCCAGTGGCCCAAATCTGTTTGTCTGCACTGACAAAGGTGCTTCTTGGCTCACGCTTTGCAGCCTGGTTCTGGGTCACAACTGCAAGTGCCTTTAACTGTGGTGGCAAAGAAAACAGTGCAAGGATGGAGATGCTTCCTGAAATCTAATAGGAGCATACATCTGTGCATCTTGACACCAAATCAGTCAGGGATGGCATCCATCAAGGAGTTAGGGAGGAGACGTCTCTATAGCTTGGAAAACTCATCTTGCCTCATATGAAATACTCAAGTTTTCCACCTCAAACATGCCAAGAAAAAACTCCCATTCCCTGACCGCTTTTGTTTTGCACATACCTATACAGTTTCACAGACTACCGGAAGAATGAAATAAATATATTTTAATAGAAATCATTCTCAAAAAAGCTGTGATCAGTGACAGGATGATGCATTTGTTATGGTAGATTTAAACTACGATAAGAACATATTCTTTGAGTAGTTCTGATATTTGTCATTCCTGTTGCTATAGTAAGTAGACAGAGAAGAAACAGAAGAAACTCTATTTACTGCATAGAAATCAGCAAACTGTATTATATGCAATGCACAAAAACATAAAACTACTTCTGTCAGAGTAAATATTTATAGAACTATGATCTTTAAAATATTGCAGTGTTGTTTATTAAAGAATTTTTCCTGCAGTTTAGAAATACAAATTCTGGACAAAAAAATATCAGGAGGCACTTCTTCCTTTCCCACAGCATCTTGATACCTGAATTGGAACATTATGGGTGGTGGGTCTGGATGGGTGGCCTACTAGATGGGTGAAAACTTGCCTGGGCCCTGAGGCCAAAACGGTGGGTGGTTAATGGCACACACTCTACCTGGAGGCCAGTTGTGATTTTTTCAAAACCTCTCTTGTCTAACACCTTTTACAGGGATCTGGAGGAGAGGTCAGAGTTCCTTTTCACTGAACTTTCAGGGGACACCTAGCTGGTGCATGCAGCCAATCTGCTTGAAGCCATGGCCACTTCCAGGAGCACCAGGCAGGCTGGAGGAATGGGCTGGCAGGAACCTTAAGGAACAAAACAAGGACAATTGCAAAGCTGTACCCCTTGAATGTATGAAACCTGTGCAGTGGTACAAGCTGTGGAGCAGCTCTGTGGAGAAGACAGTGGTGGATCTAAGGATGAACATGCTCTGGCAGTGAGGCAGGGTTGCAGTCTTTGGGGCTGTGTAATCAGGAACATACACAGTGGCAAGGGAGTACTCTGTGCCCTTTAATTTCACCTGTTGACCCTATCTAGGAGCCTGTGTCTGGTTTGAGGTCTCTTGAGCAGTAAAGGAAGGCATTGTTAATGCAGTAGGTTCTGTGAAGGACTGCCAAATGGCTGGGAAGGGAGAAGGAGTGGAGGCATCCTGTAAGGAGAGGCTGAGCCTTGTCCATCTGGGAGGAGGAATGGTGATTCAGGGGACTCGACAGAGCCCCCAGTTCTTACGGTAAATTTAGCATGAAGACATCATCACAGGGGTCGCTGTCAGGAGGGTGAGAGACAACAGATAGAAACTGAAATGGGGGAGGTCCCCCTGAAAAAGGAGAATACTGTTTTACTCTGATGGCTGTCCAGCAGTGGAACAGGCTGTCCAGCCTCCTTCAGCCTTGGAGACTTTCAAGTGAATCAAACTCTGAGCAGCCTGAGCTGACCTCAGGACTGATTCTGCTTTGAGTAGCAAGTTGGACTAGAGATCTTCTGGGGCCTTTTCCAACCTGGATTAATCTATGATTCATTACATGTTTTAAGACCTTTCCTGGAGCTTTCTAATCATTACCTTCTTTAACTTTCTTTAGCTTTGGCATGAAAATCTTCTAAACTATTTCTAAAAGTACATCTAAAAGAACATCCCTCAAAATAACTGTTCTATTTTAGGTAAGTACTGTGTAAGTATATGTGTGTGTGTGTGTGTGTGTATATATATATATATATATATATATATATATATNTATATATATATATATATATAAGTTCTGAATACTGCAGCTTATTTTGAAAGGCTCTTCATGAAATAATGAAAGTAAGGACAAGCTTTTAAAATTTTAATCTAGATGAGCTATGTAGGAATGAATTATGCCTAAGGATATGCTGTCATATTTAAATGTAGAAAGGTATAATTACAAGTGCTAGAAGTACAAAACAGAGCTTCTTAGAGAAATTAAGACTTCTCTAAGAAAAATAAAAGGAATTGCAAATGTCTGCATGGCTTAAGTTTTCTTCTTTTGTTACTATGGCTACAATAAAGAATTACCAAAGGAGAGAACTGAATTGGTACAATATTAAAGATTTGGAGTGCTAATTAGTATTCTTCTTATATTACTCTGATAACCACATAATCCAGAGCCATTTATTCTAAATCACTTAACTCTGAATGCTTTTTAGCATTATTTTGAAAGTAAATGCCAACTTTATTTATTACACATTTATCTGTATTAAAAAAAGGGCTCAGTTCAATTAACATATTTTTGAAGTCTAGACTTCTTCATTTTTTAAATACTCCAGACAGCCATTTATTGTCAACTTTTTAGGGATATTATTTTCTTTTGCACAAGTGTATTACACATTATATTTCCTTTGATGTATAATCATTTATGTGGTGCCTCTATACTTTTGGCTACACGTAACTGTACAGGTAAACATAAGACTTCCCTATCCCAAAAATAGCCCTTTTAAACAGAAACATGTTTAGGTTTTATACCATTTTAATTGCACATTTTTTATATTTTTCTAACATTTTAGAGGTGTCTTTAAAGCCAAGCTGTCTATTGTGTACTTGAAAACTTCCATGCTGCTTTTTTAATTTGAGTACTTAAATTTCTGCCTTATTTGTAATCTAATTGTGCATAATGTACATACACAAATTAACCAGAAACATATAAAAATGTTTGCAAATAAAAATAAAGAAGAGGCAGAAATAAGGTACTTTATGTGGGCACAGTTCAAATGTTAAACCAGTTAGTGAAAAATACTACTAAATGGAAAAAATCAAGAGGAGAGTTTTTTCTATGTGTTAGGTACTGATTTTGATTCAGATTTTGATTCATTCTTGGGTCTGTCTCAGACTTGATCTAATCTCCTTCCTGCCTGAGGTGGTGGATTCTGGAGCTGATCCGACTGCTGGCTGCTGCAGTCCTGCCATCCTCCCTGTCTCAGCTCTGACCCTGGCTAAGGCATTTCAGTATGAAAGGGTTTTGTTCTCCCCTCCCTACTTTCCCCTGCTTTTTATAGCTTTAAGGCACAGAAACAGCCAAAATCGAGGCTGGACAAACATTACAGTTAGTGTGAAGAGAGGATTGCTGGTTTGCCAGAAAAGACAAACTGCTCTAAGTGAGACTTAGTTACACTGCATGGGATGGCAGCTTCAGTTTCTCTGCCTCTTAACATTGCTTTAGTGTTGATTCCCTCTTTCTTTGCTCCTTGTTTATCCTAATTTGTTACCTGTATCCTGTCTTATTTTAGCAGTAAGACATATTTGGGAACACTTACTAGCTATACATAAAGAACAAGAACATATGTATAAAAGTTCCAAAAGAAAGATGTTGAAAGCAGCAAAAGGAAGCAACAAATGGTTTTCTGCCAATAATGTGTTATAATTAAAGGCATCTTGTAAGGTGTTTAGCAGATGTGTAAGAGTATGATAAATATTTGAAAGTACTGGAGGACAGTTACACTCTTGCTCTTCACCATTACCAATAACATGTGTTTTAATAGATGCATTAATGGTACAATCTGCAATGATAACATCAAGCAAACCACAGGGCCTTACGTGAGAACTTAACTGACCCAAAGAGAGAACTAAGGGTCACCAATGTTTGGCTGCATTTTCATCACAAAGTAGATTTTTCACTGTTATGTTTGGTCTGAAAAAAAATATTCTACTCCAGAATGGTAAATTTGACAAGATTACCACTTGCTATTTGACCAGACAATGATTTTTTCTGTCTAGGTGGCAGTATTTTTTTTCCAAGGCAAAAGGAACAATCAAGACTTGACTGGAAGTAGGGCAAACTCTTCTCAGTCTTAGAATAAGTTAAGAGTTGGAAAACTTATGGAGGGGAAAGAATAGGGAAATATTTGAACAAAATCTCACTGATTTCTGTGAAATAATGGGACAGAAGATACTCTTATTTTTCCTTTTTTCAAATAGTCTGGGAATACCAGGTATGAGGGAGGACAGAGCTACCGGTCGTGAGTGTTAGCACAACGTTAGCTTTTTAATGCAGGGTGGATAGGTGCAATTGCCTAAAAATCCCAAACCTATGGACATGGAAGTTCACAATATGTGTGACCTGAGAATAGTTCTTAACAAAGCCCACCCTCCTTACAGAGCTCACTGAGACATCTCAACAGCAAGGAGATATCACCTCACTCATCTGCACGAGTGGACAAGACAAAAATCTTGAGAAAGAGCACACAAATAGCATAGGGCCCTATGTACCTTCCAGGAAACCACATGAGCCAGAAAATCTCCCCCACAGCAGCAGTCTTTGGAAAGTTCAATGTTGTGTATAAAAATGTGTATGTTTAAAGATTTTTTAAGTTATCTTTTCAAAAGCTTATGCAGGCACTTCATGCACATTATGAGGTCTCACTGGCTGTAATAGGACTACTCATGTGTGTTGAACTGAGCCCATCTCTAAGCCTTTGTAGAAGAAAGCCCCTGGCAAGTACATGAAATGTGCCAGTGACAGTGAGCTGCTGACAGTGAAGTTCTCTAAGAAACTCAGATCAAAACTGAGCTTTAGTAGAAATTCACTGGGAAAAGAACTGGATCAAATGCCACACCACCCAGATGCTACCAAGAGAGGGGTAGCAGTCCTGGCACACTGAGCAGCTCCCACAATGGTATAGTGAGAACTGAGCAGGAAAGAGGGTGCAGGAAGCAAAAACATGGAAGCAGAGTGGCTGGGGAGGTTGCTGTGATTTTTTGCATAAACAGCAATGACCTCGTATGAGAGATGTTTTATTCATTCCTTCACAATTTGCTAAGAACTAGCAGACACTGAGTAAGCCAATACTTGGTACAAAAGACAGGTCTTTGGCAGCTACCTCTGTAGGGTCAATTGCTCGGCATGCAGACTGAAGTATTAAAAAAGAATGCCACAGGGTAGACAACCCTATAAATATATTCTTCCATTAATAAAGGCTTTGTACAGTTAACATAGCTGCAAGAAGTCTGCAATATAAAAAGGTTCACCAAAACTAATACAGAGTCCTCATAAGGAACTTAAAACAGACCTGGGAAATCTGATCTCTGGCAACTTTCAATCTCCTCCACCTCGAGATAAGCAGATACAGAATCTTTGAAGAAAACCAATAAATATATTAGTAAAGCATTAGAAACAGAATCTTGGAAGAAAACCAATAAATATATGAGTAAAGCACTAGAACTGAGATCCTTAGGGAGAAAATAAAACAAAGCAAAGTGGATTCATTGTCATTAGCACCATTATCAATACTCTTGTGTGCGGGGGGTGAAGTACAGCCTCTGTCAGAGGACAGCAGGAAGACCTAGATTTGATCTCTTGAAAACATTTCACAGCCTTCTTTGAACAAGCCTTGCCAATATCAGTGATGCCCACAATTATACTACATTTAATACCACCATGTGACAACCCTGCCTCCCTGCCCTATGAAAACAAAGGAAATGTAAAAAAGTAGCATTCTGGAACTGTTAAAATATTTGAATTATTTTAATTAGAATATTTATATATTTATATTAATATTATACATTAAATATTTATATATTTAATTGAATTATTATACTTTCCTACTAATTTTTTGTGAAGGATACTCAGATGTTAGAGACATTATTTACAATGAAAAATGCAACTGTCACATATAAACTTAATTTCAGTGATTTACAAAGAAAACCAATACCATCACCATCCTAGCAGAAATAAACTAATAAATTTCAGAGTAGAAAATAGATGTAAAAACACGAGATTGTTCTGACTCACCCAATGACACATCACATCTTAAAAGGACATGAATAATCATTATTTCAACAATCAAGCATTCAATCTTAATTTAATGCTATTGTTGGGAATGAAATGACACACAAGAAGAAACACAGTAATTGTTATGTGGCATTAATTATTTATGCTGCATATTGATGTTCTCTACAACAGAATTACAAGAAACTGCACTGCAGGTCCTGTGCTTTCCATCCAATCTCCTCAAACCCATGTAGGTCTGTAAATTCTTCACTGCAGGTGAAATATTCACATCTAAGGTACACTGTTCATGGTTACCAATGAGTCAGGAATTCTCCTAAGTCTTTGGTGTAGGTGGGATTATCTGGTGCCTGGGCTGCATATTGAAACACTGCAGTGGGAAGAAATCGGTTGTCTCTGGTAGAATCACTTTAATAGGAAAAAGACATTGGCATGGCACTGATGTATCATGTAGGTGCAGCAGAATCTAATTATAAGCCAGGACGATAAAATCATTTTTTTTACTCCTGAAGCTAGAAGTTTTATAATTAGGATTTTCTGTTCTCTAAATGTGTTTTCTCCTAAGAAGTGACAAAAAACAAGTGTGAGAAGAAAAGAAAAAGATACATCATAGATTCGTATCAAATTCATGTTTGCAAATAGAGTTTTCATAATTCCAATCTCTCCGCAACATAATTGAATGAATATTGTCTCATAAAAATAAAATAAAACCCACAATTTCCTTCATTTCCCTTAAGGCTTATTTCTGAGTAACTTTTCCATTTTAAATAGAGAAAAATGTATTAAATATATTAATAAGCAAATAAAAGTTAAATGTAAAGAAATAAAAAGATTAAAAGCTCTATTTCATTATCACAATTACTACATAACTAATGTGCATGATTTTCAGGACTGATCTATTCTGATATCTTACCATAGGAATTCCACTTTTTTGGACCTGTAATTTTACGAGAGATAGAAACTTCTACAGACCATATTCACATGTATGTTTACCTAAATAATCCATTCAGCTATTAATGTACTGAATATCAATGTTCATTGATTATGTAATTTATTAATATATAATATACAGGCATAAAATTTGTCCTATGCTTTACTGTCATTTAACATTTCTCTCAGTTTCCCTGAGGCATCAATCTCCCCTGTCCCCTCAACTCTTTATTTTCTGTTCCAAATAAGGCAAACATAAATAAAAAGAGAATCTGACATATGCATTATTCAGTCAGCTTCCTATGTTATTTTTCCCTTGAAGTGGTTCACTGAAATATGCTCCACAGGGCATATGAAAGTTATAGCACCTAGTCAAAGGAAATACATTTCATAATAACTATAATTTCTTTCCTGAACTTCCCACTGAGGCCTTTCTTCACCTGAAAGAGTTTGCATTTCTAGATTCTATCTGGTTAGTCTGATTGCCTATAAATTTTCTATTATACAGACTGATGAGCAATCAGTCCTAAGAAACCTGACAGTATGGTACTTGGACAGAACACAGACACAAGACATCAATGACACGGTCTCTGAAGAGGCTGCTCTTCAGAGTTTCAAGGCTACCATTATATTATCCCTGCATTTATTAACAAACTGAATATATCAATTGGAAACACTGAGTGACCTTCAAGCTTTAGCACAAGTTAAAGACTACATATTTCACTATTGTTCCCTGAAATTTCAGGCCTACAATATTAGCAGTTGAAATAGAGAATGTGCACAAATGCCCATGGAAATATACTTACTGGATATTCTGATGGTCATTATTTCTTCACAGTGCAAGCACATCATTCATATTACTTATGGTGTACTTTCATTGTTCAGTTAACGTGCCTTTGCACATAAATGGGAAAGGGATGTGTATTATGGGATGGTGAAAGGAATACTGTACTTGCCAAGCTGAACAAATACAAGAGCTATCAAGTGAGATAAAGATGCCCTGCATGTATCACACTTAAATTGTCAGCTGCCCGTTCCTAATTAAATACAGCCAGTCCTCACAGCTTGAAGGCTTGACCTGCTCCAGTGTCAGACCAGTCATTTAAACATGTACATCTTCTTCCCTCTTCTACTATCCTAAGTGTAAAAGAATGTTATTTATAGCTCAGTACTTCCTAAGTAATTTCCTAGAATAACTGCTAAAAAGGAGATGCTGGGAAGTAAACGCAGCAAGCAGACCTCTCGTTGAAGAGAGAAACTTACCTATGGTCTTAGGATAGTAACTTGTTCCACTGTCACCCAGTGCTGCGTTTAGCATCACACCTCCCCTTGCCTTCTGATAGGATTGTAACCACAGCCATAGCATTCTTTTAGGTCCATTAAAGAATGTCCAAACAGTCCTTCAGACTCAGTATCTTGTCTTGTCCACCTGATATATCTGATTCCATGTAGATGTTTGAATAACTTCAAGGACACCCAATACTTCCAGAAGAAGAATTGGAGGTTTTGTGATGTATAAATCTTAAATTCACAGTTTCTTAACAGAAATTTCATGCATAACTAAATATCCATACAAGAGCATTAAAATCTGTCCGCCTGGATCTTTCTGCTGTTATTTGTGAGATCCCTGAGGATTTTTCATATTTTTGTGAAGATTCAGGCTATTTTATAGTAATATACATATATACACAATATGGCACAATACAATACAATACAACCTCTCCTCTAGCCTGCTCCAATCTGACAACCAAAATGAAAAATGAAAAATAAGGGGAAAACAAAATATTCTGTTCAGTCTCTTTCCTGTAATGCAAAGGGTAGCATATCTTTTATATGTTAATTAATGTCTCCTATGATTTTCTGAAATTGTAGACAAGATAAGAATAAGAAATAGTTACTTCTAGCAGTGGCTGATACAAAACACAAGGAATTAAAGCATTACATGGGGCTAATGCATGGGAGTTGCTTTTACACATAGTGAAATCCTTTGTGGGTGAAAATGTATGTGAATCCCTCAACAAGGTGGTGCACCATGATTTATAGAAGAAAGACAGCTCACACATCTCACCTATTGGATTCAGAAAATAATAAAATACTAGAAACATCACATTTTTGTGAGAGGGATCAAAAGGTGCCATTCAGAGAAGGCTTTTGTTTCTCTTTTCCCAGACAACTTCAAATTGATTTTCTTTTCCAAACAAAGACAATTTCAAACAAATCAAGTCATACTGAAGTCCCACTGTCTGGAAAAAAATGAAAAAATTCCTGGGAAAAAAATATAACACTCCTAATCATATGCTACTTTTAAGTAATAACTGTGAGGAGCTTCTGTGATAGTCTAGTAATTCTTGACTTCATTTGCTTTCCAGACACTCCATAGTCTATAAAAGGACTGGAAATTCTTATAATGAACGCTATAATAGAATTTATTATGCCAGCAGAATGAAGCCTGTGTCAACACTTCCATTATAAAATTTTGGTTTTAAGAGTTTGTAACTTATCTCTATAGATACCACATGGCCCACTGTATACGCCAAACTATTATTTTCTCACAGCATAAAATTATTGCAATGACACCACTGATTTTAACTGAACAAAGGTCTTAATTAACAAAGATGAAAAAGATAAAATAAACTTATTGCTTTATCAATAAAATGTTTATTTTTGTAACAGTGTGTCTGAATTTTAAAACATTCAACACTAGTTCATAATTGGTGTAATTAGACTGGGGATAGGAAGCAGCTTTCCTGTTGTCACTGAGGGTAATTGTGAAATATGCAGCATTGAAGACATTCCTTTCCCTGTGATTTTCACCCTTTACCACTCATTCTTTTGTCAATATTATGGGGTTTTGTTTGCATGAAACTGCTAACATGATAGAAATGACATATAGTAAATGACATATAGTAAATTAATAAAAATATGTATGTAACACAAGAATGCATGGCAAGAATACAAAGCTAATTTCATATAAAAGCTAAGAGCTGAAACAGACACACATGCAACCAGGGATGTTTTCACTCTAAATGCAAATTCAAGCCTATGAATGCACAAATAAGGAAACACACATAGATATATAAAGAAATAGCACTTTTAATTTGGAAACATTAATACTGTACCACAGAGATTTTCAACAATCCAATGCCAATCTGGAGCCACGTTATATTTAAGCTCCACAGTTTTGGGCCTTTTTTGAAGTATTTATTTAGATACTCAGCCTCAAATTTTATATTCTTGCTGATACATTTTTACATTTGTAACTGCCAAAAGAAGTATAAATTTGGATTTCGTTCAATCTCAAAGGAGTGAGAAAGAAGAAAAAGTTCTTCAGCAAATCATTTGAATACTGTAAGATGTTTTAAGTTAGAAAGAAGCATTTTCCATGTCTATAAAGAAGACTAAGAAGTGTGAAATTCTCTCATTTACGTCAAAAATAGTGCCTAAAAACAGGAATAAATATCATTAGCAAATTCATCCAGAAATTAAAATGATGGTTAATGACATATTGAACATGGATTTCTGATATTGCATAAATGGTAAAGACATCTGATGATAGACATCAGGAAAGACCTGATGAAAACAAATTTATTTCAATCCCATTTATGCTCCCATGTCCAAATAATCCATAGAAAGTAAAATGTTTTCTATATTATACTTCAAGCTATAGATAGTAAGAAAAAGCTGCAAGGAAGTCAGAACCACTGAAAAAACAACTATTCCTGAACTCCTGGTTTTCCAGGTAATTGACACTTAAATTAAATTTAATTTGCTGGGCTAGAGTGTGTCTGAAGCAGTGCAAACACAAACCAACCCACAAACTGGAATCCACTGCAACCTTTAAATGGTGCAACACTAGTTCTGCTGATTTGGGAAGAACATTGCACTAATGAAGATGTGTTTAAAAAAATCCAATCAAAACAAAAAGGTACCACACTTCTGTTTTAATGCATGTCTGGGTTACTGTGAGAAAGCAGAAGTTTCCAAATTATGAATGCTACATGCAGCACCTCAGCACCTTGTGAAATTGCCTGGGGAAATCACTGTCCTCTCCTTACGTGGCAATTCAATTGCATGACAAAAACTTCTGCAGTTCTATTTCTTTTTCACTGTGTATACCCCTGGGTTCATCTACGTGGTGCTATTCCAAACCAACTTACAACAAATAAAGTTGCATTTAGAATGGCAATTCCATATTCCATATCCATCATATATAAAAGTGCCTTGTAAAAAGAAGGTACCATCACCTACATCCAACAGGGTAAATTAAGGAAGGGACAGGGACTTGCTCAGCAATTCACCAGGCATCAGTGGCACCACCAAGATCATAATGCTGATTTCCAGTCTGAAAGGTTACCAGTTTGAAGGCAGAGAAGGAGATGATGCTATTACATTAAACCTGGAAGCACAATCTTTGTTTATAAAAGCACAGAATCTGTAGTTCAGAATCACAGCCTCAATTTCTCAGTTTTCTTGCAATGCAAGAAATGTTTTGTGTTCTGATCTGGAAAAAAGAGAAACTTTCCCTTGCAAACTGAAAGGGCAATTCATTACTATGTAATCTGCCTGTTCATTAAATCTGTTTATGGAATATCACAAGAGAGATAATAGGCACACAGTTTAGAATGTGTCATTGTCATCAAAGAAAATTTGATTTTAAAATCACTTGGAGCTTACTTACAGTCCAACTCCAACCTTGGCAGAGAGTACATTAAGCAGAAATCAGCATTCATTTGGACAATTTTTCCTTTTTCATGCTACTAAAAAAAAAAGATTACCATTAAGAGGATCTCTCTATGACAAATATATAAGCTGGTAGCGTTCCAGCATTTGTGCACATTCATTTGTGAAGGAGCCATACAGGTGTAGGGTGTGATCTGCTGTACACAACCTGTGTGTTTAGGTATTTACATGCATTCCTGCTTCAAAAGGGCCCTCCTGCTCTACACACTGCGCAGACAGAAAACCATGTGGAAACACAGGGCTGACTGTTTGATGGGACCCGTCCACTTCTTAAAATGAAGAAAATAACATGGTTTCAATACCTGCACGTTAGGGTAAATGTCAATATAAAGAGACAGAAAAGATTTTAAAAAAAAATGGAGAAGGGAGGTCTGCAGCCCAGGTCTCCCCAGCAGAAGGAGTGCATGGCAATAGGACTAAAATTTTTGTTTCAGAGGTGTCATGCACCAGAGATGAGGAAGCACATGGGTCAGGCAGCTCTGTAAAACACACAGCCCCTCCCACGGAGGCTTCCCAAAGTGCATTTCTGCCTACCCAGCAGGAAAGAGGGTCTGTTTGTGTTTGTTGTTGGGCAAGTGCATCAATAGTCAGATGTCTGATGCAACTAACTTGACAGTCACTAAATTGAAAGGCAACATATTTGGAAATAGTTTTAAGCTCTCAGTTTATTCTGAAAGGACAAATGTATGAGGAAAATAAAAGCATACGTCAAAAAGTTTTCTAAGTTTAGGCAGAAAGCTGAATATCCCAATGCAAATAATAATTTAAAAAAACCTTTTAAAGATCTCTTGTAAAGTGAATGCATCATGGTTTTGTTTTTTTTTTCCCGGGCTTCCCATATGAATCAATTTATTTCACCCATGGGAAACTCAGGAAAATATATTTCACAGTCTGTACCTTTGGTAAGCAATTTTGCTGGAGGTGCAGTGAAAAGAAAAGATTGAAACAGCAGAAAATTAAACATAATACCTCTGATTACTAAAAATACTGTACCTACAGTAAAAATGAAATCAATGACAACAGGCTGAGGGAACACCAAGGAACTTCACACAGCAAACAGAAGACTAAATTTTCAAAGTAGAGATATTCTTTATTGAACAGTGTGAGGAAATTTCTAAGAAATGTATCCAAGCTAGTTTTATAAAATTAACTTCCCACTTTCTAGACTTGAGTCTCAAAGTACTCATGTCACTTAAATAAAAATTGCAGCAGCTCATTCCAGCTGCAAAGGTTTAGGATTTGCTGAATTAAATGGTAATAGACTGAAGCCAAAGATTACATGCCCCACTAATTAGGAGATAGCCAATATATTTAAACATTTCTTTTTTTCTGTTTAGCACTAAATATTACCCAGTTGCTCAGTCACAGTAAACTTAAATCATAGGCCTGATCCTAGGTTTTTATGCATATTGAATATTTTAATCACATTCTCTGCAGCTTGAAGTCTTCCTCAGCCATGTGCAACCACAACCCAGTTCTTGCCATTACAGACTTCAATAGCTTTTCAGCGAACAGCAGAAAACTACTCCAGATCCCTGCTCCTCCTTGCAATGTTTCCCTCTATGCTTTGCAGAAAATAGGCAAAGCACAACATGAAATAGGAACAGCTGAGCATTTGGCTCACCTCTGGGAACTGCAGCTCAAACCAATGACAGACTTTTATGGCAGAATGGCAGAGAGCAAAGCATTCAGTGAAAAGAAGGCAAGGATAGGAAAACATTCTGACAAAACCTTTGTCTTTTATGACTGGACAAAGTAATGGCAACCAGACAAAACCTTGGGAGATGAGTTTCCTTCTGTAGCCTGAGAGAAGCCATACCTCACAACATATTGAAAGAACCATCACCTAGAGCAGCACATTGGGTATCCAGGTGTGAAGGCATGGCAGATCTCTCCCAGTACAGCATACCCCCTGCCTAAATGCTTTCTGTCCCCGATGGCACACTAGTGCAAAGCCAGTCACGAGTGCTCCTGCCTTTGTGGCCTTGGAGAAGACTTTTACATAGACACCAGTGACATCCCTTCAGCCTGGCAGAGTCAAGGTGCCCATTAACAGGTCTCTGTCATGCTTGTTTTTTGCATCCTACACTTCCAGACAGACTCAGAGCAGTGTAAAAGACAACTCATCTTCCTGCAATGGAGACACACACCCTATTTCTTCAGAGGTCCTCAAACAATGAACCCCATCAGTTCCCACACATGACCAGCTTCCTTTCCTGTAAACACCATCCTTTGCCTTGTGCCTAGTTTCTTCAGTCTTCCTACACCCCAGTCCCTTTTCAAAGATGAGTTTCTGATGCCATTTTTCTTTTGCTCAAAGGGGAGGTTTTCAAAGGCAGTAATAAAGTCAAATCCAACAGACCAATGGCTCTCAAGAGATGCTTACCTTATATTTGTGTCTGTAAAGAGTTCCTCTGACTCTTCCATTTTTCATCTGTAGAGATAATAAGCTTTTTTTTTTTTTTTTTNCTTTTTTTTTTTTTTTTTTTTGGCATGGACTAGCTGCTCTTCTACACTTACTAATTCTATTGCTTAACTACACTGATGCTGATCTCAAACACTCAAAAAAGACTGTTTCTGCTTTCTGAGGTCCATTAGCACAGCTTGTAGGCAGGAAGAATATGCACAGGCTCAGGCAGTCCTGAGCACTGCTTGCAATGCAGAAAGAGGTGCACAAAAAGAATATATGAAAGCGAATAAAGTTAAATATTAGATTACAAGATTTCTATTTTTTATCTTGTTACACTTTACTATGAGAGGGAAGAAAATTTAAGTTTTAAGAGACAAACCAATCCTAGCTCAGGAATTGGAGTCACCTTTCTGCAAACAGGGAATGGTGTCTCACGCCATCTTCCTGAAACTTAAAAATAAATCTGTACCTGACCTCTTCTCTTTCATTTAAATAAGATTGCTGTCATGACCTCACTGTTTAAAACTGTCCCAAAGGTCACAAAGAAGTTTTTCAAAGCAGCCATCACTCAGTGACCTCCGAGGATTCTGCAAGGGTAGCCAAAATTCAAAAATTCATAAAGGTTGCTTAATAAAGTTGTGAACTGTGCTACTGTATTTAAGACAACAATTTTAACCCACTACACAAAGTGCTTTGACATGGCTGGTTGTGGTTAGTATAGCAGTGATATGTTAATTCAGGTACTTTATAGGGTAAATTATTTATATAGAGAACCTTGTTCACTGCTCTTATACTGGGAAAGAATGCTGTATTTACTGATCTAAATGCCCCCTTGAGCATGGGCAAGGGGAACTGCAGCATTGCTTAAAAGCTCTACTGTTTTTTCACATTCCCATGGGGCAAAAAGAATTTTTAAGTATTAGGATAGTTTAACTAGCCCTTCAATATTTTTCCTCTTCCAGGAAGGCTAGGATGATGTCATTTGCCTTTACATATTCTCTCAAAGAAAATCAAGGACAATTCAACTTTGAAGAAGTGCATCCTTCCCACAGTTAGCTCCCAGGGGTGCTGGTCCCCAGCCGTGCATCCTGTGGGTATTTACATAGTGGCCTATCTGTGAGCTGATGGTTATCATCATCCTGTGTGGCACCATTCCTGGCATTGCTGCCCCTGGACAACACGCCATAAAACTGCTCTGATGTCATTTCCCAAATGACTAGAAAGTCACAGTCTCTATTGGCTCCTGTGAGGTACCTTTTGTCAGGGTCAAGTACTGCTAGCAAGTATGAGGGGAAAACGTCTGTGTTCTTATGTGCTACATAGAGCAAAACCAAAACACAGAGAAACTGTTAAGTAAGAAATTTGGTAAGAGTTCAAAGGCTATTGCTTATACAAGAAACTTGATCTTACTTGAAAAATAAAGGTGTGATTTCACACAGGATATTGGCCTAGATATATAGGCGATTTCCTATCACATAACATACTATTATTTCACATCCTTATCTTCAGTTTTTATCTTGAAAGCAATGATTAACAAAGCAGATATAAACCCTTAGAAGCTTTTTCTGGGAGAAACTGAAGCATTTATCAGATCATAAACATTACAAGGCAATTTGATGCCTAGGTATATCCTTTATAGCCTAAGAAACACTTGACTCTCTGCTTATTATTTCTTAGTTCTGTGGTAAGTTCAATATCTCAGTGTTAAGAAGATTTAATGTTTGTGGAAATTATATATGTCCTACTCACAGTAAGGCTGAGATTGGAAGGGACTCCTGGAAATTATGTGTTTCCAGTCCTTTGCTCAAACTGGGCCACCTACAGCCAGTTGCCCACATACATGTCCAGGTGGCTTTTGAATATCTAGGAGCAGGGAGACTCCAAAATCTCTTTGTGAAAAATCTGCCAGTGCTTTATCACCCTCACAGTGAGAAAGTTTTTCCTGATGTTCAGAGGGGAACAAACTTTTCAGTTTCTGTCCATTGCCTCTGGTCCTGTCAATCACAGGGCAGCACAGAAGAGAACCTGGTTCCATTCTCTTTGCACTCTCCTTTCAGGTATTTGTACAAATTGATGAGATCCCCCTCGAGCCTTTTCAGGCTGCATATTTACACCCCTCTTAGCCTTTTTTCATACAAGAAGTTCTCCAGTCCCGTGTTATCTTAGTGGACTTTTGCTGCCTGCTCCCCAGTACGTCCATGTCCCTCTTGTACTGGGGAGCCCAGAACCGGACACAGCACTCCAGGTGTCTCTCAGCTGAGTTGAGTAAAGAGCAAGGCTTGGCTCCCTCGCCCTGCTGGCAACACTTCCTAAAGCAGCCCAGGACACCATTAGCCTTCTTTGCCACAGGTGCATGTTGCTGGATCATGTTCAACTTGGTGTCCACCAGGAAGGACCTTCAGATCCTTTTCTTCAAAGCAGCTTTCCAGCTGGGTGGCCCCCGGCACATATTGGTGCCTAGGGCTGTTCCTCTTCAGATGCAGGACTTTGCACTTCACTTCATGAGGTTTCCGTAGTCCCTTTCTCCAGCCTGTCAAAGGCCCTCTGCACAGCAGCACAACCCTCTGGGGCATCTGTCACTCTTCCCAGTTAGGAGTCATCTACAAATTTGCTGAGGGTGCACACACTCTGCCCCAACAACCAGAGCATGGATGAAGATGCTGAACAGGACTGGACCCACTACTGACCCTGGGGACACACAGTCTGCTCTCCAACTAGAGTTTCTTCTGGCCTGACCAGTCGTCCAGTTTTCAATCCTCCTCACTGCCAGCTCATCCAGCCCACAAAAGTGCGGGCTTCTCTGGGCCCACAAAAAGTAGCTTCTCTAATGCAGCTGTCTAATTTAGTTTCATTGATTGCATGGAATAAATCCTTATTTTCACAAGCAGGAAAAAAGCTACATTGCCTTGGCATTAACATGCCACACTGCTAAACTACTGGAAGTGTACAATTGCCAAGGTGAGTGCAAGGAATTCCTCACAGTCACAGATTGCGGTTTGGGCCATCATTTTGTCTCTTTCGTTTGAGATCTTAACACATAATCTCTGTTTAGCAATGGCTATACTTTAAAGTTTGCTTCCAATACTGCTTGAACCATTTTTAGGAAAAGTGAAAATTTCAGCACCAAAAAAAATGCTAGTATTTTAATTTATCTGAAAGTGATGGGGGAAAAAAAAGAGGAATATGCCAAATGTATGAAAAAAAAATTGTTCAGCCTGAGCGATGCCTTGGGTACAAAGAAATGTACAGTAGGACATATATATACTAACAATGCTTTGTAAAAGAACATTTAGTAACTTTTTTCTATTTTTTCTGAAACTAGTTAATCTGTATGACAGTTTTATTGCTTTTATTGAACACTTCACAGTACATGCAGGATAAATGTTGCATCTCCTGTGTAAAGGAGTTACTTCAAGACCCCACTGCCTTTTTGGTAGTGAAACAGCTGATCTATTCCTTTTGAACCTGTTCAGCTCAGGTGTGGCAAAGGAAATCAAGTTTAAGACACTTATGATAACCATCTTTCTGTGAAGAAGAACCTGTGATGGATTTCAGCACTTTGTGATCACAAAATGCAGAAGACACATTCATTTATTTAAATGGGCTATGTTTTATAGCTCCTCCTGAGGATGTTATGGGCTCCAATTCAAACTCTGGCTAAAGGAGTCCTAAATTTCTGATTTATGGAATTTGGAAAGCATAGCATACTTGCATGCTTTCATCAATGATCGCCACAAATAGAAACAAGAACACTGAACTAGATGAGCACTTGGTGTAAGGCAACACAGGCCTTTCACTTGTTTTCTTATTCACAGACTCCTAATTCTTCATAGTCAATAACCAGTTTTCTAAGTCGAAGCCAGCCTGTCACCAAGGACCACATGCAAACCATATCTCATATATATGTACAGACTGCTTCCCGAAGAGCCAAATGCCATAAAATTGCCAGGAAAGGATGCCCTCTCACACTGCTCCCCAGCCAAGAGGAGATTGTTTCTGACTGCATCAGAAATTTGTGTTTAAACTCCAAGATTTAACTACATGACATAACACAGAGTAGGATTGTTGTTACAGTGAGTTGCTTAGGGCTCTGGATGAAAAAGCTTTTTATAGCTCAGATTGACTTTGTCTTTCAGCACCTACCTTCAACATGAGACATGAGAAGTAACTAAAGTGAGTCACAGGCAAACAGAATAATTTCTGAGGCATTGCATGTGAGGCATATCCTTTCTGGAGAACAGTGTTGGAATTTTGCTTATTTGAATTCCATACACCCTTCAGTTAGTCTGCTATGAGTTTTCAATTTTGTGAAGGCACCAAAAAAAAAGCCAATTCCTTCCTGGCTCCTCCTCTCTGCAAGTATACCAAAAGTCTGCTTAGCCTTCAAGCATAAAGATGGTACATGGTACACAGGTCACAGATTTCTCCTCAATGAAAAGTATATTAGTCACAATAAAAGAGATGTCACTCTGAAGGCTTAAAGAATCAGGGGGTCCAGCCTTTTAAAACCTGAGGAAATAGAGACTTATATGTTTACTGGTTTTGAGGGTAATCACTCAATTTATCACAAAATAATACAGAATTAAAAAAAACTATTAATGAGGGTGAAAAGCACTCTCTCTTCTAAAATTGTGGAAAACCTCTAAAAGAGTGAAATCAAAGTTTAAACATTTTCTTCTTGTCAGTCTGTAAATGAAGCCTTTTGAACAAAGTAGGGAAGTCAATTTTACTATCTTTTGAGTCTCAAAGTTGCTAATTGTTCTGATCACTGTGTGATGTGGTTTTTCAAAAAATAACCCTAAACATTATGGCCTTCATTCTTAAAATAAGTTTCAGTTTTAGGTACTGTCTGAGACAAGGGCCTCCCCACAGACACATGCGAAGCAGGACAAAGACAAATATGTTTTCTTCCCAACCTTGCTAATTTACTGTGATTCTACACAGTGAAAGGAAAGCAAGTCTACTGAAATGTAGTTTATCACTCATCCTAAACAGGAGAGACACCAGACTCAAGTTGCCTTGGATCTGTCTTTAGTGAAGCAAAATCTGAAGAAGGCAATAAGGGCTTGAGTCAAACTGCCCTTCTGCCTTTACTAGGCAAAAAAGAGCTGGCCAAATCAGCCATATGGAAAGCCATTCCAGACTCAAAACTCCTTAAGACTCTTTGAGAAAGCAATGATTTGTTCAGAAAACAGGCCTGTGGGTGAAGTATTCCTGTTGATGAACCTTATGCACCTAACAGAGCTGCCTCAGCTAGGAGGGCCAGACTTTGCCTCTATACTTGATGAAGACAGACCAACTCAACGAAAGGCTGACATAGAGCAAGATTCAGAGCAGGAATATAACTTATATACTATCAAAATTGCAAAAAAAAAAAGCTGTTATCTTTCGCCCATGACTGAGCTGTAAACTAACTTTTCTTTCAACAGTCTAGAAGAATTCCAGTGAGGTGGCAGGCAAACTGTCTTCTCGGAAAAGTTTGTCCAATTTATGCTGAAATAAGCAGCCATATTTTTACACTGTGATTTTGGTAGGCAAACAAAACCATCATTCCAGGGTTTACAAGGTGCATGAAAGGACTTTCAAAGGCAAATTGATAAAGCATCCCACGCAAAAATGATATAAAGAGCAATCTTGCTGAAAGTAATTTAAATATCACATCACAGAGTCAGAAAGGTTGGTCTACTTAGCTTTAGTACCTGGTTTGAACAAGAATCTTGCAACCATGATTCTTTAGCATTTCTGCATGAGGTTTCATGAGAAAGCTTTGAACAGTACCATCATTATTGTATCTTCAGAAGTCAAACAGAAAGTAAACGTTTAAAATTCTTATTTTCAGAGTTTGATTAATCAAAATGAGACTATTTAAGCAGCTAGCATCTGAATTGCAAATTTTTAGGAGTTTCAACGCAGTTCTTTGTTAGAAAGGAAATCAGGTAACAGCTTGTGTTAGCTGATGCACTAGCTAATAAAAACCAAATCTTTGTGTTTCTCTTGATCTTTTTTTCTCCACACACTCTGTTTTATCATCCTCATTTTTTTTTCTCCTCTTCCGCTGAAAAGGAGCTGTAACCAGGCTGCTGTTCAATCAGGCAGACATAGAGCAAACCACTGAAACTCTTTTAAGAGCCAAGAGATCTGCAGTTAATGTCCTTGGTGAGTAAAGATTTGGTGCTTCTCCACATGACTCCCATTCTGGCCACAGCTGACAGAAGGGTTCCAGGAATGTGAGTATCTATAGAATCCATAAAAACAAGGCTCAACATCAGTCATCAGCTCCCCCACCTATTCCTCTGGGGAGAATAATTACTTTTGACTGAAGACATTTATTGGGCATAGGATAAAACCGACAAAATCCAGACTATGCTATTTGGAATTTGTCTGTTTACAGGAGCTACTTTATTCTACTTGGTTGTTTCCACTGTTTAGACCCATTAGAAAGAGCCATTATTGCCAAACCCTGATGCTTACACTAATGCAATTCAGGAATTCACGGCTTAAAATAGACAGCAACATTTAAAAATAAAATCTCCACAAAGATGTAAAATCAAAACTTGCAACTTCTATCCCACATTAGAAAAATCACAGGCTTACTACCCACTTTCGTCAATCTTTTTCCACACATCCTTGGCATTCAGCTGCCATTGCCTGTAGCTGTGAAAAGCATCATTTGCTGCTTGTTAGTAATTTATTATTAATACATTCTGTCAGTTTCTACCACACCTTTTGCTTAGAAGTCACCCACAGCCAGAGGCATCTGCTCTGCCTGGTAGGACCCAGGATGCAGCACCAAGCAGGAGAACTGCACCCTTCAGTGCTCCCCTCAGCTGGTGCCTTCCCCACAGCCCCTCCTGTAGGAAAAATGAGTTTGTCCAGAGACTTCCAACTAGGGAGGAGGCAGAGGGCCAAATCTCCTCAATGTCTGAGGAGAAGTGGAAAAACCAAGTCATGGCAGAAGCAGTGAGAAGACAGAGTCTGAGTGTGGAGCCAGGGAGGAGGCAAAGAGCTCCATGATGCTTGGCAAGAGGGTGGCAAACAGAAGTGGTGCCGATTTTGGGTCAGACAACAGAGACAGCTCTGTGAAGGGGATACAAGGAGCAAAGGGTAAGGACCTCACATGCAGGTCCATAGCAAGCAGTTGGGAAGGAAACTGGTTCAAGAAATTGGCAAGGAAGAAAATGAGCTAGAGGGGGACAATAGAAAAAAAATACTCATGACATTTGGAAAACATTACTCTCCATATCCCACATGGTTCCAGAAACTCTCCATTACTCTGCTGCCACCAAATACCTACTCCAAAATTCATGACCAGCCGCCTTCTCTTAGGAAGTCTACAGAGAGGATGAGACTTCCCACACTTCCTACAGCAGAATCTTCTGTGATGGAATTACATTTTTTGATTCTTCTGCTGAATTATGATGCCAGAGGCTATGATTTCTGTGTTTACCTTGACTTGCTGTTCAAAAACTCTTTAAATCAAAGAAAAAAAAAAGGGGTTAACATTAATCCAAAAACATCCCCAACATCCCTGCAAAACACTTCTGGTGAAAGACTCAAAACTAAAGTAAACCAGGTTTCTTTTGTGACCATAATTTTGTATTCTGATACAGGGTTAATAGATATTCAGACTGGACCATTATATGCTACACTTACACCAGAAATTTATCTTATTGAGTAGGAGTTTAAGGGTGGGGACAAAATAAGAAGCCACCTGAGTATGTTCCAGAACTGGTACCAGAGAGTAATACCAATTTGGAAAAACCCCAAATTTTCATCAGAATTCATTTTCACTGTGGAAACAACCACAGAATATGTTATTTCAATCTGATTGCTTCACATCCACACAATGTTGAATATTTTGAATATTTATACATTAATTCCTTTCCTCTTCCCTCTCGTGAATTTACAGTAATAAAGAATTAATAAAGCAAGTGGAAGTCTTGGCAACAGAAGACATTCATTTTCAGAGCTGACTTTCAAAATGGTAAGGAGAAAATCACCACCCTAACTTTTCCCATTAAATTGTATATTGACAGCTACAAATATGCAATCACAGTGAAACATTTATTCTCCCAAAATTAGCATTATTACTTTATTTTGTGATTCATTACAATCTGAAAATCCAATAGTCAAAAAAATAAACTAGGCATAATGTTAAAGCATTTTACAAGCAAAATACTTTACTGTTTCCATTTCAATTTGCATAGGGTGGGATAAGTGTATTGGTTAAAGAATATAACATACAGAAGAACAATACCATGGAGTTCATCAAACTGCACTGCAGAGTGTTACATTCCTGTGAGTGAACAGTACTTAAACAGCTATTTCTGCCAATGGAAAACCATACACTTCTCCATTGACAAGGCTGCCTTCCCATGACCAAGACGCATCGTGACGGCTGTAAGCCACTGGTTTCTCTTCTTATACTATAGGTCACTCTCCTTTGAAGAAATTAAAGAGTTAAACAAGCCAGAATGCATCTATCTATGCTCTTTTCTTTTCTACCTGAACAAAGGCCAGTATGGAGAGACGGAATTTTTAAAGTCAGCTTCTGAAACCAGTCATACAAACCTCTGTCTCTCATATTTTTAGTCTCATGAAGCTAGCAAGCTTAGAGCTTCATCCACACATCTCTGTCTACTATTACTGTGCATCCAGGTAAAAAAACTGTACTTTTCACTTTGTAGAAACAAACTGCAAAGAGATCATGCTTCTTTCCCAATGTAACCAAATCTCTGTTCATCCAACCGTATAAATCTGGCTTTAAAGTCTCACAAAACTAAACAATAGTTGATCTAGGTTGTAATTAAAAAAAAAGAATATTAAATACCTTTGGTAAAAATAGATATATTTAACAAGTTTAGAAAAGCAAATAGTTATATCGTCAAAAGGGGAGTATAAAAATGTACACGATAAAAAATAACAAACACACAAAAAAAATCTTCAGCCATAGTAGTAAGAATAAAGGCGCTGTTCTTTTCAATGTTTGCTTCTTTAGCTCACGTTATTGTCCAGTCTTCCTTCTAAAAGGCAGGAGCTTTACCAGAGCATATGGAAAAATCCAGTCCTTTCCTACCAGCATTAGACAAATTAAATTTAATTCGGAAAAAGACAGTCTGTTTTTACCCAAGTTTATACAAAAGAGAATGCTTTGATTTAGAGTACGTAGGAGTAGCTGAACACAGAAAGATTTCAGGTGTTTTCAACCAGAGGCCAGATGTACTTGAGCTGTAGAAGTGAGACAGCCAGCAGGATCAAGTCTCCATGATGTCAGCCTTCTAAATCTATTTTTTACTCCTAACTTATAAGTCCATGTATTGCCAAGAAAATTGTGGGGAACAACAACAATACATATATTTTAAATCCCTCATTGATGCCTTTCTCCCATCCTTTCACTGGGCCTCCAAACAGCTGTCACACAACATATAATCCCAGTTTCGCTTCTCCTCTTTTTAGAGCTCACTGTAAATCTTCAAGACGGAAGATCCCCAAAGCAAACAACTGAGATTACAGAAGGAGATAATGCACAAGCCCCATAATAGAATCAGCCATTGATTGAACGTGCTTTGAAAGAAAACAGCACAATTAAATCATGTTTATCCTTCAGTATTCCCTTTGCACACACAGTCACACTCCTCGTGGTGTTCCAAGGGTACATCTGTCAATGATTTATGCAATCCTCGGACACCAATCCTTGGCTTCAGCTGAAGAACCTGAAGGAGAAGAAGCCAAGCATCAGGAAAACAGCAAGTGCTTCATCACACACCTAGACTATGAGCTAGACTGCACTGGAAACCCATTGGATGACAGGAAGCATATTAAAACTGAATTTCTTCAATAATTCCACCCACTAGTTACTCTTTTTGCTTTTACCTCAAGCCACTTACAATATTGATTAAATCATGTTGAACATGATTAGATCATGTTGCTTTACCAAAGAAGAGTCTTGCAGTTTCAGATTTCCACTTAATTTTATTTAAGAACAAACAGTAGAGTTAACCCAATTAGATAGTTCTATAATAAATAATTTTAGTCATCAATTTATAGCAATGGAGATGGACAAATATTTGTTTCTTCAGAAAGCTGATATCTACCACTAGAGAAAGAAGAATAAAAGGTATGGTTGTGATGTGTCTGAAAAGTACCAGTAAATACTTCAGAAATTATTTAATAGTTGCACAGAAAAGTATATTAGCAAGGAAAATTTTACTTTTTTCAATGCAACACAATTAAAATGCTAAAAATTATTTATAATATATAAAATATTCATTTTGGTGTATTCCCTTTATTAATAATAAACGCCTACATTGGCTTTCAGTATTTCCAAACATGCAAATAAAATAAAATAGCGCATACCTCATGGTATTTTTTGGTGACTTTGGTTGGCACACACTGGCAGTCATTGCAGCTCTGCTGACAGCAGGCACAGTTCCCACCACACCGTTTCACCAGCAGGCATAGTGGCCAGAAGATGGTGTCCGTCCTCTTCAGCTCCTCCCGCAGGGACACCGAGAAGTTGCGCGGAGTGCAGCTGTACAGCCGCGCCTCCTCCTTCAGGAGGTTCAGATCCACCACTGCAAAGACACAGGGAACATGGCGCTTTCCTCATCTGCAATCCAATTTCATCTGGGGCAAATCTCCTACAGCAGTGCAGAACCCATGGGGAAGGTTCACTTTTGTGCAGACTCAGCACAAAACTATAATACGATAGTTCCATGAATACCATGAAACTTAAATGGAATGATTGCTGCATCCAATTACTTTACAGCTCTGGCAAAGTTGGTTCAAATTAAAGCAAGATTTGGCTACTGCGTTCCAGTACATGTATTATCAAATCAGCCCTAGTGGAAGTCACATTGTTCACACTAATACTCTGAGCTCCAATGTTGCTATTCTACAGCCATTTTGGATTGGAGAAACACACACAGAGCAATTAAGAATGCTGCAAAATTTCAAAGACATTTTAAGTTCACTTTCAATAAAGCATTCAAACTTCTTCTTTGTTAAAATTTCAACTATTGTTTCTTTGCTAGGGCATTGTAATCATAAGAAAGAATGAAACCATTAATATCTAAGCAGAAGTCACTTTTATGGATTAAGAACTTCAAGAAGTTGTCCACATCAGGGAATTCTGCACAGAATGCATAAATGCACAAAACTGCATATCAATATAACTATTAGTAGGCTCCATTTTCTCCTCCCTCTTCATAGCAGCATATATATGAATTTCTGTTACTTCTCTAGGTTTCATTTTCTCTTGATGTGTCTTCATGTGTCTTAAATAAAAGTTCCTCCTTGTAAGCAACTAACCTGAAGTGCAAGTTAAAGATGTTAATATTTGGCACCAGTTTTCCTATAAACTTGTTCCACTGTATCAAACTAAAATTTCACTATGCCAATGGCTGAACAGCAAGTTCAGGAAAAGATCTGAAAGAGGGCAAGCTCCTTCATGTTCACCTTAGCTGCATACTCGAGAGCTAACAGGCCTTGAAAAAAGCAGTTAAAATTGGGAAAAAATTAATAAGACTGAGAAAAAAATTGAGAAGCGATGTAAATTGAATTTATTTCAGAAAAGTAAGACTATAATGATCATGATCTAGGATCTTTTGTCTGAACTGTTTTTCTCCACGCCTACCATTAAGGAACAGAAGTGATGTCTAATTCAGGGATACTACTCTCTCTAGTAAGAAACAAAAAGACAAGGAGAAAAAGAAAACCCCGTGATAACATGGCTATTGAGATGAGTGAAACAGAGTGACAAAGTGACAAAGACCTTTAACCAACTCGTTTTAAACTAAATCAAGAAAAAAATAGTGTGGAAAGAAACCCAGCGCATTCATACTGCTTAAAAATACTTTAATGTCATCCATTTATAAATAAAAATATATACAATAAAGCTAAAATAAGTTTCTGATCTGAATCACCCTCTAGATAAATTCCTTTTTTTCCTCTCTACTATGTAAAGAGCTTCAAGAGGTTATCAAGGAGAATTTCAGCCTATGAAGACAAGATAATTCCTTCTAATTCTATTTAAACACATAAGACATAAAAAGATTTAGAAGCTGAATTTCTTTAGCAGAAATGCTTGCTGGTACTCTCTCAGGAGCAGATCTTTGGGAAGGAATTTCAATCCATGTTCCTTCAAACATTTCTTTTGCAGGCCATATCCATATACTGGCATCCATAAGTAAGGATTTATTGTTGTGAAAGGTCAGTTAAACACACTGAAGCCTTTTCTTTGCTTGCACACACAGTGAATGCCAAGCTGGGGCACTTCATTCCATCACTATCGGGTTAACATAGGCTCCTAAATAAACAAACTGGATTTTAAGAGGGAGGAGTGTGTAAGAACGCCAATAAAGTTACTGATAGGACACTAGCCTGCCTCCCACGCTGCAAGAGCATTCCTTGGAGAAAGTTGAGAAGGGAGCAGAGGAAAAGAGAGACAAAATTTCCAGGGGAGAGATTCACTGTGAGAAATCAGAAATTAGTTAAGCCCTTCTGATCAGCTAATAGCTCTAGGCTGAGTCACTGAAAAGGTGGATGTGTCTACCTCCATTAATCAAGGACTGTGGACAGGAATAGAGTACTTCTTTCTTCTGCTACGTTTTCAAACATATAATAAGTGAGCTGTCTGAATGAGGACAAAATGCCTGAAGCACACTGTGAGAAGTGCTAGTTCTGCTAATAGTTTCTACTGGAAGATGGTTTCTGCAGAGACTGAGGTACTTGGTGCAGTGAATTTGAAGGAGCTAAGCTTATGTGCTGCTCAGACCTTCACCATGAGATATTGGAAGTGGAAACTGGGCACTGACATTTCTTCCAGCAGGCCTATGGAGCAGTGGGAGAGAGATTCTTGTGTGGTGATGTCTTCTCCATTGCCTTCTGGCAGCAGCAGAAGAATGCATTAATTTCACACACACAGAATCACTAGGTTGGAAGAGGCCTCCAAGATCAAGCCCAACCCATGCCCTAACAACTCAACTAAACCATGGCACCAAGTGCCACATCCACTCTTTCTTTAAACACATCCAGGGGTGGTGACTTCACCACCTCCCCAGGCAGACCATTCTAGTACTGTATCATTCTATCTGTAAAAAACTTTTTCCTAATATCCAACCTATATTTCTCTTGGTGTAATGTACAAATTTCCATGCCTACAGCTAGCTGTAATTATAGGGAAAAGAGCAATGCACTAAAATAAGCAGCACGTTATACATTTTGTCACAAAAAAGGAATTAATTTGAACTCAACCCCTCAGACCTGCAGACATTAATTTTAAGAGGGTTCTTTTGGAGAACACACAGTCAACTCTTAGCAGATATCTTTCAGTGTGCTGTACTGTTACAAGAGGCTTTAGGAGAGATGCACAAATGTCATGTTTGATTTCCATGCTTCAAAATGTACTTAGGTATATTGCTATGATACCTCACGATGAACCCTTGCCCTACCTTATGTAATTCAATTTCATTAAAAGGTCTGTGGCAAATTTATCTAGTGCTTATATAATCACTTCTTTGAAGTGTGTGAATGAAGCTGTTATTTTTTCAAAGAGTAGCTGTCTGTTCAAAATTTATTTTAACACACTGTGGGCATGAAGCTAGATGAGAGAATGTATATATTCCCTTAAAAGTGTTTACTTAACCACAATAAAAGGTTATGTGGATTTCCCAAGTGCACTGAGTTACAGTACCTGTTATAATGTGAACATTTAAACACTCCTTCAACTTGGCTTCCACTCATGTATCATGTCTGACACAAGAGTCAAGGTTCTTTTGTCTAGCACTAGCTCAGGAGGAGCGAAAGGCTCTGCAGGAGCAGTAATGGGAAACACTAAAATAAAAATAAGTGAAGGAGAAAAAATGTAGATGCAGGTAGGCCTACAGTAAAGTCTATTTCAAGAGTGCGCCTACACTGGCACATGCAACTGAACTAATCCATGTTCACAGCAGCCTGAAATTAATTGTGTTATGCAATTGGCAACGCAATTTTCTGGCATCTTCTGGATGTGTATTGAGTACCACAGGGAAACTTCTTTCCCAAAACACTTTTTCCAGCTGGATACTGCTCTCGAAGTCAATGAAACAAGTTAAATTCCGGTTGGGGCACTTGTGTGTGAGCACAGATAGCAGCAGAATGGTTTTCATTCCTAAGCACTTCGGAGATGTTCCTGGGAATGTAAATTTCCTACTGGCTTCTACAATAGGAGCTGTTACAAAATCTCAAGCAAGAAGTGGGGTAAAAAAAAATAAAATCTCATAACTTACAAAACCCACAAATGCTAAGGACTCTGACGCAAATGCTAAATGCTTTGATTGGGACTATTTTTTTCCTCCTTAAGGAGATTTCAGATATCTAATGATTATACATAGATTTCAGTGGGACTATTGAATAGTCCTATGTCATTTCAACTGGGCACATTTTCCACCTCAGGCTATTAAATTACAGACTCAGTAATGCAGTCTGAGGGTGGTCTCTAAGACAAATGTGGCAATACCATGATATGTTTATTCAGTGAAAAAATCTATTTCAGCATCTAATTTAAAAGATTTACTCTGATTGTTTCTTTCTAAGATGTGTCTTGCAGGGAATTTCTTTTGTCTATATAGATGTTATCCAACACCTGCATTTTGTTTTTCTCCCACTTACTGTGTGCTTATGGCATGCATTTGGCAAATGCTAAATCTCTAAAATTAAGGAAGTGTTAAATGACTATCTGAGAGCTTTTAAAGATATTTCCTCCTCTTTGGCTCATAATTTAGTTGCTCTATGCACAGCTACAAGCAATATGAATGGGATACAAATACTGATTTCTGGGCTCTAAGAATTATCTGTCAAACTCCTAAATTTGAGCTATGAAAGGTTCTACTTCCCCCGTTTTCTTGCTGATCAGATGATAACTGTTTAGTTAACGTCCACCAACAGGGAGGTCCGTTCAGTTATGTTCATATGTTTTCCTTTTCATGCTGTATGGTGGGCAAGGAAGGTGGTATTGCCTTCACGCTATCCATCCACATAAACATATATCCATAAACATGAAACAGTGGGTAGCATCTGGATGGGATGTGGCAGGAAATTCATGAGTGTCATATGTAGAAGGAAGAAAATGAGTTGCTGATCAATAGATCTACAAATTTTGAAACCACAATCTACTTTACTTCTGATGAAGTTGGTAACTGCATGATCAACCCAGACATGGACACGGTATTTCCTAAGGTGCCATAAAAGAGAAACATTTAGGTAATTGCTCTCAATTCATTTCATGTAGAGACTGGAAAACTTCTAGGGAAACAAACAATCATGCACACGATACAGTAAGTGTAAGACATTACCTTCCTCAAATAAAACTAAAGTTTTTGCCCTCCATAAAAAAAGAAACCCGCAAATTTCAACTATGTTACCCTGTCACTACTTTAGGGAAATAAAGATCTCCCAAGTTCCCTACAGGAAACTACCGCGCCTTTTTTTCTTTTTTCTTTTTTTCCCTAAATTCCCCTTTGCTTCCCTATCCTGCTAAATTCCTTTAAGTTTTGAGTTTAGCTATTGTCCTTTTTCAAACAATTCAATGGTGAGGTCAGCTAACAACAATGGTATCTGCTCTCTGTTCGTATTCCTTTATTGGAACTAAAACTCATGGTGAAGAACGTTCTTAATTCTTTGTCAAGAAATCATACCCGTAGAAAGCTGCAAGGCAAGACAGAAGAGTGAATTACCTCTTGACTTCCTCCCATGGATGTATGCTTTCCCAAGAAGTTGCCACGTTGGCCTGTACAAATCTTCCAAATCCAGTTGCCACCGATCCGGTTCAAGATAGCGGATAAGTTCTTCCACAGTGCTAAATCCAGCAACGGCGTTGTTTAATACATCCAGGGGCAGGGCTGATGGGGGCAGCAGTGATGGGCTGGGGGCTTCTGTGTGGTGCTGCAACCAAACCCAAGAGAAGTTTGGTTAACCCACCAGTCAGAGGGTTAATGGATCTGCGTTGACAAAGTGCTGTACTTTACCAAGTTACATAGCTGGGAAATTTATGAGTGGATAGCTTGTTTCCAAAGTACAGTTTATCTAACAAGACAAATGACAAGAGTCAAAAAGTGCCTAATTATTCTTTAGTAATAATTGTAAACAAGCTCCCACTGCAGAGTTTGCCTACTTCTAACGTTTCCAGCCTTGCAGCTAGCATGCCACTACACCTGTCCTTTGAAGATGTTCACTGAGTGATGGATGGGACTTTAGAAATAGAACAAAGGGTGATTTTAAAATCTGGTCCCATTTACAGGCATTTCCCAAACCCCTCTAGAAATCTGAAACATTTCACATTCTGCCTTTCCTCAGAAACTTAGCCACAATCTTTGTCTTCTCATCCTTCAATGCAAAATATTAACATACCCCAGTACAAAGACAGCAAATATTCTTGCTCTCATCTATAGATAAAAAAATGCACCAGTTGTGTTTCATACAGCACTAAGAATTATGCTTCTGGTTAAACAACAATGAACAGAGTAATAACAACATCTGGCATAACTAAAATTATTTCTCCCTCACAAAGAGAAAAAAATGTTCCAAATGAAATCAAAAGTATTTAAACATTGAAATTGAGTCCTGAGAAAGTATTTTACCACAGCACAAATCTCACAGACAAACTCAGTGGACAGGAGTACTTAGTCACAGACAATTCAAGCAAAGTGAGGCATCTGTTTTTGTTCACTCTACAATCTGTTTTAAAATTATCCATTGATTTGTATTTTCAAAAGAACAAAAAAAGGCAGGAAGGTAAGCCTAAGTAAGAAGCTGCTTCTGAAGCACCTGAAGTTTAGGCTTTAGGCTTTTCTGTATGCAGACATTACTACAGACATTATGTCCACAGTACTGCACCAGAGCAATTCATCTGGATCATTTGAGAAGAAAAATTTGAACATTCTGCCAATTTAGGGGATGGAAAGGACAGGAATATGTGTTTATATAGATATCTATATTTAAAAATCCTCACGCCACTTAGTGTCATAATGGCACTCTCAATACTGCCATGTGAAGTGTGTATATACTGTGATTTTTTCCATCAAAGGTAGGCAATCATTTACCTTTTCAAAATGATCAGGGAAATCGATGAGAAATCTAACAGTTATGCCAGAAAAGAAGATTTAGTAAAATAATTCTTGCAAAATACATATTCCTGTGGTAGCTTTATCCCATACCAATATTAATATTTTATTTTCTATCCTCTAAATTCTATTAAATATGCAGTTTTGGTTTCAGCTAAATGTTTGGTTGAAAGAGCAGCAAATGGGAGTAACCACCATGGCCTTCCTATTTTTTGCTTCAAGGCTTTCTCTCTCTACAACTTCAAGAAATGCAGCCACTAGAAGGATTTGTGCTGCTTTTTAACTGGAAGTCTTGCAAAAATAATACAAAACATAGATTAAGCGTTCTGCTACTGTTAATTTTACAATATTTTCACCTTGCTAATCATTTCCAATAAAATTGGTGAAACAATTGTTTCCCATTCTGAATGAATGTGGTTTTCATAATATTAAAATATTTCTTCTTCTTTTTGCTCCATTGCCTGCATAAAAAAAAGCAACATATTGACCCACCTATTACATTATTATAACAAAGCAACAGATTCTGGTCTATAATTTAAATAGTTGTTCTTAGCAAAATATGCCACATAGCAAGCTTCAGAACAGTGCTGTGACACTGTAATTCAGATGATCAAAAAAATAAACATTCCAAATTTTTTCTTCCTGTTTTTCTCCACAATGCTATAACAGCCACATTTCCTGGTTAGAAGGTGCAGGGGTTTAAAACAAAATCAATGGTAGAACTAAGAACTGAAGTTTAAAAAAATAAAAAAGTCTTCTATTTTGTTTCCAGCTGAAGAATTTACTTCAGTGTCCTACTCCTGCTGGGATTTTTGTTGCCAGAGAAACAGGTGGATTCTAGAAGAAAATGTATTGATCTAGATTCTATTTCCATATTTACAACTTACAGCACGCACACTAAACAATACATATGTAGCAAGTAATCCATCAGTTTATGGTATTCTGGATTCACAAGGCGTTTACCTGAGTTAAAATGTTGTGAGAATATGGTGAATCATTGCACTTAATGGTAACATAAAGTTGCCATCACTTTTTTAGTCATTCTTACAGCAGCCCGAAACAGAAAGAAAAAGTAATTGAAACAGCAAAATTATACAATTTTGAATGCTTTAGAATAAAGTCATCAGGATCTCAGGATTAAGAATGTTTTCTCCGATAATCTTTAATGTGAGTCAATTTATATCAAAGTTAAAATGAACCAAAGATTAAAGATAATTGATACAATAAAGCTATAAATGTTCTATGAATTTGTGACACAGTAACCTTTATGAAATCTCAATTCAGTAAACTGTTCAAGATAAATGGTACTTCTAATTATACTTTACATTTTTTTTCCTTGCTAGTAAATACTAATTATTTCATAATTTAAATCCTTTGGACAGAATATCCAGGGCAGGATAAGTGGTACTCCTTCCAGTGACTAAAACTGTATGTTGGAATTCTATACATTTTATAATTTCACTTAACTCTCTCAAAGTTTGTCATCTATAGGCAGAGTTTACACATGCTATAAGGTTTTACTCCCAGAGTGGAAAGCAGAAATGACTTGATGCAAGAAATTAAAACTCAACTTCATTGATGGTACACACCTTTTAGAACAAGCAAATGCAGAACTTCAGCATAACTCTGAAAAGCAACATCATAGCTGCAACTCAGAAACACTGAAATGCTTCTTACCTGAAGCTTTCAGTCGCTTTACTGTAAGTCTATCGCTCCTGTTCTAATTTAATCTATATTTCTCTAGGCAGTCCTACTTGCCTCACTCCAGCTGCATGCCTGACACCCATCGGTGTTCTCAAGACACTCTCTGTGCTGTGCTGCACCATCAGCAGTCACTGGGTGTCAGAGAGATGCCATTTCACAGCAGAGTGGTGGTGAGAAAGCCTCCCAGGAGGACCATTGATAATCTCTAGCTGTTTTGCTGCTCACCATTGATGGAGATAATGATCTGATAATGAAGCAGCCATCTGTCAACTGGACATTTATTCTATAGATGGCATCATCTAATTTACTCTACAGAAATTTCTCATGTCACCCCTAACAGGTCAGCTAAAAAATAATCAACTGTTAATTTAACACATATTTATTTATCTGACAGGGGAGAGACAACCCACGACCACAGACATTTCTGCTGTCCAAATATAGCAGCTATCCAAAATATCTTTCCTGGTGGAAACCATTTTCTGGGAAGTGATGTTCTCCAAGCTCTGCTGTAATAAATACTAATTGACAGTAAACACTTTTTCTGTCATAGCAACACATTCTCAACTCATACCAATGTTTTAGGTTTGAGATGACCTTTCTTCTTTTTTTCTTCCTGAGCGTGAATAATATCTGTCAAGATAGATTTGACAAATACATCAAGTTCTCTAAATGATTCCTCTAGTAGAAAAACATACTGTGGCTTGTTTCTGTTTTTCTGTCCAGGAAACAATTTCAAATTACTTTAATAAGCATAAGTATGTTTAAAACTAAGATAGAGACAAACAGTTGCATATTTACTGTTAAAATGGTTGAGGATGAAAACCAGAGCAGAAAACATTGAACTTCTGTTGGCCTGAACAACAGCCAAGAATGACAATTAGTGTTGGATCACACGGAATTTTCTTCAGGTTCATTTATATTGTATTTCTGTACATGCACTTAGCTCTATCAAAACAAATACCACACTGAAATCCCGAGATGTTTACAAACATACAAGACAGGCCAATAGACAAAATCTAGTCAACAGGTAAAAATATGGCCTTGGAAAAAAGGATGGAAATAATACAAACTAATGTCACAAGACTATCCAGTCTGGAACATCACACATAACAGTGCCCCAGAAAAAATTTAGGGACTAAAATGCATCTCGTGGTCCTCACGTTAGTTGTACCTTATTAAAAGAATCTGGTTTCTTTCTCAAAGGGAAAAGAGTAGGACACTATTGTAAGGAGAATAAGAAGTCAACCCACACTGAAGCATCAGATCTGAACAGAAACTTCAACAAACAAATTTAAAAATATCTAGTTGAAGTTCAAGCCCAAAGTATTATTTAGTATATAGCCTAATTTGAAGACTTGTAATTAATTTATGATTAATTTCTTGTGCTGATACCTATTTCTTGTGTTATCCTGAGCACAGTATTTAGGCCAAAGCTTCATAATGTAAAGGATCTTACATCTCCTTGCTACGCCAGCATATCTGTGTATGTGGCTAAATAATAAAAAAGAGGCAAAGTTCTAAAAAAGAAGCCTAGACCTGCAACAGCAAAGCCATCACAGCTGAAAGCACAGCAGCTGCTAACACAAATAAAGCTTTAGATTCACTCTGGCACCAGGAATTTCACAGCATATAGGTTTGTAACAGCCTTATCAAATCTTTAAAGTGAGCATAAAGGCAATTCATAGATCTCACAAGTCCTGTGAGAGAATGAATACAACCGATTTTGGTTTAGATACTCTTTATTGGTTTACCTGAAGAATCCAGAAGTGTTTTAGACAGATACCAGGTATAAATTTGGATATGAGACTGGATATTATAACCTTTCCTGTATGCCACTATCTTTCTTTCCTTGCACTGTATCTGCTCCAAGGATAAATAATTTGAGAACATAACAGCACTGACCTACAATCTACACAAGATCAGCCCTAATGCTGATCTAAGAAAAGCCTTTATTTTGCTCCTGTTTCTCAGGATAGGAGTACTAACACTCTAAAGGTACTAACACTACCCTCTTCCAGTTAAAGGAGAGGCAAAAAATAGTAATGTTAGGTTGCTGCCTCCAGGAGTAAGGAATTTCATGTTTAATAATGCAAGCACTGAGTTAAGACTGGAAAAACAAAAACATGTGAGTCAAATACTTGGCATGACAGGACATTTACAAGTACTGAATACTATGTCTAAAATTATTACCTCCCCACAAAAGAAATCCCCACTTTTTATTTTCTTTTCTTGTCTTGAAGAAAATATTGTCAAGTAGTGTCTGAGTTATGACCCAATGATCAGCTGGCACAGTTCAGAGAAACTAATAAATATCAGTGTAGTTTAATCAAAGTAGAAGGGACTCTATAAAAACCTCAAAGAAATCTAGTCTCCCCTGAAATCCAGTTAGAATCAGTAATTTGAAAGAAATAACATATTTGTTTTAATGAAATATCCTTAGAGTTTCTTGTTCTTGTTTCGGTTTTTTAATTAATTTACAGGAACACTCCAAGTCCTGCTTAGATTTAAAGATATGCTTTTGAAACTTAGAGTACATGCACATTCTTGTAACACGCACAATACAGAGCCTGTTTTCTTTCTTTATAATCACAGGTAACCCTCCTACTAGCATCATTAGGAGCTATGAGAGAAAGCAGATATCCAACTTTTTCAAGTTTGCCCTGAGGACACAAATTTCTCTGCATAACAATGGCTTTTTGTTTTCTCCCATAAGTACGCACACAGTAATAGGTGTGAAAAGCCTCTAGGAATCCTGACCTACATGAAAAAGCACACACTCTTACTTGCTTGCATTTATGCAGTACAAAATAAAAAGCACTTGTGAAAGGCTCTCATTTATAAAGACATCTTCTCTGTGCAACATTAATGTGCGTGATGCTAAGAAAGTGATAGCCCTGTTCAAGTTGCAAGGCAGAAGGAAGTGAAACGATCTGTAGCTGGGTCTGTGTGCAAACACCCAAGTAGAGAAATCAAGTTCCAGGATCCTCTTCTTATACCTTAAGCAAAGGAATTTAAAAAAATTAAAAATAAAAAAATCCACAGAGGCAGATAATCCATTTAGGCTGCCAAAGACAGGAATAAGGAGAGGATGAGAGGATATTTATTACACATGGCAGAGATGGAAGTCATGAAGATTGCCACAGGTCCCATCCACTGCAGCACTTTTTGCTGCTTTAGAGGAAATTACTGTCACAGCAGCAAGGATGGTTGCATGAGAGGCACATCACCTTGGGGCTGCTGAGCAGGTAGGGCTGCTGAAATAAGCTCCAGTGGCACTGAATTCAGCTGGCCTCGCTTCAGGGAGGCAGCTTCTACCAGTCAAATGACACAGATATAGAGGGGTACCAGCCCTCCTCAATTTAATGCTTCTGCAAATGAGAACCAGACTGCAGGATGACAGCACCTTTCTTTCCTGGGCCTCCAACTCTCTGCCTTTCACAGGCTCCCTTAATTTTCCCTTCCTATAGTGTGCTACAGCCTCTTTTCTAAAGCTTGTTCAGCCTCTCTTCATGTGTGTGCAGGGTTTTCCTTTTACCTCACTGAGGACCTCTTTTGCTGGGTATCCATGCATGTCCTTGCACCAATTTACATCTTAAAACCAGAGATGGTTTTCCAAGCTCTACCTCCATATTTACGTTACTGCAGTTAGAGGATTGCTTTCTGAATAATGCCTAGTCTCTACTCTCCACAACCACCAACAGGAGAAAGATCACAGAGATCACAAGGGAAAATGAACACATTTGTGTCTTTCTGGTTTTGCCTGTCTCAGATGGGAATAAAAGAATAAACTTGTGCAAATGTAGCATTGGATAACAGTCTTACAGCTTAACTAAAAGCGTAACATTTCCTCAGGCTACACTTTTGAGATAAAATGTTTTCTGAAAATGTTTAAATATTCCCCAAAATAGAGTTCCTATGCAGTTCACAGACAAGGCCTGGAATTCCAATTGTGCTGGAAACAACTGCAAGATGCTCTCAAGGAAGATAGCAGCATGGAAATAGCACAGGATGTCACTAATCATCAGTGTTCCTCTGGCAAATTGCAGCTTTTTGCCTGAAGCCTATGCACATTGACACCTTTTGAAATAGACAGTATAGGTGTGAGAGACACGCTGTGAAGACAGAGCTGACACATTCAGAGCTAGTTCATCAGCTCTCAGAGGATGCCATCAACAGCAACAATCTCTGGAAGCTATTTTCAAAAAACGTAAGTGATTGGTTAGTTATCACAAATATCTATAATCATGTATGTGTACATAAATAGTTGTGTTTATATATGCATAAAATACAGTTTAATTTTTTCTGTGATCACATATATCAGTGATAAATCACACTAATTCATTTTAAAGACAAAGAAGAAAACTGATGCTCAGCACTGTGTTGTATGGGAGATCTTATTGTCAATACACTGCATCATGATAGTTTTAGAGGTTTCTGTTCCTAGGAAATATATACACAGACACAACTATCCTTCTTGGATGCAGTTGCATGTTATTGATTTTTTCAGAGCATCTGGTAAGTCTCATTGAAGCAGCACATGCTACTTCATGAGTATTTCATAAGCACTACAAAATTACTTGCCTCTACTGGAAGTGGTTTTTTTTACAAAATGACCCAGTGAATCTTGTATTCTTTTGGATAAGAACTTTGATTCACTGATTTATTCTTTCAGCTAATTAAGGAGAGAAAAATTGTATAGGCAACTCTGCTTGAAAAGCTGTGTTGCCAGCATTTTGGTAATTCCAGAGATCTCAAGCCATGAAGCATATAACCCTTGCAAGCCCCAGAATCCAGAAAGCTTGCAGATTCAACTAGATACTTGCAATAGAAGTCAAATTCTGATGTCTTTTTTCCACCTTTCTAATGGGTTTTTAATTGTATTTGCTTGCATTAAGAATTTGTGGGCATGGTAATGAATAGGATCCTATATAGAAGACTCAAAGAAATGTAAGACATCTCACAACTTGGACATATTTTGACTCAGTAGGCATAGACCCAGCCTTACTATTCTGAAAGCAGGACCTGATGTAGCTGAAATTCATTGAGCTGAACAGGAAGCATTAAAAAGCAAACACTTAGGCTGTTTTAATAGAATAGAACAAGTTATGGCATAGATTATCTCCAAGACAAGAAACTTCAAAGTTGAATCAGTATGTCAGTTTTAATCTCGAGTTACTTCCTGAAATAATTTGTCCTTTTTTTATCATTTTCAAATTCCTGTAGATATACAAACTAATTTTAGGTGTTTTTTTTATTTTTTATTTTTTTTAAATCCCAGAGTCTGGGCTCCTATTAAGTATACTTGTGGCAGAGTAACATTTAAATCATAACTGCTTCCAAAAACTTAATTTTTAGAGAGCACTCGCTCCTTTTTTACACATTTCTCTCTTCTGAATGAGACTTTAAAACAAAATTTAGAGTGGGCTCTTCCCACACCATGTAACTACATCTATCTATGCCATAAGAAAAAGTCTACCTTTTGTATCCTAGTAACAACTGCTAAATATTTTGATTTTTGAACTTCAGAGTAACTTTCATTATAACATTTTCAAACCAAATTTATGAAATGTATTTAAAACTATCTGGCTGTTACTGTCTCATGCCTGAGAACATGGAAGGACTACAGCTGCAAGTTTAAAAAGCTATAACACAGTAGATAATGTTATGTCTTGTACAATTTAAATGCTTAATAAAAATATTTAGTTTAATTCAGACCATAGGCAATACTAACATCTATAAAGACATTTTAAAGGGTATGAAGTGTGTTTGTGTGTTTATACAGATAAAGTACCTGCTGAAAATGACTGAAAGTAGACTGTGTACAGGCAAAATGAAGTACCAAAATAATTTACTGAAGTACAGTTTCATCACAATCTCATAAGATCTTTCTTTGGAGAAAGATCTTGTCATGTGCTTGCAGCAAGGTGCTAAAACCAGCAAAACCCCCAATGCCTAAGAAATCATAACCTTCATGTCTGATGGCATTTTCTTTTTTATATTCACAGGACTGTCCTAAACAAATTAGCAGCTGCAGTGGATCCTTACAATGTGTGGAATGTGTGAGGGAATATGCAGGACAGGTGGTCAACTATTCACATCTCATGGGACTGCTGCTGACTGCTGCAGGTTAAGTTTCGGAAATAGAAAATATTTTCCTAAGTAGTAATTCTGTCCTCCCTGTCTTAGTGCCTTCATTTGAACTCTCCCTTATTAACTACCCATCACAGTATTTAAGGACATTTAAAGTTTATTCCCAGCTTAATCCAGCTCACTGTTAAGAAGTCATTGCAGTCTTGTACCAATTTGCAAGCCAGAACCCTATATTGATTACTTGTCTGACTTTTCAAAAAAATGTGATATTTTCTCCTCATACTTCTCTCACTGAAGAGTTAAAATAGAACTCTACAGAGACCCTTCTAAAACTACACCAATATTTCATTGCTTCATGACTTTCTGAATATACCCACAATTACCTTTTATGTTTCAACCCTAAGATCTTAAGGTAGTTTTGGTTTTGTGCTTGTACCGTCCTTGTGATTAAAGCAGTAGGGTATTTAGTGCCTGTTTTAAATAGTATTGACATCACTTTGCACTAAAATATTTCTTCATGGACATTCAAATGCATGAGTTGACAGCTAAATAAGAAGCATGTTTTTCAAATGCTGCTATAAATAACCCCTTTACCTTCATTTTTGAATATAAAGTTAAACGTATTTTTGTAGGTTGTCCTATTTTGATGCATGTTGTATTATACCTGCAATTCCCTTCTAGAAGGGAAACTTTATGAAGATTTATATATCAAATACTGGGAACAAGAACAAGAATATCTCTTCTCAGTATTTATAATGATATCCTTGTATTTTTTTACAGTCTTTATTTATTTTACAGAGACACTGGCTCCAAGATTTAGCTGAAATTTAGCAGAATAGGATTCCACCACAGCTTAACTTCTTTCCCTGAAACTTTGATACCATGCAAGTCCAGTATACATACCTGAAGGTTGAATTGTAGAACACCTTTACTTCAGTCAGAAGAACAGGACAACCTGAATTTTGCTTACAATATGAAATTATCATCAAAAAGGAAGAATAACATTGTAGTTGAACTAACAGCAAATTAAGTGCCCAAATGAATCAATGCAAAAAGAGATTCCTGCAAGCAGATGGCAGGAAGGGCCTGTAGATGTAGCCTTAAGAATGTTTGCTCAGATCTTACTGCAAATGGGGTTACTGTGACTATTAATCCCTACATTATAGACACACCTAAAATTCAAGCAGGAAAACGTTGCGTCTGCTATATTTATGATTTACAGAAGCCTGGCTTTTTTATTTTCTGTAACAAAGCTCTAGTTCTTAGCTGACTGACAGTCGTTGACAAGGAATAAACAGTAAACATTACTGCAGCTCTTCTGAATAGAAGAAAAATTTTGTACATTCTTCTACGACAGGGGAGATGGCCAGCCATAGTTGGAGTACACCATGTCTGCCGATCTTTTTCAAAATTACTCATTTTACTCAAAACACATATAACGGCTTAATCAAATTTAACACCAGTGAGTGTTCGGAGTCAGTGAATGAAATGCTCTTTAAGTTCCCTCTAGGAACTTCCCCATTGGAAATGGGTATGTGCTCTTAAGAAAATGTTTACTTATCCCAGTATGTTCACAGGAGGTTCATCAAACATTAAACACTAGGAATGACCATTTGCTACAACTGGAAAGTATATTTGTGAAAGACAATGAAAATTGTTTCTACAGTGAACACTGCTTTAATTTGATCCTTCAGTATACATGTTAAATTGCATTCCACAACAGCTTTCTGTTCATTTCATATCACAATAAAATGAACACACCCAACATTCCTGTACAGCAGACATTGCAAATCAGAGCTTGTCCTGCCTTGAAGGCAAAAAGTCCTTGAACAAAGCATTACTTTGCAAAGAAAGAACCTCATCTCTGTCCTAATAAATCCATTCTTAGTGTCATCAAACATTTCATGTTATCTCATTATATTTGGACATATATTACTCACACAAGTAGAGTAATGTGGTTGCACAACAAATAAAAGTGAAAATTAATAGGGAAAGTATGCTTAGTAAGATAAATTTAAGAAAAAGTATTTTGAAATCCCTTGCATTTAGGAGTAAAATATTAGAAACATAAATACAAAATCATAAATAGAATCTGAAGCAGAATAAAAAGTGTTACAGAGGAGACCAAAACCTGAATAAGGGAGGATGGGATCTTATTTGAAAAAAACAAATCTCATTCAGATACTTTCAGATATTTACCTCATAAAAAGAGATATTGAGCTGCTAGAGAGGTCTCAGCTGAAATACAGTGTTCAGATTTATCTCTTGCACTTGTGAGATACAGACAGAGAGAAACAGGATATTGACAAGAAAGAGGAAGATGAAAACAAAAGAATGAACTGTGATAAAAGATTGTGACATAAATTTCTTTCATCTTGACAAGAGCAGGCTGACAGGAGATAACAAACAAGCAAAAGAGCATCAGATGATCAGCTGTTCCCTGGTCCATCAATGACAGAAATAATTTATGTTAAGTGTTTGAAAATGGATTTTACAATGTAAATGTGTGCAACAGATGATATGGGGAATCTCTGAAATCTTCATCCCTGGACTTCAGGAACACCACTAGAATCTAGCAAAAAATGAGCTTAGTGTATCATCCCCTGCTTAATGCGGGAGAACTGCTCAGAAAAGGCCCAGTCCCACTGAGTTCTCTTCCAGACTTTCATCTCTGTGATTGTACTGCAAAGCATCTACCTGGTAACCTTGATCTTTCTAGATCTGTTAAAATTTTGCTGAGAGACATACTGAATTTTAGAAACAAATTAACTCTAAATGATTTTAAAATCTGTTTTGACTAACTATGCCAGAAGCTCTTCTGAATACATAACCAAACTTTTTTTTTCCTCAGTAACTCTTAGACAATTTGAACATTTTAACCCTTTGGATTTAGGAAACTAATGGTACATATAAATATAAATAACTGCATGCCAGTATACCTAAATATAGAATATCTGGCAGGAAAATACACTTGTTTCTTTTAGCTGAATGTCAAACCACAAGCCCTTAACTAAAGTAAGAATGAAACTACTCCAATTTTGGACTTTAATTTAGCTACTTTCTCTTGAAGAAAATTAGGGAGTCACAGTTTTTTTTTTATTAAAAGTTGGTTCCTTGGGAGTAGGAGATGTTCCTTTGGCAGTATCATTTACCATTTCTTTGAAACCTCAAAATAGTATGCAATATAACACTTGAGAAGATGGTTTTAGTATCAGCTATAAAATAAAAGTAGATGCATTTCTGCAATGCTCTGCTTTTTCACAGCTATTTTAAATTGATCCTTCAAAGATAGTTTGAAAGGAGACTGCTTCATTCTATTTCTAATAGTCTCCCATGAAATTTGGTGCTGCTTACAGCATGAACAAATCCATTAAAATAGAATAGGTTGAATCTTAAGGCACCACCATAAACAACCGCCTCAGCCTGATTCTTGGTGTTATTAAAAATGAAGTAAATCTTTGAAACAGTGTAATTACTTTTACCATAACGAATAAATATACATTTTCCTTTGAACATTCAATTCCTTTTTAGCCCTTTCCTCGACAAAAAAAGAAAAGAAGAAAAGAAGGAAAGATGCATCTGCCATGTAATAAACCTATAGTACTAACAAATCCAATATTTTGTAGAGAAAATGCCATTCTCCTGAGGACTGCTAGTTAATCAGTTGTCTTCCATTAAGCCTGATATCTTCAGTTATAACAATTTCACTGTCCACAGACGTGACCAAATTATCTCTAATTAATCTGATGGTCAACTAGATCAAGTATCTTGATATAGATAGAGGGATAGATAGATAATTATATTCATTTGGGTTTGTTATTGACGTAGTATGGGTACCCTTTTTAACAGAAATGATAAAAAATTATGTTGCTTTATGTTCTCAACCAGGCCATTAATCTTCCTTGTAACATTTTAAACAAGTCTATTCAGGCATCACTTCTGGCCCCAATCCTGCCACAAACAGGATTTTGAAAGAGCTGCAAAGCCTTTTAAAGAGGCACCTCTCATTCTATTCACCTCAGGTAGCCTTTATAACACCCATTTGAAAAATTAATATTTATGCTCTGACACATACTTTTCTGCTTGTAAATACACTTAAAATATCCCTGTGCCTCTTATTTTCCTATTCACTGATTCAGCGATATTGAATCAGGTTTCTGATGATTTAATGTAGACTATATGGAGCTAATTACAGAACAGAAGATATCAAAAACTGTGGTTTTCTAATCTTTAATTAATTGTGGTTTCACAAGCTGCTATTCACTACAATCTAGGAAGTGGTTAGATGTAGGGCTTATTATCAGTTTAAGTAAAAAGCCGAAGTGTGAGGCACTGGTTGCACCTGTATTTTCCAGTTCATAAGAAATATGACTTTCTGTAAACTGCAGACATTGTCTAATATGGGGCTCAACAGAGAGAAAACAAAGTGTTTTGTTGCCTTAGCCTACTGGACTGAAAGATACTGGCTAACCACAAGTTTATCTTTTGACCAAGTCAGAAAATCTACTTCACAACCATGTCACTGAAAATGCTCTTTTGCATGCCCCAACAAAGAACTATCTCAGAAATAAGCCAAATAAGAAGATAACGTAAGATGGTATTAAAAAGGCATTATTTACAAGCAATGACACTGAGTATATATCACGGTATGGTTTTTCAGGGCATGATGGAGAGACACTGGAAGAAGAGGGAAAAAAAAAGGGGGGGGGCAGAGGGGAGGGAAGTGACTTTGCAAGGAAAACACCAGTCAAGAACACTCACTGAAGAGATCTGCACAGCTAATTCTAGTGAGATTTCTCCCACCTGCCCTACACAGTGAAGCCCCAGGAGATGACCTGTTTGTTAGAATAAAAATAAAAACACATTCTGAAGGCTATAAATACCAAAATTGAAACATAATTGAATTACATTAATTCACGGCATGAATTACACTTACCCAGCAATGTTAAACAAGTTGAATAAAGTGACTGTGGTGACTGCCACACTTTGCTGAAGGAAGTCATAGTCTTGTATTTGGAGAAATGTTTTCCGTTTTTGTAAATGTTTATAATTTGAGATACCTAATTGCCAAGAAGATAACATTATCTTGTTCTTAGCCCTCTTTCATTATTTACTATTTAATTTAAAGCTACTTCGCATCTTTCATATTATCTGTGAAGTCCCAGTGGACAAACAAGGATTTGAATGAACAAATTAGGATGCATGAGCACTAATCACTAGGGGAATGGGAGGGAAGACAAATTGTCATTTTGAGTACATCACCATAAACTTAATGCAAATTGTCTGAATTTAGATGAGTATAAATTCCCTTTGTAAGGTTATATTTCAGTTAAGAAGTCAAAAGAGGACATTTTGCTATTTAACAATCCAGGTTACATTCTCTTCTCAAACAATATACTAGTATTAGATATAGGTTACCTTAGCAACTATTATGTTGTCAAAGAAAATTATGAGAAACTAGGATGCTTTAGTAAAACTAAATTAAACATTGACAAACTCTTTCCTTTTTTATCTCCTACAATTCAATTTCTCCCACAGAAAACTAAACAAATTTTTGGGATAACCACTGACTGGAATCTCAGAATGAGAGCATCAATAGTGTTTTTAACCTAATTAGCATCAAAGTTTAATTCCTGCAAGCAATCTCTACTTCATTATAGAATCTGGTCCACAGTGTATAATTCATTTAATTAGGAGATCAGAGGAATACATAGATGCTGGGAAGAGCATTAATCTCAGTGTAATAAATATACATAGGGAAACAATTATTTGTCAATTAATTAATTTATGTATTTAAAAAAACCCAAAACCCGACCAAAATCTATTTAGGATTAAATAATGTGACTATCATTGTGATGGTGTGATCATTGTTTTTCAGACTCACAATACCTAATAATTCCTGTTGAAGGCATTGGGAACTGCATGTTTAAAAATCTGTCACCAGTCACACTGTAAATGACAAAAGAACTAGAATCAAAACTTCCAAAGATTTCAGGCCTATAAATTGGAAAGCATATGATTATTATTGAAATTTTAATAGTGTTGTATATGAATAGAAATAACATAGAAATTGCATGCAATAATAAATTCAAGTTGGTGGATTGTTTAAATAACTTTAATATTATAATGATTCATCCTATAAAGTCCACAGGAACACCTTTTGTAAACAAAATGAGCTAACCAAATTGTCAAATTTGGCACTATAGCAATTTCCAGTTATCACCCTTTAGGTAACTTGACTATTATTCTCTCTTTCTCCTCTGAACCTAAATATTTGGCAGAAACAAGCTGCCATCTTTTTCCTGCAGAAACTAAAATAGTGGACATTGCCACTCTGCAAGAAGCCATGGCCTACGGCAGACTGTAACCAGGGACAGAACACTGTGCATGACACAGTCAGAGGCGGGTATAAAAGATCTAAACTGAAAAATGCACATGTTGTACCCCATGCCAGATGTGTTGTTTCCCAGTTTTCTTGGAGGATTCTCTAATTGCTTGATTACTAATTCTCTAGTTGCTCGATTTGGAGATTATCTTGTGTAAGTATTTCACTGAGGACAATGGAGAAGTCTTTCAAAAGCAATTGCACTCTCATAATTTATTGGGGAATCTAATTTAGAGGAAAATTAATAAAGTAATGGTGTTATTAAAATCACTTTTCTCTGGTTTCAGATTTTCATGATGACTACACCTTAATAGTTTGTTGCTCTTTCAAATATGAACCACAAAATTTAGGCCAGTTCTATCTATAAAGTATCCATTAACATTTTTGTATAGCACTGGTTTAGTAAATTGTGGCTTTGTATGACTTGTTTAATGATGCTCCTTAGATGGGCATAAAAGTTTCAAAATTATCAACAACTTCTTTGGAATGGGCTGCACAGAAAAGTTGGTCCTGTTTACACTTTGATACCTTTTAATGGATTGATTTTCCAAACTCCTTTGTAAATTGTAAGTTTCAGGCGATGAAACATCAAACTTTATCATGGAAATTTTAAGATTTTTTTCCCTCTTCAATAGCAAGTTTATTTTCCAATTTAAAGAACTGAAAAATTTTCTGAAAATTTTTAGTTGTTTTTGTACTGTTAACTTGACCATTTACCTCTGATTTTTGGTGAAAAGCTGAGCTATACTCTGAAATTTTCATACCAGCAAACAGTTTCAAAACACCCTTATGAACCTTAATTCCACATAATTTTGCATCAAAGATATACTTCTATTTTAGGCACCTAATTGCAAAAGGATTTTTTTCCTACGTGAAAGGTGCCTATGACTTGCTTAAGCAGAAAGGAATTAAATAAAGTAAATACAGTGTTTAAAGTTATATATATTGACAGAGTGCAAACAGGAGGAGTTCTGTGACAGAACTTAAACTATAAGACATGAACTCCAAACCAAAAAGGCATCACACAAATGACTTAAGAACAGGAAGTATTTTATTATTAACTTTTGATTACCCAGAACACTTCACACTGAAAAGCCCAAAGACAAATATGCACACACGAATCAGAAGAGTTCAGCAGATCAGAATGATTTTATAAGATAAGCAAGGGCAACCCTATTAACAGCATACATATCAAAATCTTACAGATATGTGGCTAACTGTCCTTCCAGTTACAAAGTTAAAAATTATTTGGCATTTGATCGTTTCCCCTCAAGAAATATAGATGATGACTGAGAGGGTTTGATAATTTGGCTCAACGAAGTGATCTTACTCTCCTGGGCTAACTAGTCATTTTGGTTCTGTCAGTCAGCAGGGAAGTTCAGGGTTGGTTGCACAGAGTTAGAAAAAAATTATTTTCAAATATATTTGAAATCTTAGGGGTTTTCAAACTTCAAAGACAGTGGCCTTTTAAACACTAACATGCAGGCACAGTAAGAAAAATAGTGAAAATAAAACACTTGAAAATTCAAATTCAGGAATTGCATTTACTATGCCAACCATTCACTAAACTATGAAGATACTGATTTCTAACAAAATTTCCTTAGCACAGCATCTGTCTTTTTAAAGATGGCCATGATTTTCAAAGGGCGCTTGTCATATTATTGGAAGAATATTTAGAATAAGAGATGTCTACCGACAAACTCTGAAGCTAAGTGCTACCAAAAGACACCAGAGCTAGCTACTGAACAATAAATCACCATATTGATTTAATTATCTACACCACTACACTGAAAATCCTCTATCCTCCTGACACACTCAGACGAGACCAAGAACTGCTGTAAGGGATGTCAGGGTAGAGTTATTACAGAGTTCCCCCAAGAAACCCTTTTGCAGCTGAAAGGGAAAGGCTGTTAGAATCCACCCACCTCCACAGTGCCTGCAGGATTACAGGCAGAATTTCTTAGGAAGACCGTGTCATCTGCTTTTACACCTCCACCTTTCCAGTCCCTTTAAACCTGGTCTTTCATGTATTAAAACACACCCTCCAATAGGAAACACAGCATTTTATTTCTCCTTGTAAATGATCTTCACTATTTTTTTCTTGTGATTTATTGCTCAGCTCAAAATCAGAGTGCAATTAATAGTCAAGCATCTGGATATGTCTTTTGCCAAACAAACTGCCTTCCATTCCCACATGCAAGTTTCTAAAATTTTATTTTGTTTTCAAACAATTACAATTCTTCAACAACATTAGCCAGCTAGGAGCAAACATGGATGCAGCCTTCCTGAATTCCTTGTCTACTTCCCTAGCCCCAGATAATTGCAAGAACAGATGTGACTGCTTTGTGATTTCCTAGACTTTCCCATGAAAACAAAACAGAAAGCTTTTCAACAACAATCCTGGCTTCTTCAGCTAAAACCTTTCATCATCATCATTAAAAAGGTTTTGAGCACTTATAGAAGCTAACAAATGACAGCTCATAATCCCCATCTGTAACACCAGAGGCCAGGTACTGCAAAGACAAGACAGGTGCAAATTTTGGTATTCCCATAGTGCTTATTATCTATCCCTTTTTAGAAATAAAAGGATTTGTCTTAACATCCCACTACCAATATCCCACATTAATCTTCCCACAAGCAAACTCTTACCCTGAAGCTACTATACAGTGTTATTACTCTGTCAAGAATTTTTCTCCTGAATTTAAAGAGGTGCTTCAACCAACCTGTGGAGCTAGATTCTGCAGTAAACCACCCCCAGAAGCTGCTCTGCAGCTGAGTTCATCTCAAACATCTATAACTGCCCCCATCAGAGCTCTGCCATGTGAAAAATGAATTTAAAAAAAAAAAAAGAAGTTGCACTCTTCAATCCCTGCTTCCTCCATTTCATTTCTGCTTTTGCCTATTTCTACCAGAATCATAGTAAGAAAATTTAGCACAGGACACACCACTAATTAGTTACTGCCCTTGTTTTGCTGGGGTGAGGCAATGGATAGGATTGTGGCGTGACTAAGACACTAATAATGAACAGGGGCAGAACAGGAATGCACCTAAATGACATGACTGAAAACTATGGTGGTCTTGAAACCTCGTATCAAATGTACATTTGCTTACTTTTTTTTCAGTTAGCAACCACGTCAGACACAACATCTCAGTATTTGAAAGGAAAAATAAAATAAGGACTGTGCCAGTTACACGGGGGATTACTCTGAGAATGGGATAGAATCACCTCACTTTGGAATTTGTAGAGAAGCCATCAGCATGCTTTCTCAAAAATGTTGATCTTGAAAATTGGAGAAGTGATAGTCAACTACTTTCTTTCAAAAAAATGGCCCCAAACTCAAAAATAAAAGTTTTAAGACTTATATTAATATTCCATAAAAACCCCACCAGAACAGTTTGATATTTATGGAACACACCTGAATTTCTCAGGAAGAAAACTTGCACAGAACTCATTTTAAAGAAGAAAACACCAAAGCATGACATTTGCAGTAACGTAATTGCATTTAATTTCGAAATTACTGCTACTTATTTAGAGATAAGAAAATTAGCCGATTTTTTATCTCTTGCCCCAGTGATATGGAATGTGATATTCAATAAACTTCCCAAATCAATGGATTTAAACCTTAGTCAAATATGTGATAAATTTGAAACAAAAAATAAATCTAAGGAAACTAAATTACTTTTTTTCCACAAACAATGAAACAGTTTGTGATTTTTTTCAGCCTAAGCCGCTGCAAGACTAACATCACAGAAACACAAAATAAAGGTTTATACTACATCTACTACATGAGAAACTGCACTCAGATTTTAGCCAAAGGGAAAGGAACTTTGTCCTTCAAAGTACAAAACTTGCTATCAGATAAGTATACTCATTCCTTTTAAGAACTAAATGACAACACCAAAATGGTTCAAAACATCAGTCTTCCTTTTTGAGTCTCAGAAAATCCTCACTGACACCTGAGGTTGTGGAGGTTAAGGATACAACCCTTCTATGGACTTCCATGCAAGTCCATAATCTTGCTAGATTCCCGTCTAACCTTGTCTCTCTGCAAGTCTGCTTCACACACACAGATCTTTAAACTTTTTATGATGTCTGTAGGACAGAATGAGATATGTTCACAAGAAAAAAATGCATTATGATTTAATTAGAGAGTTCAAAGGTTCTTTGGCCTCAAAGTCTTTTTTTCCCCACCGCTCATTTTAGTCCCATGATGGATAATAGCCACTCTCAGTTCATACTTTTTGTGGGTTTTTGGTTCACTGAAGCATTTCACTTCTATCTATGTATTTGGGGGTAATAGTTTATGTCCCATCTAAAAAAGTATCTCATCTAAGATTCTAAGCAAAAATTTAATGCAAAATGGAATCTCCAAGGAATGAATTAGTTCCAAAACATCTTTGATTTACAATGAATTTTTGCCACACAAAAGAAAATTAATACATGGAATTTGCACACTGGAGCATTTCTAGTAGCCTGTTCAATTATCTAGACTAAGGTTTCAGTGTACCTAATCAGTGGAAACTCTGAACACAAAGGTTTTGTTTTAGAGTCTTTCCCACCACATGAAGGGTTTCCACAGCTCTTTTTCACTTCATGTAGCATTGCAAAGTGCTACATAACACTCATCCACTCTCCTGATTCTTTGAACTGACTTAAAAAAACCTGAAATAATTTTATTTCTAAAACCTTTTGACCACTTCTAAAGAGAATGTAGAAAACCCCTTGTTAAGGAGATCAATGATCTCCTTCATGATGTTTCTGGGTGAATTTCCAGTTATTACAGACATGGTTAAGCATCTCTTGGGCTTCAGCACAAACACGTGAGAAACACACCTGATTGCTGTGAAATCTGTAGACTTGTGAGAGGAAGTGAAAGCAGGGTGCAAGCTTTCCTCTCTGTTCTAGTTTTATGCACTTTTCCCAGTAGTATTTTAATTTTATTTGCCTGTTTCAATCAACAAGCTCAATTAGAAAGGTTCCACAAAAAATAACATGCTCAATCTTTAAATAGAAAAGCTTAGCCAATTTGGATGAAATAAAGGAAGTATTATTAGATAGTTCTAAAAAGAATATCTATTTAACCTTCATTACTGCTAAAAGGAAGAGCAACACTAACAAAATCTTTGCATCAAAAGGGGAAAAAAGAAAAGCAAACCAAAGCAGACCACTCTTTTGGACTGACACCCACGTAGCCAAACAGGTACTGCACCAAAATCCCAAACCACCTGCTAAGCCACTTTTAAACCAGGTCAGTCTTTAGACAGCTTCTTGGAGTTTCATCTTTACTTGCATAAAAGAGGGTTAAGTCTTTTATTTTCAAAGATCTTTGGCATGATCTTTGATGACAAATGACATGCTACCAAATGCCAAAAAAGAAGGGGAATACAGTCACCCCCAGCTTCAATTTTAACTGGAGCTGCTTTGTTCTGAGTGCCCTGAATAATTAATAACTACTTTGGCAATCAGTCATGCATTCCTTAATGACACCTCAGGCATCAAGTATCCCATTCACCCGCTCCCCAACTAACAATGGACTTTATTACATCAAGTTTTCTCTGCCAAACTTGTAACTGACATAGTTTAAACTAAACAAGTCACTAGGAAGACTGAGGCCCAAATGTATATTATAAGAGTTTATAAGATTTCCCTCAACTTCTTGTGGCTTCTATATAGGGCAAATGAGAAGGGCAAAAGAAATGAAATAGGGATTGTTTTTGCAATAAAGTTCTAGGAGGGTTTAGGGGGCACAGTGCTGCCAAAATCATGACTTTTAATAAATGGATAGCTGGTCAAAATTGACAACTATCACTAGACAGCCCTGACTGCATCAAGCAACTCACCAGTAAGCACAGAGTAAGTGACAGGGCAGAGCACGAAAGAGTGACTGAGAATAACAGCTGTGCTGAAATGAGCATTATCATTTTCAAATAACCTCTTTCAACACTTTCATCCACTTCACGGTATTGCAGACAAAATTAACTTGTAACTAAAAAATAGAGGAAAGAAAGTAGGAGTAAGACCAGAATTACAGAAGGTTCCAGATGCAGCCATGATACTCAACTTAAAATGGAAGAAATTCAAATTATTAAGCTCTAATTAGTTAGAATCTGAAGAGAAGAGTAATTTTTTCGTGGGGAACATTCTGCTTGTATACAGTATGTGCACTGCTTTTATGTCTTCCAAACCTTTCTAGAGAATGATGTTTCATCCACTGACATTGGAATGGCTGTGAGTTCTTTCTTTAGAGTGACTAAATCCTAGAAATTAAGTAATGAGATCAATAGCCATTTTCCTACTACTTAACATGTGAAAAGTTGGTTTGAAATATAATAGACAAAGTAAA